>CM021772.1:5993733-6453153 GCA_011076525.1 Nettapus auritus
TTTTTTTTTTTTTTTTTTTTTTTTTTTAATTATTATTATTATTTTTTTTAAAGAAACTGAAACAGGGTGGAAGAGCTCTCTTTTAAGACATTTTTTTTCTGTCTTTCTACAAATAATCTCTATTAGTAATTTAACATATAGACCATACTAGTGAGCTATGTGTTCTTGTCACTGTCATGAAATAAATAAGCAAAAGATTATTTTTTTCATTTCATTAAGGTTCTTCATAGATTGCCAGCAGAGGAGAGAGACTGATGGGTGGCACGACGCATGTAAGTAATATGATAAGAACATATCTCACTGTTTTGGTGGTTTTCTTTGATACCTCACTGCAAATGCAAGCAGAGTGTTTAAAAGCAGGGGATTTTTTTTTTTTTAAATAAGTTCCATCTCTTATCCAGAAATCCTTTTTTGAGGAAAATTGTCTTTAAGGAAGCCTTCCTTTTACCGAGCCTTTGCTTGCTGTTTTAAGATGGAGCTGGTTGTGGTTCTGCATTTCCATATGAGTGGATGGTTGGTGTTCCTGCCCCAGCACCACGCATGGGGCTCAGGGAGGAAAGCAGGCACACACCAGCCTTTGCTGCACCAGCTGTGCATACCCCAACACAGTAATCTAAGCTGCGATCTGACTAGTTCTTCCCACAGCTGTGTGAAGGATTTTTTTGTTTCCAAGAAAAACTATGCACTGCATATGTGTGAACTTGGGGAGTGAGGTGGGGGTTGTAAAGCTAACAGAGGGTCACAGTAAAAATCACAACATTGAAGTACTGGAAAAGTTATTTTACTAGGTGAAACTGGCTTTGCTAATTTACTCATTGTAGCCCCTTTTTTTGTGTGCATGTGTAAAGGTGTATTAGGTGGTGGAATGTGAAACAGCTTCTTGGGGATATTGACATCAGTAGATAACTATAGTCTTCTGTCCCTATTGAATGCTTATTTATGAGATAGTAAAACAAAAAACAACAACAACAACAAAAAAAACACAAAAACAAACAACAAAAAAATCCAGAAAAAAACAACCCAAACTCATATGATGTAAATAAGTTGAAAAAACACCAAACTTATCTTGAGAGCTTTCTGGCTATTGCTATGTTTTGGAGCAATACATTGTTCAAGATACGGCACTGCTATGATGAATTAAACTAATATATCATAAGAGTGCCATAGCTTTGATGATGTATTAATGTAATATATCGTTAAGGTGCCATTGCTCTTATGATGCATTACTCAAAACATTACCAATGGGTTGGGTTAGTGCACAAACATCTGTGTGTATGAAGTAGAAGACAGCAAGTACTTCTATATCTGAAAGCGAGAGGTGAAACTTTAAAAAAAAAAAAAGGAAAAAAAAGAAAAAAGAAATCTTGCATGTGCAAGAACGAGCTAAGAAAATCTGAAAACTGGGGCTGGGTAGCACCACAAATGAGGTGGGAGCCATATGCTTGCAAAATCTACATTTGACAGATGTACAGAAAATTTGATGAAGGGAAGAGAAACTGCCTTTAATAGAACAAATAGCAAGTTTTCATCCCCTTTCAAGGAGGAGTGTGATACATGCTGTAATACATAACCTCAGCATTTTCCTGAAATATGTTGGCATGATTCTTTGTGTGGTATTTTTTGCAACTTGCCTTACATTTTATCATATTTTCTGGGGGAAAATTAGGCTGGACAGGATTTATGCAGATATAAAAGCTCTTTTACCTTGGATTTTAATTATTAATTTTTGTTGCGTGTCAGCCATTTCTTTATCTTAATTCTACAATGTATTAAATACCAATGATGATGATGAATGGTGATCTCTCTTGTTGATTTCTAACTTAAAGGCTTCTTTAGGTGGTGTGTGCATTTATTCTTCTGATCTTTCTATTTGTTGCCTTCTGCAAATGCACTGCAATTCAGTGGATGTTATGGATGTATGCCCTTGAATGGGCAGTACTCATTGCTTGTGTTTTGTTGAAAATCCAGCGCGCAAATGCTCTGGTCTTGCAATAATAAATTTAATTATTTAATTAAATATTGTGTTCAATTAATTAATGGTGTTTATTTCATTAATCTTTTTTTTTTTTTTTTAATTTCATTAATCTAATTTTTGCCACTCATAGATCTGAGTGCAAGATTTTCCCAAGTATTGATTCTTTTATTATTATTATTTACCACATTTAGAAACAGAATGTTACAGAGACAGATGTAAAATACTGTTCTTATCTGAATCCATTCAGAGGGGCTTTCAAGAACAATTCTTGGTACTGAAAAACAATGTCTCAGGTGTAAGTTGCTTTTCTGTTCTCTATGACGAGAGTCATTATGTATCCAGTATAAAAAGTTGCATTTCTCAGGTTGTGCGCCAAGAGAAAATTGCCTAGACAGTGTGCAACTTGACCCATTTTTTTACATCCCGCTACCTTGACCACTAGATGGCATTGACATTGTTAAGGTAAGTGGGGAGGAGATGGATGGTGCTAAAAACTCCTCCCATCTTCCTTCCTGCCATTCAAAAAGCACAACCAGACAAGTAAATCCTCCAGTACCCTGAGCTAAGGCTGTACCAAGTGCTGAATTTTGAGGAGTTCCTCACTGACAGCACAGTTGCTGCAGAAATGGTGACCCAGTCGTGTCCTCCTACATGGCACATTGCTCTTCGCAGATCATTTTCAATTGACTGTGCACAGGCAGATAGCTGAGACTGCAGCCACAGGAACCCCAGATATAAATGGGGGAAGGCACTGGCATTTGAACTTGGTAGTTACTGCGCTTTATTGCAGTCACAGCTCTTAGTGGTTTACTTTTTTTCTCTTTTGGTATTTTGATAACAATTTCTGTGGTAGTCATTGCCGTGGTTAACGTATGGTGATGTCACCTCTCATGCTCACCAGAAATGATGAAGTTAGTGGGTATTCCAGGAGCATCTCACAATAAAAGGTATTACAGTTGGTGTTACCAACCAGGGATGTTGAAACCAGATCTGTGCACGCAGATTTGCATCTTTTTCAGGCCAACAGAAAAGTGTTTTGCAGCATGAAAGCTGGGGCTGGAAAGTCATGTTGCTGTCTTTTAATAATACTGGTATAACCTTGGCTTTTTGTAAAATGTTACTCTTGTTTATTAAAAGCCTAGACAGAGAGCTTGAAGAAAATAATAAAGACAGGTACAATCTCAGGAAAAAAAAAAATGAAGAAAGTTGTATTTAAAGTAGACTTTTTTTGTTTTCCTTCCCTCACTATTTTGAATTTTTTGAAACTGGGGAGCCAGTGGTGTTCTCCAGTCTCATGACTGGGGTGATGCTCCAGCTGGTACATGCCCCCCTCACTTAGAAACAGAATTTATAAGTAAGTTTCTTAGTAGCAGAAAAACGGGGCTGTTTGTATTTAGTTTGGGAAGCAATAGGGGTTCTCTTCTAGTTGTGTAATACTGGGGGAGCATTTCATTGGGTGGAGGTCCCAGGAGAGGTTTTTACTGCTAGGTTTGGCACACTATTACTGACGCAGAAGCATAAAGAGAGGGAGAAAAAAAAATCAAGAACAACACCCAAACCCTTTTCTTCTAATGGTTTCTTCAGTCGCTGTGGCTTCTGTCTTGGCTTTGATGGCAACTCAAGTAGTATGGCAAGTGGTAGCTGTGATAGGTCACAGGTAATTTGACAGTTTGGCATGTTTTGTGACAAGAAGCAGTTCGTAGACCGAGCAGATGTTGCCTTGCTGGTCTCTGATCGCTGCACACATGTTAGGGAGGGTCTGCTGCTGTGTGTGTCACTTCTGTTTCAGAGCTTGATGTTGACTGCTATCGAGTGCCAGCCCCTGGGACTCAGCCCACAGCCTGCATGACATGGGAACTCGCCATCTCGGTGCCTGCCCCAGGCTGAGGAAAAGTTTGCTTCCACTGACTGATCCTGCTTCTTTTGGGATGGCTGTGTAAAAAAGGACTGTGAGAGCCATTTGTTCAGTGATACGGCAGGAGGAGATAAGAATTTTCATGCAATAAGTAGTGAATTGCTTAGGAAGCAATGCTTGTGTTCCTGCAATATAGCAGTGAGTTTCACAGAAGTAGCTGTAGTCTTTGACTGGGGAATCATTTATAGGCTGCTATTAGAGGTAATTATTTTAATGATGGTTTAATGACATGACACCAGACTTGGAGCAGATGGGTAAATGGATTCTCAGAAAACTGTATTTTGTGTTCTGTTTTGTTGTTATTATCTGGTGGTTGTGTTTTTTTTTTTCCTTTTTTTTTTTTTTTTTTTCTTCCTTCTGATTAAAATTAAGTAGGTGGCATAGGAATGAAAGCAGCAGAGCCTGAAAAACCAAGAGGCCAGGTAGCTACTGAACCATTTCATTCAGGTAGTAGAAGAAAGAGACGAGAGCAGTATATCTTATATATAATATGTAAAATATAAAACATAATATATATTATTATTACATACTACTACATATAATCATATATTAATTGATAATCTTTTATTAAGCAATAAACTTCTTCAAATGTGTGTGGTGATAGTAGCTAGATATTCAGCCCCGCCACAACTTTGTCATGTTGATATTAATTATGCAGCTTCCTGCACAATGGACACCATTTGATGCATTTCTTTAAGCTATCATACAGATAATATCAGTGATCTTAGAGGGCAGTACCTCCCTGTTGCAGACATGCATGCTGCGTTTCTGTCTCTGACCTGAACACAAAAGCGCTTGCTGCTAAGGAAAGGTGATAGAAAAATTCACAGAAATGGCTTGCAATTGCATGTTGCTTTTTCACTCTTAATGATCTGCGCGCTGCATCAGCCAGAGCTGGAGTGTGAGCTCACTGTTCTGTGTGTTTGAAACCCACTGTTTTTTAAACAAATAGTTTGGATTTGTAAGAGCCTTGCTTTGCTGCTATATGCTCAGCTAAATCACACACCACCAGTCACAGGTCAGTGCACTCCATACGGGTACGTTTGAATTGTCAGGTGTCGCCTCTGAAGCTGAGCTTCTTCTCTGAGGAAGCCGTGAAAGCAAGGCGCACATGATCCCCTCCGAGGCGATCATGTAGTTGGACTGTCACCCACAGCTCAGTTCTCAGGCAACCTTCAGCAGAGTCAGAGAAGAAAGGAGGCTTCCTTACCTCTAGCTGAACTGAGCTAGGAGGTCTGGAGCAGGGTTTTGAGTCTCCTTTTATTTATCAGTCTCCTTTCTCCAAGGAAAGTTGGAAGGTGTGTTCGAGGGCTCTGTCTCTTTTCCTACAGCTGGCTTTCCTTACCACATTGTGAACACATCTGCTTTCATACTGTAAAACAGTAGATGGCCTTTCGCCCTAGTTTCACAGGCTTAATGTTTCCAAAGAGCCAGCTGAGACGTTTGCGTGGCGACTTCCTTCCTACCCGTGGCTCCGGGCATCAGCTCCGGGGCTGTGCCAGCCAGCGCTGGAAGGGACAGCCCGGTGGTGTCCCCGGGGGGATGCCTCAGGGCAGGGGAGGTGGCGAAGCGGGAAGAGGCTGGTGGCCTCTGGGCCTGCTTGCTTTTACCTGTGGTAAAGCAGTGTCGGGTCAGCAGCTACGCTGAGGCTTTTCCATTGGCCAGCTAGTGCTAAATAGTGCTAGTAGTGTGAAGCTCTTAACGCTCTCCTCATAGTATGGTGTTGGCTCCCAGCTAGTTTTTTGGCATAAATTTATTGATGTCAATTGTACATACCATTTACATGAGTATCCTAACTCTGGCAGCATGTAGTCTCCTTGAAAACGTCAGAAGTTGTTCTGTATATTACTGGAAACTGCCATGTGTCCCTCTTTAAAAGGAGAGGCTGGTCTTGGAAATCAAAAGGGCTCATTTTTTTCTCTGTTAGCTTCACAAGGAGATCCTTATAACTATAACCACTGACCCAATGAGCCAAGTACCTCCATCAAATGTTTCACTTAATGATGTCTTTTATTACAGTTCAGCGACCCAATAGACTGAGTATCCGCATGGTGGGCTAAGTGCCTCCCACAGCTCAGCAGTAAAACTTCCTGCGCATCATGTGCTGCGAAAATGTGCTCCCCTGACTCAAGTAGGCTTTTTATTTTTATTTTTTTTTTAGCATAGCGAGAAGAAATTCAGCAGTAGCAAAACAAATGAGCTCTGTTGCCAATATTCTCCTATCTCTAATAATCAAAGATCATTGTGCTCGAGAGATGTTTTACAGTGTGAATGAAATAAGAATTTCACATCTTTCAGTGAGAACTTTGATTCACTGGTGAGAACACCTTTCTCTGGGACCCCTGTTGTTCCCTCTGCAATATCCAGTATCCTGTGGTTTTCCTTGTTCTCTATTGCTAAGCATTTTCCTTGCAGTAATAATGACATTTAAATAAACAAGTGAAAAGTAAACCATTTTTTTTTTCTTTTTACTTTTCACATTATATTGCTCAACTGTTATCCATTTTATAATGTTTAATGAAGTTTGTAACAAAAGTAGAGCAGACACACCACAATGAGTAACTGTTTCAGAGTCAGTATCTCCATGAACACATCTCTGTGCTCAGAAGTTCAACAGGCAAATACAGAACGAGACCCCTTTCTAAAAGTAGCTGTGGAGTTTTAGGTTTGGAGAAGAATGTTTTCTTAAATGCAGTTCTACCTGTTTTTTTGTTGTTGTTGTTTTTTTTTTTCCCTCTTTTTTCTTTAATGACTCCATGCAGTTTTTCTTTCCTTGCTCTTGCAGAAAACACTCTTGGACTGATGATTTCATGCAGTTTGCATTCTGTAGTGTGTTAGAGTGACTGGAAACCAGATAAACTGTGTTATGTGAATTGCTACGGAAGTAAACTCATAGAATAAAATGAATTAACCAACCTTAGCCATTTTTGGCTTCTCTTGTTGTGTTAATTGGAAAAAAATTACTTTGCATTTCTATTGTGGCTTTTGCATAGCTTCTCATTAAGCCTCATCTTCTAATTTTTCCGTTCTCACTTGTCTGTGCACTGGGTGTGTAACCACCTTGTGATGGCTCCGTCAGTTAGGGGAGGAAGGCTGCCGGCAGCAATGTCTCGGTTGTATCCCTTGCACATGTGCCATGTAAATTCTGCTCACGAACCAAGCGGACTGGGACACAGCAGTTGTTCGGCAGTTTCTGAGGTATGCAATGCCTACGGGAATGAGGTGTGACAAAGATCTATAACTGCAGACTTTGTTTCTGCGGAAGTTCAGATCCTTACGGTCAGTTCTTCAGTACAAGCTCAGGTTCTTGGAAAAGGCTCCGTTTAGCTTTGCATTAACAAAAGATACGCATTTGGCTTTGTATCAGAAATAGGAATTCACAGAATATTAAAAAAAACCCTTGAAGACTGTTATGGCTGCAATTGGTGCATTTTGTCTTGGGTGGAGAATTTGAAAGGTTTATTTCGAGAATATACTCTCTGAAGGGCAGGAACTGTTACTCATCTGTGTTTGGAAAGCAGCACCAACACAATCTGGATAACAATAATACTACAGAAGGCTGAAAGAACAATTAAAGAGTGGAAATAATGACTTAAAGGAGGAACACTTAACTTAGCATGCTGACAAATGCACATCATGCATTTGGGGAAGGCAGAGTGGAGAGAGACAGAGAGTGTTAGAGAGGCTAATACTCTCAGAAGGAACGTGCTGCAAACCCTGCCTATATTTGGTTGAAATGCAGTGCTCTTGAGGTGGCCAGTGACCTCCAGTAACATTTCACATACTGACGGAGTTTATCAACTACTTCTTGTGTTCGTTACCAGTTTAAAATGTTATTGTGACAAATAATCACATTTTTGGAACTGCGTAGGATGTGGGTCAGACTAGGCTGTGCGTTACAGATGGGAAAATCAAGGCAGTGCATCCTGGAATTTGCCAGGATTACAGGAGGAGTCTGTGACCGAAGAGAGTTGGGGAGGCCAGGGCTGGCTGCTCAGAAGCTCCGGGTGGCATCATTCTTACCAGCTCTGCTGCAAACCCAAGCCTCACATACCTCAGGGCTAGCAGAGCTATGGAAATAGTACATTTTTTTAATATATATATATATTTAATTATTTATTTATTGAAAAAGATAAAGAGTCGTGTTGATAAATTTTGCTCTTTCATCTCTGTTCTGGAATATGTGTGTACATACATTTATTTTCTAAAATAATTCTTTAAACTACAAATTATTGTTTTCTTCTTGGCTACATTAGTTTGTATTGTATTACATATGGCTTTCATGACAAGGCATTAAAACAAAGCAGAGCAACTACAAAGTAACTACCAGGAAGAAAGCAGAGTTTTTCTAGTGTCCTTGGCCTCAATTTTATCACCCTAAAGTGATCACTTCCCTTCTGGAACTTTTTTCATGTTTTGTGTATATTAGTTCTTTGTGTTGTTCACATGAAATCAGCTTCCAAACAGTGCCAAAATGTAAATATGACAGGTTAGGTGAGGGGTAAGTCAGGGTGAAGCTATGACGTCACTAGGGTGATCCTTTAACAAATCAATTACAATCTAAATATTAGAAAAATACGTTGGTAAAAGACTGCTATTTTCTTCACAGCTCCCAAGCTCAATAAATGGACAATGATTCTGTGTTACTAACTACTTCCAAGTGTATATAAATGGGGGAATATAGTTCTAAAGCAGCCGATGATATCACCAAGTCTGCCTTCTGCTTCTTTTCACAGGCTGGCACCCATGGCCCCAAGGTGCTGCATCACCTCTTGGGCAGCGGTCAGGCTGTGCCGCCTTCGCCTGCAGCATCTCGGCCAGCGCCTCTGTTGCCGGCTTGCGGTTGTTGCTCCATCTTGAACAAAACATTGCCAAGACACTGTTGATGCTGCTCAGCCAGATTTCCTCAGGGCTCTGGCACAGCAGGTGAGGAACCAGCCAGCTTTTCTGGCAACAAAAGCTGTTTTAGGTCTGTCACCCTGGAAAGTACAGCACTTTTTTGTTTAGTTTTATTTTTTCCCTGCAGGATGCTCAAGGGGTAAGGTTATGCCAAAGCTGGATATATAAACAAAGAAAAAAAAAGGAAAAACGTTGTTCCCTTTACTCTTCTTGGCAAAGGCAGTTTTCTTGGTTATGTTGAATATTGCTACATGTGTTGTTGGGTTTAAAAAAAAAAAAAAAAAAAAAAGACTGTCTTAAAATAATTTAATTCTAGCCCCGATACTGCTCCTCTGTTTTGATTCCACTACTAATATTTTAGTGCTGTTCTTGAACTAAAATTCTTTTATGTTTCCTATTTTCTTTCTGAAAACAATGTTTGGTAAGAACTGTTGATTTTTTAGGTCTGTAAAGCTGGTCACTGTAAGCCAAGACATAGCAGGCTGACTGGTGACCTTGTCTTGCTTTTGGCTGGGCTTTCTTTAGCCTGGTGTGACCAGGTTCAGCAGTTGTTTTCCTGTTTTGACATTTTCGGTCACTGTGCTGCTTCTAAATATGCAGACACTTACTGCTGAGTCCTTGACACTCCCCTTATTACTCCTCCTTCCCACTCCCTGAAAGAATATAGATGACTTCTGAAAATATGAATGCATTGGGTAAAGTTGGCTTGTGAGTTCTGTTTGTGGTACAAAGAAAAGGAAAATTAAAGGGGTGATTCTGAGCAGCACAGAAAAAGTGGAAAGGTAGGAAGAGCTTTCATGAAGAATAAGGGTGTCATCACTGGGAGGCTACGTGGGGTTCTGAATAACGTAAATGCGCAGAGGGGGGAGACTAGCACAGTGAAACAAAAATCCTGAAACGAGTCCATCTCTGCCTTGTTGGGGTCAGTGCCTGTCTCAGCTTCAGCGGCTGAAGTTCTGTTTCCAAAGACATGCGAGACTTGGTGGAAGTTGGTAGCTGCAAATCCAAGTGCTGTGGAACTCATGGGCAGGTCTTCCGTAGGAGTATGACTTTGCTGTAGAATATTTTAACTGGATTTGTGAAGTAAAAAAAACATTTTTTAAATAAAAATGTACTCCAATAATAAGCTTCAGTTTTCACAGCAGGAGTTGAATGAATTGATGATACATTTAATTAATTATTCCATGCATTTTTAAATCTGAAACTTATATAAATTGTAAAATAAAACTACATTTATTAAATGAAAATTAGAAACATTATCACTTACCGTGGCAGGTCTGTAAAATACCTAAATGATAATTTATTCAGGCCCTGTTAATACTTCAAAGCAATTATAAAAATCCAGCATATTTTATTTATTTTTTTCTTTAGATTAAAAGTGAATCAAGATTAAATATTTATGAAACATAAATATCATGTCTCTTCCACATCTGTGCTTCCTTTTTACTACATTTTCTTTTGGAGGTACATTCCATCCCCTGGTCTCTTTTATATTTAAGGACAGATCGTAATAGGCATCCTCAGTACTCCGTATGTTTGCAATTCCATTTACAGTGGAATTCAAACACAATCCTCTAGACCTTCTTGTGACATAAAGCTGGAACGTGCTGCTGTGCTGTAGGAGGCAGTGCACTTTGGAGAACGTCCCTTCTTTGATCCATGTAGGTCTAGATCAGGTCGGGAAGAGCATCACAGCTGTAATGATGGAGGGCAGGATATAAATCCATGCCGTCATACTGATCAGAAAGGCCGGCCTCTCTCTTGTATCATTCTGCGTCACTGTGCTTCTGCTAACATGAGTGGAAAGACAGCACTGCGAAACCGCACTCGAGCTGCATGCGTGGCTGGAGCTTGCTGTCCCCCTGGGGAGCAGCGCCTCACAAAATGTCCTGTGCAGGAATCAGAGAACTGCATTTTTGAGTGTGCTTGAGGAATTCCCATAGGTGGCACATGTGTGTCTGTAGGCATGCCAGCAGCTACTGAATGGCCTTCAGCAGTTTCTGTTGTACGTACAGTGACTTGTTCGGGGCTCTTATTGCAAGCACACTTTATTCCCTCTGCTGCAGAGTCCCTGTGTTACCATATAGTTGCAAGTGACAGGCTGCAGTGGTAGTATCCAGCAAGCATTCGGCAGCATCAGTCACGGGGTGATTGACACAATGCTGTGCAAGGGGGCCCCTGCTCTGCAAAGGTTTTGGTTGAGGGGTTCTGCACTTGACGTTACACCAGGGCACGCTCTCAGCTTCATGTGGCTGCAGCTGCACGTGATAAACAGCTGGTGTTAGTGGAAGTGTCCCTGCACCCTGCACATCAAACCGAGAAATATTTCCCCATTTTACAGTGAATTTACTGATCCTGAAGCACAGCACAGGCAAGGTGTGAGAGGAAGAAAATGTGGTTCCGCTCTTTGTTTCAGCCTGTGTTTTCAAACCTGAAGTCTGTACTGATTTAGGGCTCCAGCGACCTGAGCAGGGTGCTACAGCTTGAGCCACTGTTACGTAACGCAGCCACCATCAGGAGTCTGCATTCCACCAACATTTTGCTTTACTTTGAATCCGAATTATCCTCCTGGGTGTGCACCAAACATAGATAGCAGGAACTGCCATAAGCCTGGTAGTTAATCTAGGACTAAAGGAAGTTACAGTGGTTTCAGGAAATAGGGGTGACGACCTTCTTGGAGCAATGGCAAAAACTCACCTACTAGTGCAAGTCCTAGCTTGCATGCCAGACTCCAGTAACTTGGAGAGGGTTTTGTCCTGCAGAAGAGAAAAAATAAGAGGTTTGGAAAATGTTTAATGGAGGGAAGCCTTATCTTGTCCCATTTATGTGGGCTGGACCAGGCTGTAACTACCACGTAAAGTAGCTTCTAGCAATGCCCTCTTCAGCTTAGGTCCGCTGACATCAGGGTAGGAATGTCTGCCAGCTCCAACTGAGGGTCAGGCCCTCTTCTGCCTTTATCAGTTAGAAAGTTTTTTCATATTGTTGGCAAACTGCCCTTAGAAGATGAATCTTTCCTCAAAAGGCTTATGTGCAACTGAGACTGCTGGACCTGCACAGAAATATTTGGGCTCATGCCAGCATCACAGGGCTATATACCTGTGAGATCTGCTGCCCCTGAAAATGTATCTCTACCGTTCTTGGATTGCTGTTACTTTAATGCTCCGTTTGCCGCTCCTAGCTCCGGGGTGCAGCAGACACACCTCCACACTGCTTCCCCGGAAAGTTACAGCAACTGTACCGGAGGAGGTGGCAATGTCATTAGAAACTTCGTGATGTATCTAGACTACAGGTTTCATGTTAGGGGTTAATAAAGTGTTACTCAGCATTCCAGGAAATTGTCAGGATCGCTAAGTATTGTACTGACGACCTGTGTTACATTGAACTCACTCTTTCCATGTTTCCAATAAAAACCTAGAGGAGATTGTTCCAGAACCAGCGTCAAATGCAGTTAAAAATAAATCCCCTCATAATTCAAATCTGTAATGTATACACTAAATGTATCACCCCAAATTATATATATTTTAGTTATCCTTAGGGAAAATTCTAACCCTGAAATTTCCCCTGGATATGATGTGAAATCATGATTTTCAGTTAAGATTCCTAAAGGTTAAAATTATCTGTTTTATTCTGTTTTTATTGCCATACCAACACAGCTCTGCTTCATTCAAGCACGGTATTTGTAAATAACTAATTATAGACTTGTTTCTTCCCTTTGAACCGCTAACATTTGGCACCACGCAGAGCAGCCCCTTTTCAGCTACCAGACAGTTTAGGGGAAGTGGTGGACTTGATCTCAGAACAGTAGGGTGCTGCTGACAAGCTCTTGGACCACTTCACCTCCTGCTCTCGAAATGGCAATCAGAGGAGCCAGAGGGCAACTTCAGGAGAATATTTTTCTCTAGTAGCTGTAACATCTGCCTCCTTGGCAGCCTCCTCTGGCAGTTGTGTTGGAAGCTCCGGAGTAGCCCCTGGCCCTGTGGTGTATTTACATTGCTAAGAGGTTATCCTGAGCTCTGCTGGATCCTGTTACCTGATTTTCTTTTGTTCTGTCATTTTCCCCCTCCAGTTCTTTGGCTGCTTAACCCTTTACGAATGATGTTTAAAGTGAAAGTTAAGTGTGCAGAATGAGATGAAATACGTTGTTATTATTTTTTTCAACTGGTAAGTTCCTTTTTGAGTAGACACTCAGCTTTTCTGATCTGTTTAGCAGGGTCTATTTTGCTTCAGACTATGCAATTTCACCATCACTGTCTGAGCTTTAGAAGGTGCAGCTCTCCACATTTACATCATCTTCTCTGCATCAGATTTCCTCGGAGCTCTCACGTCTCTTATATTTTACTCTGTTCTTCCGAGAAACGGATTTTTGAACAGTGTTTTGTTTCAGTGGAATGAAGCTAGCATAAAGACAATCTAAAAGTAGTCAGTATGGGCATATCAATATTTATTGGAATACTGGAAAAAAAAAATTCATTGGTGATGAGAAACTCCTGGCAAGAACTGACGTGACAATATGTATTTCACCGATACAGTAAGAGAACTTCAACTTCAACAAGTAAATCACTGCACATTCTAAAAGTTGCATGGATTTAAATCCAAGGCAGCTGCAGAACATCTGTAATACAAACAGTCAGACTTTACAGATTGTCTGTTTACAAACACAGAACAACTATAATAAACCAGCCAAAGCCAAAACCTTTGAATTTTAGTCTGCTTTTACTGATATGTCCTGTAATCGATAAGGCAGTCAGAAGTAAATGTCTGGTTACAAAGTAGTTAACAATTAACATGAGGGTGTTTTTCTTTTTTTTTTCTTTGTTCGCAAACTTTGGGCAATCTAGTGGGATTCTTGGAACCACAGATATGGGCAAATACATGTTAGTTTATTAGCAATTGTTTCTATTAAACTGTATGAAAAATTCTACCTTTCTCTTACATCCCTATTTTAATTATTGTGCGCTGTATATAGATAATGGTGTTGTGAATATGGCTAGCAACATTTTAGAGCTTTTTTCTTTAATATTCAGTGAGATTCACTGTAGCATTTCAATAAGAAAAAAAGGAAAAGAAAATACAGAATGCGAACACTTGAAATATTTTATATTTTTCTTTTAGAAAGGGAAGGAATGACTGCACCTATCACTATACCCACTATACATGCGGGTATAAGTATGTCACAGCCACTGTCAATTGCCACCTGCATCTTACTTTTGGTTAATTTAGTTTTTTTCAGGGAGAATGCTGTTATTTACATGGTGCTGCCATGCCTGCCATGGAGGAGGACTAGGAGAGGTGTATTCGGTTTGCTTTTGGTCAGCGTGACAGTGCATGTGTTCTGTGGTACAAGGCAGGCATCTAGGAGTTGCAGACAGTAGGCTTTGCTGTGTTTGTACCCTATGCGTGGACAGAATATCATAGCTGATTAATACAGGCGATTAAAATAACATGTTTTGTACTAATGCAGATGTAATAACTAAAGTCTTTGGTATACAACGTATGAATGTTTGGAAAAAATTAAGAGAATGCACCTTTTCAAGTTCACATGAAACAGAAAAAGCTACAACTCACATAATTTACAATAGATTTAAATAAACTACAGTTAGGATTATGAAGATTTACAGACATTTAATCAAGTAAATGATTTTAATTTGTGAAGACCCTTGTGTGTCCCTGAACTATGTTCCACTAACTTGAAGACATGCTACAGTAAACACATATATTTGGCTTCTTCATTCTGGCTATATCTTATATAAAGATGAAACCAAAGAACAATAAATTAGCATCATAATTGTCTACAGTGGAAACTATCATATACAATATAAATAAACTATTCAAAAGCCAGCAATCTTCATGAAAAAAAAAAAAATCAAAGGATTAGGATTTTATACAGTTTCTACAAGTGATTGTACAGCCGATAATCTCAAAAATTAAAGTCAAACTGAAATCCCCCCCTATTGATTTTAGTGTCTCACGACATACAGTAATTAAGTACTGGTAAAATAATTACCAATTTGAAAGCAATATTAAGGAAATCACTGCTTTGCAATTTTGTCACAGTTTTTTCCCACAGGACCTAAAGAATGTAAACACTATGTTTTTGTTAATGTTAGAGATTAATACTTTATTTTAAATGTATGTTGATCCACACCTGCACAGTTACCTTTAAGGATAATGAAATAAGGCAAGACTTATAACTGTGGCACTACATGTTAATACTGATACCTTCATTTGGACAGAGAGAGAATTGTTTGTTCTTCTCCAATATTTGTTCTGCAGCAGACTTTGGCCTACATAGACATAGCAGTATCACTCTTCTTTCTTTGCGTAAAAGATGTGTATTACCTAACTTTCAAAAAAAAAAACCAGAAAAAAAAAACAACACCAAGTTTCATTAGATACTGGATGTTTGAGTTGATATCTTAATTACTGGCAATTTTTAAAGACCATTTTTAATAAGCTCTGTGGTATCATCAGCTCAAACAATTTACTTGTCTATTCTTGCATTGCTAAATGCATTTTAGTTTTTTTTTTTTTTTTTTTTTAAATGTCAATATTCAGTGTCTTAGAAAGGACTTTTTGTCAAAAAAGCCGTAATTGGTGGTGGTTAAAATATCTTTGTCTCCTTTATTTGAAAATGGCCATGAGTATACAGCAGATCCATATTTTAGCCACTGCACTAGTGAAGTGAATAGCTGATTTGGCTAGTATTTTTGGCATGTTTATCTTTGATATTTAGTTGCTAGCCAATGACAGTAGTAGAAGAGGGATACTGCCTGATTTAACAACATGAACACGGGACAAAACAAACTTCAGAACACAGTAAGAATGCCAAGCTCACTTGATAACACTCTTCATATTAGCTATTTGCACGCCTGAGAGACAGTCAAAACTGGCCTCTTAGCATGTGGTGGCCATGCTACATTGCATGTGGCCTGTGCCAGCTCTCTCTTACAGATTGTTGAATGGATGCCACATCGTTTATCACAGAAGTAAGTGTTGGGTCCTTGGAAGGATGGCAGAAGATGCTATGGATGCAGCTTTGCATCTATTATAACTGTTCTAGAAGTCCTGCTATACAATGAAGGAATTTAGTGCACTCAAATTCCCCACTACCTTAGCTTGATAATACAGATCAGTTTCATTTTTTTTTCTTTTTCCTAAATTTCTTCATATTGGCAATCAGCAGAGTTAAATATACAAGAATCATTCTGTCCTTTTTCATGCTGACATTGGTGACAGTATCCACTTGTTAAGTTCGCTTCCCTCCAGTCTAAAGTCCTGTAGAGATTCCTTTGGGGATGTGTAGCATGTGATTCACAGTTTGCAATACAAATACCCTGATACATCACTTATTTACTATTAGTATTTGATTATTATACCATTTCTCAAAGTCTTAAAACCATGTTTTAATTAGTGTTGCTTGGAGCAGTTCAGAGTATATCTTTTTCCTTGAAAGCAGAAGCTCTAATGGGTATAATTTATGCTCTTTTTGCATGCAGCATCTCAATGAGAAGGTTATTACACGGAACATCCCCGTTCAGGTGTTTGTAGTAGAGGTATTCTTCAGCCTGCATACTGATGGCCCGGATTTCTGGTAGTCGCAGGAGGAGCTGCCCAAATTTGTCAGTTTGCTGTGGGTAATTACACATTGTGTAGTCCAGCAGAGCAGCGTTCACTTGTTCCTGAACACCTTCCACAAGCTGGAAGTTCTCTAGGTTTTTGACATCTGAATGATAATTAGAAAAAAAACAAAAACAAAAACAATTGAGTTGCATTTTAATTCTTGTTTACTAAGGCAGTGTTTCACTAAATGGATGTGTTTTTTTTCCTCCTGACAAAAGCATACTTTAGAAGCTGCTGAATATTCAGTGAACCCTTTTGCCAACTTTCCTGGGAAAATGATCACAAAAGAGCTTTAGCGGAATGTCTTGTTGAAATTCTGCATATACCTCAAATCAATTAGACACCAATGGAGTCTGAGCAAGGTCAGCTCTTTTCATATCTTACAAAAAGAAAGGTTGAGGATTCCTAAAGTAGAAGACCATAATATATTGCTAGCAAATGAGTCCCAAGAGGAAGCCCTATCTTTAACCTAGTATGTTACACAATTCATATAATTCTGTATTAATTTTTCTGACCCAAGGTGAAATCTGTGTCCAGGGTATGATGTAGTTAATTCTAATAAAAAGTGACAGGGTTCTTGTTTCTGTTTGACATTTTCTAAATGATTCTGAAAGCCTTTGACTTGTCTAGCCTATGTTAATGAACCATCTGGTACACTCCAGTGACTGCCAAAATAATCTTCCCTACTAGAAACTCTCTAAAATATATATTTCACTGACTAATGATCTTTATAAAATGAAATCATTGTCCTTTGGGTGGAATACCAGATAAGAATGGTGCCCTTTAACCTGACTATGCTTTCTGAAATCCAACATGCTAATTTTCTTTGATATTGGACAACAGGGGCACTTAGATCAGTAGGCAGGCAGGGTTTGCTCATTCTGCCTGTTTGATTATCTTCTTCCTACACAGGAAGTTCAAGCGCTGGAAATGGCAGTCAGAGATAAATGCCAATATATTAACTCCTTACTACTTGATTTCCTTCATAAAACGAATTCTGATGGCATCTTTTGACATGTCTGAAGAATACAGGGGTTCTTCCAAAGCTTGCAAATTAGACTGTTGCTATAACGCAGAAAGGGTGAAGTGATCAAAGTGCTCTTGCTGGGAGAATTTATTCTTGCTGTTTGATCATCTACACCATCAGTAGAGTACTCTAATACAGTTTCTAGTAAAGCTAGAGAGCAGCAATACGGGGCACAAGTACTCTGCTAATTCGCTTTGGATAAAGACAAATCTGCCACTTTATGGATGTTTGAGCAAGGGAGATGGGGAATTCATTGTAAATCCCAGCCTTTAATTGGAAGGGAAATGAGTGTTTTCCTTTGTACAACAGGAACATGCACTGGTCCCCCAGTCCAACAGCGGCCTGGGAGGCTATGTAAATGAGGTTTAACTGCACCTTTTCCTAGAAGTGCTTTAAATAGACCCGTGTTGGTTCCTGCAAGTAACTGTGTGCTGGAATATGAGGGACGTAGTTGAAGGAGGCAAACATTTTCCTCAGGACAAGAGAACAGGAGGGATGCCAAGGATCCCAAGGGCAGAGCAGGGTGGCATGCACAGCCTCCAGGCTTTGAGCAGGAGCCTCTGCAGCGTGCTGTGCTGGCCGCTGGCTGCCCTTCAGGGTTGCTTTCTTACGGGTTGGGGTGAGCGTTTCCTGCCGTGATCGTTGCTGTCTGCCTCTTTCCTGTCCCACTTTCGTTGTGGAAATGAAGCAAGTGGCTCTCCGGATTTGTGCTGCTTGCTTGGGAACCAGGACATGACCTCTGCCTGAATTTTGCTAGCTGGTCTTAAGGAACTCACTAGAAGTACTTAAATGACGATTGTCCAACAAGAATCATCTGAAATTTTCAGTATCCAGAGGGAGGAGAACTGGAAATTTTAAAGCTGCCATGCCTGGTTCCTGAGCTACTCAAACGCATTTATCCAGAGTGCTCTCATCTGATGTATGTTAACAATAAATGCTGTAGTAAAGTGAATACAGACAGGTTGAATACAAAGAGAGAAGTCTAAGGGTCTGTGCAGACCAGAGAGCTCCACAGACATGTCTCAAGCTCTTGGGATATTTTTCATCTTTTTAAAGAAGAGGTTTGTCAAGCACATAATTGCAATATAAATTATGTAGTTATTTTTGAGAGAGAATCAAAAACGGTGGCTGAACTCTAATACAGATTAATAGCAACAAAGGAAAAATGTAAGAGCTGTGTGAATATTACGGTATTTCTGGTAGCTCTGAGCTCTGCAGGTACTGCAAGGAATGCTGCACAGTTTTCACAGTTTTCTCTTCTTCGTCCCTATCAGCTAGTGTTGGATAACATTAGTTATGTTTTTTTTTTTGTTGTTGTTGTTGTTGTTTTTTTATTTATTTATTTATTTATTTATTTTTCCTGTAGATGTTTTGTTGTGCTTTGGGTTTTTGTTCCTGACATTTAATGGATGAATGTGGCCGTAGGTATGTGGTTTAGTTTTCCAAGTGTTTCCTTTTCTATAAGGATCCCTTGAATGCAAACGCGGTAGGCTGGTGAAACACCAGGTAATGCTGGGGTAACCCTGCTGAAGTCAGTGGCGTACCATGAGCATGAAATCTGCTACCGATGTACAGCACAACAGTCTCGTGTGCTTTCATACAATTTCTCATTCCTGTCTGCTTTTTAGAATTGCCGTGTCTCTTACCAATCTTTACGTCGGTTAGTAACAATTTGAAGTACATGTTTAAGCTTAATGTAAGAAATAATTTTCCAGGGTTTAAACACTTGTAAGTTAAATGAGTAGGCATAGGTCCCCCCCTCCCACCCACACACCCTTTAAATCCTAGCAGCTAGAAAAAGTGTTTTGTGTTGCTTACAGTAAGTATAGGTCTCTTATCTCTTCTACTTTATTCACTCAGGGACTAATTACCAACTTTTTACATGAAACAGCCTTACTGCGAGCTCACAGTGGGGCGCACATCTTTTTCTATCCTTATTGGAAAGTAAACCCTTAGGTCTTCTGGAATATATTATATGTTTTACAAGAAATAGCAATTGCTTTTCTGTCAAACAAAGAATTTTTTGTCCTCTATAGCTTACTTTTGACGATTAAGACAAAAACAGTGTTATAGCGTGTCAGGATCTGCTCTGCACTCACAGTAAAGATCTGCTAGTATTCCCACAAATCCCCAAATTTGGATTGTTTTATACATCTGCTATAAAGCTGTGCTTTAAGCTGAAACTTCATATAACATTCAGCCTGAGGAGAGCACTTTTGCATATTTTTTTCCCAAAAATGGGTCTGGTCTTTAGAGGGGGAAAATATTTAGGTTTCAGAGAGATTTTCTCCCCCTCATATTCCAAACATGAAATACTGAAAATTTGGTGGTGCATTAATCTGTAGAGAGATTCCCTTGGCCTGGGAATTTCAAAAAGCAAAATGAAAGAGAATGAGAGATTGAAATCTGAAAAATAGTAACTGCTTAGAAAAATAGTAACTGCAGCGTAAATATTTCCCAAAGAAAGCTGGTGGTATTTTAGTGCATGCATCTTCTGTCAGACACCCTTTCCATGTAAAGCCATGAACAGGTGCACACAGATAGTTCAGTTTCCTCTGTGGATTTTGCACCTTTGCAAGTCCTGGTACTGCAAAGATGAAGTTAGGTTACGTTTTGGCTTCTCTTTGCCAAATTTCCTCGCTTCCTTACGGCTGGAAAAACGGGTGTTCCAGGCAATAAGACTCGATATTAGCCCAAGGACAAGTTTTATCTCCCTGAATGGGTGTGGGAGCCCCACCTCTGCAAGGAATATGTGGGATTTTATGAAAAGCCAACAGCCCCCAGTGCCTGGCAGCTCTTAGGAACGGCAGTCAGCGGGGCACAGGTAAAATAGGATGGCTTCTAACCTCAGGTGGTGGGTCAGTGGATTCAGGCTCACACGCTGAGATGTCTGTTTGCCTGTTTTTTCCAGCTGGACTGGAGATTTTGTAGGTAGATTTTGCCATGTGATAAAGGAATCTTGGAAGGAAAGAATAGTTACGGCTGGTAAACTGCCAGTCTCTGAAAATTGCCAGCAGTTCTCTTTCATGGGAACTAATGGTAACAAAAGCAGCCCGGCGTAGCGCGTCTGCCAGGGCTGCACGCCGTGCTGTATCGAAGCCTCCTCCACAGGCAGAATGCTACGGAGGTGGAAGATTTATGGTAAAGATGAGGTCGTTACTGCAAAATTCCCCTCAATGTTATTAGAGTGTGGTTGTACCAAATATTATTGACTTAAAAGGCAGAGGAAACAAATGTTGATGGATGTACTTGTTAATCAGTTGTAGCGCTTCCCAAAACTTGAGAAACCTTTCCATTATTAGAGCAGCAGTCACTTTTGTTTTCCTGAGATGCACAAGTCCATGATGAATATTTAGAAAACTTTTCTCGTCTTCTAAAGGATTCATTCTCCGGCACCAGTTAAGCTGTAACAGTGTAACGACTGATCTCTGACTTTATTAGGGTCATAAAGTAATTTTCACCTTCAGTTGAACGTAACGTCAGATAATGGGCACATTGTTTTGAAAATACTGATTGAATTCTTCTCTAGCAATGTGTTTCATTCATGCATAAGCGTTGGGCAAAATGATACGCGTTTCCAAAGCGAGAATAAGATGCTCCCGGGAGAAGCAGCTGTAATTCTCAGTCCGAATCCCATTCCGTCCCCTCAGCATTCGGTCTCGGAGGACCTTTGTTTCAGAGCAACTCAGAACTCAGCTACAACATATTTTTGGGGTGTTTTATAGTGGCAGGCTTCTTTCTAGTGTTTTTAAAATATTGAGGCATATTTTTCTATGCCAAAACGATTGTTATATGACAGATTCTTACTGAGGATATCAGTTCCTCACCTCTACTAAGAACTGTGTTATTTACTTTTGTTAACAATTTTATAATTGCTTTTGCCACCCTTAGCTCTACAGTGCTAGGGGTTATGAAGCTCAATGCCTCTTCTTGTGCAACTGATACATTATTTTACTAAACTAATGGTTTAGGTTTTTTTTCTGTTCTTGCAGTCCCAGTGAAGACAAAGGGCGAAGCCTAATGTGATCTCTCAAATCTTTATTACTGGTGTAATTACTGAGTCATCACTTGGGAAAATAAAACAGCCTGACTTTCAACAGCTCAGGCTGAGAGTTTACTGACTTGAAAGTCAAACAAACAAACAAAATCTCCACCCGCTTCTTATCCTGGCACCACAGGAGCCAACATCCTTATACCTTTCAAATGAGGCAAATGTGATAGGGTGGTCATTGAAACACAATAAAGCAGGATCCTGCCAGGCCTCTTTTGGAAGGAAAACTGCTCACAAGTCCTGAGCCAAAGTCCACAGCCCCAGCTGCACCTGTAAATGCAAAGTCCGGTGCTTCTCACTGAGGCTTGTGAGGGAAAAGCAGGGCCGGGTACAGGAACAGCTCGGGCTGTGGAGAGCCAGTTGGGAGAGCTGGTTAGCGAAACCTGAACTTTGCCAGCTGGTGGTGGGGGAACCTGCCTGGGCTGACGTGGGTTTCAGGTTCCTGCTTCCAGAATTCTTTGTGCATTTAATCTGGTGACCACATAAGGTAACCTACAGATCAGTCCTAGAAAAAATGGCTCAACCCAAGTCTCTTTTCCAGGGACAAGTTCTGAAACAACTGTCCTGTGGAGCCACGACTGTATTTGTATGCAGGTACATGTCAATAAGCTGTGGCAGAAGTGATTTATGGAAGATCTCACAGATAAACTGATAAAGAACATGAGTTAAAACTCATTTTTCCTAACTCCACACCAAGTCCCAGGTCCGTAGTGTATGCCTGGGCTAGAAATGTTTGTCTTCTAAATATTCTGTTGGAATAAGCACAGATAAGAAAACTAGTATGGTAATTATGGCGGTATCAGCTGGCCTCAACATATACACGTTTAAATGCAGGCAGATCCACAGCCCTAGCATTAGTTTTTATCACACTGTTACCAGAAAAGAAGAATCACATTTGATAAAAATAGAAAATTAAACTTATGATAAAAGAGTTAACAAAATAAGAATAAACAGGAAATTTAATGAATCACGTGGTTTGCCGAGTTAATTTCTGAAACGTTTTAATCTTCAATAACACATGAACAATACAGGATTGTCGGTGTTTTAAAGGAATTGGCTGCCAGTGTCTACAATTTGTAGGGTGTGAATAGTTTAAAATATCATAAATATTTATGAAGTTCCTGGGAATGGTGATACGGACATCATGCAAAATCCTTGAAGTTATGAACTGAGGCAGAAAGGGTGTTCTGTGCAGCTTGCAATAATAGGCAGTGCTGTATAATGGAGAGGAGCAGCAAACTGTCTATTATTTGGATGAGAAGCAGCTAAATGTTCAGAAAAAAGGGAATGAAAATTTTTAGAAATTCACTTCCTTCTAGAAAATATTTGCTTTGCGTTTGCTCAGACCTTTGCAACTTTTCTGAATTATTGCATTTATATTTGTCTTTGCTCTCATGAGGAGTTTGGATGCTAGCTATCCTTTCCCTCTCTATCCCTCTCCTTCTACTCAAGTACTGTTTAAAATAGGGATAACGGACCAAGTTGCTCTCAGAGGTATTTCTACTGCTGTCACTGGAACTGCACCAAGGGGTGACATAGTCCTAAACCAAGAAATATAAATATTTTCTGGAAAAATATCCTATACAAATTTCTACCGAGGTTAAAACACAGAAGTGCAGCTGCCACTGAAACCCTTTTGAGTAGCAGGCTGTATCCTTTTATAAAGCCCATCTGTCTCTGCAGAGTATAAAAAATGCATGATCATAAAAAGCAGTGCTCCTTAGGGGAAAAATCTCTCTGTACTAATCTTGTAGTCACTTTACAAAACAGTTTTTAATCCCAAATTTGCATTTGATTTTCAGTCAGGAACTTTTGTGGTTTTTGCAAAGTTTTCTTATTCCATTAGAATAAGATATGAGGTACAGTTTGTTCAGGTGGCAAGTCCAGACTATGAATAAACCAACGTTATCATATGAAAGAGAATTAAACAGGCAGATCCAAGTGGGGATATATTAAGCCAAATTTAAGCTCCAGTAGTTGAATTTAGCCTGTACTAGATGTCTGGTTTGCCTCAGGATATATTCAGCTATCCAGCTAATCGACTGAGGAAAACTGCCTCAGGTATGATAAAATTTACAAGACAGCTCAGTCGAATAGTTCTTGTTATAAATACTAGCTTAAAGGCATTCTTCTGGTCTTTGGGATCAGGACTGTATTTGCATTTAATTATTATATTTCAAACTTTTTTGAACTTGGATAAAAATATTAGACCAGCCAATTATATTGTTGTAGTGGTTTATGGATAAGAGCAGAACTTCATACCACTTTTTTATTACTTGGTGAATTTTTTTTGCACTTTGCTTTCTGTTTACATCCAAAGTCCCACGGGAGCCAAGATGATTACAATGTACTGTCTTTAAAAGAAGGATATATAGCTAAGCAAAGGTGTTTTAGTGATGTGCTGCTCAAAGGGGTGCAATACTGCACCATGACTGTCAGTGTAACCATCAAAAAATTTAGAATTCTACATCCTCTGCCTTATTTTGAGACAAGGCTCAGTGTGCTACAATCAGCCAATCGTCATTTATGGATGTGTTGATTTTTAAAAAACATATTTTTTCTCTATTTAGATATTTTTAAGACATGATTTCACTAGCTTTATGTGCCATTATTTGCACTAGCTTGGAACTGAACATGTTTTTTTCACTGAACTATATTGCAATAGTGGAAGCAGATTCTAGTTTAGAAAGTACATGAAAAAGACGATTGCTTATGCCCGTGTAAGATGTGGGAAGTGGAAATTGCTGAAAGAACTGTTTTTAATACACTTTTGTTGAAACAATATAAAGCAAAGGGTTATTCATTTAATTGCTCAGTGCTGAAAGCCACTACAGCAGAGCTGCAGTAGAAATGACTCCCATTAGCCAAACGTTTGGATTTTACTATTCAGAAGAGCTAGACTTCACTGTTGACATTTACAGCTATTTACCTTGTAAACAACTGCAAACAGCTCGCAAGACCATTGAGGGTACATTGAAGCTGGTTTGACCGAGATGCTGTTTCAATTCCGTATCAGACTAGTATTGACAAAAAAACTTTCAGGCTTAGATGAAAAGCTCGGATGAGCTCAGCCCCGTCGTCTATTTGCAGGTGGCCGTCATCAGATTATTACCAGGCCTGACCACACAGCCTGTGTGCTTGCCTAGATGTGCTCTTTGAAGCAGGGTGTTTCCCCATTTGTAAGTATTTTTTGGTGGACAGGACTGAATGAAATGAAATTTTGGAATGAAACTTGTTTTATTTTTCATTTTGTAGTAAAAATTAGATGAGCTACTTCTGCAATTTTTGTAGTACTGATTTGGATTTCTTACTTTAAAGGTTAATCTTCCTGAATGTTATGTCCAGGCGAAGAAACCTGGCTTCCCTCTAACCTTGTGTCCGTGACAGACAACGGCTATACATCTGGCGGGACACAATTCCTGTAAGTACACATGTGCATCCTCGACTTTTAGTTTCATGCCAATGCAAAGGCTTTCAAATTCTAAGGTATTCAGCAACAAACAGTGCATTCATAGCTGTAAATTACCACAGTCACCAAGTGCCAAGGTAATCACGGACTCCTGCAGCAGAGCCTGCCCGCTTGCCCTGCAGGATCTCCGTGCTGGAGGATGCCAAACAGCCTGAACGTGTTGGGAGCAATGCGCTCGCACGTTTACTTTTGTTCTTGGCATTCTTGGTTTACATTTGCTAATTGGAAGTTAATGTCTTCCCACAGGCAAACAAACATATTTAAACCAAAAATTACACTATTTTTTTCCAAACTCTGTATTGAAAAGCTTTTCCTTGTGCACGGTCTGAGGAGCACCTCTGAGTCTGCCATCTTACAGGAGCACCTTTTTCACCTCTACTTTATCTGTGTGACTAACGCAGAGATTATTGGTCTGTTCACCTTAATCTAAGTCAATTTACTTGATGTAGTCTAGTTCCGTGAAGATTAACACAATTCTTACCATTTGTGTCTAACCAAATCTAATGATCTTGCAGTGAAGCGCAGCCCAGCAATACTTTGATATCCATTTCCTAGGTTGGCTTCAGGTTTAAAAAAAAATAATAAAAAATAGAGATCCCAGCACAGAAAAGACAAATCAAGCTTGACACCTGGATAAAAAATCACGTACTGGAAAAACTTGACATAGAATTCAGCGGTGTCAAAAATACTAGATATTTGATGTTTCAAATTCAGACATTCTTCATTTAGACCAAAATAACAGACATTTATAGTGCACCTTACTGCTGGTGACTATTTAACAGCTAGGTGCTCTCACAGCATGGTACTCTTTATGTGCCCAGTAATGAAAGTTTGCTATTGATTTTTCTGTAGCTGCTTGTAACTATTATAGTTGATACATCAATAGAAAAGGAAAGCACAATGTTTCATAGGAGGCAGAAAATCAGAGAATACATGATGCTGTGGCGGTAAATCATGGCATAATCTCAAGAATTGATAGATGGTTACTGCTAACTTGAAACCCATGGCTTTCTCTGAAAAGACTAGCCTATAATCGCCCAATATGTTCTAACAGACTGACTGCCTGTAATAGTGGTAAAGGACACAACACAATGTTTCATCTTCAGAATAATGGTTTCCACAGGCCAGGTTGTTTTGCTGCGGTGGATTTCGTTTTGTGTGCTACTGCAAAAGAAGGGCGAAAGAGTGGTTGGAATGCAATCTAGATTAATAGGTAAAAGTTGTAGGAAAAAGTCTTTTTTTATTTTATTTTTCTTTCTTCCCCCTTCAGGAAAGAGCACAGAAGGTTTATGTTTAAAAAAAAAAAAAAGGAAGAGAAGTTGTCATTAATTTTTAACTGCAAAAGTCTGCAGTTAGTTGAAAAGGAAACGCAAAAGAGCTGATTATTCTTGAGATCAAAATATTGGAGCTGTTTTGTCAAGAAAGGCAAATGCAGAGAAAATAAATTTACCACAGCCATTTCCAGCTCCACAGCATCCTGAAAAGGTGCCAACGGCACGTAAGTAATTGAAAGCTCTTTTAAGTGTCCGCTTCTCTCTGCCATGTTTTTGAGGGGAACAGTAATCTCAAAATTTTACAGTATGCCTAGTGAGGTTTTAGCAGGAATGTTCTTAATTGCTCTGTTCCCTCTTTATTCCCTGGCTCATCTCTGGTATTTATCTATGGTTTTAATTAATTGTGAGGGTCTTATTTCCCTCTCTCAAAACAGAAAAGGAAGAAGAACCACAGGTAGGAGTTAGCTGGCCAGCTGGAACACAGTGGGAAGTTTAAAGGACACTGCTTCCCCCGTAGCCTCTTGGCAATGTTCCTCTCTGAAAGAATATTTTCAGTGCACAGTGTTGTTTTCCAGTACTTCTTTAGGGGTTGAAAGTCTGATACCCATCCTTTTCAACCTTGCTGATGTCCATTCTCTAAAGCCAAATGTCTCCCAGAAGAGAAGGACTTAGACAAGGGGAAACAACTTTCTAAAGCTACCACACTCTCAGCCTGTCTCAGTCTGGGCTTGAAGAACAGTCTGTGTCATTTATCTGCCTCGGCTATGGGCTTTCCCCAGTGAAAGACCAGATAGAATAGTGTCTCATCATGGGCAGTTCACGGACCTCTCTTACAATTTTTGGTGCTGGGAGAGAGGAAAGATGCAGTTGTAGTGTGATTTCCTGTTCTGATGCTGGAATCTATCTCCTTCTTGAGATGACACTTTCCTTCACCTGGCAAGCAGAGGTGTTGTGCAAAATGTTTATAATATGCATCAACTGGCAAGAACTCTAAATGTACGGTTTTCCTTATTAATCCTTGACTAATCTTATAAAGTGAACTCTTAAAATACCTTTAGGAGGATGGTCATGTGTGGACTAAACCTTTGCAAGCCATGTGGGCTGTTTTGGGGCTTAAGTATCTATTTCAGTTTGCCCCATGCTCAGTAGC
This sequence comes from Nettapus auritus, assembly GCA_011076525.1. NCBI lineage: Eukaryota > Metazoa > Chordata > Aves > Anseriformes > Anatidae > Nettapus > Nettapus auritus. Next base: position 6,021,114 of record CM021772.1, read on the forward strand.
TCTGCAAAGACCCAGAGCAGTACAGGGAACCTCTGCTCTGCGGAGTTCATCCAGCCTTAGTAGCAGCTTTGCCAGGGCCTGAGGAGCTGCAGTTTTCGCTCCCCGCCCCTTTCCTGCCAGCAGAAGTCAGTGGGACATGCTCCAAGCCGTGAGCTTGGGAACGAGTGTTTCTGCACAGTCCCGTTCTGTCTCCCAATTCATGATCACAGCTGTGTTCAAGGCTGAGCCGTCAAGTTGTTTCTGAATTTTCTTTCATTGTTCCTTTCCTGTTTGCCTCTATTTCCTCCCTCTCCATCTCTCACTTGGCTTTGATCACAGTTCCGTGGTTTCTCTTTCCTTCCTGTCCCTTTCCCCCTGTTTTCTTGACCCCTTTCCTACCTCCAACCCCCTGTTCTGTTTCTCTGGTCCAATTGCTGCTGTCCCTCGTTTTTACCTCCTACTCTTGGTTCCTGCTCTGCACAGGTATCCTCTTCTCCGCCACTCCTCTCCCATCACTCTTGCAGTTCATTCTTTCCCCTGGCCTTTTCCTATTTATTTCTCCTGCTACTTCTTTTCAGCATTTCTTTGCAGTATTTCACCCCTCTATTTTGGCTCCCTAGGAGACAGTCATTATTTTCTTTTCTCTTTCAGTGTCCAAGCTGGCACAAGCATCAGAGGGATAAGAGAGAGAGGGGAATATGGCCTATGTCTGCAGCGTGTCTCTAGTGCGTGGCTGACAGTCACACACACAGACTTTCAGGTAGGAGCCTCTGCAGTGTGTTTTCAACTAGAAGTGAATGAGGAGCAGGTCCTAGTTTGTAGTCTGTACATTTTGGTATTAAAATTATTTTATAAGTAATCCGTTACAGCATCCTTCATTTAGCATGCTCCTCTCTCTGTGAAGCATGTAAGTGTATGTCCAAATTAAAAACACAGGGTGGTCTTACTGGCTTCAAGATGAAGTATATTCACTGATTTATTTATATCTTTATATGTAATCATTTATTCCCAAATTACGCTGGGAAACTTGCCTAACAAAAGCAGCCACTGATGTTAAAGGCTGCTACCAATAGCAGCATAAATAAATAAATAAATCTCTGTAATCCCAGACTTCCTTTGTTACATATGAAATACATTCAAACTCGCACCTTGAACCTCTACTATGTATATTAAAAATGGGACAGAAATTCTGAAAGTATTTCCAAAGCAGAGACAAATGTAAATGTGAGTAATCTGAAGGTGATTCCCCCCCCCCAAACTATTTAAAATCCATCCTTACTAATATTCTATATACATATTAGAGAGTGAAAAAGTGCAGAGTGCACCAGGTTATTCTGAAATCCCCGCTGTCTGCATACAAAGGCAGCAGTACAGAATACAAATACTGCTTGATACCCACGTTTCTAATTACTTGTGAGATTTGTATCTATCAAATATATGACCTAATTTTCTCTCAAGCATCTAATCCTATTGTTATTTCAAAACCTTCCAAAATATGCATTTTAGAAAAAAAAAATGAAAAGAAAATGTACTTGCTGAAGATGGTTAATGTCTTTTTTTTTTTTTTTCATGGCTTGCTGCTGTCAGACAAGCAGACAACATAAACCAGTGATGATCAGATTGGATCAAATTCATGCCTCAGATAATACCATTGTATTCAACAGTTACTTGAGAGATGAGTTTGCAACATTCGTTGCATTTTGTGAAATAAAAGCAGGACAAATCAACACTGTTTATTAATTTTTCTCTATAATTTAGTGTAGTTTATCTAAAAAACTTCATCAGCCATGAAACAGAAGGCTATCTCTGGAATTCTACAAGAAGTTTATCATTTATGACTCTGACATCCAAGGCAAAGATGAATGAATACTTATTTATTAAAAATACCGGTTTAATTCTTAACTATAACATATAACCCCAGTATATATATCTATATTTACTTATATATATATTTTGTGAATTCAGTATGTATTATATATTACATATCTATATTTATAATCTCTATATAATAGTATATAATATATATATAAAATCTGTATTTTATTCACGAAAATAATTGATTGAAAGTTTCATCAAGAAATATATCTGTAATATAGACACTCTCCTGATTTCTTTCAGACTGTCTGCACAATGTATGGGACCTGCATGGGAGGCTGGACTAAAACCTGTCAGCTCAATGAAAAAGTGTTCTCAGGAGCAAAGGAATGTTTATCAAAGTCTTTGCTCCATACACCATCATTTAGCATCTCTAAGAACTTTCAAGGACTGCTTTTTAATTGTTTGGTTTTGCTACAGGTTTTGATAGATAAAGTGAAGGTAAGATGTCTTTACTTTCGTTTCTCTATAAAGAGTTCAAAAACAAAACAACACCAGAGAAATAAAAGAACAGGGCAAAAGCAAATCCACTTTGTCCTGCATGTTGCACACAATGCTACAATGTGCTTCTAAAAATAATCTCTTAAAAGATGAATTTTCACAGTTTTTGCAAAGTTTTAGACACCAGCATGAAAATACAGCAAGGAACTCCTGTCATGTTGAATTATTAACAAAGAAAAAGATCAAATTTGCTCAAAATGCATTCCAGGTATTTTAAATCAGCTTCTTTTAACTATGGTCTTTGTTTTGGTATTTGTAGATATTTAAATGGTATCTATAGGTATTTAAACAATGATGTTTCAATTTGTTTGTACCTTACACAGTATCTTTAATACTCTGGATTTCACCACTTTTTACAAAGATAAGAATTCTTTTCATTTACCAGATAAAGGAACAGATATATGAAAGACTTCAAAGCTCCATAGTCTGTAACGGAGTCAGAAACAGAGACAAGAGTTGATTTCTGTATTGAGCAGTGCTGGCTCCCTGACAGGAAAAATCCCTTCTGAGACGATCCTAAAATAATTTTCTTGTCCATATTCATACACTTTCTTTCCCAGAGGATTGAAGTAGAAAAGTGGAACAGCTCCTCTAGCAGCAGAGTGGAGAACCTTGGCTGCTTTGCCTGAGAGCCAGAGAAGAGTTATATGTTTCATGATCAGGCTGGCTATTTAACTCTTCTCCTGACCCACATCATCTCTAATGAGAAAGTTATCCCTAGTTTCCATAGACAATGCAGGACATGCAGCAGTGAGGGGCTATATAAATAATCAAGTTCAAATGCAGCAGATTGAGGGAAATTTGTAAAAACTGTGAAATTGGGAGACTCATGATGAATTTAATCATGTTGCCTGTGAAATTTACTGATGTGGGGATAAGAAAGAATGCATATGATCATCATCATTACCTCCTTCATCCTTCTGCCCAATGCCAGCCATAGATCTCCATCTAGCAATCTGTACATCAAGTCTGTAACTTTTGATTGAATTGTATCATAATACTTTAAAGAAGTGGTCATCTTGATTTCAAGAAATGGAGCCTCCATATTTTATCTAGAGATGGGTCTTCCAAAAAAACAGCGATCACCTTGAAATTGGACTACTTCTAATATAATTAACCCCAAATCAATACAATGGTCCTGCAAATGTGTTCTCACGTTGACTTCCATGGGATGTTCAGAGCAGCCATTGTCTGCTGAATTAAACTTTTAACAAATACCATGTGGCCTTATCATAATCACATCTCAGTTACCACAGCATTTCTTTGACCTTGCTGTACACCACTGCCAAGACACCCTTACAAGCTCATTAATATGTTTTTTTGTTGTTGTTTTTTTGTTTGTTTTGCATCCTCCCTTTTCTCTGCTATATCAGACATGAATTGTGTTCACTTTCAAGGTCCTTTAGCTGTTCCTTCACTACCTATCATCAACCATTCAGTGTCACAGGTCACCTCCTGCCTCTGACTTGCCCGCAATGCCACCTCCATCATCTGCTCACCAGTTTTCCAGACTACGTGCTTTCTGCTTTCTCTGCTCTGACTCATGCTTAATAGGAGCTCTCCCCAGCTCTCTTTAACTACTTTCTTCATATCCCCTCACAAAACTTTTTGTTGTGACATTTAAGACAGGTGACCCTGGGCTGTAGGTGTGTTGGGGTTGTGCCTCACATCCCTCAGCCATCCTCTGCCAGTCAACACCTACCGATCATCATCTGTTTAGATTGCAAATTTTAAAGGAGTATAGATGTATTAAAATTCCACCTGCCATTAAGGATTCTGAATCAGAAATTTAGGAAACGATACTATTAATAGTCTGAACAACAAGTTTGTCATAGTGAAAGGATCCTCCTAGTTAGAGGTCTCATTTTATGTTCTCTGGTGTCATTCCCAGCCTATCTGTGGCTGGGAATTCATTCCAAAAAGTCTCCTATTTGAAATATGTTAGTACAGCAAAAAATAGTCAAGAATCAAAGGGGGGCAAATATTTTGTCAGACACTAGTACATGGAATAAATGTTCTTAAATAAATCTTATCTTTATCTATTATTCAGCTTTCAGCTAACAAATTATATTCAGTCCCTCCCTTGTTATAAATACATATTGATTAGTTTTAAACTCTGAACTTCAGAATGAGTTATATCTGGTCACTGCTAAACTGCTCTCTTTGCTAAAGGGAAAAAAACCTCAACACCCATTATACTGCATTTAATTAAGACAAGCATCAGCTTTATGTACCATTATTTGCTTCTGCCAACTCTCAATGGCATAAATATTGAACAGTCACATCTTGCGAATACTGATCGATCCTTTCTGAATTCCAAATGATTACATAAAATTTAGGAAATGTTTCTTTGCCAGCATTATCCTCAGATGCTTACTCTAGTTAGAGTTGAGATATGAGCCTGGACTTGACAAGTGTGCAGTATGTATTTGTTTAAATTCCGATGTAATGTGGAGAAGCCTGAAAGCCCTGGCTGAATGTTAATTGTACAGAACCCCTCAACTCTTCTCTTACTGGTCATCAGGTGCAGTCTTAAAAGTGCACTTGGGTAACAGTGTGGATGAACATAACAAAACTGCCAATGGATTTAATAAAACCACCTTATAGCAGCCCAAGTATACGCGTGTGATATCAATAATATATGTATAAAATCAAGGATAAAAATATTTGTATATTTATAAGCTATCAAAAGTAAAAACTGTTAGAGCAACTATTTTGAATAGGACTTCAATGCTCTCTGAAGACTTAAGACAGTCTTCAAGACTTGAGTACTGTCTGTCACAGCAAGTAAGAAAACACCTCCGTGATGACCAGTCTGTGCCTAGGTAAGTGCTTTGTTGCAGACTTATATTGGCTTGCTGAGGGAGGCCTTACCATGCAATACTCCTCGCTTCACATTCATAGCACCTACCTCACATCCTGCACTGAGGGTGCTACGTGAAGGCAAATTATTGTTTTCTGTGAGTTTTTTGGATACTAAAATATTATAATTATTTTGGGGTGGGTGGGCAGGTTGATTTTTGGCTAATGCCTTTTCTTAGTGAGTTCACATGTTTACTGGACTGTGCTTTGATGATCTGGTGCAGAGTCTTTAACCAGGAAGTGTAAAAGGCAGATCCATAGTTGTAGAAAGTATTGTGCCATTACTAGGCAGGCTGCAAAAAAGATCCAAATATGCCACAATTTGTTAGGTTGTGCCTTTATATCTGTATCGTATCTAAGGGTCTATAATCCTGCGTTAACTCTGCGAAAACAGGTTTTTTTTTTTTTTTTTTCTTTAATCAAGAGCCCATTGTTTGCCATCCATAGCAATTAAATGTTTACCATTTCTACAGGTCCCTCTTGTCTTATGTTAAGTGAGATGTGAGATCAATAGTGGCTCTGCAATTATTTGCCCATTGATAAAGTCTTCATTTCTTAAATGAAGTACATTTATCTGTGTCCTGACATTGATAAGAGAGCAGTACCAGTCAGCTGCTGCCTACTCTAGCATTTAGCTCCAGGCAGACACGTGCCTGGACATGGGTCAAATGATGTCTAACTTTCTTCCTATTGGCATTTCACTTTACAAACTGCTTTGATGGGAGGTTTGACAAATCATCCTTGCTGAATTTGAATAATAAAAATTAGCAGGACAAATAGGAAGTTTGGTAAAGAGCAATGGGTGATTTCAGTGACCAGTCTGTGGTGTGACTGACTGATGACAGTTACATGCTTCATTAAAAAAAACAGAAATCATTTAAATGTAGTGATTTAGCAAGTGGAATTACTGACATATTATCTGAACTTTATTCTGGGATAGGAAGAAGATCAAAAAAACAGTGAGACAAATTTTGGCTCCAATAAAATCAGAGAAATGTTTTTGGTTTTAGTGCGGCCAAGATTTCACCACAGTGGAACATGGCTATCTATTTATTTTCCAGAATTAGAGAATTCAACATTGCTTTTTTTTTAATTTTTAATTTCTAACTTTTCTACCTCTGACAAAGTGAGAAAGGAGCTTCCAAAGTACTGTCAAATTCATTAATGAAAATTCAGAGAAGCTAATAAACTGGTGCAATTGCTTTTTCTACCTATAGGATATCTTTATTCAAACTAGCAATTATTAATGACAAAGGAAATTTTATTTAGTTTCAGACCTACTTTTTGATAATGTGTACTGTGGACTATACTGGTTAAGTTTTATAGAAAAAATTAGTTGTATTTCTCTGGAATTATGGTAAAGAAATTGCGTTATTGTCAGTTTGGCTAGCTTTCAGAAAGCCAGGTATGTTTGTTATTTAGTAGGAAATTCAATGAAGACTTACTTATCTGAACATCAGCTTTCTCAGATGTGCTCTTTCCACGTTTTGGATGTGAAATCATACATGTAAATCCTGCAGAACTAGTGTTAAAAGTAGGTTTGACACTCAAGTTTCTCAAAGGTTTCTTCCTCCTCTCCCATTCTGCAATGTATGCCCCCACAAGCAGTCATGTTTTGGATTTTGCAAATAGGTAAACCTCAATGAAAGAAAGGTTTGCAAAGATAACTGCTGTAAGAACTGAAGTTCTGATTTAGTTCCAAGGAAGCTAATAGCTCAAGATAATTGAAATGGAGATTGATTAAAAAAATAAATTGCCATTTCTAGACCATCTAAACATAAGACTTATTTCAAGTGAATCATGCTGGTAGACAGATTGCTCCTTTGCAATAAAATGCTTTGGCTCCTGAAGTCCATCTTGTCTTCAAATAAAACATTCAATCAGCATCCAGCGTATCATTTAAAGCAAAAAAGGACGCTGGTACAGAATTCAGACATGTCCATCAGAAGTCAGCTTGGGGAAGGAGTGACTAGAAGGTGGTTTATACCAGGCTACACAACCAAAACTTTTGAGGGCAATTTTGACCGGAAGACCTGTGTCTATTTGCTTTAATGTGATCTCAGGTGTCAGCCAGACTGGTTGATTTGCATAATGCTGTTCTGGTGCACAGGGAGAGAGGAAAGCAACAGAGGTTTGTGAGGAGGTACGCAGCTGGGGAAGCACCACAGAGGACTGACTCATGGAAAGACTGTGATTCTTTAAGGGAACCCTGCTGGACTAGTGTAATAGATCTGTCAATCATGTAAGTGGATCAGAGTAATGTGATTGAATTTGAATTTAGTCTAAACTGGTGTCTTGACAGAGTAATCAACTGACTGTTGATGGTGTAGTGAAGCTGTGAAGGAAAGTGTATCTACATTCACGTCGTCATGAGTGAAGGCTCTTGTTACTCTAAAAGACAGTTGAGTCCCTGCCATGCACAAGGCAGTCATCCCCACTGTGGTTGTGATGATTGTGCTGGTTGTAAGGACTACTTTGTTCCCTGTTGACTTTTAACCTATGGGCACACAAAAGCTGAAGGATTGATTCAGATGAACTGGTTATCTGCTGAGAACAATAGCCCAAGCGTGATGGACTTGTTCCTCTCCAGGGACTGGCAATGACTGGACTAATAGCATGAGGAACCACTGATGGCCAGACAGTCACTGAAGTATGAAGATCCATTGGCTTGAATGGATTTTTTTTTATTTTTTATGTACAGAGAAATAAGAACTGCCTGGCTATAAAGTGTTTTATTTTATAAGTGATGGAAGAAATGTTACCTAATTCCAAATATATTCATTCTCGATAGGACTACACCAAGGAGATGCTACACTATCTAAAAAAAATAGTTACCAAAATAGTCTGGCTTCTTGAATGATAACTGAGTCAACTTTGGCAAGGTTGTTCAGTTGGGACAGATAGCTAGAGAAAGGAGAAGAGCTCCAGTGCCTGAATGTGCCACTCACTGGAGTGGCTGCAGAAAGCGTTGTGTGCTGCTGGCTACAAAGGTTATGATAAACACCTGTCGAAGCTTCAATAGCATCTTCTTTAATGCTACCAGCAATCAAAAGCATTTTCTTGATTAAACCCTTTGGAATCTTTGACAAGTAAACAATGAACAATTTAAAAACTAGCATGCAAGACTGATATGATTTAATTATGTTTTCAAAAATTATTGTGTGCGATGGGGTTTGAACATTATTTTACTGATACTTTACTAAGCTAATCACTGCTGAAATGTTAGAAAAAAAGTCAGAGACAATGCTATTTGCCCTCAAGGAGATTGCCATCTTGTGAAAATACAGACAATACGGCACAGCCAGGAATAACAAATAGCTTTAGGAGGCAGCTTCATAACTGTTTGGTTATAAAAAAAAACAAAAAACACACACACACATACAAAAACAAAAACAAAAACAAAAAAAAACACAACCAACCACAAACAACAACAACAAAAACCAGCTTCTTCTCAATAAATTAATTCTGTGGATTACTGACTTTGTGTTGCCACACAAACAATAGTATAAGCCCTTACTGGATTGGTTAACACTATGGGAGGGCATCCTTAGAAATAAAAAAAGCTTGTATGTCTTGAAGTGTGTCTTATTCCATTAAATATTGCAGAGACAGATTTTCAACAAGAGTCTGCTCAGATTCTTGAAATATTTTTTGATTAATAATATGTTTTCAATGCTAAGACCAGTTTTCTGTTGAGACACCTAAGAGACAAAGGTATGTGTCAAATGCACCTTGATACTTGGGTACAATAATTGCTCCCAATTATTTCAGCAGAACTTGATGCTTAACTAGTTTTGACAGTCCTGCTGAATGCCTACCAGCATTGTTAGGCATTCAATGTCTTGAAAAAACTGACTCACTCAACTTCAGCCAGACAATGCATTCGTGATTTTGGGCAGAAACTTAAGTACTACTTAGCTGGAAAAGGTATCTACATTTTTAATTTGAGTTTTTTCATCATTCTTATTAAATATTTGCCTTAGTTCTTTGGGTCAGGTGCCAATATCTTTATATTTTACTCTTTGCAGAAAACATCTAGCTTGGACTTTTAGCAAATCAAGTTATGCAATATGTTAAATAGTGGATTAGCAGTTTCAAAGGTGCAGATCCTTTCTTCGCTACATCATTTCTATATGTAAGTAATACAACTATAAGGCTCCCATTAGCAGCAGAATTAGCTCTGTAGCTAATATAGTAGCGTAAATGAGAGAAAAACTGGATAGTTTGACTTTATACAACCTTGCAATGTGTTTATATGCATCTACTTTTGTAGTTGAGTATGCTACCTTGCAGAATTAGAAAAACTGAAGGTGTAAGAATGATTCCTAAATCAATGCAAAGTACTTGAAGAGCTGATGAAAGTGATCACACAAAAAGACCACCTAAATGTGAGCATTTTCCAAATGTACTTCACTCATTCAGCTAATTTAAAGTACCACTGAACTGAGATGAATTCTCTAAATATTTTATTAGAGGAAAGCTACAGGCTCTTCAGACATTTCGGTACCACTGTCTAAGGTCTGTGAAACCTACTTATTAAGAATTAGGAAATCTGAATTCTTGTTGTTCATCAGATTAAATAATAAACCATAATTTCTGTTAATAGAAAGCTTGCTTTTCCATCTCTGAATCTGACATAGAAGGAGACAAAGTCTTGAATATAAAATATTGATAGCTTCCAAGCAAACCCATCATCTCTTTTCCTAGGAATCAGAATGTACATAATTCATAACAATCGTTAACTAAGTAATTCTTATTTTTTTTCCTATATGTTCTCTGTCCTATACCTCTGAAGTATTGATTTTTTATCGTCATGTCTAAAGAGAGCTTCATCTAAAACCTTCCAAAACAGGTACGAACTCTATAAACACCACATGGAAGGACATATTTCAGAGAGTAATTGAGGCTTTACAGTGTACCCAAAACATCTTGCTCCTTTTCATTTAAATGCAATTGTATTATAATAATTTATTTGTAAAATTCTATTTCCTTTACATAAAATTTTTTAAAACTGATAATTAAAGAAAAACTTTACTAAATGTCACCACTTATGATATTTCTTTCATTGTTATGCTTGGCTCAACTTTTCACTCTCTTCATAGACAAAATAACTTTTGAGTAAAACCAGAATTTTGCCTACGGAGGGATCTATATATGTCTGGATCTGGCCTTATTTGTTTTTAGATCTCTCCTTTCTACTTCCTTAAAGTAAATAAGAAATTAACTTGGTCAGAGTTTATTTAGACCAGTTCTATTAAGTCAACAAAATGCAAACTTGAAATGTAAGACAGGAAGAAAAGTCTTTTCCTGTGAAGTCAATAGGAATCCATCTCCCTAAGTCCTCTTTTTTAAAAATTGTTATTATTGTTGTTATTATTATTATTATATTTTATTTTTTTATTCCTGGCATTGGTGATATTTCTTGGCTGGTTCATTGCAGGGCACTTGTTTAACTAATTTGTCTTGTATAGGTATCTTTCCCTTTCTGTGTCCTCTCTGCAAATACAAAACAATCTTCCCTTTAAAGGTTATTTCCTTGCTAGATTTGCCATAAAGCTATTATCATTAATCTACACTTTAAGAATTCCTTTCACTTTTTACAAGCTATGAGTTGCATTGCTGATTTATGTGTTAGGATGTGACCGCCATATGCAAACAAGACTGTTTATACTTACCATAAATGCCCTTAAAAAAAGAGGGTTATTTCAACCATATCTCCACACCATCTGCTTTACATAACCATATTCAATATCATAAAAATATACCAATCTGTATTTTCCTCTATCCTTTGGAATTTATAATATAATTTTATTCTTGTTCTGGAATATTCATAAAATACATACAGTAAGCTTGTAATACTCTAGTAAATTCCTTATGTTTTAGGAATCAGTTGCATGGAAATCCATTTTTAATTCTCCTGCATAATTTTCCTTTGTGAAGTGATAATTAAAGAAAGAATCCTCAGTTTACTGTGAACCTCATAAAATATATTTAAAGTCTCATTCATTTTTCAGGAAAAAAAAAATAATAAAACCAAAATATTTTTAATATTTTAAGGGGGAAAACTAACAACATTCAGTAAGGAATAAGAAGAGTAAAATTTACCTACCTAAACTAAACAGCACCAGAAATTTGAGACATACAAATTCTCGTAGATCAAACTGTAGGGAACGAAGCTTTGCTACTAGTTCTTGTGCATGGCTCATAAGGTTGTTGAGGGTGGCTCCAGCCTGCGATGCTATTACGGAATAATCCACCTGTAAAAGAGAATTATATTTCTGTCTGTACCCACAGAACCACTTTAGAATGTTTCAAGCAATCACATGTAACCAGGATGCTCCTGGATAAAAGAATCACTCTCAATTTAATGATGTTATCGAGTCAGGATGATTTTATATACAAACCTATTTTAGCACAACAGTATATATTGGAAGTATTATTAAACCATATATCTTAATGGTATGTCACATCACCGTGAATGCCGGTTTGTCTGTATTAGCTTTTTTTTAGAGGCTTTATATATGACTACTGCTTATGACACTGGTAGCTGTGCCCCTTATCAGTTTGTTTTATACACTTGGTGTCTCTTGTTCTCATTGCAGTTGTACAATCCTGTGGAGAGAGACTGATTGAAGGGAACTTTGCGCCTATGCTGGGCATATTAGTCCAGAGGGACATAAAGGTATTTATGGGATACAGTCTGGTGTCCATAACTTGGCCAGAAACATCTATTCAAGCCCAGAAATGTCGGTATATTCCCACAGGAAGCAGAGGCATTGTGAAGGTGGTTTCTTTTCTCCTTAGCTACGCACAGTCCTGGCACTTGCTGGAGCTGGTTCCAAGACTTGTTCTGGCATTTCCTCCTCTGTTAAGGGAGGAGGAGCAGGCAGGTGTGTGGCACAGCCCAGCTGCACTGAGATTGTTCCGAGCAGTTACTGCAGCGCACGAAGGACCTTCCTCTGGAGCACACTAAGAAGTGTGACTGCTCTGGGAGTCTGCTGCCCTTGTCATGCTGCTCATCCCTTCTCGTGAGGGGCTGACTGGACCACAAACTGTCCTAAGTGACCCTTGTATATAGAGGCCAAGACAACGCTGGAATACGCCATATTACAAATGGTAATGTTCACAAGCGAGGTATTTTTTAAACCCTTCCTACCTGATGTACCCAATGATTACTGTTGTTGAATCCAGGCAACCTCCCTACTGCCTGCACACTAAAATACCTATCTAGAAATGCCAGTGACATTAAGGGGATGTGTCCTTGCAAAAGGACACACCATCCTCCGCCACTCAGAAGATGGCCAAAACCAGCTTCTGCAGGCCTTGTTGTGGGATGGTGAGCCCTGAGAGGTGCCCAGGCTCTGCGGCCTGTGGGAAGGCCATGACCCGGTGGTGAAGCAGCACAGGGGTTGGGGCGTGCAGGGGATGGGGACAGTCACTCCGACACTAGGCCTGAGGTGAGGCTGGAGGCTGTGAGACCACGTAGCCCCGGCAGAGTGGAGTGGATGTAACTGGCATGTTGGGCTATCCGAGCAACTGCTTTTGCTGAAGTGCCTTCAGCTCAGCCCTGCTCTCATCCCTCAGCTTTGCAAGTGCCACTGTCCTGTGAAAATGACCCTGGGCATGTTGCTTCCCCCCGAGGTAAGCTGTCCCTGATCAACTGGCTGAGACCTAAACAAGTTACTGACACATTTTCAAAGCCTGTAGGTAACTTGCCTGGCTGTATTATTAGCAGCTTTTCTCTTTTAGGGGCCTCCACAGCAACAGGAGAATTGGCAGCCATACTTCACGTGATCACATGCTGAAGCCCGGCTAATGGTAAGTGCACGCTTCGGATTAATGATGTGTTTAAAGGTATTCGTGTACTTATCCAGCCTTTAAGGTCTCATAATAAAGTAATTAATAAAGAACCAGGTACCACCAGAGGCAACAGAGCATTACTGACAAAAATGTTTTTCCAGGCACTGATCCCTTAAAATTATTATTTTTTAAAAAATAACTGTTAAGGAACATGTATTTTAAAACATGTTTTTCAGTGTTAAAACTATTTAATTGATTTAATTCAAGCATAAATAGTTGGAAAGCAAGAAAAAGAAAAAGGAGGACTTTAAACCTGTCAAAATTTCAGCCAGGAAAGATAAGATAGATGATTGAAAGGGACTAAAAATAGCTTCTCCTAAGTATGACCTTAATATAATCAATAGGTTACTGACTTTTAATAAGACATTTTATTTATATGTACACTTAGCACTCTCAAGACATTGACTGAAGGCAACTGTACAAGAAAAATGAAGTTCCACTTTTTGCATGAATGTTAAGAATAACACTGCTCTAACTCTGCAAAGCATTTAAAGTTATGCTTATGTTTCAGTGAAATCAGCGGATTATGGTTAAGTATCCTGCGAGATAGGTTTTATTGCAGTCTGTCACACCTGGGAAAACTGAAGTAGTGAAATTAAATTGCTTATTCAGGGCCAAAAAAATCTGAGACAAAACTAGGATCTAGCCTTTGGAAATCCTAGCCAAACTGTCTTTCATAAACTGCTTTCTAGTTCATCTGTTGGTTCCCCCCCACCCAGTCTTTATATATAAGGATATGTGCTTATATATATATATATGAAAAAAAAAAGGTAGTAACATGCCCTTAAATACTCTTTATTCGTAGAGCAGTTTAATATGGTGACATGATTCACCTACTTCCTATTGAGAAACTGGTCACATACAAATATCAACTCATTCTCAACTTAATTTCCCTTTTGTAATTTTAATGCTTTGTTATGTGTGTGTGTGGGGGGAAAGCTCAAAATCCCTCACTGAGGTTCCAGTTTGCAGGGGAAATATGCCTTCCTCTTCATAATAAGAAGTTAAGATGTCTGGATGTCAAGAATATCAGTGGCCTTAGTGCAGCGATTATGCCGTAATGGAAAAACCCAGTAGATGTCTGGATCTCCCACCATCCCTCTACTGGAAAGCTCTCAGGCAACCTGCTACTCTTTCAGGTGCATTTAATATTTGCAGCACCAGCAAATTTGTCTGGGAGGCAAGTCCTCATCTGCCACTCACCAAGAGCAGGCTGTATTAAATTTTTATATTTATTGACATTTCATTACCATAATTGACTGCAGTTGGTTCTCTAGTAGAAGGCACAGGGCTGCCTCCTAAGCAGGAGAATTGGTCCCTTGAGTAGGATTTGCAATTAAAAACAATGCAGAATGGATTTTTTTTATTGTGTAAATATGATGAGTTGAATTTTCAGCTTTAACTAGAGAATACTGGGTGTGCAGAAGGCTTTTTTCAAGAGTGAGCAAAATTATGAGTCAGTGGAAAGACGACCCCCAAAGGTGTCAATCAGTTTATACAAAATCAACTGTGCATGAAAAAGCCCCCGTTAATGTCTGTTCTGAAAAAGTGGTCACATTAAAGAGTATGCTGTCCTGCTTGCTTGGTCCTGTATGCAGAAATTGATACTAAAAGGTGTACTAATTCTTTCACCATCCAACTCACGATTAAAAATGCTTTTAAAAGTCAAAGATTAAAAGAGCTTAGGTCTTGAGCAAAATGCTGACTTACAAACTAAAATCATAGCATTTCATATTGCATCACAAATTTCATTTGGTAAAATCACATCTATACTTAAAAACAAAACAAACAAACAAAAAACAAAAAAAAAACACCAAGAATCTTGCTTCCCAATTAATAGCATTGTACCGTACAGTTGTTTTTGGTATTAAGGATGATGGCATGTCAGCTGGTATTTTTGAAAACAGACACTTGAGTGAACCTTCCCCTTTACCTATTTCAGAAGTAAGACGATGGGCATGAAGTTATGGCTGCACAAACAATAGGAGGTGTAAATTCCTCACAAACCAGCATTCAGTGCTACCTTGCATGATGACTGTAGTAATGAAGAAGTAATGATAATTACTTAATTGGGTTAGCTTGGTACGAAAGCAATGCCAACAGAATAGCACTGAATAATTTATGCTGCCACTTGTTCTTGCCATTCTGGTGCTTAAACTTGCTTGTTTAAGCTTAGCGTGGCTATCACTCTATATGCAGTACTGCAGGCTGTGCTGCAGTACCATTAGCTAACTGAAGTGCCTAAATCTAAGATACTAGAAACCTCCACTCTGCTGCCACCTAACTTTGTGCTTCAAGTCCTCATGGCTCCATTTTCCACTAGTTCTTGGGGTGCAAAACTGACTCTAGGCATGGCCAGGACTAGTCAGGTCATGACACTGTTTCTAGCTCATGCTACAACTCCTTTTAGATTTATGGACTAAATTGCTTTCATCTACCTAAGGTATCAAAAATACCAGAGTGGGAATTTTTCAGCGGGCCACTGACTGGAGCAATCAACTGAGATGAGGGAAGTCTGAGTTCAAATCTCCAGTCCAAAGAGTATGTGAAATAAATCAGAATATAGCCTGGCAGTTAATAAATTACTTATAGCCTAGTCATCTCTTTGGAAGTTAGAAATAGCAGGTGTCCTCAGGTAAATCTCACGCATCCTGTGGGTGTGTTCCGATCATGAGTATTGGGCAGAAAGGCGAGGACCTTGGAGAGGAAGGATTTGCTTAGTATTTAACTCTAGGAGAGAACTTTCAGCTGTGAATTGCAAGTAGAAAAATGTACTTAGCTCCTTTGGACAGGCAGCATTTCTGGTGGCTACCTCTTACGGTTACCCCCGAGTTTGCTGGCCTTCCCTGCCCCCTGTGTTGCAGAGGTAAGGGATGAGTGGATGAGGCTGCAGGCTCTGCAAGAGGGCAGGGGAATACAGAAGCACTAGCAGCAAAGGGAAAAAAAAAAACCGCTGATAGTATTAGTAAGAGGGTCATAACATAAATGTGACTGCAGAGAGACAACAATGACTATTTTTTTCTAAATCCATTTCTTGATACAGTTGAAAGTGACTTAAAAGTCCAAATCCCTTTAATGATGGTGAAAGCTAGTTAGGCCAGTGCAAAGTGTTTTAGGAGAATTCTGTTTTAAAACAATATATTGTAGTAAAGTACCTGGAGTTCAGTAGCATTTGGAAAATCAGCTATAAAAAAAATCTCAGCTGATAAGCAGAGCAGTAAGAGATGGAAGTGACTAATTCTGTAGATTTTGTTCTCACATGAAGGTCCAGTTTAACATAGTGAGGTATTGTTTGAGGCAGAACAAAAGACGAGGCTTTTTTACAGCATGAAACTACACCCTGGGCTAAATAAATGGTGAGGCTGAAGGCCAGAAATGCAGGCAGCACTTGTACTTTTTGGTTTTGCAAATGATTTATCATAGTAATGAATGGGTCTTGAAGCTGAATCCTTAGTTTCACTGGGCTCAGATGGCTCTGGTGGAGGCTGGTGGTGGCCTGTGTCATTGAGTCCTTGTCTCTCCGCCCACAAAACCAAGCCTAAAGTATAATGGTGGAATCAGGTTCCTTCCTTCCTTCTAAAATTAAATTGTATTCGATTTCTAGGATATGACAGTGGAGTCATATGTCCTATGGAAAAGTTGTGTTGAACTGTACCATCCCTTGTCAATGTTTCAGCAAGCTTGCAACAGTGTACAGACTGTAGTATTAGCATGCCTTTACTTGTTAATAGCTGTTATCAGGTACTTGATCTACCGGAACGACACTACGTGAGCCAGAACCATTTGTAAGTTAGATCACTGCGTGTTTGGGGCATGGAAACAAGAGGCAGAGGGTGTCTGGGTACAGCAAAGCAACTGCCCTGTTTCTGCTCTGCTCCATGCAGCTCTGGCCAGCACAGGCTGCTGCGGGCTGTGCGGGGCTCTGCCGCTGCTCCCCTCCTCGGGTGACAGACTGCACTGGTAGCCTGGGGACTCACCCTCAGCAGTCTGCCCTGAGTTTGAAGTCCTGACCCAGATGGGAGCCTGAGAGTTGGCTCTTGTGGCTACATGTCTGGGTGAGCATTTCTCCCAAAAGAAAGCACTGCGCACAATAAATAGCAGGCAGGTTAATTTACTCTCACAACCATAATTACCCTTCCACTGTTTCATGAGGTAGGAGAGAATATGTATTTTACTGGCAAGGATGGTGGTTATTAAATTCGTTTTGATCTTTTCATGTAATTAATAATTTCATTTAAAACATTTAAAACAATGTTCATATTATATTTCAAAGCAAATGAATGTGGAAAAAACACTTTGGAGAAATGCCTACATAGAAAAATTGAGGAGGACTCAGCACAGACAAACCCAGCAGATGCTTATATCGGTTTTGGATATATTAATTAAAATTGTGATGACTTATACAGTGTAAGGTGCTTGTCATTTTAACATGATACACAATAATAGAAGATAATGAATTAAGCTGCCAGTGGACCTTTCCCCTAGGATGATGATATTGTGCTTGCTAATTAGTTATAATATGCAAATAGTAGCACTCCAAAGTACTCCATTTACTTTAACTTAGTTTCAAAAACACTAGTACATCAAGACTGGATTATGTGCCCTGTAGTTGATCATATACAGATTAATTTATAGTAGATATATTTATGTTACAAAATGCATGATGATAAAATAGTTAAGTTTCATGCAGAGAGCTGTTTTAACCAGTAGCATTAATTTTCTACTCTATTAATGATGACAGTTGGGTTCTTCAAATTATTGGTATGCTGATGTTAAAATAACATACAGAACGTAACTAAGCTAGAGTACAATAGAATACATTTATTTCCTTAAGCATTGCAATACACTTTGTTTCTTAAATAAAGAAGATATGATACGCAACCATTGCTGAATATGAATATCCATAAGCTTCCTCAGAAGACAGACCATCACTGAATTTTTTTGCAAATATTTAGGCAACATCACTTAGGACTGTGCTAATTCAGTCTGTTTCTTCAGGGGCTTTTAGCTCAGTTAAGTTCATTTTCCCTTTTTATATTCCTATATAAGCCTCTGCTCTACTACATTAAATTCTTCCCCGTCAGTAAGACTGGATATGTTTACTTTGGATCCCATCAGTGTAACTGCTCCAATAGACTATAGTTGTCTGGGATGGACTGATGTATTGCTTTTTTCATTGAATTGAGACTCTGAACAATTTCTCTCTTGATGGACAATCTTGAAATCAAATGTGGAATTTCATATTAATTTATATGGAGAAATAGGTTCACTAGTATGGGACTTGTATGCAGGACTGGCAGCCTTGCAGACCCCAGCCAAATAGATTTTGTTCTCTTTATGAGAGCAGTATGTACAGAATACAAAAGAAATGTTTTTTCTTATGAATGCGACAAAGTTAACATGTGGGAAATGGAATGGTTTTGGCATGCACGGAATCATGTTGGGTGCTCTCTTCGTGATGGTGTTACTGGAATTAGAATTTTAGACTTAAAAACACAGTGTGATGATGGGCTCATGGCAATATAGCAAAGCACATGTGAATTGGGACCAGGTTATTCACAGGTGTGGCCATAGTTAGTCAAAAGAAAGGTTCAAAGTTTAGTGTATCTTTGGATACACCTGAATTGGACCCTTTTTAAAGATTGAATTCTGATCTGTTTTACTTAGTTTAATTGAGAACACCTAGTTCAGCCCCAAGAAACAGCTAGCATAACATCATAAGATGTTGAGACACTTCTAACATCCACCATAACAGAGCAGCAGAACGATGAGTGCTTGACCACGTGCGTATCCACCTTCAAACAAATTCCATGTATGCAAGAATTTGTAGATTTGGCTCCCAAATACCAGTATCATTTTTATTTTTTGCCAGCTACAACTATGACTGCAACCACAAGCCTAATGGAAAAAAATATACATATGTACACACATACATACACATTTGTATATATATACATATATATAAAATAAAAATGAGTAGTTCCTGAGAATATATGAAGTAATTGCTTTGTATTCCCTATCCATTAGCTTCTTATACCCATGACTAGTATATGTATTTTTATTCATTTCATAGGATGAACAAAATACTGTGTTTCCTTTTCTACTTTTTTGCCAGTCCCTTTCTCCTGTCTGAGACACTCCTTCCTCTAACACTTTTGTAACTTTGTACAACAGTGATTCTTCTGCAGGGGTGATCCTTCTTTGTGATACACTCATTTGCAGCCTGCAATTTGAAAGTAAAGCTCCTTCCTGAAAACCTTTTCAGCAGCACAGCGCTAAGTCTTTGAACTTGAAAGTTGGTCCCCTAGACAAGCAGATTCTCTGAAGGCCTCAGCAGATACGACTACATCAGGATACTAGAAATGTTCTCTGCAAGTGGGTAAGTCTAACAAAGATGACATTACCACAGAAAATTCCCCAGGCAAAGCCCCTACGTGACTCATCAACACCTTTCAATAAGGTACAGTTGAAAGAGCTACAAAAGGTTCAAGTCACAAATTTCTGAATTGAAATTAAATTATGATTTGCTTTAAAACACAACACTGATGAGATCTTAGTTATCCCTCATGTTCTTCTCTGCTGCTACTCTTAGAATACAAATCTAGGTAGAAAGATATATTTGTGCGATGACTTCCCATCAATCAGTAGTTTGAACAATCGCAAAAAATCTCAGATGCTGGCACATTTTTAGCCTGCCTTTTTAAACAGAAAGATTTTGACCAAACTCAATGGACAGAAAATTTGGCAATGAGTGCTGCAGGTATGAACAAAATAAGCAGCTTGTCTGCGCAACTGAACCTACAATTCATGTGTTGTTTGTTGACTACTGCCTGAAAATGCATGAACAGTGATAATCTGTAAGAGCTTTAGTATGTACCCTGTGTGTGCTGGATCTTGGAAGCTGGCCGCGTATTGTTGGTGCAGAAGATACAAAAGGAAAGTGCTCAAGCTGGAGGAATTAAATTTCTATAATTAGAAATTGTTAAAATTACATGCCACATGGCAAGCCTGTGGAACTTGGCGTGTGGAGAGCATATTGGCAATGATTTACAATTAACTACCATGTTGCAAATCACTCCTTAGCTGTTTTCTATTATGAAATTTGGAGAGTTGTAAAATGCATTTGTGCTACTTTATTTCCTTTTGAAATGGTAATTACTACTGCTGAGGGGCAGTACTTAGTGCAGAAAATGAAGTGCGCAGCATAGGGAGGAACTTGTTTCTGAGGAATTGCTGAGGAACTGTAATATGAAAAAAGAGCTTTCCTGAAACACATACACACAAAAGAGCTTCATTTATGAAACTCCAACCAAATAAATAACAAAATAAAGTAAAACACAGTCTTTTTGTGCAAGGGATAGTATTCACTTCTTTGTTGCTGACTGCACTTTTTTCCCATCAAAGTGGGAACAGTGGATTGACACAGGGAAAAACTCATAAGCCAATTGCTTGAGGGAAATGCAGATGTATGGTAATGTGATAAGAATGCCCTAGAGTAAGAGGTTTGAGCCAATGTGTTCGGAAATTATGAGTGTGCTACTAACTACTAGCCCATTTTAGATACCTAGGATGGAACAGAAAATGGTATGGCCCTGGAGAGCTACATGAAGTTTGACTTTTATATCAGAGGAGCAGAGGCTGTGCACTCTGAGTGGAGAGAGCAGGTATGTTCTAATTAAGTGGTAGTAAGCTCCCCCTTACAGCTTCCCCTTGATTGTGATTGTAAAAAGGACTGTGTTTATGAGTAGCTTTTATGGAAGAATGTATTAAGGAAAGCAAGGAGTAAGGCTTCTGAGGTCTTAAATTTGGTAACTTGCGACAATAATCATGATCTCTCAGGTAATAAAGTAGGCTATCTAGCTCTAGTCCTCAGTTTAAAGTTAATATCTTTGAAAGCAAGGTGATTGACTGTAATTTTGCTCATAGTGCTTTGCTGGTAGCAGTAAATAAAAACATATACAGCACCTTTCATCAGAAGTGTCGGAGTGCTTTCCACACCTTAATCAATTAATTTTTATGAGATGGTGGCATGATTATTTCCCTTTCCCTACCGGAGGAACTGAAAGGATCAGGGCGGCCACCAGCAAGTATGCAGCATTTAGTGCAGTGGCAAATATTGATAATGCCTTGGTCTAGAACTGTGGCTTTCCAGAATTATTTTATAGTTACATAGCTGAGACAAACAGTCATAATTCCCCTTTCATAAATATATTTGAACCAGACTTTAGTGTTAGAAAGACAACAGACCAAGTGAATGCTGCTAGGGTGGTCCATCCTGATACCTAGGAAAAGGAGCGGCTGTACTGGATCAGATAGGCTAAACAAGTAACTCATGATTGAGCTGCAGTACAAAAAGGTAAAAGCAGGAAATGGCTCAGAACAAGAAACTGTCCAGGTACGCAGGGGTGATGTTGAAAGAGCCAGTGTTCAGCTAGAGTTGAGACTTGCAAGGGATGTCAAGTAACTAGTTACAGGATGTGCAAGAAAAATGTGGGACTGCTGCTGGACTTGGCTAATGACTTAGTGCCAGAAAATGCAGCCCAGTTTGAGGTACTCAGCACCTTCTTTGCTAACAAGGTCTCCCAGACCACGGTGCTTTGCAGCAGAGCTCAGGGTGGAGGAGAGGAACCAGCAGCAGGCATATGCTGGAAAAACTTTCACTCAGTATGGAAGGGGACTGGCTGTAGTGTTCTGGTAATACGTCTCCCTCCTCTCCAAGCAGCCTAAGTGTGAAGCAGCGGGTGATGGGTACTCTGTGGGTGCTTGCACCAGCTTCAAATGACAAATGTTGACATAGAAAAGCCAAACTGCGTTGAAAAAGGGATGTATTAAACCTACTTGACAAAGCTAGGGCAAAAATGGACACAACCAGTTCAGTTTAGCCAGGTTTTAATTTAGTTGGAAATATACAAGATCCAAAACCAGCTGATGAATTGTAAGCAGTGCATTTAATTAGCATCCTGTTGTCCAACAGTGATGAAATGCTCTGCTTTGCCATGAGAACATGTACAGCTGTTTTTTTCTGCAAGTAAAGATAAAAGTGTCTAATCCAGCTAAGAAGTACTACTGTGGAAAAGATGGGGACAGTGGCTAGAACTTGAAGGTATTTATATATCTCTACCAATTTCAGTGGCACCTAGACACTTGGTATCTTAAAAACCTAGCTAATTACATAACAAATGAGGCATTAATTTAACAGTTTTCTCAGGGAGAGAAAGCTGTCTCTCTACTCATGGCTTTATAAACAAGCACCTTGTGTGGTAAATAAAATTGTTGCCGGTTCAATGGTCATTTTGCAGATGATGAAAAGGAAATGGAATCAGTAATTTTCTCAGTAGCACCGATATACATCAAGAGTGATGCAACTAAATTTTTTCTCGTATAATTAGAGAGTACCACTTCATCTCACATAGGTTAGGGACTTCCCACGAAAGTGCAGGAGTCAGTTCTGCAGATAGAATTTGAATTTTCCCACTTTTCTTGGACGAGTGGATAATTTTTCCCTTCTACTGTACACTTCTTAATCACAAATGTAAATAATTATTTCTCCTCATTTTCTGATTCTTATAAACTCTTCTTAGCATTAAAAAATGGCTAGACTTCTAGAATTGTGACTAAAGCTGTAAGCAGATTCTGGAGCATGCAGACACAAATGATGCATCTGTATCGTTAGGAAAAGGGACTCTTTCCCATGTGTATAAATCAAGACAGTTCAATTTGTAGCTGCTTAAATACCAGTGGACCATCATGTTTTCACTTTGAATCAGGAATATAATGTACAGGTGCACTTTGCTTTTCTTTGGTACTGTGATTTTTTTTTTTTTTTCTGTTAAGGCCAGAATAAGAATTCTGGGAATAAGGATCTTTATGTCCTTTGTGCTTTGGAAAGTATGGGTGAGTCAAAACTTCTACTTTCTTTGGGTTTTCTCTGAGTTTTCCTAATATTTGCCACATGACTGCTCTTGTATTTTGGATAATCTAAACATCTGATGCCTGAGGAAAATTAGCCACTGAAAAGCTGTGCAGAAACTGCAGGGTACATACCTGAGACAGTTCCTGAGATAATACCTGCATTTATGTCTTATGGACTGAATAATTTTCCTGGGATTAGATGTCTTAACTCCCCAGTACTTCACACGCGCATATTTGTCTAAAAGCAAGATATTTTTGAGGCAGTAGCTGCAAGTTATCTAGGATTCTCACCCAGCTAGTGATTCTTTTGAGTAAACCATAATTATGATGGGAAAATGAAATAAATTACTTAGACCTACAGCGTAGGGTTTGGGATGTTTGTTGTTGTTGCTGTCAGAAACAAGCCATTTTAGCTCCAAAGAAACACAACTTCTTGAGAGACACTTCTCATCTGCTGTTTTCAATCACTGAAGTATACAAGTATATTTGAAAAGCAAAGTTCTTATGATTATATCTGCTTTTATAAGTTTAACTGTAATCAACAGACCAGGAACAGAGTGCACAAGTCATTTTATCTACATTATTTGTGGAGAATCTCTGAGAACACAGAAGTGCTTCTGACCTAGTTAAACTCCTGCTATTTTGAAAATGATTATTAAAAAGCCATCAATACTTCTCTGAGCCCACATACTCACTTGTTGCCCAGTAACCAGAAGGATGGAGCCTTCTTTCCCATGTACCACTTGCCGGTAAATGTGATCTAGAATTAAGAGTTCACTCCAGCAGTTCTGTAGCAACTTCATTTGGTCATCAACCTGTAAAGCAAACATGAACGTTGGTGGCGTTACGCTGGGAGTTATGTTTTACATCACACTGTAGAGTCACTAATGGACACTGGCTAGCATGCCGCTTCCTTCAAGCATCATGTGAACAGAAATGCTGTTGAAAGTTATTTGTCCACAAAACTGCTATTCTCAGCTGAACAAACAGGGCATTGCTGAAACTATTAGCTGTAAAATATATAGAAGACTTGCAGTTATTTACATTCTAGGAAATCAGAACTACAGCATTGTTATGCAGAGTAATACTAGTATTATGAGATAATTACAAAACACTCATGGCAACAGGATATTATTTTTAGCCAAAAGCAAAAATAGCAGAAACAGTGCTAAAGTGAACTTTCCCATACTCCCCATCCTTGAATCTCAGCTTTTGGAAAATAGAGAAGAATCTGCAGGTTCAAGAGCACTATTGCTGCAACAAGCCCAAGTCAGAAGTAGGTTCCTTGCAAAAGAAAAAGTGAAGAGGTTGTAAACATTCTCTCTAAGAACGATTGCGTTACTATGGAGAAAGAAGAAAAAAACACAAGGTGGGTATCTTTAGGTGTCACCAGCAGGGCAAGAAAGGCATGTACATAAGGCAGTAAGGGACGTATCACTGACTGCATTTAGCAATAGCAGGAATGTTCTGGGCACTCAGCACAAGCAGCCTACATTAAGGCTTTGGTGCGTTGGTATTTGGGTGTGCATATTACAGGATAACAAAGTCTCTCACTAAACTGATGGTAATTGCAACTGGACTGCATTCAGTTTTGTTCACTTTAACCATGGAAAAATGATGAAGATTTGCAGGGATAAGGGTAAAAAATGCACAAATTACTGGAAGGACTTTGAATTTAAGTCATGGTAAGCATCAGTATCCTCCGGATCTGTTCTTACTGAACTTACTGATTTCTTTCCTAAAAAAATGAAGTCTTTGACTTCAGATAGTCCTGGGAGAGTTAAGGGATGCGTACATTAGTCTTGCTACAATCAAGTGCATGGTGTGGACGTGGTAATAGCATATATACACTTCAAAGTACTCTAAAAGCCTTCATAGATAGCAATTGCTGAACAGATTCAAAATTATATAAAATAGGAGAAATAAAAAATAAATTAGCCAAGAGAATATTTTTAGAGGACAGCAGCATAAAATTTCCCAGACAGAACTATTAAAATATTATTTGAGGAGTTCTAATTTTGATTGGTTTAGAACTTTATTTGATGACGGATGGGAAACTGCAGTATTAGGAGCAATCTTGCATGAGCTTAATTAAATAATGCAATAGGTATTTTCAAATTTTATCGTCATTTATCCTTTTTATTTTTTATTTTTGTTTTTTTTTGAGCTTTATTCTTTCCAGCTTGTTTTCTCGTTGTGTGGTAGAAAAAGATGTAACTTTTGTTACTGATGGATTTTCCACGTGTCATCTATGAAAGTTGCCTGGTATTTTGGTATTTTCTCCCTGTTTTCAGTCACTTGCCATATGGCTCAGACTTCAACATCTTAGATGTTCAGTTCTTTCTTTGACTCCCTTATTTGCCTTAACTTCTCTTCTCTGCATCACAATCTTCTCCCAGCTCTTCTTGTCCCAGTTTCTCCCCCTTAGGTACCTCTATCAAATTATTCCCTCTCGCTGGACTGTGCAAGGAAATGAAATCAGGATAGAAAGGGAGTGGGCCACTGTAAAGCCAGTGCAGGAATACCTGTGTACAGCCCTTTCTCCCCCATAGCCTCCACTAGGACCTGCTGCACAGCTGTAGCAGGTATCTGTGCTGGGACACATCTCATTCCTTCCACTGCTGGTCTGCCTAGAGAGTGGCATCATTTTGTGGTTTGGGTTTTTGTTTGTTTGCTTGTTGTTGTTGTTTTTATTTGTTCTTCCAAGAAATAATTATTTTAAAAAAGGAAATTATATCTAAATATGCCAAAATAACATCTTAAGGTTGCAAAATCCAACACTGCAGAATTATTTAATGCTTGTATTAAGATTGTCTGTTCCATTCCTAATTTGTTTTCCATTTGTCTTTATGTTATTACAGACGCAAAAAGGCTGAACTGGTTTTGGGGAAAACACTCTCGGTTCTGATAGTTCAAAAGTTTCACATGCTTTGGCTTTGAGGTACTAAGCATAAGCTTTTAAAATATTGCTCTTCTGCCTACAGTCGTAGTTAATACATGTAAGCTCAGATAACACCTGTAAGCCACATATCCACAGGCAATAGAGATGGAGGATAGAAAGAGGTGTGGACTCTAGATGGATATATTACTAAGTCAGTGCAAAGCTAGTGCTATCACGAACTCAGCCTTGCTCCATCCCTATGCTGTCTGTACCCATGATAATTCATTTCTGTTCAGATCACAGAGCAAGGCTGATTCTGTATTAAAAGATCTCTCTTCCTCTGCCCACAAGGTGTATTTGTCTACAAAAACATTTCAGCCAAGTGACTTGTTAGCTCAAGAGAGGACTGTAAATTACCACAATGAAAAGCTCCCCCCCAAAAAACGTGGGCCATGTTTAAAATAAGGCATTATTTGAAGGAATTATTTGAAATTTACAGATTCTAGTACTCTTGATTTTTACATGAAGCTGTTTTGCGATCATTCTCTTCTCTGTACAACAAAGTGTTACAAAAATCAAATAAATCATGCCAACACGATAATTTCATCCAAAATTAGCATTTCACACAAAGCTACCACAGCTCACATCTGAACAAAACAAGCTGTGAGACAGTTTAAACGTGCAACATCCATGTTGTAACAACTAATACCTGAATAAGAGGTCAAGCATTTGATTATATTATAAATGACATATTTCTGGCTAACCCATCTGTCTCAGCCACAGGCAGCAACTTTTGAAAACAAACTGCACTTTACAGGTCTGGCTTTCTGAAGGCCCCAACAGCAGCTAGTCTGCAATCAAAGCCTACCTCCCAAGCTTTATCATGTCATTACTGAGCCAGTGCTGTGAGAACAGTATGAGACGGCAAAATCACACAAAAAAATATGTTTTGCACATAGCCTGTGCCTGCTGTTCTACAAGATTCATAAAACTGGCAACAGCGAACATCTGCTAGTGGTTGACAAAATCTGCTCCTCCTTGTTCACTGTAATTTAGCCAGTGAAAGCCTCTAAAATGGGTATCATAAAAAGCAAAACACACATCCAAAACATTGGATTCAGACAACTCTTAGATCCAGCTGCTTTTGCCATTTCAGGGAAGCTGGCAGGGCAGCAGAACACTTCCCAGTTTTCACTGGGAAGAAACAGAGATGACCTTAAGGAGGGTCGTGAATTACTAAAATGAGGATCAATTACAGCCTTCTTCTGAAAGGCATGTAGATGAGGAAAATCACATACCTTAACTCTGCTAACGCCTAGTAAATGGAAAATAGACAACAATGTAGATCACTGGACAAACACGGTAACATAGCACATCTTAGAATCAGCTGGCAAACTTTATGAGTTGTGTAACTTCAGCCAGAACACAAACACCTTTGTGTTTCCATGGCACACAAGTAACGGTGCATTATCTGGTAAAACAAAAAATCAGCCTTTGGCCATAGCAGGTATGCCTTAAACTGATCCTGGGGGACAAAGATGCTTAAGCTGTGATGGCTGAAGTGGTGAGTGAATTCTGAAAAGGGAGGTACTATGCAGAAAATGCACCCTGTGGGCTTCAGGCTCGTGTGACACACCAGAGCATGCTAGACCTCCACTAGCAAGGTGAGCAGGAGAAAAGGTAAGATCCTGTCGTCATGACAGCTTAGCTTCAGTCTGGGATTCTCCTCAATAATCAACATCATTTTCAGTCATGGTATACATTGAATTAGAAACAAGCCCAAAAGCTTGTGCTGGTGGCTAAACTTTGAGGCTTTTCAGTTTTTGGAGATCTTTGAGAGTAATATCAATATATTAGCAATAACAACAAAGTGCCCTTTGTCCCTACTACTGGGAATGATTATAAATAAAAATTGAACATCATATGGCCAACAACTGTCCACTACAAGAATACTCCCCAGATTTGCAGCTGCTCCCTGCCATGACAGGCCATTGACACAAGGATAATGTAACCAATGTCTTACCTAAGCAAGCTGTCAAATGAGATACCCATTTGACAACTATCTAGCCTCAAGCAAAAGTGAGAGTGAATACTGTGCCCAGATGGTTAAATTTAGGCCTGTCTGGTCAGTGGCATTTAGATGGAGACTCTTATCAGTGGGGACAGTATAACTGGAAATTGTTGCTGAAGAAATGGTGTCTAAGGAAAGATGTGGAGGAAGCTAAAGGGAGAGTGTGTGACTTGAAATAGGAGATCATTTCCAGCACGCAGGGTGGCATGAAAGAGTAATAATGTTGAGTATGAAAGGAGTAAAGCATTACACTTGTAAAACAGTGGCTGAATAACAAGGGAAGCAAAGAGAGTGCTTAGGAGGAGGTTTTAAAGGAGGGGACAAGGAGGTTGTGTGGTGAGAGAAGGCATAAGGGAAGTTGGATGTCAAGTAAAACACTGAAGGTGAAGGTGATGAGTAGGGATGTTTTGCAGGCCTAAAGGGATTGTGTGAGAAGAGTAGATGATGCTGCTGGGTAGAGAAAGAGCAGGTACTTTGTCAGACAAGCAGAGGATGGCAGTTGTCACCAGCAGAGGTGAAAATGGACGTGTGCATTGACCAGTCGTTTTAAGTAGTAGGAATACATGGGTGAAGCAAGGGGTAGCTTTCTCATAGCGTTGTACATGGCAATAGGTAAATCCTATTTCATATATGAAAAGCCTGTTCACTCGTGCTTACAGCGAGGACAAAGAAGCATATCAGAATTTGGAGCGTGGTCCGTTCTGCAAAAAGGGTCGCCCAGAACATGCAGTACTGGGAGGCACACATACATGGTGAACTCGGCACTGCGCAGTCAGCGGGCCTGTGCCATACCCACTGGGGGTGTTGTGTGTACAGCCGGATGGCAGGGTACAATGCGCTGTATTCTCATAAGGTTTTGAGATGTCCTTCCCATATTGACCTGGAAACATACCTGCGGTGACCTCATGGTAGAAATGTGCACAGTCTCAAATGCTGTCAGTGCTGTTAACTGCAAATATTTTAGCGCTATGTGAAAAGACACCTTTTGCTCTCTCTCTTTGCCCCAAGAGGCAGTCATTACTTGCACAGCCTGTTTGTCACAGTGCTTGAGGAGGCTGCCGACCGTGCTGTGCCCTTGCTGTCCCAGCCACTGCCGGCCCCAGCTCTTCGCAGAGCAGAGCTGCTGTGTGGCTGGGCTGGGAGGAGTGCATGTCTCCGGACAGGATCTGATGAAGGTGGGTCTGTGCCCCCTGCATTAGCTTGCTCTGCAGTTTTCACTGTACAATAGCATTTCTCTTTGAGAACATAAAAAACAAACAAACAAAAACAAACCAGGAAAAAAAACAAACAAACAAACAAAAAAAAACACAACAGAAACAGAAACAAACAAACAAAAACAGGTTTCTGAAAAGAGAGAGAAAGAGATGTGGTCCCCCCTTCTCCTGAAGTCCACTGACCCTTTTTCCCTGAGGTTTAATAGGGCCATGGGGCCTGGAGGCACTGTAACACTCATTCATGTCCACTATGAAAAACTCACACAGCATTGCTCAACTGCACGCTGTTAAATATCCAGATGCAGGTCTGAACACAGATCCCTGGGCCATGCCCGCCCGAGTTCTTCCCTGCAAGCTGGAGTTATAAGGTGACTTTAAATCGCTGTTCTGAGTTCTCTGCTAGCAAGGATTAGAGAATAGGCACGTATTAGACCACATTTAGATACAACTATTAGTTTGCATAATTTATCTTCCACAATACAACGCAAGCCACGTAGGATATTTCTGGGGGTGGAGGAAATAGGTTCTCAGCTTGAAGTGCTAAGTTGTAATCCTGAGCGCCGTGGTGACACGCGATCTCGTGGTGGGACAGAAAGGTGGGCTGGGGGCCGGGGGGTCGCGTTTGCCTGCTAACGCTGGCCTCCCACTCAGCTGGGCCCCGAGCTCTCGCTAGGGGGATGACTGGAAGGCTGGCAGGCTCGCTGGGCCTCTGTGGAAACAGCAGCACCCAACCCCGCATTACCAATTGCAGTTAAAAGCAGGACTTATCTCAGAAATGCTGGTTACTCATCTGAAAAACTATTTGTGCTGATGTTATAGATGAGGAAGGCTAGTGCAACACAAGAGTAGTATTGTTGTGGAGTGTATGCTTCCCACAGCAGGGGATGTTAATCATTACAGACTTTTGTTTTCTCTGAAGAACAACGGTGAAAATGTCAAATGGCAAAATGAAGAATAATGTGTATGTTTTGCTGAAATGCTTCTTAATCTTATCAAAACCACACTGTATCTTTCTTTTAGGAAAGTGTTTCCCAATATTTAGCATACAGGAACCAACAACCACAGATTTATTGCAATTTTTCTTTTGAATAGGTATTTTCAGCCTGGCATTTGATGAATTACCTGTTAAAAGTTTTGGGGTCATGCTTTTTTTTTGGCTGTTGTTGCTTTAAGTTAAATATTTTCCCTTTCATTTTTGCTGCAGGTTTAGCTAAACAATGCTCTCACCTTTTACCTAGTCTACACCCCTATCTCTGAGAAGTTGGAGAATCCTTTTTCATCTCTTCATTTGCATCAACTAGCGCTATAGCTCTGGGCTTTTCTGCTACTAAAAATTTAAAAGGGTATCTAATGATTAAAACAAAAAATACGATGATTGAAATTTATGTGGTAAAAATGTGTTGGATTCAGCTGAATTGTTTTTACTTATGCTTCTAAAAGGGAATGCCAATGCCACTTTCAAATTCTACGGCCATTGAATAGCCATTTCCTAGTGAATATGAAGTGATTAAACATCTGTCTGAATTGTTCAGCCTGAAGCATACAAGTTCAAGGGATGGTTGAACTTCCTTTCAAATGTATTTTGGAGATCACTGACAAGTCGTTGCAGACATACAGCTCAAGTTGATACTTAATTTTCTTATGCTATAGTGAAGCAAATCGCCCCAAATCAAAGTTTTATATGACAGGTTCATTCCAGAGGCTAATTTTTACTATTGAACACATACGTGGTTTCCAAATCATTACATGGGTAAAAAAGGATTTGGACTCTGCAGATGGGTTGCTGCTAACACTGGGAAACCTGTGCAAGGTTGCTGTCAAAAGCAGCGCATAGTAGCCAGTGCAGTTTTAAAAGAAAGTGCACAAAATTTCAGAATCAGTGAATGCCCTAATAAAACATGATTACTGCCTATAACCTCAGTAATAAATGCTGCAAAATTCAAGAAAAAATGATTCAACGTTAAATACGATCGTTCCAGCTCTTTACTAGAAACCTGTGTTACACAAAATTGCCTATTCTACGTGAGGGCAGGGAGTGAGCTTTACAAGCCCTGGTTGCTTTAGATGGCTGTCCTGTCGCTCTAGTTAGACGACTGCCTAGCTCTAGTTTGAAGCGAATATAAGTTTGATAGCAGTCTACATTTTTTCATGATTTAAAAATGAAAGGAATATAGAAATATTCCAGTGTGTGCCTCTTCCTGCTCCTTTATGGCATATAAAGAGGATCTTACAAAGATGCAATTATGCTCAGTATGTGCCTGCGCCCGTGTGCGCGTGTGTGTGTACACTTCTGCCTTCAGTAACTTCTGAATCCATCAAACCAGTGTCAGCTAATTTCAACAGAGAGTTCATGTATCCAAGACATTAAATTTCTATATGCCTTGCAGGAACTAGTATCCAGACAGAGGAAAGTAAGTGCTAAGTACCACCCTGAAGGAAAGACTAATAAGCTCAGTCTTTTTTCAACATCAGAGAACCCAGAGAGGACTAAAATGTTTCATTAATTCCCTATTCATAGAACTATTAATATTTGGAATATCAAGCAACTTTTTACTTTGTTAAAGGGCATAAATAAGGAATTCGTAGCATAAAGCAGCATTGTATCTTTGAACATCCCCATGCTTCCACCCTTCCAAAACTTGAAGTGACCAGGTAGTGCCCACGCTCCGGATGGCATAGGGTGTTTGCTTAGCCAATGCCCACGGGCAGAGTGATGGCTCTGCAACATCTTCTCTCCTCGTGTGCCCCTGGCCAGCTAAGACCACTGTGAGAGGGGATCATACCAGCCATGACCAGTCGCTTCCCAGTTTCAGTGTTCACCTTCTGACTAGTCAAAACACTTCCATAAAAAAAAAAAAAAACAGCCTCAAGCACCAGTCCACAGCCACCCTGCACTCTTGCAGGAATATTAAACAACACACATGGGTCTAGGGGCTCACACTGCTGAAGAGCGTATGGGCAAGCAGCAAAAGGTGATCCTACTAAAGAATAAGACCTCTCTTCTTGTACAGATCTTCAGAATCTGTTTGGAGTCTATCCCACTCTATGAAGGGGGAAGTAAACAGCAAATCTCAGTTCTTCAAACAGCAGATGAAAGGGCTGTTACTATAAACCTTGTGGTATATATAATATAGATTACAGCAAAAGCAATGTAGATTTTTTTTTTTCCTTTTCCTGAAAACTATGTGTATCTCTGTGCAAACTGCATGATACTTAGTGTTTTGCAGTCAGCATTATTTCTGATGAATTATAAATGTGTTTTTCTCAGGTTCTTTTTTGGATCATTTTTTTTAAACTGAAAATAAGGAAAGGATTTCTTTTCAGTCCAAGTGAAAATTCTGCTTACAATGCAATGTTTCTTCCCTGTCAAAGTGAATGCAAAGATAAGTAAAGAGGAAAATTATTCTTCTCAGCACCTGTTTCACAGGGTGAAGAAGATGTCTTCTTCATGACTGGATCCATAGAACTGATCTTCAAAATCCTACATCTGTGAGTATCTGTACCAATGTTATTACAACATAAATTTATTCATAGTTGGGTCTAGAACTTAAAAAAATAATAATAAAAAAGTCATTTAATGCTATGTAGTTTGTGCAGCAATTTTGACAGTACAACTTTTCCCTTGAATTACTCCAGAAATACTTCTGTGTTTTCTGATATCAATAAACTAAATTTCAAAATGTGCTGGGCCAGATTCTTAAGTCTGATCTTGCATGGACATAAGTCCTTATACTTCTCTGTAAATAGAATCAGGATTAGGTGCACTCAATCCATCATTATCATTATGGGTCTGATCTGCATTTTAGGATGCACAGTGATGTCCTCTGGGGAATGAGAAGACAAGACTGAGTCTAGTAAATTTTAAAGAATGGATGGTGAATTTATTCTCAATATATTCAATGAGCAGTTTCACTCTGTTGTACAGCAGATTTCAATTAAAGTCTCTATGGTCTTCTCCAAGTCACAAATATTATAGTATTATCTGAAATGATTTCGAATATGTAATATTCCTTTCCTGTTTGATGATTTATTGGATAAATTATCATGTCGTTTTTCTTACAGCTGCCCCATTTTTCTACCTGACATTTATTCCAATAGTTTATATGTAAACTTTACCTCCTACATTAACTCTCATTTGTAAAATTCATTAGAAAACAGCAACATCAAATCTCGACAGAGATCAATACAACACACAGAGGTGCATTAATAGTGTAAATTATTAAACTCATAGTAATAAATAAATTTATTTTCTACAGAATAAATATTCTATTTAAACTCAATCAGCTAAGTATAATATGGAAAAATATTTTTAGCTTGTGACACGAGAGACATGCTAATTTCCGAAAGAACCTTTAATATGGTAACAGGCAGGCAGAGTAGTCTCCCAACACACAGGGTCATGTTCTTTCAAGTGCTGTATGCCCCATAACGCTGGTTTTTGCATGCATTAACACAAGAGTTACTTAAATTGGCTCTCATTTAAATTACACTATGTGGTTCCCCCCTTGTTTAATAGGGTTTGCATTTTATTTCCAGTACAGCTGTTCAAGGGAGTATGGGCTATAGGGAGTGGGCAAGCCAAGAGAAGTATAATCTGATTCTTTTAAAAGGTGACAGCTACAGATGTTGATTTGTGTGGACAGCACTGGACTATGTTACCAGTTATACTAATGGGAGTATGCAAGTAATCTTCTGATTTTATACCTAAAAAGCAGTTACTTTAAAGTTACAGCAGTGTAAATGAGAGAAGAATAATTTTCCATTGATGTGTTAGTGATACCCAGGGCTGAACACTGAATAAACCATGTCAAAATCTAATACACTGGATCTTAAATACCATTTCTTACAAACACTAAATCTGAAGGTAGAACTAATTTTTATTCTGAAATTAATGTCTTTTTAATGTGTATAGTAACATTTTGTTTCTATTTTATTTTGCATTCATTATATTGTTAATATTTTCTAGATTAAAATACGTCACCATGCGAGCTCCTATCGAGACCCCCTCTCCATTAAGGTTACACTGATATTATTTGTTTGCTTGCTTATAATCTATGTTATATATATGAAACTTCTATATGTATAGAAGAATTGGTTTTATATTTTACATGTTCTTTATCATTTGATTACACAGCATTTCAATCTTTTTCAGGAACTAACATATATTGTTCTATTTTACTTATTATAGTCCTTCCTTCTGCCCATGTTTGAATTACTGAAACATATGGATCTGAAGTCTCAAGACAGGGAGCTATAGTGTATTACAGGACAGAAAGTCACCTATATTACACCTTTGGCAACAGAAGCTGGTAAAGCACTGCATTTGCCACACAAATGTATTTCACAGTGTTTTCCCGTTTTGTAATCGAACTGCCGAGAAAATAACAGCGAGAGCAGTAAGAAATCACAAGAAACAGTGTCTTCAGACAAGGTGTGAAAGGAGATGGTATACTGATGAAGAAAAAATACAGAAAGGTTGTCTTACATCCCAGGACCTGCAGCAGTAACAGTAAGTCACTGGGGCAGAGATTAAATGAGAAAGAAGATGCAATGATAAGGGAGAGAGTGACAGAATGTTCAGCATTAGGAATGGGGGTTGTCATGTATTAAACTAGTACCTTTCCCATCTGAGAGAAAAAGTTGCTTAAAAACACTGCCAAAGGAAGCTGAAGTTATACAAGCACATTGTGGAGAAGTAAGAACCAGTGAGTTAGTGTATATAGGAGTGATCCAAAAGACTTAGTGCTTCTCTCTTCTCTTTACATCTTAAAAGCATTGCAGGAGGCTCTCGGCATGCAGCTACTACCATCTAGCTAAATTCTTTCAACTCTGAACAGCATCTACGTGAAAATTAGCTCCTTTCCTGAAAAATTCAAGTGTAAAAGAGCAGAAAGAACCATGCTATTAAAAATCACAGGAAGTGTTGATTGAATGAATGTTCAAGGAATAGTGTATTAAAATGTTTTTTCCATTTATCCCTTTATTTGGCATTGTTTCATTTATTCCCACTTCCTGTTTCCTGTATTCTAATTTGGAAATCTCTGAAGTGTCATTAAAATAAGGTTGTCACATCTCTGCCCAGGTCCCATACAGACATTAGCACTGCAGTTAGGTTTAATATTAATTTTTGTTTAAAGGTATCCTCGAAGAAGCTGTTTTTATTTGGGCTTCTTCTTTATGTTGGTAAGAGGAGTTTTTGCAGTACAGAATATGGAATGAGGAGAAACTTTACAGGTAAAAACGATTGTGGACTGGTGAAGGAGGCAAGCACAGCTAAGCAAGCTCTGTTTTCACAGCTGGACACGTTATCAGGTATCTAAATTTTGAGTCTCTAAACTGGGTTCCTAAATATCTGCATGCCAAAGATTAACTGTGAGTTTAAGAAAAAAGGAGAAAGTCTGAGCATCTAATTTCTTAGTTTTTTCTTAGCTCATTTCTGGATGTCAGCTGGGAGGATGAACAACAAAATCAGGTTGCTCTGATTACTTCCCATTCACCCGTGAGTGCACCATACACCACAACTATCAAAGTGAGATTTCAGTCAGACTGGAAGACTCTGGTCAATGAGCAAGAGCTTGTAATAAAGTGGCTTAATTTTCTTTAAAAAAATCATTTTTTACACAATTTGTGTTCAAACATCTAGCAATCTGCTATTAATCTATGTCTGAGTACCAGTTATTTTGTTTGGTAATTACGTTTGAGTTTAATTTCTGAAGATTTGCCATGACTAAAATATTACTTCGAAACCCAGACATAACAGGAATAATTCATTAATCACATATTTATCCCAGATTTATCAAAGGAAATTGGATTGCAACACTGCCTGTAACAACTCATTTCTAGGTATATTAGGACTTATTTTTTAACGTGGCTCCATAAGTCTGTATCAGGGCAATTTTCATGGTATATGAAATATCTTGAATGATTTAGAAATCTAAATTAATGAAAGATTATACAAATAGCATCATGTCACTGACAGGCAATGGACTGAATTCCCTCTTTGACTCTTTATTATTTTTTTAAACTAATCTGCCTGAGGGTCTGTTTCATTTAGACTACAGGGTCTTTAGGCAAGGTACTGCCTATTCCTATGTTTTTATGCAGTACCTGTTTGTTACCATAAATCTAATAGTAGAAAAGGATTGCCTGACTGTGTGAAGCATGCATGGATGTTTCTCTGCAAATACGATTTTGTAGCACTTTAAACAGCCACTCTACAAAATAAATCCAGAATGTCCATTTAAACAATACAGCAGATATTATTAGTCAAGTTCACTCATTTCTTTCTTAAATATAAGCATCAGCTTAACAACACGATGAGAACATTTTCCTCAGGATTTTTTTGCATTGTGGCATAACTAAAACCTGACAACCTATGCAACACCATCCTAGGTGGGGAAGATTCCTGAGATTGGATGGTATATAAGAAGTTATTTTATTATAAACATCTTTAAGACTGCTTGAACAATTCATATGCAGATAGAAGTACAAAAAGGTCTGTGCTTCAATAGAAGACTTGAGGAGCAGGTCCTTAGTTTGTATTGCTTTATATTTGTGAAGACTGCTAATGTATTTTTTTAAGTAGAACCTAACACGAGCCAACTTCTAAATTCAGCTTCTGGCGACAGCTCCTTTTATATTCCCTCTTGCATGAGCAAACACACCACCAAAATCCAATCTACTGTGTCAAATATATGCATTTTGTAAATATATGACTATTTGATAAATGGAGTTGAATCTTTTTTTTTTTTTTTTTTTTTTTTAGGTTACTTCTATCAACTGAGAAATGTTCGTAGTTTATTTTTAGCTCACATGTTGCATGCACGTTGCCCCTTTCTCCATTGCAATGCGCATATGAAGTTCCCTGAGGTGTCCGAACTAGATTCACTGTGAGTACTTCTCCAGTATATGCAATCAAAATGTAATTCATTTCTAGATATCATCAATATTCTGTCACAGTATAAGGGGAATGGACTAGATGACCCATGAAGTCTATTCCTACCCTCATATCTATTATGATTACCTCATATTAGTAAAATTGTATATTAAGGTCACTTATATGCGCTAGTTCCCTTTACGCAAATATTTGGCACTTATTCGTCGTTCATGTCTCTTTCTTCATGCTCTATTTATAAAGGATTCAGTACAGGTAGAGCATCAAATGAAATGAAAACCTGATATTTTGTTGTAAATAATTCATAAAACAATGTTACGACCCTTATTCCCCGTGAGTCATCCACATAATGAGCCACCCAAATGAAGCAGTGAAAACATCCACTTCCCCTGCCATGGGTGTGCCCTGACGGGCTCCTCAGGGTCAGAAACCCATCAATCTCTTTTCACACATGAGCTAATCAATTCAAAGAGGGAAGTGCCAATGAGCTATTAGATCAATATGGTGAAGTATGGAGATTGATCTTATCCCACAGTGACTGCATTAACAGACTCGTCAGTGTGACCTCTGCCCTGCAGCACGCATTATACAGGATTGCAAGTCTGATATCTGAATGAAGACCTCAGGTCATTGCTTTTAATAATCTGCTTTGCTGAAAGAATTAAAAGTAAATCTGAAAAGGGATGACTAATGAAAATACGAAGGGCTTTCTTCTCTAGTCTTGGAACGCTTGCAGAAATCACGCCAGCTTTTCATAGCTACCATCAGCATCAACTGCCTGGCACAGAAACCGCTCAGCCGTGCCATGCTAAAATCAGTTGGTTAAAAATCATGTAAAATACAACCACTGACACCTTGCTCTCCTGCCACAAAAAAAAATAAAAAAATAAAAATAAAAATGAACACAAAACCATAAGAAGTATTAGCTGTGTCTAAATTGATTCAAGTCTTTGGTGGATTACTCTAGCTGTTGTCCGTAGGTTTGTGCCCGGTGCGCTGTGCCAATAAGCGCACAGAGTCTCTCTCTGTTTCCTTATTTTCTCAGCTAAAAGACTACACAAGCTATAGAGAAACTACACAAGCTACAGACCTCACTATTTTCTTCAAGTTTTCCTTTTTTTTTTTTTTTTTCCTCAGCTTTGGGACTACTTAACTGGTTTACCTGAACTGCCAGATCCAGAGCTACACTGGAGCCCTAATGCCCTGAGGTATCTCTCAGGTGAGGGTGGAATTCTACCTGTCTTCACAAGGCCTGTGTACATCCTACAACACCATCCTGTCCCTTAATTGACCCATGCTGGTAAGTGTCACTAACTTTACAGGACGTCTATGCTTGAAATGACTGCACGTAATACTCTAAGCAAATATTCCAGGCTGTCCTGTTATATAGACTAATCTTTCTGATATACAGTTTCAGAGATGTTGAACAAAACTACGCTTTGTTGTCTCAGAACATGACATTCATATTGTTAATAATTTTAAAGCCCTGAATAATCTCATTGCAATGAAATATTTATGTATAAAGCACATTTTAATACTGTATTTTTATTATACCGAACATTTTTATTGTACAATGTATAATTGAATCAATGAATTAGAAGAAGGTTACTAAAAAAGGATTAATGTATTTTTAATGAAACTGAATGATATAACTTCTGTTATTCACTAAGAATAATGGCAGATCTATCAGGTTTGTATAGATAAGAGCTTTGTGAGTTTATCTGAAAGCCCACATAATGCTTCTCATTTAACTGTAACCTAGAAAAACATTTAGCAATCCTATTCAGGTTTCTAATTCATTGTTTATTTATATGATCTCTTTTCCGCCTTGTGATCAGATCACCTGTCTAATCATG
Organism: Nettapus auritus; assembly: GCA_011076525.1. Taxonomy (NCBI): domain Eukaryota; kingdom Metazoa; phylum Chordata; class Aves; order Anseriformes; family Anatidae; genus Nettapus; species Nettapus auritus. The sequence continues at coordinate 6,060,019 of CM021772.1, forward strand.
GAAATATGAATCTCTTTAGCAGATACATCTATTTCCAATTGTAAAACATTTCTTGAAACAATGCTCTTTCAATGTCTAAATGGAAGAACCGAGATAGCCGTACAATACTAATGGGAAATGTTTCTGAACTCTTAGGGTAATAGACAGGGGAACTGGTGAGAACTTTCTACACTAATAGTGAGAATGCGAACATTAAACTGTTCACATGGCTTGATTCCCTAATTAGCCCACCAGCCTAAATTATAAATACTTTCCAGGTAGCAACCACTGTGCTTAAAAATATCCTGGTAGAAAATCCTTCTATTAATATAATGCTGTGGTTGAAATTCTAACAGTACACAAAATGATGTACTGGAAATTAAAACAGTAGTTGCAAACTTAGCTCGGAATCCTATACATTTATTGTGTTCTTTTCATTTTCGATTACTTCGTAACAGCTGTAAAAATAGATAATACAAATTTATATTAGTACAATATATATATATTGCAGAGGAGGAACTTTATAATGCCACCCTTAGAAATATATTTGCATTTTTCCATGGGAGGTATATAACTGAATTTCTTTGAAGAGATTTGGCTATTTCTTCCATCTTTAAGTAGAAACTGAGAAAGGGTATATGCATACAACATTAATGCACATAGTATACAAGATGCTGTAGTATTGCTCAAGAACTTTGTTGTGTTAATTTTGTAAGACCACATAATTCAGTGGTGAACCACAATTAAATAAATCACACCACCAAAATAAGCATATGATTTTTTTCTGCTGCTGCGGTGGAATTTTTACATCACTTTTTCCCCAAACAAACTAAGGGTCATTCTAGAAATGTTTTGGATTTAAAAGTTTTTTTTAGAATTCAGGTACTGTATTTGCATCTTTCCACTTGTAAAGCAAGGAACTTAATACACATCCAATAGAACAAGCCTCAGGAGGTGTTTGATTGAGGAAAGCACTTTCCATGTTTCTTGAAGCATTCTCTTACTGATGAGAAGTAGAAGTTTATGTATTTTCACTAAAGTGAGGGTGATTCTTCTGAATAGGAGCAAAGGAAAGTAAACTTAAAGCATATGCAGAACTGAAATACTTTTTCCATAAATAATGATATCTTCATAAAACTCAGTCTTATACTCAAAAGTGCTAGAAGTAAATGCTGCATCCCAATGGAAAGGTGGTTTGTTTCCCAGTAAAATAACACAATTTCTAGTCCGGTCATTTTTTCTGACAATTAGGTTTTTAACTACTAGTAACAAATGAATTGTTTTAACTACTAGTAACAAATGAATAAGTTTTATTCTGGACTTCACAATCAAATATTTTGTTTTATGAATTTTGTATCAAGGGCACAAAATATAACATTTCTGGAGTAAGGAGGGTGCTTTTCCCCCTCAATTGCAACTACATTAAAACTGGTCAGGAATATAAAGAATAAAAAATACATTGGTGGTAGAGTTCAACCGAGGTCATCAAGCTGATGATAAATACAGTTTATCTTAGAATTTTGTCTTTTACCTCATAGCTCCCCAACTCATAACTGCAATATCCCTGCACATGTGTTATCAACAGATGCATGTGGCTGCTGACAGAATATATGACTGCACTAGGGATACTTGTGTCACGTGTATTTTGGTGGCTGTTATTTCATCTGTGTACAAATAGGTGATACACATTATTTTATAATCAACGAAACTTCTCACTCTAGCATCTGTGTAACAGGAATGGATTTTTTTGAAACCCCACTTTCTGATTTCCACTGTAAGCAAGTGCCTACAAGCAGAGAACGTTCGTGAAAACTTTAAGAAAAAAAAAAAAAAAAAAAAAAAAAAAAGATGATCTGGGCAAGTACAATAGATTGAAAATACATGGCTAGAATGGAAATGCTTCTTTTGCCTCCACAGAATAAATAATAAATGCTTTCCAGGTAACGACTGCAGCTCTGTTGATAACATATATATTAATAAATTAAAAATGTTTGTAGATTGACAAGTGTTTTGTGGGCTTGTACTGAAAAGCCAACAACTAATTATGAAAGCCTGACTTGACTAATCAATTATTCAGATGAACATTAGGTGCCTATTATATGTGTAAACATGGGAATTATATTTCCCCAAAGTAACTTTCTAAAATAATGAACCCAAAACATGCAAATTTGAAATAGAAGGAATTGGCACTGTTATGCCCTTATTGCACATGCAGACCTCCCACTGAATTATTCAGGGAACACTGAACCGGGAGCCTTGGTCTTCTGACTGCGCAGCACGGCAGTAGCAGCACATGCCACGTTGTATTTGTTATGCATGTAATATTGATTTAGCTCATTCTTGCTGGTCATGTTTCAAATTCATTTCATGTTCAGGAGGTAGGGGAAAGGAGAAGTATCCCTGGATTGCTATTTGCAATATATTTTTATGCCTGTTGAACACAAGATTATCTGATAAATTAATAATACCATGGCCTCTGTGTGCTGAAAGAATAAGCCTTTGAAAAGGAGCACAAGTGAGGTAATAAACTCTATTTAGAAAAGGTTTATATTTGCTTGATTCCCCATCTCCTGCCTGTAAAGATTGGGAGAGTGCTAGTATTACAGAACAGATTCACTAGTGTTTCATTTAATTTGTGAGGCACTGAACACAATAAGGTAATGCATAATTGTTCTTTGCATGTAGAAAATACCACACTCTTAAACAGAATACAGCAACAGGGAAACCAGAAATAGATGTGACCAGACACCTGCTGACAAACAGTGACAAATCCCACTGACACTGCGGTGACCCCCAGTTAGTCAAGATTTAATTAAGGGGTATAATTAAGTCAGTGGAACAGAACACTAATGAGTGTTTTTTTTTTTTTTTTTTTTTTTTTTAATACGGGTAATTACACATAAGAATACAAAGTAAGCTAGGCCCCTCAATGTATCGTTGAAGTGAGCAGTATAGAATGACAATCAGAGCTTTTAGCACTCTTTTTGTTTATTTTTTCCCCTTTGCTAGAATAACGCAAGTTGAAACGACGCAGCTCTAGTCAAGCGTCTGTATACATACTAGCAAATGCTACTCGCCCAATCCTGCGTGCGTAGTGTGTCAGTAACATGACCTTGGTGGCCCGGTGCACACCAGTAAAGTGAGGTGTGTGTGGCTTTGCTGGGTTCTGCCCGTCGCTGTGTTTGCACGTTTGTACCGCGCAGAGGGCATGCTGCCTTGCTTTCTAGCAAGTGACATTCTGTTCCTGTTCAAGTAACATCCTCTAGATTTCATTTATCAAGTGTGGTTATTACAGAAAGCAACTGATTACAGGGAAGACATGCTACAGATCATCCCTATGATTGTCTGCCTGTTGGGTGCAATACACCTTTATAGTCAAACAGCGGAGTTTCTTACGGCAGTGCTATTTTATGCCTGATCTAGTTCTCCAGAATTTATCTCTAGGCAGTTGAGTGAAATAGCTGAAATATCTTTGACTGTGTGATATTTGCTTATATTTCAATCATGAGAATATTGTAAAGTAGATTTACTTGACCAAAGTGTTAAACAGGGGTGGAAAACATCATCATGAATAATGACGATGTTGGTAGGGAAAAAAAAAACAACTTTCCTACGGTCTCTAAGATTTAAAGGAATGCCTGTGTAGTTCGGGGCCAACCCTCTGCCGGGATTACTCTATCTGCTCCCAGCTGGTAGCCTGCAGTTCATGACAGCCTTTTATCCATTATCAAAGCAACAAGTGGAAAAGCAGATCCTCCTGACTGCTAACACTCTGTTCAGTTCTCTCAGTAGAATTTCTGCTTCTAAATCTTTCCTTTTAACAAGTCCTCAGATTTCCTTCCTACTGCTGCAGTAGACACTAAATATGTCTCTCAAGTCTTTAGCTCACTTGTCTAACTCAAACTCTGCAGGACGCTAAGGGAAGAGAGAATAATTGCGTTACAACAGGACATTTTCTACAGGGACTGACTGAAATGCAGCATGATCCTGATCCTGCTCACACCGAGGTGCTGTGGGTTTAGCAGTTGGGTTCAATGACAGCAAAACCTAATTACTCAAATAACATACTAGTGAAACAACACTTCAATTACAATTTCAGACTGAGACAGGAGGTAGGCTTAAATTTAATCTGCTAACACAATTTATTTATGTAAGTGCAAATTCTGCAATGAGAAAAGCAAAGCACACTATATTGAATCTTGTTATGCTGTGCTTTCTTTGCTTTTTTAGTGGTATGCCTGTAGGAAAAATAAAAAAGGTAAAACCAGGAGATATTTAAATATAATTCATGTTGAATTCTTTCAAGCAAAATCTATCCACTGAAACTGAACAGTTATTTGGTATTAAAACAAATCTAAATGAATATGTAGTAAAAATATACACCTCCCTTTCCTTAAATCATGCTGTCATCAAGTAGTGGGTCTTAGAAACGCAATCCTGTAACAGTTATTACAAGTATATTTATAAAATCAAAGGAACAACTTGGTTAACAAGCTGTTAAGTGGGGTACATTAAACCATAAAGTACATTAAGTGTTTCTAATTCTTTTTTAAACTGTTTTTTAACCAGATTTTCTGTGACAGCTTGCAGTTGTGCTGGGACTGAGGACGCTGTGGGAATGCCAGCTGGGTGATGCATGCAGAACTCGCTCCCTCTCTGAACCAGGCCTTTGCCACCAGGCAGCTCCCTCCACTCACGCTTGGCTGCCTGCTCGAACCATGCATGGCACATCGTGCTGGTGCCGCATCCCTGCCAGTTGCGCCCTGCGCTGAGCACAGCCCTACTGCAGCCAGCAGCATCAGACCTCTGCACCTAACCGTGCTTGTTTCAGCCCGTCAGAGATTTTCAGTGTGTGAGAAGGCATTATCCGGCCCTGGATCCTCAGCAGATCGGCTACGAAGCAGCCAGTAGCATTTAATTTTTTGGAGGTGCCTGATGCAACCTCTGTGGCGAGGACCCTGATAAAAGGGCATGGGATCACTACTCTTGTTCTTTCCTATGAGCTCAAGCCTGTGAAAAACCTTGTGAAAAAAAGATATAATGAGAGGTTGTAAAAATCACATACATGATTTTCCTGCTTTTATCTTTACATGGGCATGTGTCAGCGTAAAAGAGCAGATTAGACAGGCCAGCTTCCGTCTGGGCTGTAGACACACGTATGCATAATTGATTCCTGACATCTTCTTCTCCCCCACGCTCTCCCCGCGAGGCCACCCCTGTCCAGCTATGTATGAATGAACAGAAGTGTCTTTCATCCCCCACTTGCCTCGTGGTTCAAAAGGAACTACGAAAATAGCAGCAACAAAAATCCAGCAGCCTGCCAAAAGGCCTGCACACGTCCCATTCTTAAAGGCATGTGAAAGGTTGGAGAGCTCAGCAAAATTTTTATGTACGGGAGCAGGCCCAAGGAAAACTCACACGCCATAACCAATTGTGGACAGAGGATCATCTATCAGCAGACAAATGCAGGAACTCCAGAATGTCTCTCCTCAAATGAAATAATATATCTTTGAAAGCCAATGCCCGTTTTAGGCCTGAGGCCCATATATCAAGCCTGAGAGGCTTGTGGATACGCTCCAGGGCCATTAACCTTCCACCTGTTTCCCCTTGTCCTTCAGGATGAGACCCTGCCCTTGATTTTACTCCCTTCCCCTGTTCATCTTCCGACAGAGTGTAAATGTAAAGCAGAGGGCCTGTGAAATAATTCAAAGGCAATGGACCAGGGACATGGTTACAAATCTCTGCCACTGGCACTGTGACTTATGCAGGCAGTTTGTCACACATGAGCCAGGTGACCTCTGTGACATAACAGAGAAAAATATCGCCCGAGTTCAAAAGATGAGATTCAGAGCGCTCTAACTAACTCTGGTGCTGGCAGCAGCGGCCCAGGCACGCCTGCCTTCCCAGCGCTGCCTGCCGGAGGGTGGGCCGCGCTCCTGCTAATTGAAGCCATCGCGTCTGCTCTCCTCTCTACTCAAATCTTGCCTACAACACAAACATGAAAATCTGTTTCCTTAAGATGCTGCTCTTTTCCAAAACAATAGCTAGATGTAAATTGACAGCAGACAGCAAAATTCATTCAGCAGATCAAAATGAACATGTAGCAATCAGTAACATTAAAAATGGTGAGTCACCTTCACAAAAGGGTCTGTTTTAAGCTAGTAATTTTTTAAATGCTAAGTAGTAATAAAACCTTGTATGAGCACATTCTGTCTCTGGTATTGCAATAAGAAGCCTTCGAAGTCTAAAACATTTACTGGGATTCAACTGTCATGCCAGTTACAATGTAAGTAGAGTTAGTATTAAAAATGATGTAATGCACCTAGATAACACCGTATTGATTCATATTTTACCAAGAGACGTACTACAGAACCAGAATAGCAGTCATTTGAAATAAAGCCTAATCAGACTGATTTTTTTTTTTTTTTTTTTTTTAAATCTTGAAGTCATTTCTCAAGCTGTATACTGTATAGGAAGTTTCCCAGCTGTTTTCTACATTCAGGACTTCTCTGCTGGGTGCAGACAAAAGAAGAAGACCTAATGCAGTATTTCTCTTTCACTCCCCAAAACCTAATGGTATGTCTGGTATGGACATTTAATTTTGTCTATTTCATAAATTAAAAGAAAACCCCACAACTGTCACAGTGTCCCAGGCATGATGATGAAATGAGAAATACAACTGTAGCTAGATCAGCCTAAATCCCGTCTTAATCCTAAATCACTTTGTCACTTGCCAACACCTAGTTGATGAAAAACTCAGTTTAATCCATGAATATATATAAAAATACACATGTGCAAGCACACACAAACATTCAGCACAGCACTTACATATGCTACACACTACCTGATCAGCTAATTTCATTCTCTTATCAGGCTGACTTTGAAATTTTTTTCATAGAATTCAAGCAAAATCATCTGGAGGGATAAGGTTCCACTATTAAAGTGTTTCACAATTCACTCAATCTAAAAGCATGAATAAGTTGAACTGTGGCTGGGACTTGAGGCTAAATCATTGCAGTGACTAAAAAGAAATGTACTGCTGAAAATGTCATTGACATAAGCCTGATATAGAGCATTAAACTACTCTGTTGCAGAACACTGCAACAGCAAACATAGTAAATGTAAAATTATTATTATAAAAAGATTACTGCGAAGCATTACCACATGTTTTTTGTAAAAATAAGGCACTTGTTTGATTTTACAGTGCTATAATTGTTTGAGTCCTGTGATTACACACAACTTTTCTTTTTTTTTTTTTTTTTGTATCTCTAAAGGAAGCCTGCCAGTGATACAAGAGTCAGCAACTATATGCAAGTTCTGCTACTCCTTTCAGTGAACTCCAATTCAGATCCCAGATGTCTTCATTTTTTGAAAATACCCGGAGCGTTACTTTTTGATGTAAAATATAGGTGATGTATCCAAGCGTTCTGGCAGTCAGATCTTTAGCTCTCATTGAGATTCCTACTGAATATATTCATTTGTATTTAGGCCTGATTTCACTTATGAAATTTTCACTTATGAATTTTCACTTCTACATCCTTTTAAAAATATAATATATATTTGATGTATCCCTGAAAAATTAATATTTAATTTTAAAGAGCACCTAGCCTAAGCCATTGCCTATAACAGTGTGTATGATCTAGTGCATCTACTTTTGTAATATTCATGAAATTTGGAAATCAAGACTAGGCATTGTATTTTACTCTGAGAGACTTTTTCTCATTTGAGTTCTTGATCAGTTCTGAATGCCCAAATGGCCTACTAGAATTTCCAGGGCATAAAGAAACTACTTAAAGATGTTATTATATTTAGAAAAATATTATTATATTACTGTCATAAATTATAACCCTTATAAATAAACATTCTCAGATACACAAAAAATGTGTTGTCCCATTTACCTGCTGCCATGTGCTTTTTATGTAATTAAATGCTGAGCATCAGATACTTTAGAGGGTTACAGCACCTTCATTCTAAAGGAGAAAAGCTGATTCTTGTTGATAATATAATATAATAGTCTTGTGCCGACGAAAAAGACTTAAATTAATCGGTTGAAATACTACACAGATACTAGAAATCCAACTAATTATATTTTTGAGTCCTTATGCCTCCCTCATTTAGTCATTTAAAACAAAAGAAAACAAGAGCTATTTAACATTTAAAAATAATCTTAGTAATTTGGGGCATGAATCATTCCTTACATTCTTTTCCAGCTACAAACAATTTCTGTTGGGAAAAGTGCCATATAGTATCGACAGTGACAACAAATTGTATTGTCCGGTGAACATCTGTTTCCGACTCCCACACTGATATTGCAGGTTGGGTACTTCTGAGTTAGTCTTCACAAGCTGCCCGACCACAGAGGAACTGGAAATTACTGGTACGTTCAACTTTTATTATTGGAACACAGGAAAACTTTATCATCATGCTGGGAAGTTCTGTATCTTTTGAAATATTGGAAGGAGGGTTATGTTAGCACAGAAACCCACATGCTATAGTTGTTACGAAGAAGGAAAAAAGTGGCTCCCGTTCATTACATCCCTCAGTATATGCAGGTACGAAAGTCTGAGATCAAAATATCAAATGTTTGTTTTTAATAAAACAAGCAGCAGGGCAAACAAAGTACTAGATTCTGCCAGTCTTGCTCAATAGGTAGTTCTGTGTCCCTATACAAAGTACCCCTGAAATCCAAAGCACGGTTACTTCAGGCAGAGCAGGCTGAGGTTTAGTATGGGTTGCACAATGCGGCTCTAGGGAATGTTGGTCTTGAAGAAAGAACTGATCTTTTCTAATGCACATTTATTGCACCAAGGTACTATGATAGCAACTTACAGAGAAAGACTGTGTTAGCTAGCTAAAACTATTACTGTTAAAATAAAGCAAAACACAAAGAGCTAAGCAATTTTTTTCAAAATTGAGGTGACTTTGTTAGAATGATCAATGCCATATTTTTCATGGTTATGCCAACATTTGTTATTTGGTTTGGAGGAAAGTTCTGCTTTGGCAGGGACAAGGAAGAAATGAAGATATACTCTTGATAGGCGGTAAGCAGCAGTTTGATAATGCTCCCACACCTGATCTGTAAGTACATCAGCCAGTGTGGGAAAAAAGTGCTGAAAAAGATTCTCTTTTCCAGAGAAAGAGGAAGAGAGAAACTCCACCAAAATGTATATTAATTAGAGTGGCCAGCATGCACGGGAATCAAAGCCAAAACATGTGGAGCTCCCGCTGGTGAAGAGAAGATTGTGCCTTAAAGGACAGGGATGCAAATGAAAAATAAATGCTTTTCAATATCCTCATATGAGCTAGCCATATAAACACTCATTTTGAGTTCTAACACTTCCCAATGCAAATACTCTCACTGAAAATTCATTCTTAGTCTGAAGGGAGCTTTGTCCTTGGCCACACCTGCAGAATAAGAACCTATGTGTCTTAAGAATGGCAGGTCTCAACAAAGTAAAATAATTGCCATATCCATATATCTACTTAAAGTTATTGTTGTTGTTATTGTTGCAGTTGTTGTCCTTATCCTTTGTTATAAATGGTCCAAGTCCTGCATCTGAAAAATAATTTTTTGATGCTATTCCTTATAGCAATTTTGGATTTTTCAAAGACTAGGAAGTCTGTGTAGAATCTTAACAATATGGTCAATATGCAAAACACTGTTGGGAAATTCTAGGTCTCAGGTAGAAAATTGCCTGGTCTTGCTTTTCGTAAGTGTAATATCAGTACATATGTACCAATCAAAACAATACTCCAGTAGTATTTGTTTGTGAGTCTTTCTGTCTCCTTCTTTTCTGTCCATACACAGGCAGAAAGAACATCAGGGACTGCGGAGTGGTTACAAAAGAAACTGAAACTATTTTAGACCAGGGTGACCTGGGCATCAGCTACAACATTAGTCTTGGCTTCCACTTGCACACTAGATAATTTGTACCACCATCTAATTTAGTTTCGTGCTTCCCAGCAGCCTTTCAACTGCATCCCTCCCATCTCCGGCAATTCTCTCAAATGTCATGGTTGTTATGCCTTAAAACTACACAGACAAGTGGGAGCAGAACTGGAGACTTTGGGCAATTGTCTCTTGTTACCTTCCCTGGATGATTTCACTGCTACCTGAAGGAGAGTTTGGATTAGCTACTTTTGTGGCCTTTTTTGGGGTGATTTTTATTGAGCTATGTGAGTAGCAAGATGGATCAGAGACTGCAGGCCTTTCTGAACTATCCACTCTGAACTCTCATCTCAAAAAAAAAAATCACAGTTTCCTAAAAGTATACACAAGGAGTTCTAGGGAGTGTCACTGAAGAACACCAAATGTTGGTGAAGATCTCACTGTGGGTCAGTGCAACCCATCGCCACAAATAACTGCAGTTACTGCTGCCGGCATAGTGGCTGTGGTACTAATGTAATTCCCAAGAAAGGGAAAGGAAAAGACAAGACAATAAATAAGAAAAAGAGGATTTAGAAATAGCACGTAGCAAATTAAACTTAACCACTTGACCCAGGCAGCTCTACAGAAGAAAACAGGAAACTGGCAGTTGCTCTAAGTGAAACTGGAAATACACTATTCAATATCTTAACTTGCGGTCCTTATTTGAAAAATTTCTCATCATCTTCAGTAAGGTTTTCTTCTGATAAGCAATACAGGACCATAAGGACAACCTGACTTATGCTCAAAATCACTATATGCAGGACTGACATCTTCAGCTCCCTGTTTAGGAGAGAGAGTGGTTGTAGGTGCACAGGGAATTCTGGGCATCGCGTGGAGAGGAATATGGTTCCCAGCGCCCTGTTACTCACTTCTCCCCATACTTTTAAGATGGATGAAGTGGATTCGGGGGTCACTGGGCAGCCAAGGCACTACCTCCCATAAGGGGCTGCAACAACTTACTTCTAGAGTGGTAAGGGATTATGACTCAGCACCACCAGTCACTGACGTTGCTCATTACTCAGGACAAACTGCAAGACTGCAGTAAGTATTCCCCAATAAATACTGAAAGGTATCCAGATGAGACAAACAGAGGGTGCTGACTGTTACACCAGAATAAAGACACAATTCTTCGTCACATCCAGTGTCACTTAGTCAGGATGATGTTTCCTGTATTCAGCAAACATGCCAGTAAAAGAATTTCCTTGGCATACAGACAACGTGGAAATGTCCTTTTAAAAATCAGTTAATACGAACAGAACTCATGAGCTAGCTGGAACCATTTCCTATGCTGTGGAAAGAACACTTGAATAAGGCTAACCAAGACATTTCACCCTCCCAACCTCCCCCCTCCCCATCTATTTCTGGATGTCTTCTTTTGTTCACCCTTTGCTAATTATAGTGGCCTTGCTTAGGTTATATTTATAGTCTTAAAAGAGTTGCCTGACTTTTAGAACACTTTATTCATGTATATTTCCTGTGTTTATTGTTGCCTTAACTAATTTTTTAAATTAAAATTACTTGATCCAAGATTTTATTTAGCAACAAATATCAAAGTAACTTTTCTTTCAACAAATGAAGAGCTGTATTTAGATATAAAAAAGCATTTTTTCTATTTCTGAATTTCTGAAAACAGATTTTAGTTTCTTTCCATCTCTAAGTGATGTGTATGACAGACAATTCCAGAATTAGACAAAGCTAAATTTCTTTCTTTTTTCATGGCAATATGATTATTTTGTATCCTAGTATATTTATTTATTTTTTTTGTGTGTGTGTCTGTAACATTGCTTTAATGACTGTGGTGTTTCCAAAGGACAGTATTGAATATTTATCTGCCTGGACTGCCCTGATATTTACCTAACCACTTGGAACTGAACATCTACCAGCTACAGAAATGGAAAAAATACATTGAGGGTGTTCATATGAAATTATAGCTTCATTTTCCTACTGGAACCATGCTTTATCTCTCCAAGTTTTCCTCAATCCCCTCTTAAATATGCCCTTTTATTTGCTGTAGTTGCTCTACAAACATGTTTGTAGTAATGGCAATAGCTACAGCTTTTAAGTCCTTAATTCAAAACAGTAAATAAGAAACCATTTCAGAGGGGGAAAAACAAACAAACAAACAAACAAAACCCACAGCACAGAGTCTCAGAGCAGAGAGAAAACAGTTGTATAGAAGAGGCAGAGCTACGACCCTTAAGCTCACAGCATTTTTAGGTTTTGCACCTGGCGTTAGGTGCTGATGCCCTGCAGGTGGGGCAGGCTCCCTAGCCTGGTGCAAGAGGCCTGCAGCAGGCCCTAACAGCCCCACCTGGCCCCAATTTGTGGCACCATTTAAGCTCCAGCAGAGGCCATGTTCCCCTTTAGGCTGCCTTGTGGGGTTTTTCCCTCAAGTGCTCCTTCAGTTGCCTGCTTGTTTTGGTTCATCCCTTGTCCCTGCAGCCCTCTGAGGCCTGCCCTGGTTGGCACATGGGGCAGCAGGCTCGTGCCCAGCAGCTGTAAGGGGCAGTGCCTGCTGGTTTTTGTGTGTGGAGAGAAGTGCGTTCCCCCTGCCCTTATCCAAGCTGAAGACCTGGAGGAGAGAGTCAGCAGTTTGAAGTACGTAGTAGGTACCAGGCTTCGCTTATTAACAGGAGTAACTACTGGGCAAAAATGCAAATGTTTCACGTCAATTTTTTGATGGGGTAGGATAGAGTGTAAGTGCAGTGTGTTGTGACTTAGTCTGAATAAAGCTGCTTTCTGTTAGTGTGCTGAAATGGCTGGAAATGAGGTAATTTGGAAGATTCTTATTAGAAGAAAAAAAAAAACAAAACAGAAGACTGCTAAAAGCTGTTCTTAAGATAGTGATATTACATTTTAGCTTGCTTTTAACTGATCTTTCCATCCAGGTGTGGGGAAAAGTGGGAGTGCTGAAATAGGCACTTTGTATGTCACTTTAATAATTTTTTTTGTACTGTGCACATTTAATAGAGTACCAGATTTTGGGCATAGTCATTACCTTTGGATTGTTTGTAATTAATTTCAAGCCAAAGGTTTATTATTCGGTTGGCTATCTCCCATATTGCTCTCAGAGTTGAATTAATTGTTGAAATAGGCTTTCCTCCTGTACCAAAACTCATCCTTTTTGAGACTGATTTTTTTCCATCTTTACTTGTAGTGGAGAAAATAAGCAGCTACATTTTATTTGCAGAGCATGAGATTAATCTTTACTTCCTTTTAAAAGCAGTCTGGCATAGATTCAAATACTTGTAACTTGAGGCTATGAAACTGAGCAAACTGTGATAGCTTGATACATGACCAAAGCCAACCAAACAAAAAAATCTATGGCCGTATTTTTGGGTACCATAAAATGACATACTTCCCTGGAAAGAAGCAGGCTATTCTGTTTTAGATAGCTGAAAATCTACTTGTTAATGCACACCTGCTGAAGTTTGGAGCTGAGAAATACCAGACTAAGAAGTTATAGTGCAGTCTACCCTTTGACTTTTACTGCTTCAATATGTAGCTGTAAAACAATAATTTCATAATAATTTTAATATCAGAAATAGAAAAGAGTTAAGTATTTTACTATGTTTCTGTGACTATAAGGCTGTAGAGTGCATTCAGCCTGTTTTTGAGTGTTCAACCTGAAAGTACGGCCTGATAGCTCTCAGCTTTAGGCCTTTTCTTCAGTAACGAGTCTGACTGGATTTTGTGGAAGCCATCTTGTTAGCGCTACCACAGGTAGAGCGCAGTTCCTCACTGGCTGAAGTCTGTTTTGTTCAGGTATTGTGCTTCTACATGCTTGTATTTGTTGTTTCATCAAGCTGTGGAAACTTGAATCTCGTAATCTTTCTTCATAAATCACCCTTTTCTCAACTTCCGTTACCATTTTGTCAGTATTTTTCAGGCCTAGAGCTGAGTGGATTATGTAAGCTATTGACTCCACAGTGCTGTATATAGAAAGGTGATCATCCCTTGATGTGGAGCAGCTTGTCTTTACATATGAAATTATAAAATAACATGATTTTATATTATAGGCTTTTAGAAGGATTGATAGGAAGTCTGTAAGTGACAACGTTATGGCTGGGATTTCATCCTTTCTGCAGGTGATCCTAAAGTCTACGGGTTAACAGAAGAATGTTCTTAAATCTAAACAGCCTTGGTATAGAGGCAAAAATTCAGAAATATTGTAAGAGGAATGTATACATACAGTGTATCAGAGTGACACATGTATCATACAAAATTGTGGGATGTGAATGAACAACTTCCACAGAGTAGAGTCACGTTCTTCCCACAGTAAGATTTATTGCCTGGTTCTAAGAAATGCCTTAATTTTCGGGGGGGGGGGGTGGTGGGGGGGGGGGTGGTGGTGGTGGTGTTGCAAATGGCATTATTTTTGTCACAGAAACATGGAAAAGAGTTCTTTTGCAAATGAAAGTCTGTCACTTTACCAATAAAACTGACAGTCTTGAGCAAGATTTGAAATACATCATTATTTTCCGAGAGATTAGAGTTTTTTTTCTTTGCTTTTAAAGCTCTCTCTAGCATTTAGCAAAAATATCAAAAAAATCACAGCAGAAAATAACAGTTTAAAGTAGTGGTCTGAGAATACAATAGGTTATAGTAACATCAGTACAACTTTCATTGTTAGAACTTAGTATTATCTTGGACTAACCACAGCATGTGAGCTCTGAACAGCATTGTCTTCATACTGCCCTACAGCAATGTGATAGGCATTTGGTAGTTTACCCAGTTAATCTTTCTACTGGTGCAGCTCACTGCTGTCTTGTGCTTCTAATTGGGAACTTACACTTTTGAAGGAAAAAGGTAACTTGTAATGTTAAACTTATGTTTTTTGTATCATATGGCTCCAGCTTGCAGCTAAATATGCAAGTGTGTCTTGTCTCTCCTCTGCAAAAGCTGTGGTGTGTGCTTCAGGCCGTGCAGCAGGGGTGGCTGTAGCTACGGAACTCCCCATGGCCATGCTACAGCCTATTACATCCTTTCTTGTTATTAGCATTAGGATGGCCTGGACAATTTTTGGAATTACTTCCTCAAAGTTTTGTCTACAATAAGTAATAAAACACTGCTATTGCATCATGGCTGTTCATGGGAGCCTGTGTAAGTTTGCTGCAGTGAACTTGTGATGGCAAATCCACTCAATTGTAGGTCTTTAAAAAAGAAACAAAACAACAACAACAAAAACCCACCTGTGTGAAGCATGACTGCATAGTCTCAGCCTGATGCTGAACATCAGACATGAGATGGAAAACTAACTAAATCCAGGGTGACTGAATTCAATCTAATGCCACCATATGATATTGTCACCTCCAGTAGCAGGAAAGTACACAGCTTCGACATGAATGGACATAGGAGAATGTTGTCCTTCCTCTTACCCCTAGAAAAAGTGCCAGAGGCTTAGCAGTGAACAAGCTGTTTAGAAAGGCTACAAAATGGCATGCCTGTAAGCTGAAATACTGCATTTAGTCATGTCCTTTGCTCAGAAGAGATCAAGATGATCATGAAGTTAACTTCTAACAGTGTTCCCCTACAAGGTTCAGCAGGGTGGCAGGTATAATCCCATGCTTCATTAAATGCTTTTTTTTTTTGTGCTGAGGCTTCCTTCCATAGCAATTGTTTTTACTATGTATTTCCACGTTTCAGACAAAACATGCTTGTTATGAACACTTGTCTTTCACAGTCCAAGGGTATTTAGGTAAATTAATGATTCTAATGCAAAGAACGTTAGCTGTGTGTGAGGAAAACTTTTCCATTTACCCCAACATTTTTTTAATGGTTGAGGAAAATGGTGATTTTTTTTTTTTCACATCCAAATGCACTTAAACCAGACTAAAAATCAGTAACTACGTGTGACAGCATATTCACTAGTCTGACTGCTGACACTAAGGGCAATCTTGAACCTCAGTTTCTGGCTGCTTCCCTGGCTGAAAGAACACTACAGTTTTATTTCATCAGCTATGCTAGTTACATTTCCTGTCCTGATAAATGTGTGTTACAAAGTCCAAAAGCACTTGAAGTTATCAAACTGCCTTTGATTACTTAAGTCTAAATAATGTATCAACCTTTCATCACCCTGAAGAATAGCTTTTAAGGTATTCCACTACTGATACTTGTTCTCAAATAAACCAACCAATGAATAATAATAAACATGCCAACCCCCTATTTTTCCCCCTAATCTGTATTTATTTGGTTTAATAATTCAATTTCTGTACTGTAAATTCTTATTTTTCTGTGCATTTATTGCCACTTAAGTTCATGAAGACTGAAGTTTGAAATTAACCACGATATATTGAGTGTTATTATTACTGTAGCTATCTAAAGGCATGTTATGAGAGAGACACCAGTAGTTCTGCAGACCCTATTCACATTGTTTGTACTGCTTTAAGAGACAATTTGAAACTCTGCTAATGTAGTTATGCTTACAAGGGATATGTAATACAAAGCTAGGCATGTGTTTGCTTTTTAGCTGCCAAAACATCTGTTTCCATTGTACAGTAGAAGTCCTGCAAGATAGGATCCTTTTGAGATATGTGGTTAAACCATTGTTTCTTTGAAGGCCGCATTTACAGCTAATGCAAGCATAGACAAATTTGTACTTATAGCAAGGAGTCTGTCCCAGAACTGATACAGTCTGACATCAGTGAATAGTTTTAGGATGAGCTTCTTTAATGTGAAGTGTTCTGGCTCTTCCTGCAATCATTCACTAATTGGGTTTGTGCTCACATAGTACTTTGACCTATGACATCCTCGCTAAAATAGCCAAATAAGTCAAGGTAGGTGTTTTTTTGGTGAGTCACAGATTCTTTAAGCCCTTTTTTGTAATTATCGATGTTTAGTGAATTTTCTGATCCTCAGCCACAAGAAAGTATTCTGAGGACTGTTCTCCAGTGCAGGATCTGTTTTCTTCTGCACCAAGCAGACAGCTTTCTTTTTTGGGTTGAGGAATACGTTGGAAGTAGTTGTTGAATTTTCCCTGATGTGAGCTGATGAGGAAAGACCAGTCCGCTGGAACTGTCTGCATCCTTTCTTAGGGCCAGGTAACCTTTGGACTCTAGAAACTCTTGCAATATTTTCTTTTTAGCTTTGTACAAAGACCTTTCACCTGACTAAGACAGCTGGCTACAAATCTAGCATCCCCAGGGCATTCCTGAGTTTTCATAGCTACGGATAAGATGGATATATCTTTCTTTTATATTTACTGAGCTTTCAGCAATAGCCGACAAAGGCCTTCTTCACTATTTCACTGGCACGTTACTTCTATATTCTTACTGCATCTGTGTCTAAAGAACTATACAGAAACATTTCTCTTGATGAGTAAGTAAGCATTATGTGATGTCAAAAGGAGAATTTCTCATGTAATTTCTAATGACAGTGCCCTGATTTCACAAGATAGGTGTATGTTTGAGATTTTAGCAGGTGTTCAAGTCAAAGTTACTAGACTGCAGCTGTCTGCTTTGGATCTTGCTCTGGCATTGGTGCTCATCCAGAGTAGCTTCATTACGACTTCTGTTAATTTCTGATATCCAATATGAATATAGAAGGATCTGCTCTTTAGCAAGTGTAAGCGTTACATTACATACTTTTAAAACTAAGATAAGGGTACAGTTCTGTGAAATGCTGCAGCTAGTTCAGGCTGATGAATATTTTGACTTTGTACGTGTTATGTGCCTAACATGTTCCAAGAGACATGTTGACAATTTGTGGAGCAACAGGTGTGAAAATTGTGATAAACATAGGCTGATAAAAGCTTCATGAAACAAAGCTGTTTTAAAACATCTAGTATCACTTGAGATTTTAGAAAAATCAATCAATGGAAAAGAAAAAATGGAAAGAAAAAGCTTTAAAAGTGTAATTCACTGTTTTTGTTTGTTTTTAGATTATACCTAGGCTAAATGTGGCTTAAACCACTGATAGTCTGGGACAGCATTTTTTCATCATATACTCTTCCCTTTTGATATCTCCTGAACTCTGCTAGCTACAAATGTCTAAGTGTCTAGGAGAAAGGAAAATGTTTGTCCTTTTATATGAATTAAACTGAGTCTTACACATTTCATTCTTTAGAATGAAGTGAAAGGATACAGAAGAGAATTGCGTACATACTGTTCAGTAACTCACAGCCAGTTGTGCAAGGAAATCATTTGTCATTACAAAATCATTCTGAATTTCATATGAACCACCTTTGTATACCTTTTTATTGTTTCATTATTTGTGCCATTTAAAAATTTAGTCTCAAATCTGCTAATGCACCTGTCTTATCTGGAAGACATCTGAAGTTGTAGTCTTTGTGCAGACAAGTAGGAATAATAGGCAAGTGTCTTCTCAAGCAAATACATACTTCTCAGCTGTGTGTAGGTAGGGAACAAAGTTAACTGATTCAAAAATCTAGCTACTTCTTCCTCACAACTGCCTCTTCCCTTCCTTCTTCATTTAAAATCTGTCATTTACTTAGGTCTTTTTTTTAATTCCCACAGGTATTCACATCCTCCAGAGCAATCTGAAATAGCTGCTTTTCCTACCTTGATCAGCAGGAGCTGATGGTATGGATGGACAGAAGAGGGCCATATTCAAGAAAGGTATGGAAATCCTTTGTTTAATTCTGAGTCTCTGCTGCTAAGAGATGGTGTTACCTGGTGCTGTTAACAATGTAGAGTCAAATCTAAATGTGTTTTGAGAACCTCACGTTTTTGAAGTTGAGTTTAAAGTTCTTAGTGTTGTGTTATCTGGTCCCTAAATGTGTTGACGTTGTTCTGGAATGTCAACAATGTGCTGTGCAGTTTAGTAAAGCTTGTCCAATTAAAATCAAATATATATATGGTGAAACTGATGCTTCCCACAAATGTGTGGAAGAAGTTCACTGGCCACTTTTATATATAGTGAATTTCTAGAACATGTATTTCTAGAAGTCTGTATATATGTGGTAGTATACATATAGTACCAGAGTTAGGAGCAGTTGATCAAAACTTTCATGAAAAACATTTCTGCATCTTTTATGTCTGTAGTAGTAAGCGTGCATTAGTTTAAGAATATCAACCAGCCTGAGGCTGGAGGTGAAGACCATCTCTAGAACTGTTACCAGCACAGCATGGTGAATGCGTATGAAATCTGCCTACAGATTAAGCAATAGAACCAAAAAAGTAAATGTTGCTTAAGTATCTTTTCGTTTTATCACTTGTATCATACCTGTGATTTTAAGGCAGCTCTTAACTTAAAAATCCTTACACTGAACAGTTACTGAGATTCTGCAAATCTCAGTAACTTCTAAAGCAGTTACTTCAGACTAAAGTACAGTATGGGTTGAAAGATCTGGTCCCTGATTTTTAGGACATAATCTCTTGGAAATGTATTGCATTGTAATTCTAATAGTTAAATTACTTAAAATGAGCTGCTTAGCTTACTAAAAAATTATAAAAAGCAAATAGCAAACTAATATGTGACAGCTTTCTCCCCTTTTTAATCCAACTTCTCTTTCCCTTCTGAGTAAGCTTTGTCCCTTATTTCTCTTTATTTATGCTAAGCTTATAATGGTTCCTGCAACTATTCGTATGGAAAAGTCTGGGAGAAGCTGGCATTGTATATACAACACACAGCTTGCTTTTCTTGCAATCATGGGCTTTATTTCATCTCTGTGTCATTATGGTTATGATAGAAATTCTGTTGTGGCAAGCATCCTGACTGCAGATTTTTAATGAGATCTCCCCTCGATACGTATAGATTCACTTCTCAGTGAACTCCTACAGTAATTGTTGTATTTAGATATTGTATTATTTTCCCTTCATTACACGAGAGTAACTAAGAAGTTATGGGTGGTCACAAATTTACAGAGTTTTGCAGCAAATAGTTGTGGCAAAAAACATCTCCCTGTTGCAGGAGGAGATTCAGTGACTGGCAATGTAATAGGGAAATTCAGATGTAATTTACATTTGTTATCTTATTGTGGTGTTTTCTTTTTTTTTGGTGGGGGGGGAGGGGATGGATCTTCTTATTCATTCCAGAGCTAACTTCTTCATTGAGGGAGTTTTTACAAACTGTAGTTCATCTCAATTGTCTGATTCCAAATTTTTGGCTTAATATTTCTTTGTCAGAGCTGACCACAACAAACCACAAAATTGCCCTAATGAATAATCTCGAATGTATATGGGGGAATTTCTGGCCACCAGAGAGCTGTGCATAAGGATTTATTGGGTAGTCCCACTTCCTAGTGCGCCAATAAAAATAAGAGCCTAAAGGTCATTGTAGCCAGCGTAGATTACAGGAATCCCCAAAGTATCAGTGGCAATGAGCACCAAAAGAAGCCCTTAAGGTAATTTCTTCCTCCTTGCTTTCTGTTCTGCGTGTACCCCACTTAGGACTTAGCCTTCACGGCTAACCACACACACACGCACACACTAATATCCTAGTGAGAAAGTTAATATTCCAATATGGACATACACAGAGTCCACGTAGATGGCAGAAATAGGGTTCCTTTCTATGTTACTTGAGATAATAAGTTTGTAAATGAGTGTAGAATGGTGTAACAGGTATTCTTACAGCTTGGAATACAAGTCAGAGAGAAAGGTGACAAGGAAGGAGTAAAATTCATGCTAGTCCCTCTGGAGGTTAATAACAGTTGTGATAAGTAGCAAAATACAGAAGAGATGAATTGAAACTTGTATCTCTTTGATACAGCTTATTACAGGCTCAGATGGAAGACAGGTATGAATTTCTCCTCATAATAATCTGTCTACTTAAAGCCAAATAAATTAGAGATGCTTGGAGGAAAAAAAGACAAACCATGTTGTCTTGCTCGAAGTACAACATTGTAAAAGTTATCTGTTGTTCTTAATTGAATATAATGTAAGATTGTTACCTACCTTAAGTTCTCGAAAAAAGATGCTACTCCTAGCCCACTCGACGATGGAGAAGAGGGTTTGGTCAGCCATTTTACACATAAGCCCAAATGTGTTGAGCTTCTCATGTTTGCTTCTGTTGGCTTGCTCCTGCTGCAGATACGCCATGATCTTAGCTTGGACTTGTGGCTCATCTGGCTCACATTTGAGGAGTTCCAATATCAGATGCGGAATACTTGCCGGTGAGCTTGTTTGGTAACTATCCATGTATGAGTATCCCATTATTGACTCTGGTGAGCTAGTGTAAGGGTCAGGGTACTCAGACTTGATAGCACGGCTTGGAAAATGGCCATATGTTTGGTAACCTTGCAAGCTGCCGTGGGGTGGCATTGTCATACTAATCGGAGAGGTTACAAAGGGACTTCTGTCATAGTCTGTAGGAGGCAAGGCAGTGTGGTTCAGAGGTAGGCCTTTGGAGGCAGAATGGATGTTCTGGATCGCAGAGGATATTGTCAGGTCAGTTGGCATTGCTTGGATCACCTGAGTCATGGCTTCCAGTTTAAGTCCGTTTGCTCGGATGAGAGCTTTCTTCTGCTGCTTCAGTGCCCTGTCTCTCTTGTACATTGGTCCAAACTTGTTTCTACCGCCACGCATTCGGTCAGCTCGCACAGCTGTCGGGAGAGAAGGAAGTAAATCGTAACGAAAACTTGAAAGCAACATCCTTTGAAGAAACATAGTAGGACAGAGCAGAAATGTCAAAATGTAACTCCATGATTTTTTTTTTCAATTTCAAAGTAGCACTTTTATTCCTTATATTAAGAAAAAAAAAAAAGATTTATTAAATGTTACTTTTTTTTAGTTAATTTAAATATCACGTGCATATCCCTGACATGAAAGAACTGCTCTTTACATTGATTAGGAGACAGGGACAAACACCAGGAATTTCACACCTGCTATGGGATCATGTGGAGATTTCACTGTATATTTGGTTTTATGTCAAGCTACTGTGTCATTAAGAAACAAGGGCTGATGTCCAAAATTTGTCTGAGATGTATCCAGTGGACCCCATTGTCTCATTATAATCATTCCGTTACTGCCTTCCACTGCAGCAAAACGTCTGAAACGTCAATTGTGAAGTGTTCAGTAGCCACAAAGGGGAATATGTTTTTCTTGGCAAAAAAGGAAGTATTTTCTTTTGAGGATTCTGTTCAGATTGGTGTGAAACTTAGAAAAAAAAATCTAGCTATCTGAACAGCTTTACAGAAATGTTCAGCTGCAGTTGGAACGTGCAGAGAGAAAGCTGTCAGCTCGCTGCCTTCCATGTAGAAGGTGGAAGTGACACAGAAACTATTGGCGCTGTTCTGGCTTGTAATATCTCCGGAATTAGAAATAATTAAAACAAATCCACTTCAACAGCTGCCTTGGGAATCATACTGGTGGTCTCTGTCACAGCAGTGTCTGTCACCATGGTATATATGTAACGGTCTAGCGAGAAGCTCCCACCAAGCCCACCTTGCCCAACGGCAATTAGATTGAAAGAGGAACCTTTGACAACCTGGTGACATGTTGAGACTGCTGAGATTGCTGGAGGTTAAGTTCTTGAGCTTTTTATCTTAGGGATTAGTAGAACATTAAAAATTTATTGTGAATGCTAGATACGCATAATACTGTACATTATCATAAGGACTTTAACGTTTAATGATTTTTTTTTTGGTCCACGGTAATTTATGAACTAGACTTTAAGGCTATATATATCACTATCAGGGAAATACACACAAATGTCACAAGCATTTACAGTTCCGGAAGTACACATTCTTCTGGTTTTCTAAACAGAGGAAAAGCTGTATGTGTACATAAAAGGTGTACAGCTAAGGAAGTTAAAGTACATTTTTAAAGTGTCTTTAAAAATACAAGTACTTATATTTGTAGTAAAAATGATTCTAATATTGCTGCTGAATGTTGATTTTGAGTGAAATTTAAAATAATTAAATCACCATGCTGCTAAATGTAATTAACTTTAAATCTGTATACACGGTATCCTTCCAAGCATTCTAGAATTAACAGCTGTAAGCCAAATTCTATTAGCAAATACTCCCCTAACTGCTACAGATATTAGGGTATATTGCATGTAATTGCAGAAGCACAGAATTTGGTCCCGTATCGTTGCCAGCAAATGAGAGGTGTTAGAAGTAGCAGTAGTTACAGGTATTTGGTCCTCATTCTTTATGTCAACAATGAGAGAAGGATTCCCAATGCCCTGTTATTTTGCTGTTTGAATTTGGAAGGCTGTGTGGGATGCAGGATGTTTAGTGCAGTATCGGTCCTAGCTGAGTCTCGTGGGCGATTAGTGCTGAATTCATCAGGCTGCAGGAGGCTGAGTATTCTGTTCATCTTCAGTTATATCAACAGATTTCCGTTGCCAAACTCAGGTGATTGGGCTCGTGCTGTATGGTTCTGTTAAAGGTTTATTGTATCCCTTCCTGGTCTGATTCTTCCTTTGTGTCTCAGGTGAATGTGATTTCAGCATGATTTTAAGAATAAGGAATTTATAAGCTTGTCCTTGGTCAAGCAGAAATGCCATTTGCTGTGAAATCTGAATTTCAGTATTCGATATATCAAAGTTAAAATGAACCATGTATATGAGTCTCACATTTTAATTAGAATAATAACTGTGCATCCCATTATCTCAAAGGGCATTGTACGCTTCCCATTCTTCTCTGTACCTGAGAGTGCCAAATGAAGTCAAAAGATATACTTCACAATGCTTATTCCCTTTCATTAGTACTAACATCTCAGGTGTAGCATCACAAAAATATAGGACATAATTTAAGAGATTTTGTTCTTTAATCCCAAAGCAGGTCAGTGTGAGAAATACACGTATTTTCTCTCACTTATGCCATATCACAAGTTAACATTTAAAAAAAAACAAAAGCAAACAACCTTAGACAAAACAGAAATAACATTGGATCACTGTGTGTAACAATGGCTTTTTAAAATCTGGACTCCTCTTATTTAATGTTTAACCTAAATGAAGTCTTTTTATAAAGCTGCAAAACTAATTTCCGTACTATCTAGATCCCTTCATTCAAAAGCTCAAAAACACTGAAATATCAAAATATATACATCCATGAAATTTGAGTTTATGGCTTTGACTAGGCTTCAGTGATTTTTCCATTTACTCAATAGATTTTTTTAGAGAGCAACAATTTCATTGAACTCACCTCTTACTACAGCTTCAAAAACATGACAAATACATAGCATAATTTCTATAAACCAGTACGTATCATAACATGTAATCCTCTTATTTTTCAGAAACTAATCTATAGTTGACAATAAGAGCAAAACTTAGAGGGCTTACCTTCTAATTTCATTCCAACACTTAGACATTTCTGAAATCGACAGTAAGGACATCGTTTTCTCTGTGTTTTGTCAATCTGGCAGTTCTGATTTTCTATACATGTGTACCTTTTGTTGTTCTGGACTGTTCGCTTAAAGAATCCCTGCATGATAGACACAAAAGTTAGCTTCTGTTGCTTGAACAGTGTTTGAGCATTTTATTTTATAGAAAGCACTGTAGCATATTTTTTACACACCACTTGCGAACTTCTGAAGTTATATGGTTTACTTTAAATTACAGAGAGCTGTACCCAGGAGAAAACCACCAGATTCTAGAGGTTTTCCTGTATCAGGGCTACGTTTTATACACTTACGTCAAAGCTTAACAAGACTGTGCCCCTAACAGTGGGAGCAGCAGTAGAGAGGTTGACCAGCTTCTTTTGTACTTCTTAATAATTGTAAAATGACTGAAGTGTTCTCTGGAAAGTAATTCTATGTGAAATAAGTAGGAACACTATGGCAAAGATAACAAATACAGAATACCTCCTGCTAATGTACATCCCAGTGGTGCGTGCTAAAGGCATAAGTGCTTGTTATTCATTTCTCATTGATTTTTTTTTTTTTAAATGAAAATATAATGTGCTAAGTTAATTTTCCCATGCCACCAAATATCTTAAATTGCATTGTTCGGGCAAAGGAGGTTCCTTTACAGTGCAGTACTTAAAAAAAAAAAAAAAAAAAGCGAAGAACTTAAAACATTTTTACATGACAATTTTGACATGCTATAAATTTGTAACTGTTTAAACTCTTGTATAATAGAATCATTCAGATAAATGCAACTCATGTCTGAAGATAAATTAACAAATTCTTAAAATTAGTAATTTAATTGTACAATAGTTACTTGACTGTGTCAAGTGAGCTCTGAGAGAATATAGTTTGTATAAAAAAGTGCAAGGTTGTCATAATCCCAGAAATTTCCATGATAATGTTGAAGGATGAAAAATCTTAAGCAAGCTGCGTTAGACTTTGCAAAAGTGATCCGTATGGAGGATACTTCTTCACTTTATCCTCCAGGAACAGCAATGCTCTAAATGTATATAAATCAACTGAAGTCGATATTTAGGACAGTTAGGAAGGAAAGGTGTTCTTTAACTACATCACTTTACAACAGCGAAACACTTAAACACTTAAAAGCAGTGATAAAGCTCCAACCCAAACCAGTCCAAGTAATTTCTTTCCAGCTGTACAAATGAGATCTCACCAATCATAAACGCTTTGGTGGTTAATTTTTCATGGGACTAACAAGAAACGCATCAGAAGCAAGCCAAATAATTACACATCTATATTTTTCAATTATCATTTTTTTCCTGCTTGTTTGGAACTTTTTTGGGGCTGTACTTGTGTTTGTATGAAGAAATTGGTACCGAACCTTGCAGCTTTCACAGGTGAGAAGTCCGTAATGGTACCCGGACACTTTGTCTCCACAGACCGGACACAGCTCCTCAAGGTCTTCATCGTAAGAGTAATTCACCATTTTAAACTGAGACACTGGGAAAAGGAGAAATAGCACATTCGGTTAGAGGTATGTGAGAGCAGTCGCAGAAAAAGCGAGCTATTCGTCTAGAGGGAAAGTTCTGTTCAAGCACGCCCCTGCCAACCGCAACAAGTTTGGGTTTTCGAAGCGGAGCTCGCGCAGGAACGCGTGAATTTGCCCGGCTGCGCAGCCGGCAGGTGGGACACGACCCCCAGCTCCTCGCCGTCCTGCTCTAAACGTTAACGCTTCCCGAGCGCCTGGCTTGCGGCATCTCCAGCTAACCGGATTCATCCCAGTCCGAAAGTAAGCGGGCTTTAAGAAGGCGGGCCGCCAGGCTGGACGTGCCGCCGGCGGGCAGTGACCGCGTTCGTTTCCTTTCGAGTTTTCTCTCAGCGCCAGCCCGCAAAGATTTGCCGAGCCCGAGCGCGTCCCGGGTACCCGCTCGCCGAAGCGGCGAGCTCGGGGTGAGCAGGGCTGGGGGCAGCTCGCCCCCGGGGTCCTGCTGGGCAAGGGTGGCGGCCGGGGGCTCGCGAGCGGCACCCCCGGGCACCCTCCGGCCCGACCCGCCGCCTGCCAGAGCCTGCGGAGGACTCGGAGGAGGCGGGCCCGGCCCGGTCCCCCCCCCTCTGCTCCCGGGCGCTGGGAGCGAGTTCCCCTCGTCGCAGGAAAACCCGAGTGGGAAAGCAGGGGGTTTCCGAGCGCCGTGCCCTGGCACCGAGCCTCCTCCGCGGGCGAGGGCTGGGCTGGGCTGGCCGCCCCCAGCACCTCGGCGGCCCCCGGCTTCCCAGCAGGTCCCGGGAGGAGAGGGCAGAATTTCGAAAGAGCGGCCGGGACCGGAGTTTCCACCCCGGGGAAGGGCGGAGCGGGCAGGGTCCGAGCACCGAGCAGCCGCCCCCCCCCCGGGGCAGCCCTCGGATGGGGGCTCCCCTCGGATGGGGGCTCCCCTTCCCCCCGGTGGCGTTCCCAGCCCGGGCACCCTGCTGCCATCCCCGGTGCCCCGGAGCGAGGCGAAGTTTCGCACCGCCGCCACCTGCCCGGGGGCAGCCCGGTGCCTGTCGGGTACCCGGGGGCTGCTCGCGGGGGGTGTCCTCTGCGGGATCCCCCCGCAGCTCCGTCGCCACCAACTTGGCGAGAGTTTTCGGGGCGGCCCCGGGGCTGAGCCCCCCAGCTCGCCGGGCGGCCCCGAGCACGGCCGGAGCCCCGGGGAAGGCTCGTCCCGGCCACCGCCAGGAGCCGGCGGCCCTAAACTTTTGGGCAGGACGAAGGGGCGCCTCGCCCGAGGAGTGGGAGCCGAGCGTGCGCCGAGGGGGAGCGCCGTGCCTCTCCCCGCTTACCTTGCATGTTTTCCGGCATCTGCCCCTGTTCCCCATTCGAGCGGGCGAGTCCCAGGGCCTCCGTCTCCACTTTGGGCAGCATGACAAGGCGGCTGCGGGCCGGGCTGGGGGCTCCGTGACCGTCCGCGACACCGGCACCTGGACACGGCAGCACAGATTTAGCTGGACCGAGGGGCGCTCGGCGGCCGCTGCCTCTCCCTCCTCCTCTTCCTCCTCCTCCTCTTTCCTCCCTCTGCTCCACGCCAGCCCCTTTGCCCTGCTGCCTCCGGAGCACCGAGCGGCCCCGGCCGCCGGGAAGCGCCGCCGGGTGCCCGCGCCTGCGGTGCTCGGGCGGCGGGGGCGGAGAGGAGGAGGAGGAGGAAGGCCGGGGGGCGCGAGAGAGGAAAGGGCGACCCCGGGAGCCCGCAGCGGCTCCGCCCGGGGCTCAGCGCGGCGGCAGCCCGGCGCCCCGATCCATGCGGAGCGGCACAGTGCACGGGAGCGCTCTGCCGCCGCTGGTGCTGCTGGACAGGGTTCCCACCCCCGTCCCCCCCCCCCCGTCCCCCCCCCCCCCCCCCCCCCCTCCCCCCCCCCCCCTTCCCCCCGCCACAAGTGCGGAGGTGCCGAGTCAGGACCTCCAGCCCCTGGCCCGCGGGGAGGCGCTCCCGGAGCCCGGGGGCTGCGGGGCGCGGGGGCTCCGGCGAAGGGGGGCACTGACACCGCCCTCGCAGCCAGGAAGGCAGGGCAACACCCTCACACGCACACACACACACGAGCGGAGCCCACTCGCCCCCCGCCCGCTGGTTGGGCCGGGGGCCGGGGCTGCGGCCACCCCCCCAGCCCCAGCGGAGCCCCCCGGGTACCGGCCCGGCTGCGGCTCCCCGCCCGGGCAGCCCCTCGGCTGCTCCCCGGGGCCGGCGGCGGCTGCGGGACCCCCGGCGCTCGCCTTCCCCGCGGGCGGGGGGCAGCGGGAACCTGCGCTCGGGGACCCCGGGCCCTGGAATAAGCGGGCAGGAGCCGCGCTCGAGCTCACCCTGCCTAGTCTGGCTTTTCGGGGCTCCCTTCCCTCAAACTTCTCGCGAAACGTGCCGGCGCGCCGTTTGCGCAAAACCCAGCGCCCCGGCGGAGCCGTGCCTCCCTTCCCCGGCCGAGCTGTCCCGAACCGCTCGTTTCGTGCCTGGGCGGCGAGAACCGGGGGGAGGGCCCGCGGCACGGCGGGGGTCGAGGGGCTCGGGCTGCCCGGTGACCCCGGCCGGACCCCGGCGCCCTCCCCCGGGGCCCAGCGGGGCGGGCCGAGCGGCTTTTGCGCCTTCTGCCGCCCGCGCTGCTGCCGTGCGCTCGGCGCCGTTGTGCGCGCTCGGAGGTGAAAGCCTTGGGCGGCCAGAAGGGCTTCCCACCGCCGCAACGCGGCTGCCGCTCTTCCCATCGACTGGGGCGGACTGGGTACGAGCCGCCCCCGCTGCTGAGTGGCTGAGCGCTGGGGGCGATCGAAAGGTGGGGCGCGGGGGGGGGACCGGGCACCTGCGGCCACGGGCCCGGGCGCGCCGCGGTCCTCACGCTTTGAACCTCCCAAGGAGGAGAGAGCTTCGTGTAAAGCAGCGCGCATCCCGAGCCAGCCCTGCCCCGGCAGCGCTGACATCGATTTTCTCCCTTTCTTTTCCCTCTCCGCGCAGGGTTTGGCAGTTCGGGGACGGAGCCAACGCGCGGAGAGGCCGGGACCTCTCGGGCTCCTTCCCTCGTCCCGTTCCCCTCGGGGCCGGGCAGCCCCGCTGTGTACCAACGCCGTTCCTCCGCTTCCAATTTCGCATCCTAGCGGTTCGCCTCCACCGAGTCCTAGGGGGGACGTGGGACCGGCCTGCCGAGGGCTGAGGCCACCCGGAGGGAGGAGAGGACCCCGAGGCCGGGCAGGGCAGGAGGGAGCCGCCGGAGTGGGACGGGGTGGGACGGGGCCGCCGCCTGTGCCCCGCCGGAGGGGCTCTCCCCAGCCACCCCCTGGGTCCGGCCCTGGCCCCGGTCCCCGAGCGCTCCGCTCCCCGCCGTGGGCTCGGTGTCACTCCGGGAAGGCTCTGGAGCCCGTTCAAAGCGTGCATTGCAAAGCTGCTCCGCGAGCTACCGCCGTAGATGAACATACTTCGGAGTGGTTACTGCACATCCACGTTTCTCCGAAGTAACGGTTTAGGGCAGTGCACGTTATAAATGATACCTGGTCCCTTGTGGCTACGTTTAATTTAACATGGAGTTCCAGCTCTCACGATTGCCTTGAGCAACCTTAATTACCCTTTCTTCTAATCTCTTCTCCATTCCTTACTAAGTTCTCCAAACTTTTTTTTTTTTTTTTTTTTGATGTGATTTCTCTCCTGAGTTTGCCTGCCTTGTTCTGACTTTGCCTGAAGGTCTTGATTGACGCGTGTAATTATAATTATAAAAGATGATGGCTCGGGGAGCTTCCAGCAGCCTTGATTAGCACAAGGATCAAGACCTGGAATATTTTATACTTCCCTATTTAAATGTATGTACATTTACATTAAAAAAAACGCCGTCTAATTTTAAATAATCCGAAGCTTCTTCCACCTCTCCGTTTTCAAGGCAGAGGGTTCTGCGTGATGCTATTTGAAGGCAGGCTCCTATTTCTTACAGCTTCAAAGAGGCCACAGAACCCGGGCAGATGTTCCCCTAAGCAGGGACATTTCCTTCTCCGAGGATGTGCGCGATGAGCACCAGGCAGGGAAGCGCCCCGAAGGAGGTTCCATTTCCCTTCCCAGCAAGCAAACTCCAGCGAGAGCTTTTTGGCGGGACTGTTCAAGACAAACTTCGCAGAAACAAATGAAAGAAATTAGTGTCAGACTGGCGAGTTTCTGTTGCGAAGTCTAAATGCGACGCCAGTCACAGAGCCTCACAGGGAAGTCTTTAAGGAAACCCGCATCCTCTGCCCCGTCCTCTCCCACTGGGCGCCCACATGTGCGGCCCCCGAGCCAAGCTGAGCAATCGCTCCCTGAAACCGGTGGCTTCAGCCAACTGCCCCGGCACACCGCCTGCCCCCCACACGGCCCCACACGGCCCCACACACGGCCCCACACGGCCCCACACGGCCCCAGCCCCGGGGAAATGCCCCGCAGCAGGAGCGGGGCGCAGCGGGCGGCGTGCGCAGGAGCCCTCTGCAGCTGCGGCGTTGGGAACGCGTGTGCCGCAGCATCTCCCACAGCCCTCCGCCCAGCTTTGCGGGACTGTTTATACCAGGGAATATGCATTTATCACAGGCTCTGTTCTGCTCTCTTTTCTTTTCTTTTCTTTTCTTTTCTCTTCTCTTCTCTTCTCTTCTCTTCTCTTCTCTTCTCTCTCTTCTCTTCCTCTCTCTCCCCGTGTCTTCACCCTTCCTTGTCACACAGATCACCCCTGCGCTCCCAAGGGGAGGGTTCCTTGAACCTTCCCAAATCCCACAGCCAACGGGCTCTTCTCCTGACTTTGCGGAGGAACTGTTGTGTTTAATTCCTAGGGATTCATTTGGGTGGAGGTTGTTAGTGCCTCCGACTCAGGCTTTAGAAAATAATCTGTCCCTTCTAGAGAACTGGAAAAACAACCCACCCAAACAGACTTTATTTTTCTGCAATGTTTTGATCCGCTGTCAGCGAAACGGAGCGGCTGCTCGGGGCTGAAATACTTTCTGCGGCGAAACGCGCACCGTAGAGGCTCACTTTCCAAAGCCTGTTGCAATTTTTCTGCTGCGAATCATTCGCTGCCGCCTTACGGAGAAGTCGATCCTCCCTGGTCCGAAGCGGAGAACGTTTCCAAACGGTCAATTATTGACCGAGCAGCTATTTTTCTAGCCCGGCCGAGCTCACCGCCGCCCGGCGGAACGCGCCGCCGCCTTGCGAACACCTGGCACCAAGGGGCCATGCGAAGCTCGGGGCGCTCCGCAGCGAGCGGGGCCAAGCGGGTGCCAAAGCACCGCGGTTCCCCCGCTGTTATTGCTCGGGGAGGCAGCGGCGAGGCGCTGGAAGGAGCCGTGAGCCCTCCCCGCGGCCCCGCTGCGGGGGAGCAGCGCTGCCCTCCCGAGCCCCCCCTGCGCTGCGGCCCCACAGCCCGCAGAGGTGACTGCGTTCTGTCCTGCCTTTCTTTTTGTTGCTCAGGCGACTGACCTTGATCTGCCGGTGGGAAAAAAAAAATGTTTAGGGCTCCTTCTTCCCCCGCTCTCACGAATATTGTGATTTGAAACTCGGAAAACTTTATTTAATAAAAGGAATTTAGTAGCTGGTCTTCATCACGAACACATCTCAGCTCATATATAGATGCATCACACAAGATTTCTCCACTCATGAGTGTATAACCATGAAACGAAGCATGGAAAGATAAAATAGCATGGTTTATACTGAGAACCTTGATAAGGACTGTGCACGTAAGCACTGTTCAGTATGCATAAGAACCTATTAATACATATGAATATCTAACGATGCAGACATTAGCTTTGCACTATATATAATGCACTCGGGCAGTATGTGAGTAAACTCTATGCATTAGGAATCACGTGGCGTGGGAAGCCGTAAGGTTTTTCTCCACGCTGCAGCCGAGCACAACTCTTGCTGCAGATAATTCTTCCCTTTCCCCCTATATAAAGGCAGCCTGAGAGCTGACCTTTAAATTACCCGCACGGACGAGTGGCTGGAGGCGTTTTGGCAGCTTTGGAGGCTTTCCTGTGGAGACCACAGGCATCATCCTTGACAATTTGCCTCATGCATCTGGGTGTTTAGACTAACTGGAAAAAATTGGGTGGAAACACCACCAATTCTGTAAATCGCTCGTTTGCAGCATAATGATGGGAGAAGTATTTAAGGAGAAAACTGCCTAAAAGTCGAAACTAGCATCAAAACGTCCCTGCCATAAACTGCCCGTGGCCTGGGTCCTGCAGCCCTCACGCGGCAGCCCCAAACTGATCTCTCCGGGAAGCTTTGCCCACACCATTGCTGGCCAAAATCCTCATCCAGACTTTTAAAGGAAATCTTTGCTGTCTGTTCGTCATAAGGAACTGCTTTCTATATGCACTCTGATAATAGTAATACAGAAAAATAAACCTTGCCAAACTCAAGAGCACTAATTATATTAGAATACTGTAAACTGCCCGAGGACATCCATTAAAATTAAGATGGCAGTAAGTATTATACAGGATGAAAAGCCTCACAGTAAGAAGCTGGACATAGATTATTTTTCCTGCTCCATAACCATTCTTTTTCAAGTTAAAACAGTTATTTCTGTTAAATAATCATAGCTAGTGCTTATAAAAGTTGCATAGTATCCCTGAAGCCACTAAGAGAACAGGCTGATGAGAGGAAAAACAGAACTGGTTGAGTAGCTTTGTATTGCCTAGGAATCCGGTAGAGGAGAACATCGTGGCACTCCCATAAACATTTTCAGAAGTCCCTGTGATGATCAACATCTGGCAGATAGGGCGTACTGCTAGGATAGTGTGGATTCCAGATGCCTTTTTGGCTATTTGACCGTAAATCTACACGCAGGTGTCGGTGAAGCTTAGTGCCCACTGACACCGCAGCTCCAGGCTGGCTGTGTTTGCTCTCTGAGGGGCAGCTCCAGCCCCGTTGTACTCGGTGGAGGAGCCTGAATGGCGTTCACGGGGGCTGGATTCATTCATCCACTCATTCATACCGCAGACTGAGTCATGCCAGGTGGCAGGTGACCCACCGGCCCCACGCTGGTTTTGCGGGTGCCCCCACCAAGGCACAGGGGGCTGGGGCCGTGGAGGCCTTGCCAGGGCCCCTGCTGTGCTGCCTCGGCTTGGAGGGGAGAAAACGAGGGAGGAGTTGGGAAGGACTGGACGAAAGTGAAAGTCTGAGGTGGGATTTACCCTTAAGAACGCCTGGCCCTGGTGCAGGTTGTGCTTGTACCCTGGGAGGAAGCTTCTTCTTACTCTCCTAGAGCAAATAAGAGTAGGATCCAGCTCCTTCCTACCTGGTCCCCACACCCTCAAGCAGAAGCCCACAGAGTGGTGCCGGTCACATTTAACCCTGAGAAGTATGTGGTGGCCAGGTCACACACTGGCTGGGTGTTTTCAGGGATGGCACCACGACCTCTGGCTGTGCGGTGACACACGAGCAGAACCCTCCCCAGACCCAGGACGCCCCATTTCAGAGTTTCACAGGATTTAGACCTGCTTTTCCTGAGCCATGCTCAATGAATCTGATCGGGTATTTCCACAATACAGCACACACGTGAGCGTGTTTTGGAGGTATGATGACAACAGTGCTCTGATAATGGATGTCTTCTAGCAATCTGTCCCTCAAATCCACATGGTTTAGAGAACCCAGGCGTGCCAGTCTCTTGGAGACTATGAAAATGCCATTTAGCTGGTCAAATGTGATGGAGAGGAGTGTCCTATTTTCCCCTCTCCAGGTGCTGCGGACGGGATACCTGATGGCACTGCCAGCGGGACCACGTGGCTCCCTACGAGGAGAGGCACCGGGATCCCCCCCAGCACCCTGCCAGCCGGGGGGCAGGTGGTTGCGG
This sequence comes from Nettapus auritus, assembly GCA_011076525.1. Taxonomy (NCBI): domain Eukaryota; kingdom Metazoa; phylum Chordata; class Aves; order Anseriformes; family Anatidae; genus Nettapus; species Nettapus auritus. Next base: position 6,093,451 of record CM021772.1, read on the forward strand.
GCCTGGGGTGTGTCCATGGGGTGTTAATCTCCTGCCATTCACTCGCAGCCCAGCAAAGCTCGCTGTGCTGTTGGGCACGGTCCTCGTGCGGGAGGTGTGGGACAGGAGGAGGGAGTGAGAAGGGAGCTCCGGGGGTCTGGCTGTCTGGGGCACAGCCAGGTCCCAGGTGGGAGCCCTTCCACAGACACTCTCCCCTTCTTTGGGGTAAGCAGCAGTTCCAGCCAGGAGATCGAGATCAGGTTCCAGCTAGATTTGAGGCTATTTCCTGCAGCTGTTGCTGCGCCCTCCATCCCCACAGCCCCAGAGCCTCCCTTGATGGCGAGGTGCCCGTATCACACCCAGCATCAGGGCGAGGGCCTCGCCTGCATGCAGTGACGCACTACGGGGGCAAGAGGAGGAGATCGAGCCCAGGTGCCCACACCCGGGCCAAAGCTCCCTTCTTTCATCCTTGCCATAAACCACTGTGCCAGGCACAGCCTTGCAAAACCACGGGCGGTGGGACCTGCGGCGTGGCTGGGCGGGCTTGTAGAGGCCGAGGAGCCCTCCGCTCTGCGCAGGAGCAGTCTCCTTTGGCACGCCACCTCCGGCGCTGCTGGGGCTCGGCTGCAGCCCTGGCAGCCCAGGCTGCAACGCTCCTCGTGCCGGCAACCGGAGCAACCCGCGCCCGCCTGCCTTCCCAACGGAGAGCGGTGCTCTCCCATGTGCTGCTGGAAGCATTCGCTGCTTCTCTGCACTAAAGCATTAGCCAACCTTCACTATCCAGCCCACCCCCACCCAATGAATGTATACCCGTGGCTTTAGATGTTAAAAGGCATTTAACATCCGTATTGCTTACAGAAAAAAGCATGAAAACGTTCCTGAGGTTTTATTCAACGAGAACAGTCAGGACAGGAGCAATTTAAATCTGTTGATAAATTTGTGCTTTTCACAAACGTTTACGCACACACACGATTTCACAGTTATTAGCAATGGTAATATCTTAAAAATGCTCCCCATTGTCCAACGATATATTTGATAATCACATCTCTGGAGAAAAAAAATCATTCACCCAGTCATCAGCTGCTTTCTTATGTTTTTACATCGCATCATAAAGTTCTCATTAGCCTAAAGCCACGTGTAAATTAGTCGGTTTTGTTTCCTTGCCCAATCACAATGATTTTTTTTTTCAGTTTGGGCAGCCTCAAGTTTAACATATGTACGCAGAGTCATCAAAACAGAAAACTGTACTTACCGACTGGTGTAAGTCCATGTTTTATAGATTCCTGTATGATGGCCGTGTGAGAACTAGAAGACATTATTAAGTGTAAATATACAGTACCCTTGGGTGCAAGGTGTACAGCATTGAGTACGGAAGAGGTGCAGCCTGTAAACTTTTCTGGCCTTGAGACCCAGGCTGTAATAACCTTCAGTGAAAGTCGGCGTGATGAACGACAACAAAAAAATTATCCAAGAATTCAGAAAGTAACAAGCGTGTCTTTCGGTGGACTCTGTCCTTTTTCCAGCATTAGTGACCCGCTGTAAACCATGTATCCCATTTCATGATAGTCTCTAATCAGAAGAATTGGAACTTGCGATAGGTTTGGCCCCATCACGTGATTTTGTACAGCTTGATAAGAGGACCCTGTTATAAAGTGACAGCAAAAGAGATAAGAACTCTTGGCAGATAATGGCAGAGAAATGATTAACCTGGAACGGAGAGGTGCTATGAAGCCCAGAGAGTGGAAGGTTGTAAAGTTGTAGGGTCATAAGATCATACTGAGTGGATGAAAAGCCATACCAATGTAAGTGTAGTGACTATAAACTCAGACTTGTGACCTGTCTTCCTGATGTCATCACCTCTTTGCACAGTGGACAGCAAGCACGGCTGTTTTGGCTTCTGTAAACACTCTCTGGATGGCAAAGCAAGCAAGCATTAATTCCTTAAAGGAGGCTTGAGAATGTGCCTGGGATTCAGCACCCCGAGTGACGGCAGGCGCAAACCTCTGCTGGCAGCTTTGTCAGAGCCACTTTATTGCCCCCGTCCTCGGGCTGGAGACGAGCCCCAGGCTGCGGCCGTTCAGCTGGTGTGCGCTGTTCTCTCAGCGAAGCAGGAGCTTAACAGCGCGGCTAAACATCGATGCCCCAGGATTAAGATACGCAGACAGCACTGTGCTCACCTCTCAGGCTGCTGAGGTACGAAGCGCACTCCCAGCACGTCAGAGGGCTGCCAAGGTTCTGCACGAGCGGCTGCGCTGCGTTCTCAGCTCGGCTGTGGGCACGCCGGGCCGCGGGGCGCTTTCAGGGCCCACAGAGGAAGGGGTGCCACGGGGGTAGCCCAGCCCTCCGGGGCTCCCTGCGGCCCCTCCGGGGCTCACGGCGGTGCCCGCAGCGCTCGCTGCAGCCTGGAGTCTGAAGTGTGTAGGCGCTTCCTGAGAGCAGGCTCGCGCCGGAGTGCTCAGACGATATTTGATATTTCAAGTCTCTCGAAAAAGAGAGAAGTCGTCCCACTGCGGGCTGGATCTGAAGCCTCTTGAAGTCTGCAGGAGATTTTCTCTTGAAATCTGTGGAGGGCTGTACAGCAGCGAATGCTCTTTTATATACTTTCTCGTGGTGGTTACACTTGGATGATGAAGTGCCAGGCGAGTTACTGAGGCTCACACTGAGCACCCTCTCAGGCTTCTCCCAGGCAGTCAGGCCTCACAAGGGGCTTGAAGTGGCAAACCCCAGAGCAACTTGCGAGGCTTGGGCACTATGGCCCAGAGCCCTGAAGTGCCAGCGGTCTGTGCAGTGCTGGCCTCTCTACAGCCCCCCAGCGAGGGCGGCAGGCTGTGGAGGGAAGGCCTCATTTTCCAAGTTCTTACTGAACAACCACACGTGAGTGTCATATGCTTGATGTACCACGCCGGAGTGCCCCATTCAGACACTTGTTCACTCAAATGAGTGCCAGTCATAAATATTGGCTGTTTATGGCACATGCAGCAAGTGAAATCGTACAGACCTATGCACCAAAAACTTCCAGAAGTCAGGTTTCTCCTCCTCTTTATAGTTGTAAAGTGAGCAAACTGTACCCAACTGCCTCAACAATGCTGTGAATTATTGACTTGTAATGTTTATGGAATGCTTCAAGAGCAGAAGCATGCAATGCTCGTGTCTTTCTATTTATTACAGGAAAAAAATAATTTGCAAATCAGGTGAAACAGATACTATGAGTGTTTTTTCAGGGTCACTGATAATTTTATCTAGTTAGATTGACTGAAAGCTGGAAGCCAGCTTTTACAACAGCTTTGATACAAACCTAAGGAATTTGTCTCTCTGTCTATTCTGTTTCATTTGATCATCAAATAGGTTTTAAATTCTATTCATAAAAAATACGAACAATGATTTATTCCATCAGAAACAAACAAACAAACAAAAACACGTGTCTTTCAGGATGGAAAATAAAAGAAAGGCAGTGCTGCAAGTGGTACTGAGGCTAGAAACTCTACTGTGTCATCGGAGACATTGCTGGAGCACTGCTGGCCCATGCACAAGGGCTTCTATAAAGGAATCTGACGTATGTGGGGGAGAGAGATACTAAATCATAGGAAATATAAAGAAACTTCATGCTTTTGGCTTCAAATTCTGTCATTCCTTTCCTTTCTTGCATCAGTATCAAATGTCAGGGTCACTTAAAAATGTTCCTTTTTTCCTTTCTGATACTTTGTCTCCATGGCTGGAAGAATGGGTATGCCAGGTGCACAACCAGACAGACTTTCTTTGCCTCTCTTTGTACCTAGTCCAGAGGTGGAAAATAAACTCATAGGAAAACTCCGGGACAATCGACAGCAGCCCATGATCCAGCACCTCTGTATGTTTAGCAGGGATACGTCTGGGCTCCAGCTGAAAAAGGATGTGTGTAATGAGGCATATTTGTCTCACTGAAATAAAGTACTTGTGTTTATGGCTGAACACTGTGCTTGATCAGTAGTTGAGAACTGTAGCCTTTCCACATGGAAGTCCCTGGTAAAGAAGCCTCTGGTCTTACTGGGATCAGCTTCTCCTAACTGGGGCTGCAACATCATGAACTCATTTTACATCTCTGTGTTTTTCAGGTATTTTATTTTAATTATTTACTTTTAATTATTTACTTTTACTTATTCTATTCTATTTTTATTTTCGTCTGGAAAGGGTGAAACAAGGCGTTAGGAAGGTAGTGTTATTATTTCACATGTGCTTTTCTGTCTCTGGTCTCTGTTTTTTCATGAAGATAGGTAATTGAAAACCATTTACGTTCTTTTTTTTTTTTTTTTTTTTTCAGTTCTTGTATGATGAAATTGTGCCTTGTTTGTCCCCCTCAAAGGAAATGTACCTGATTTCAAAAGCTTGGCAACAATCCCTCCTTTGACTCTTGCACATCAAATTGTTTTGCAACCATTTAGCACAAAAATGGAATTAGAAGGAATTAGAAGGGTTGTCCCTCTCATGGACATTTTCATAAATGACATTTAATCTGGGCATGTGAGGATGGTAAGAAAGAAGCTCTGGAAGTGACTTGACAAATGAACAGAGACCTGTCCAAAGAGCGTTAATCCCTGGCTTGGCCATGTTGGTGTAGGTTTGGTGAGGTCTGTCAGTCTCCCTTGGCATTTTGGACGTAGCTTTTCTGAATCCAGTATGTTCCTCTTTGCCTTTCTAAGGCACCTCAAAGTATTGTCAACTTTATTATCAGTACTTTTCAGCAAAGCTAAACTTTCAGCACAGCACACATTGAATGAGCGACAGAATCCTTGTGAAAGTCCAGGGGAAACGTGGCATTGACCCTGGCGTGGCGCCTACAGCCCCAGCTATTATCTGCTCCTGAGAGTAGGCCAGTTGGTTTCAGCTGGAGCTTTGGTTAAGTGGAAAGGGATTTACAAACTCTATTCTATTGTTCTTCAAAACCTTTTCTTCATTTCGGTCATTCTGATACTCTTCCTGGTCTATCACAACATTCCAGGTTGTTTTGGATGCTTCAGTGTATTTTCTCCTCCTTCGTGAATTTTATTTTATTTTACACGTGCAAAACTGTGGCATTAAAAGTACAGCCTTATGCCTTTTCCCCAGCAGTTCTGTGAAAGAAATCCAGAGAATCTGATCTATCTGTTGATCTTCACCTTCTGGGGTTTCCAGTGAAGTAATTATAGTACTGAAATGTAAAAGTTCTCCTTTATGAAATCATTCCCACCAGTTCATTCTCAGTTACTCTTTGGTCATATGGTATGACTACACTATTCAATGTCTTGCTTGTTTCAATTTCTTATGCTATACTATAAATACAAATTTCTTATATATAGTGTATAAATATAGTATATTTTTTATACTATTCTCTCTATATAAATGATGTTATGCTTATCCCCTCAATAACAGAATGTAATAGCATTGAAATACGTTTTGGTATGTGCTACACCTTACCGTGATTTTCAGCATATTCAAATTCGACTCTGGTGAACAGAGGCACGGTAAGTTCTTTGTGGGTTTTCCTTGATCACATCAATCTCTGAACGTTTCAGCCTCTTACATGCTTCTGTTCTCTGGCTGGATGAACACAGTGCAACACAAACCATGTTTGGAGAGGAATAATAAACTGTAGAAATTATAAAATTACTTCCTCTGCTTTTTCCCCGCTAATTACTTACAGAAAGTTATTTCAGCGAATATTTCTGCTAATAAATTAATATCCAGAGCAGGAGTAAATGCAGACATTTTAAAGTACTTTCTCAGTGCAAATGAGCAATCCGGAAGCCTTCAGGAGTGCTTGGGAAGAAAACTCGGTTCTTTGCAGAAGAAAACCTACAGCTGTGGGTCACAGAGGTCCTCCGTTGGCCTTAGCTGAAGGACTACAGTTTCAGTGGGGCATAGATTTAGTGCTGGCTCTCTGCATCCGAGAAAATCTAACTTTTTCTTGGTGTAGGAGCGCTATCCAGACAAGTTTTATCTGTCTGTCTGTCTATCTATGTAAGCAGCTTCAATTTTAATTTCTTGCCCACCTGATTTTCTTCAATATTCGAACTTATTGGCATACAAAGAAAAAAGATATTAATTAGTTACAGAACCTTTCCAAAGCTTATCTAGGAGATATTTACTAGAAATAGGAGCAGAGTATTTGACTATGTGAGAAAAGAGCAGATTTCTGTGAAACAGGCAGGGGGAAATGACTTCCATGTACTGAGCAGTAACAGGTGTTGTGAACACATCCATCATAGCACGCGGGCAGAAAGCAGCTTCTCTTTAGAGCATTAACAGTAAAATATCAGGAATATGTTGTTTTGGAAGGAGGAGAGGAGAAAAAGTCTTAAACTGGGTGTTAAGTGGTACTTAAACGTTTTGAATTTGGTAGCTAGATTCTCTGTTTTTTCAAGATAACGTACATATGCGCAGGGATGACACAGTTACCCCCCGAAACAAACAAACAAACAAATCTCACCTCTCCCCCCCCCGAGAAAAACCCAACCCCCAACATCTTCACTTGAGGCAGGATGGAGGTTTCAAGTCTTGCTTGAGGTGAGCGCATCCCGAGACCCTGAGTGCTCTGACGACTCTCAGCAGTTTCTGCCTCTGAAGGGAGCTGCACGTGTGCGACACCTCACACTCGCTGGCCTCGCTTGAGGCCGTGCAGTACGCCTGAGCTGAATGCACATGGGAAGTGAAAGACAGCAAAAGCCAGCCGCTCAGAGTGGCATTTTGGGTCTAAGCAGAGGGGGGCCTCCTGCAGAAGCCAGGAACTGGAGGATGTCCGGGCTGATGATAACGCACGCTGGATGGGCCAGACTCGCTCCGGAGCGAGGAGGAATCAGGGCTTGGTTCTGGCGTGATGGCGTGGATTGGGTGCAGATGAGAGCTCTCACTTCCTTCTGTCTTCCCAACAAGCAAGTGCAGAAGTTGTCCCATTTTCAAAGCTGACTTTCATTGGGAAGTACGCTGGACAGGAGAAACAAACTGGGGCAAAGGCCATTGAGAAAACGATTTCTGATCACTTTATTAATAACTATGAGAAATGTAGCACCTGGCAAGAGAGATAAGTGGATTTTCCTAAGCTCTGTTATAGCCAGGTAAATATTGCTCTGGTTTATGGCACTAATAATTAAACAGCACACTGGTCTTTCTCTTGACAATTTAAAATGTAAGGTAGTTGTTTTCTGGAGGCATATGCTGAAACGTGAGCACCAGTAACTACTTCAGATGTAAGCTTCATAGTAAAATACCCTATCTCTTCCCTCCAGCAGATATATTTCACGAGCATGTATAGCAGTGCAGAAGCACAGCTTTTTCATTGTCTTCCAAGTCATCTCGGTACCACTTCTGAGAAATACAGCAGTTCTTGAGAAACATAACAAACAGACTTAGGATCTGAGAAACACTTCATTCCTTCAAGGACGCAGTCTGCCTCGTGCAATTACATGAAGAATAGATTAGTATAACGTATTAATTAATACTTTTATATCTTTTTATAGAACGTGCCCAGAGTTTGTTAGACAGTATACTTATTTTATTTTAGAAGCTTAGATGACAATACAAAATGCAAATGACTCTGGAATTTAGGTGTCTACATTTCTGGGGAGAACAGGAGCACGTGGGGTTTCTGAGGAGCCTGCCTTTCAGGGAGCAGCTCGAACTCAGGCCATTAGTGCATCTGCCATGATAAACGTAAATCCCTTTGGTCACTCTGTTTGCACAATACTCAGACCAAATTCTTCATCTTAAACCGAGGCTTCTGGCTACTTCTACCACACCCTTAATAACTGCAAATTCACGTTAATCTCATGCTACCACTGTTGTTCATGCTTTCCTTTAGCCACCCCTGCATATCCTCCCACTAGACTGAAGTGTTTTCCTGTGGTGCAGACAACAGCGTGCACAATTCAGTTGGAGACCTGATCACGATCTCTGGAAAATTCTGTTTTACAAACAAATATATATATACATATATACACAGTGAGAAAAAAATAGTAGAGTAATAGTGGAAGGATGATTAAAAATAAGTTTTTTTCAGAGCCTGGAGGGCACTAATAGGCTGTAATTGCCCTCACCTAGATTGTGATGAGCCTCACCTGGGCCCCCAGTCGTGGGCCATAAGGTCCATTAAGCCCTAGCCTGGGGCCTCAGAATCTTTCCTGAGCTGTGCTGGATGTGGACCTGTTCCTGAGTTACGTGCATTTTTCTGTTTTGACTGCAGACCTAGCCTTATTCTACTCTGCTTCGAGCTGATGACTGCTGGAGACTCGGTAGGACTTGCCACTGCTCTGCTCAACCAGCTCCTGTGCCGTGGGACTGTGCTGTGTTGGTGAGTTCTCTACCCAGCCTATATTGTGGCTGCCATGGGCTCTTAGTTTGCTATTGCTTAGGGTACAGCTGTCCTTTGTTGCTCCCTGATAGCTTTTATACCGTGAAATTACTGTCTCAAGTTCATCTAAGATTCACCAGTTGAAAAACATAGCGGTTTATGCAAGAAATGTCTACCCTACTTTTTTTTTTTTTTTTTTTCTGTAATGCCCAATAGGAGTTCTGGTTTAGAAAGGAAGGAAAAACAAATAACCAAACAAAAACAAAACAACAAGCCCTCAGGCCAAGGTTCAGTGGTTAGGGCTGAACTTAAGTCAGCAGAGCAAGTGCTATATATTAGATAAATATATCTTTTTGAATTTCTAGATTATCTATCAATTTGATCATATCTATGCAGCTATTCTTCATCCTGAGGATTGATCTTACTTCTATGCAGCAGATGGTGTTCTCTTACATATTACAGAGGCCTTTGCTATTCTTTTTTTACTTCGGTCAGATAAGTCTTGTGAATAAAGTCAGCAGTGATTGCATTTGTTATTCCACATTCTGTTATTCCTGCCACACATCTCTAGTAGGAGCTCTCCTTATCCCTTTGTGGACTGGACATATAACACAGGAACACACGTATAACTGCCTATAATGAAGCACATGGACTTGTGCTTTATTAGAACGTGGTTGGACTTGTGCGTGCTTTTCAGTGGAAGCATGAAGGCTTTTCAACTAGCAGTTAGGTCTCTCTTGGGTTTCTGCCTTTTGATGTATAGTTTTGCTTCCCTCGTAGTAAAATAAAAAAAGCCACTTTTGCTCTTGTAGCTCATGGTGAATGGTAGTTAAGAACACACTTTTCCTTCTGTGGCATCTAGACTGAATCCTACTGACCTTCTCAAGATCTTTTTTGTGAAAAGCTTGCACCACGTGGTTGCATTGTGAGCCTTTTTAGCTGCTTGCTTTCACCTGGAAAGGGGGGGGGAGGAAGAGAACTTCTCTGGGTGAGAGGTTAAGAGAAGGTCTGGACACGTAAAATGGGCAGCTGAAGCCTGTTTCTGAAAAATAACTGCTGTAACTTGGGTTACCATTAACTTACTGCCATGTTTGGCACTTGTACATCATGTCATGGGAGGTAAGGACTGAACAATAATTATTGATTTTTCATTTCATATTAACGGTGTGGAAACTTCTGAATCTGTGAGTGAGGCTAGGATGCCACTGTCGACATTCCTGATTTGCTGTAAAAGAAGTGTCTTCTTTCCTACCTGCACCCTTATATACCTTATGTTCAGAAGTTACATGGAATTCTCTTATTAAGGCATCAAAGTTTCACAACCTATAAAATGCACCAAAAAATTGCAATGAATTTCAGTCCTGAAGCAAACATCCATTAAGCTTAAAATAAATAAATGCATTAGATCAATTATTTACCCAAAGCATGGTGAGACAAATGACAAACACTGAATGACAGAAGAGAGATGGAATGGGGTGGAAGTTTTCTGACTCAATATCATTGTTCAGGCAAATAAAGAGAGGCATTGGCTTCAGCTGGTGGAAATCCAAACAAGCTTTATCACTTTCTTTATATATTAAAAAAAAAATGCAACAACAAAAAAACACAATAAACTAGAATCCTTTCCTAACTTATCCTGGTGAGAGCTGCTTTAGCGATCTCACTGACATTTTAGTTGTATAAAATATTGGGAATGCACAAGAGCTGGGACTTTTGAAGTTTCAAAAGTTTGGGAAGTACACTAATTTTGCAGCAGACTAGGATTTTGGAAGGAAGTCAAACATTTCTGTGTCATGTCTCCTATAGTATCATTAGACTTAAGAAACTAGCAAAATTCAACTGGAATTGTAGCTCAAAATGTTTCCACAACAGGAATAAAAGTACGTTTTGTTATTTCAAACACAAATATATTTATCTCTTGCTTCTTTGTTCTGTTACTGTCTGATCTTATTCCCTTCCTCCCTTTTGGCTCCAGATACCATTTTTCTCTTTTTGCCTGGTCCTCTGCAGTCTTCTGCTGTGGACATATTTCCTCTGGCTGCTGCTTCCCATATATCTTTGGAATCTTATTTTGGCACCCACCCTGAGCACCTTGTGAAATGCAGTTGTTGAGGTGGTTTTGTGTTTTCCCAGGTTAGGCCTTTGTATTGCTTGCAGTAATAGCACTGCTGCTGTAACTAGAAATGCTTCCTTTGTATCAAAATGGGGTACAGTAAATATTCTTCATATACAGTACTAAAACAACAGCCTGAAGCTGTACTCCTTCACATCATCTTCTTTGGAAGAATAAGGATTGCCTCTAATCTTTGAGCTTGCACTGTATTTCTTCACTGCCTTTAATAGTGTTCTTTGCCTCAGTTGCAGCAGGGTGGTTGGATTCCCAGGGTTTCCTTCGGCTGGAAGGTTGCAACCCGCAATATTCCTTCAGTTACCAAGTCCCTCTGACACTAGATGCTGGGGGCTGCCAGGGCCCCATTCCTGCTCTGCTCCATGCTGAAAACAGCCACATGTGGAAAGATCATCTTGCAGGGAGAAGAGTTCTCTGAGCAGAACAGGTCATGAAGCTCTAAACTCAGTGGTTCTCCCACGTATAGAGGCTCTGCTCTAGTTTGAAAAACAAAACAAACTAACCAAAAAGCTCTAGCTCTGCTTTATCATAGATTCTTATGGGACTTTAAGCTAATCCCGATCCTGTTGCAAAAGATTGTTTGAGGAAAAGCTTTAGTTCAAGCAGCCATGTCAATATGGCTGACTGCCTCGTACGTGTGAGGTAACTTGGTAACATCAGAAGTGAATACAAATGTTTGGTACTTGGAAGGGATTTGTTGTGTTGAATTCCATAAGAAAGATCTTTGAGAGGGTATTATTTCTTATGTGAAGCACCTTCGACACCTTGATTGCTATAAAAATAACACACCACTTCAGTATGACCATCCTACACAAAATGTAAGCATCCTAGAACTTCCACATCTGATTCTGTCAAACCATATTTGAGTTTAGATGACTAGAAAATGCAAGTTAAAATAGTGAAACGAAACCTGAGTCTTCGATGCAAGACCTCTGTGTGCACAGGGGAACTCAGATACCTGCCAGTTTCACAGGTTGTACCTGTAAGCCTGCAGCTTTCTCCGTATAGAAAGTGGAAAGAACTAGCTTTAAAGCAGACAGGCCCAAGTGGTGGGATAGTAAATGAAATGATCCTCACTTTACAGAGTCACAGAATGGTTGGGGTGGGAAGGCACCTCTGCAGATCATCTAGTCCAACCCCCCTGCCAAGCAGGGTCACCTAGAGCTCATTGCACAGGATTGCATCCAGGTGGATTTATCTTATTTGGAGTTGTTACCCACAGTGTTGAAAGCTGTCTGCAATGTGTGGTACTTTGTACTTCTCCTTAAGCCTCAATTGCTTTTATACCATTGTTCTGAGAAGCCATTTAGAGAATTTTGAATCACTGTGATGATAGGACTCAGTCCTAGAGTCACTCCAAAGCACAAAGGCCCTATTGTCCTACCAGCTTCCTGAAGAGTAGTAAAGGAGAGTTTGCTACTTGCTGTTTTGTGAGTGGTTCATCACATGTTTGAAGCATGCCATGCAAGAAGAGAATCCTTAACAACCACCTAACTTAGCGATGAAGCCTACTTGGTACTCCTATACAGTGTGAACCTGCCTTTAGATCAGGCACCACTAATAGGATACATTTCTTCACAGCAAGTGTAGTTTCCAGGGTCATCCACCTGCTTCGTAACGGGGAACACAGACGTTCTAGTAAGGAACTGGGTTTTACTAGATACGTTATTGGTTTTATTATGGCCTAATGGTCTTCACGAGAATTTGCACCAATTTTAGTGCAAGGTATGATGTTAATTCATGGTAGCATTATTGGCAGATGTATTTCTATTGACATTTTAGTAGAAACAAGGTGAATTGTTATCATTCTGGCTGACACAATGGAAGTATGTTTGAATGCTGAGTTGTACTGACTTATCGACGTTTACCTAAGTGCTTTATCATCATCACAGCTTTGGTTTTATCCATCCTGTAACTGTTTAAACAGGACAACCGTAACAACAGAAGGGGAAATTCACTGAACTATAACACAAATCTTTGGGATCAGAACAACATTTTAAAAAGAGACTAATAGAACTAGTTTGGCTGATTACGTTTCTGCTGGACTGAAGTGCTCGGCTTTTCCCTCCATTTTAAATGGGATGAAGTGTCATTAGCTGAAATTCAGCAAATAACATGTTAGAGCGAAACGGTGGTGAGGAGAAAGCCTTTTGCGTCTTAGCTTAGCAATCTGAACATCAGTAGAGCGCCACTCCACCTCGTGCTTCTTGAATGACTGGGCAGAGATATCCCTTGAGTACCTAAGGAAGCAGCCTTCCAGCCTTCCTCCCGCTGTCTGTACATGCCATCAATTATCCCTTTGAGGAGGAAGACAGGAGGCACATGTGTTCTTACAGGCAATTACATCATGCTCTGTGGACTCTCATGTTTCTTATTCTTCATATTCTGTAGACAGTTTGGTTTCGTTACTGTAGTTCACCTTCTAGTATTTGTAGTAATCAAACGAATGAAATCAAATCTTTAATGATGTTCAGAAAAAAACAGCGTGAGGCAATGCTGCTAGCATTAATATCAGCAGTCTGCAGAAAAAGCATTTAGCCCTGTTAATAGGGAGGAACTATACTGTAGCAGAGTTTCCTGTACATCTGCGCTAAAGTGGAGCGTATCTCATCCTAGTGAGGAAAGTGCAACATACGAAGCTATTAGAGAGGACCTGTAATATGGAGTAGAAAAAATGTCCAGATGAATGCACAAAAATCCCTTTATCATGCTGGTATTTGTGTTGACGCAAGCTATCTTATCCAAGCTGTCTTGATGGGCTGCCCTACCAATATAAATACAATGAGAAGACCGAGTAGTCTGTTGAGCTGTTATGTAGTATAAATAACATGCACTGAAGCTCATTTGAAGTGGCAAAAACGTGTTTGATTATGCGATGTGATTTGTTTTACTCAGAAAAAACACCTCAGATGAGGTATGTATAACATGCACAAAACAATGCAATCTTTTGTCTGTCTTAAGGTGGTTAGAATGCTATTGGTGAGCTTTAACCAATGTTTCAAATTATGATTTCACAGAACGCTGCTAATATTTTGAGACCAAACCATCACACCTGAGATCAGTGTTCCACTGCCAGATGAGACTGTTACATGTCCCGTCTGTCCATAAGGTGGTTGTGCAATGCCCGTGAATCGCTGCAGGTAGTGCAATTCAAGAGTTTTGTTAAGTCAGTATTGAGTTGATTCATGCTTGCTGAAGATCTAGTCCAAGGTTCATAAAGCATCGAAATACGAGATAACAGGTACCACAGAAACGCAAAATATCAATGAGATAAACAGATGAAAACTCTTTGATTTTTACTGATGGAAAAAAAACACAGAAGTCTGAATCAAAGTCTTACGCACGCTAGAATTTGCAGTGACTTCTAGGTTTTGGTGCCAGTTCTGTGTTTGCAATACAAATGCTTAACTCAACTCTACCCAGTATCTAGTGATTCACTTGCATTTGGAAACCTTGGCCGTGGAGCTTGGGAGCCAGCATGGGAATGGCATGCATTTGAACTGGCACTGAGCAGAAACGATCCACGTTGTGAAACTTTAGGGTGCTATTACCTTTGGAACAAGTACCTACTGACAGTATTCCTGAAATACCAACTTTCTGAGGCACAGAGATCTGTCCTTTTGAATATTCTTGAATAAAGCATAAGGTAATTCCTGTTCCAGGCATTATGTATGTGCATCCCACAGTGAAAAATGTGTGTCCTTGGGCCTGGCGGGACAAACTCTTCCCTTGGTTACATGAGAGAAAGTGCAGAGTAAAGTTACTCCCTTGCTGAGTTTCTCCAGTGCTCAGTGATGCAAATGCGAGCCGAATTCGTCCCCGCCTGTATCTGGTGTTTTGCATAGAAATGCTCGCTGTGCTGAAACACTGGAATTTGCAAGAATGTGTCCGTGTAAACTACACTTCCAATTTTAATTTTTGAGCCATGCGCAAGAGACTCCAGGGAACAGTGTGTACTGTCAGCAGAAGTTATCTTTCTGATGAATCAGGCACATTGTTTGTACCCCTGCATTTGATAGACATGTTGTAATAAGGTCCTGAACTGCTTACTGTGTCTTTATGTACCTTCCCTCTCAGCAGTTGTAACTATTGTGCTGCCTGACCTATATTAATGGTACTACAAACAACAAGTTTAACCATTAACTTGAGAGCCCTGTTTAAATGGATTTTGCCAAGAGATGAGAACTGAAGATTTAAGGAGGTAAAAATTAAAAAGAGGGCTACCCAATGCAAAGCTTTGTCAGTGCTTCCTGAGCTGATGTGGGGTGCGGGAAGGAGTTCAAAGACCTCATAAAACCTAAAGCCGTTATTGCAGGCTGAACAAGTAACGTCATTCAATGTATGGAAAAGCAGTATCTTAGGTGTTTTGTTTGTTAATAACTTGTGGATTTTATCTGTTTGCTTATTCCAATGAAGCGTGCTTGCTGTTATCTATATCCACACATGCTCTGTAGCAAGAGAGGAATACACAGAAGGGGGGGCTATACTGCCTGCTGCTGCTAGCAGGGAAAAGGGAGGCTGGCTCTCAGCTGCTTGGGGGAGAAGGTGAAAGCTAGAGTCCAAGTGAAAGGAGCCAGCGTCAGAAGATGAGTGCTTTATACAGAAGGAGTGGTCTGATTTTTAGCTCGACTTAGTTGAGCTGCATTTCAGAAACCTGAGTTCTGCATGCAATGTGAATTCTGGGCTGCTTAATAAAAGCCCAAATGTATTTCTGATGCCCATGATTGTTGTCTCAGGAATAAGCGACTGTGCTGATCTGGGGGTAACTGGCACCATGTGCACATAAAGCCAGTGGTGAATGGGGGATGGTTCCGTACCTGGTGTGATCTGTGCCTTCGTGGAAAAGCGATTCCCTGTGCCTCTGAGGTCACTGACATCAGTGGTTTTTGACTGAGGTCCTTAAAGGGTGGGCATTCAAAGGTTTAAGAGTTATGCTCTGGGATGCCTTGCTGAAAGCTTTGTCTTTCCTGATAAAGCTGCTTCAGCTCATGCACACAGGCATTTAAATCTGCCACTGTTCTCATTGGGTTATCTCGTTTGGCTGGGGTTTCACCACTCTGTCTATACAGGACGTCTGTAGGTGTCTTGTGCAATCAAACCATGTGTGTCCTGCTGGGGCCTGGGAACTGACAGTGACAGGAAGATGTGCCTTAGCTAAAAGTAGCAGTTGGTACTCCTAAGTAAGAAATGGTTATGGTTCATTCTCTGCAGCTCAGCTGTTCTGCCGCGTTGTTACAGCTCTGAATTAAGAATTGGGTAGTCCTGTGCTCAGAACAAAGGAGTCTAAATGAAAATCCCACCTGCTTCTGAGAAACTTCTGAAGAACTGTCACTGAGAAACAGATTTTTTAATGTGAAGTGCAGCAAAACATGCAGTTAGTCCTTAATCCTCTGAAGCCACATTGAGGTGTGTAGGATTCTTTCTCTCCCCTAATACAGATATTTGGCTGAAATGGGTAAACTGAGACGAATGTGTCATCCAGTCTTAGGAGGTGTTAACCGGGTAATGCTCTTTGGGCCTTGATTTGAAGGTTGTAAACAGCTTGGTAAACACTTAAACCACAAAAAGCTTTGTCATAGGAAGGGAAGCACAGAGCAGGTTTGTCACCACGTAGCAACGTGTAAGCCAAGTCAGTGAGAGGGGCCCAAGACCAGCGACTTCCTCGTCTGTCCTGGATTCCTAAAGGAAGGCACGAAGCTACCCTGACTAGGAAGTGAGCTCGATTAGAGTCAACAGGAAAAAACAGAAACGTTGGGAGCAAACAAAAGCACAACCCTGCCAACAGAGTTGTTCTTGCCTCTAGGGTTCTGCAGTTCTATGTCTTTCTTCAGATGCCAGTAATTCCCATGGTGTTTGCATTTAAGCAAATTAAATTGGTAAAAGCCGTCATAGGTGATTTCTAAGGGTTATTTCTGCTTACATTAGTTTATCTTATTCCTGAAATTCTGAAGAAGCAAGTTTAGCTGAGGGAAATCTGTTTTACAGTGTGTCGATATACAAATGCACATTAATTTCTTAACGTGGATTAGCAGCCACGGTTTGACCCAGAGCAGCTATGGGAGGTGGCCAGACCCTGTGGCTGCTGCTCCTCTCTTGTCTCAGTCTATTCCTTCAGCTCCTGAAACAGCTATGTTCAGAATGAGGGCACAGCACGGTGATTTAATTCTGAACATTAACTTTTGTTCTAGCAGCTGTGCTGGCTGGCACTCATGCAAGGAAATGTAGCATTTACCACTGTATTGGTACAACTGTATGATTTTTATTTTGCTTTGAGCCTAATGGCACGTTCCGGTTTGTAATCATGAGAGGGCCCAGCAGATGAGCTTGTGAACTGCCTGCTTGTCTGCAGCCCTGGTGAACAGCTCCCTGCAGCTTTGTGTGCTCAAGGGAGCTGGCAAGTCATCGGAGTCTTCTGCTGGTGGCTTTAGGTGGGGAGGCTGGCTGGCTAGTTTCAAGTCTCTCATTCAGGTGTCCGTGTGTTAGAGAAGGGAGGGAAAACTCTGAAGTTAAATAGACTGAATATTTCTGCCCCTTATTTGTCCCTTTTCAGATGTGAGAAATGAACAAAACGTAGCTGCGAAGTGACCTGTACGTATACGGACAGGAGTTTAAATTGAAGCGTTACACTTCATGCCCTGTTAGAGCTTGCAGAGCAGTTGTCTGCCAAGAGGAGTATTCAGAGATCTGGTGATGACAAACTGACACAACAGAGCTTAACTTGTTCCTTTTTCTGTTTTAGTCTGTCCTGTGTGAAGTCGTTCTCTCTATCACGCAGCAGTCATGATGGGATAGCATCTTTTAGTATCTTGATACTTTCTGTGCTAAAAGGTTAGTGTGAGCTGTCCTGAGAGAATTTTCTCTCGTATCGGAGCTATAAACCTTATCTCAGTAAATAGAATAAAGCTGGCTAATGATCACCAACTTTATTTTCTTTTCTTTCAGGGGATAGGTTTGAAAAGATAGTAATTTCTTTCAGCAATACAAAAAACATCTTAGAGAAAATAGTCTTCATTACGTATCAGTAAAGATAAGTAGTCTTTTTTAGGCTACTTATCACTACTGTTCTCATGTAAAGAGTGCAAGTATGGTGTGTGTGTAGCTACTAGGTGGACAGTTTGAGCATTTGTGCCCTGAGCCCATGCTCTTGTTCCACATGCAGACCTCCTATGGAAGGGAGTGGAAGTCCTGCATGTCTTCGTGCTATGACAGACATCCCAGATTAACTCATTAGAACCATCAGGGAGAAATGGGAACAACTTGTGTTCATTATGTGGCTCTTCTGAGATGAAGGGTTGCCAGCTGGAGGCAGCCTTATGCATGTACAGAATTGCAGCTGGGAGGATAATCTAAATTCCTTAAAAGCATCTAGAGGGTGCTTGTATTTATTGCAAACTATGTGCAAGGTAAAGCTCAAGAACGCTTAAATCTGTTGTGAAACGGCAAGAAAAGTTTGGAAACAGCTACATTTCAGATACGTAGCTCAGTGATTGAACATGAAATCCAGTTCTTACCTCAGGATCCCCATACGCACACGTAAAACACAGGCTAAGAAAATGTGAAGAACCAGATATTCCTGATTGGTATTGAAAAGACTGAGGCATACCAGTGATCCACTGAAAATCAGGACTTTCTGCAGCTTAGCGTACTTGGCCTTTTAGTGGTATTCAAATTGACTCTCAGAAGCAGGTCTCCTACCTGAAGAAGCTTTTATTCAACCTCACTCAGTTGCTTTATCTATGAACTTCTCAACACTTTCCTTCTCATCACCAGCTCCTGGAGAGCTTCCCTTTGTGTGAGTGTTTCTGTTTGCTCCAGTGTTCTTGTTTGGCAGCTACTCCAAAGGATGCACTGGTTTCTAAATGAAATTGTTCTGCTTCATTTATTTCCTGGTGTTTGTATCTCCTACCTTATGAACTCAGCAGCAGTGCACACAGGTTATCAAAAACTCTTCTGTTAAATTAGGCATTAACCAGAAGTATATGGTTACGGCGTGTATTTAATGGCGTATCACAAGCGTTGCCTAGTGTAAGGACAGTGGCTCAGAAAAATAAAAAGTACATTAGAGATGATGAACTGAACTAATTGGGATTTGGAACTGTGCAGACTGGAGTTCAGGAAGACCGGTGTCAGGAGTTGAGGCTGCTGTTCTCCGTGCAGGCTGTCTTGCAGCGCGTCTACCTGGAAAACCACCTCGGGCTCAGCAGGGGTTTTGCCTGTGTGAGGGTTACGGGGCTAGAATGCTTTTGCAGCACTATGGTACTCAGCTGCGTCAAATTATGTATTTTGGAGTGATTTGAACCTTTTAATGATTGCTGATATTTGAAGAATGTTTTAGTGCTTTTCACAAGGCAATTGCTGTTATCAGCAGACCTTTAAAGGGGTGCTGAAAGCAGACAGTAAATCTTACACGAGCAAATGTTGCAAACCTCTGACAAATAGGTGCTGTTGTTGGGAGCCAATTCACGAGGAGGTGCAGAAGAGAAGAACCCCTATATCTGCAATCTATCCCAGGAAATGCAGAGATGTATGCCTGCCTCTGTCCCGTTGGTTGGGTTTGGTCCTATAAAAGTAGCATCCAGGCAATCAAACCAATCTGGGCCTGTGGTCTGCTAGCTACTGGTTCAATGCACTGTCAATATTAGTATTTGAGAGGTATTTATGATTTGAGGAAACGAAGGCAAAAAGTAAGTGCTTGAGTACTTCTCTTAGCCTATTCTAGTCATGATGAGCGTCCCATTTGGGGAACTGCATTTGGACTACTTCCACCCAAAACTCCAATCCTGACCACAAACCAGTCTGACGTTGCGTTTTTGTGACTGTCACGTAAAAAGTGACACCACCTATTACAAACAACTCATTGGTGCTTTTAACAAAGTTTTAAGTATTTTATTTATTGGAGAAGCTTGGACGTGTGTATGATGCAATGGGCCAAACGGGTCTTCACAACAAATGTGCTAAATGTACAAGTGATTTTGCTGCTTTAAAAACAGGAAAAACACTTGTGTTGCATCATTCTGGCTGGGAAGTGTTCAAAGTTATTGTGACAGGACTGTGTTTTGAGCAATTGTTGGTGATTTGTTTTTTAGCACACAAAGAAAGTAATAAATCTGTCACCCCGAAAAATCAGGTTGTGACCTAAAGGAAGGAGCAAATTGTGGTTTTAGGTAAAAAAGAGTGACCTGTCTATGAGGGTCATTTATCATTATAACAAAATTGCTGGTGCTCTCCTAGCTGACCAGGAAGAAAGGCTGTGGTAAGCAGAATCAAGGGATGCAAGCATCCGAATATTTTTAACTGATCAATATTTTCAGGATTTACAAGCGGCCAAAAACCTGTCAGCATGCAGAGTAAGTGCACTGTGCATCTGTTCTAAAACACAAAATTTGGCAATTAGAAATAAAATATTTTAGATTTAGAATAAATAGCATAATTGAGAAGTGCATCTTACTATGGAAGCCCTTAGCAGCCTGGTACAGTGGTACAGGAAATGGGAATCAAAGCTCCCAAGAAAGATGAAAACAATAAGCAAAAACGTAAATCTCTTCAAGGTGGCGTTAGCATTACTTTTGAGTACTGCATGTGGAGCACGCAGAAAGTCTCAGGAAACTCTCAGAACTCACTTGGGCTACGCTGTTTTTGTTTGAAAGCAGCAGTCCCAAACTGCTTCTAATTAAAGAAAAGAAACAACCCCCCGAAACCCGCTTTTTTTCCCCCCCCCCCCCCCATCAGTTATTCTACATTATCCCAAATGTAAATAGTTGTACATGTTCTGCTATTTTTTTGTAAGCCAAGTTCAATGCCCCAGCTGAGGCTCACACATTGCATTCATTGCAAAGGATATATTCAACGAGTTAGTCTGACTTGCATGAAATATCAGTTGAACATGCTTTGAAATACAAGATGGAAAAGAGGAATTCTGTTTGACGGTATTCTTAAGCGTCAAGTCTGTCAGAATTAAAAATACTTGCAGTTAATTTTTGGAAACGTTTTCCTACTGCTCAGTCTCTCCTAGCTGAGAGCTTTCACTTTAATGTATTTTTATAGAGTTCACGAAGGCGTAATGAAAGGAAAGTGATTTCCATGCCAATTGCTAATTTCAGTTGATTGCCTTAGTGCAGGACTCTTATCAGACCAGAACATCCAAAGCTAAACCAATTCAAACATGTTTAGAAAAGCATTTGATTCGGGCTATCACCTATTGTCAGGTATTACCAATATTGCACTATATTAATAATGCTTAACAAAGTTATTTTAATACAATTTATGAGGGCATTTCAATACATAAAGGCTGCTAAAGTACTGTACACTTGCAATGCATCATAGAAGATACTAAGATAAAAATAATGTAGAAGGTAAAATACTATATAGTTTGTAGTATGAGCTTTTTAATGCCCATTAATACTGTATTCATTGTGCCTTTAGTAAGGAAAATTGCTTTAGCATATAACTTCTTTGCCTGGGACCCGTGCACCAAGCTCTCTGGTTTAGCTCTACACCAGCGTGTCCCTGCCACGTTTCAGCTTTTACCTGCAGGACTAGACTGGACTGGAAGGATGGCACTGAAGTTTCATGACACATGCTCGAAATAGATTAGGCTTTTTTGGCAGTTCCCTTCCTTCTGGGGAGTCAACAAAGTTGGCCAGGAAAGTAACCCAAGCTTGTCATTAGAGAACAGCCTTTTCATTTCACTCATTCCTGAGAATGAATGTCTTGAGGTTGATCTTTATTCTGATGGCATGATTTTTTTCACAATTCTAATTGGGGGGAGAAAAAAAAAAAAGGAAATAAGTTCTATAACACACGTCTCAAATACAGTAATTTTGTTCAATTATGAGACTTAAGATTTAGTACTAAACTTTGTGTGCTTCACCCTTGTGCTCAGGAATCTTTTCACTGTGTTTGAACCATTTTTCCCTAAATCGATGCATATCCATAGAACAGAGTACTCTCCACGTCAGACTTGCATTCATTGAGAAACTGAACTGTCTTTTCTACCCGAGATGCAGCGCCAGCAAGGAGAGTAGCCTCATTAATACACTATTAATGGAGATGAGATTTTCAGCAGAGATTTCATCTATTTTTTTTTAATTACCATGTGTACTCTGGTTTTGCTTTCATTAAAACCGTTTTCAGATAAGTTTCCAACCATCTTCCAACATTTTAGTTGTAAACTCTGATTTCTGCGTGTAGAAAAAAACCTTGAAAATCCTGGCCAAAACTGAATAGGCAGGAGTTAATTGCATGAAAGCCCTGTTCTGAATCTGGCTCTTAAACTTGTATCTGAGTCAGCAGATAGTAGCTACAGATTAGTAGAGAGGTAGATGTGTAGGTTTTTTTTTTTCTTTGGGGGTGTGTAAACATAGCATAAACATGGATTATCCTGGTCTTTATGCCTAATTGATATCACCCTAAAAGCAGGAGCACAGCTCTTACATGTGTTTGAACTACGTCATTGCTTTCCTGCAAGATCTGGGCCTAGGCCGCCGGGAGGGCAGGGCCAGGCCTGCTGCCCCGCGGAGCCCAGGGGAGCCTCTCCTCACACCCCAGCTAGCACTGCGCTGAAGCCAAAAAGGCTCCACCTGTGGCATATAGCTAATTATTTCAGAAATGGATGCATTATTTTCTTCCCGTGCTGCAAAGATGTCTTCTCTTCCTGATACCTCAATGATTTTCTTCTAATTACTTCATGAACTCTGGGGAAAAAAAATCCAGATTGCGACAGTGGAGTAAGGCACAAGAAGAAAAGAAAACTGGAAAAAGCCTCCATGTTTGTAAGGTATTTCACCATAAATAGAGCTGTTTTCTGTGTCTTTTTTGAATGGGATTTGAGCAAGGCTTGTCTGGAAATATCACATGAGACATCTAAGCAATATTGATACCGTTCTGTCCATGAGGTGCATTTGTATTCATTTCAGTAAAGATCTATTGTACTTTTGTCTGATTCAAGTGTTCCCTTAAGATTGAAGTTTACGTTTTAGAAAGCAGTGAGATATTGAATTTACTGTGCGGTTATAGCAAGTTGCAGACAGCAGCTGGAGGAGATATCTTCACACACTGAAACTTAGCATACTTCTAATTTTTGAGTATTAAACTTGATGCCGAATACTCTATTAACTGAATAGAGGCTAAAGAACATTTTTGGCATGCTCGTCCCTGAGAATTATAGTTGAGATTGAGTAAGCATGAAATGATTTAGGAAAGGAGAGCGTGAATCAGTTTGATGTGTAATCCAGGATTAAAACTATTTGGACTTAAAATTATTATCAAATGTGTGGAATAATCTCGTTCCTTCCCAATGTAAATAAGTTAACACTGGTAAATCCCAATAGAAATACTATTCCTAAAGACACTATTTTTTGTGCATATCTAGGTAAAATATCAAGAGTTTGAACTCTTGAATGCCATGCAAATACAGAAACCACTTAAGGCCTGCAACACCACCGTTATTTTGCTCATGTTCATTAACCAAATTCTCAACTGCCACGTATTTGCCTTTAATCTCTTTTGTGCTCAGTAGGAGCCATGCATGCTGCTAACCAGTTCCTCCTCAGCATTTTTAAGAATTTCCTGATTTGGATGTGAAGTTTTATTATGACAGAAGTGGCAGGTTTTGTCTAGCCAAGTCATTTTCTTGCTATTTTTAGGAACAACGTGCTTGTGTTGTGCGCCACAGGGAGGCACTTAGATGAGGCTGGGATGAGCAGCTAATCAATCATATCTAGATAATAGACATCAGAGATATTGCTTTGCAAGGTTTACCCTCTCTGATTTATACTAGGGGGGCGGTTTTTTATAGGACTTTTAGAATATTTGTGACTGAATAATGCTTTTATGACCAAGCCACAAACACCTAGCCATTATTTCTTTTAAAGCCGTCGATCAACAGCTTGATTAAATTTGTACATATTTTGAGTGCATTCAGGCTGGATGCCATCAGGTGCAATGAACAGAAGGCGCTTCTAAAATAGTGGTGCGGGGCCTGAATTGCTATTGACCATTGCCTCGTAGAGTATTTACAACAGGGGGACGTAAAATACAATCAAGTCAAAAAGGCAGTGTTTATCAGGCAGCCGGTGCTCCTTTTACTCTGGTATGGAAGTCTGCACAAACTTCAGCACGATGGGGATTTGAGCCAATGGCCATTAAACATCAAGGAACTCTCAGCTAAGACATTTCAATTAATTTTTTGCCTGCTTCACTAGTTCTGAAGTGTTTAAAATCTTTATGTAACTCAGTTGCAATACAATTACAAGGTGTAAAAACTTGTGAAAGTGAAAAAAGAAATGCACACCCACAGCTCGAGTATTAATACACGTCTGTCTTTCCTATTCTGTTGGTAAGCAATTGCAGGACGGGGCTGTATTTGCATCTGTCTGCTACTACTGTGCTGCTCAGCAACTGGATACTTCATCCACTTTTGGGTCCCTCAGTACAGGAAGGAATGGATGGACCTGGGGACGTGTCCTGTGGAAGAGGCTGTGGGCCCAGGGTTCCTGCAGCAGGAGGGAAGAGGGCAGGGGGAAGAACAGCAGGAGACAGAGCCAGGCCCTCCCTGAGGAGCGTGGCAGGAAAGCAAAGGGCTGGCTGTAAATTGAAGCAGGGAGTTCCGAGTAGATATGAGGAAAGAAGTCAGTGTAATGGAGCAACAGAACGGGTTTTGGGGGATGCTGTAATGGCCGTCTCGGAGGCTTTCAAGGCCCACTTGGAACCTGGTTTGGGTTCAGTGTGTTTGGGTTCACTGCTTTAAGCAGGAGGCTGGCCTAGAGAGCCCTGAGAGCCCTTCCAGCTGGAAAGGTTCTGCGACTGTTTTTTCCTGACAGGATTTGACGTTAAGTATGTCCTGGTGAATATTACTCAGATTTTTTGGAAATGTCAGGGGGGATCTGGATCCTCCAGGAGACTTTGCAGGTGCGTGGAGAGGGGGCTGGAGCTTAACTGAGCTGTCTTCCAGAGACAAATTATTACCAAAGAGCTGTGTCCTCAGGGATCCGTTCTCATTTCTAGTCTCATTTATCTGAAGGGCTTTAGTTACTTTAGTAAACTCATTAAAACACAGCCGAAGCATGCATTCTGCCATTTGATGGCAGTGTAGAACGTAAAGCCACCAGCAGGGCAATTGCAGCAAAAGCTGTCGGATCTGTAGAAGGCTACTTCTGGGTGAATGATCAGGGCAAAATGCACGTGGATGCGAGGAAGATGTGATCAAGTTCCCTTTAACTAGAGTTTGGGCTGATGAGACTTGACTACCCTGATAAGATAAAAAGAAGACATTACAACAGAAGCAATGGAGCTTAGCCTGTAGCTTACAGACAAAATTAAATAAAACACCATCTTAACTGTATCCTTGAGGAAAACTACAATGTAAAGTGAAGAGAACTACACGTTCTTCAATGCTATGCAGAGGAGGCATCGTAATGAAAAATCTTATCTAACTGTTTGTAAACTAGTGTTTTGTCTTGAATCCACCAGTGAACAGGCTATTCTGATGCCCTTCTGTTTGCTTTGGTCACTCTGGTCCTCATGTACTATTGCTTGCTTCAGCTCCAAAGCACCCTTCCTAACTAGGACGTTTTTATTTAAACCCAACATCAGCCTCATATCTTGGTAAGAGCAGCTGATAATGCTCAGTCGAAAGAGACTGCAGCTTTTCAGCGCCTAGCTTTATGACTGATTACAAAACATTTACAGCAGGTATGGCCAGTCGGGCTGGTGGAGAGGAACAGCACCCTGATTCCCTGACAAAGTTTATCAGTAATGTCTCATGCTTCCTTGTAAAAACCTTTGTATTTTAACATGGGAATTAATATCTCCTGATGTCTCAGACTGCTTATCCCTGTATTGGAGTCCAAGAGAGAGGCTGGGGAAAGAGCTCTTTAAATAAAATAGCCCTGCACTGTGAAAGTGCTTCTGATTTTCCTCATTGCTTTATTATGCTATATGAAAGGGAGGTTATAAGCAAGTAGGCAATGTTATTTTGGGGGCTGTGGAAATAAATACAGTTACTTTGAAACAAAGCACTGATAAGAAACTACCACAATATAACAAGAAAAGCAGTGCTGTCGGTCCTGTCCCCCTCATCTGGATCTCAACAGCTTTGCCTTCAGATGTGATGGATATAACGATCCACAGTGGGATGTAGAGGGATTTTCTGTATGGGCCATCAGTGTGATCAGATGGGACTATTCAAGATGGCAGCAAAACTTTAACCAGAGTAGTGTTAGAGATCAGATCCAATAGAACTACCATTACAGTTTAACTTAGCTCAAATGCCCTAAACAAGGCAGCCTGGAAGGAACAAAAAAAAGTACGATGTAAAGACCAGTACCAAAACGACAAGTACTAGAATGCTAGCCTGTATGAGTGAGATACCTAATGCTGGAGGGCACATCACAGCAGTGAACTAAATACAGAAAAAGGCATAGATCTGGCTCTCATCTGTTGCGTTATTGCAACAATTGCTAATTGATGCCTTGTAATGCATCCAGGACTCCTATACAGGATCTGACTTTTTTCAGTGGAGCAGCATATGGTGATCATGCGTAGAGATAGCAGCATGAATGCTGCTAATTCATGGCATTTCCTCAGTGAAATTCTGTAGTTTCTTGATTACTTTGGCTGCTACACCTCATAGCATCTGTGCCTTCAGACAATACAGCCAGCAGTGGCTTGGTGATCATCTGGTATTTTCCAGCTTAACGTGATCCAAAATTAACATAACCGAGTATGCACTGACTGCAACGGGCTGGGGCAAACCAAATGAACAGCAAATATCTCAAAGCATAAGCACCCGCTGAGCTCAAGCAGAAATCACAACTTTCAGATACGATTTTTTTTTTTTTTTGGTCACTCTAAAATATGCTCTTCATCTAATTATTGCTGTGAGCCTTTTGAGTTGTGTACTTTTTGTTAACCAGCCTTTATAGGTAGGTTAGTACAGTAGCGAACCACGTAGTGTTACTGTACTTGGCAAATGTTTTGGTTACTTCTGCCCTTGATTTACTACAAAGTGTTTTAGCATAGGTGGTCTCCTCTATTGATATGTTAGTGTTTGCAAATAGTATTCCTATAGACTTTTCTCCATTTTTGTTTCACGGGGTTTGAGCAGTTGTGTAAGCGCCAATTTGCAGAGTAGTGTACAACATAGTTCAGAAGTTGTTGGTTTACCCGGGATGTGAGATACTGTGCATCTCTGAATGCCAAGATGTACCCTGTGGTTGTGGTCTGAAACCCTCCTAGAACCCAATGAACAAAAACTCCTCAAGTTTCCGTAGCAAACAGCTTTCTGTATTGATTTACTTTGCAGAAAACAGTTTTCAGCAGACCTGCAGCTGGGGCTAACTTCAGAACCAAGTTCTTCTTGGCTCCCTCATCTTAACGAACTACATACTAAATTACCTAGCTAGAATAATTCACAACATAAAACCATTATATGTATCTAAGGACCAAATATTTCTCAGGGGAGAAGATACTAAAATAGACCATTACAGGACTTCTAATCCTTTGTTGCCAGTGGCATGACACCAGTGTGAATGTGATGACATTCTTTGGGTTTGTCTCTTGTACTCTCAAAAGAGAAGTGAAGCGGGGTACAACCACTGCCAGATATTGCTATTCTTTTCCAGTCTTGCAGGTGTTGAATATCGCATGGGAGTGATGAGAAGCTCACTATCTTCAGATGCTATAGTTTTTTGCACAGACTCAATACGTAGAACTACTACTCCTCAAAATACAACTAGCTGTACAGATTACAACCAAAATAAATGTACAAAACAAATGGGAAAAAAAAATGGGATCTGTATCAAATAGAAAAGCAGGAAACAAGCAAGTAAAGGTGATCTAGATGTTGTTTCTTTCGATAACGGTCAGACAGCTTCCTTGCTTGCTGATGAAAGCAGTGATATGGACAATATTTTGTCCAGTAATAAGCAATGATGTGAAAGGAGGCTTAATTTAAAACATTTGACACATTAGTTTTAAAAGCAAGTATATTTTCCAGCATGTAGGAAGACCATATTGCTCTTGAATGTTTGCTTAGTAATCTGGGTGTAGGTATAGCTAGTAAAATTAATTTCATTCCTTTAAAAAAAAAAAAAAAAGGAAGACGTTTAGCCTTAAGCTTAATTTCTGATATGAAATCATGTTAATGTGTCAGTTAAGCTTTAAGGTAGGATCAAGATCCATTAACAAATAGCTGAAGATTTTGACTTGTAAACCTATGCTGTTTTTTACCAATTGCAATTTATTCTAAGTCAGGAGTCACTTGAATTAAATTAGAAAAACAAGCTATCATACTGAGTCCCCACGTTACTGTGGTTTCCAGGTCACGTCACACCTTGGTGTAATAGGGTGTGAAGTGTTTCAGTGACTTGCCTAAGATAGTAGTGACCCTATGGCACAGACAGAAATAAAACTCTAGTGTAGCTCCTGATCCAGTGACCTATTCATGGCAGCATTGCTGCTGTAGTCTCTCTGAGAAGGGAAAAAAACACCTTTATGAATCACGAAAGACAATTTAAAAACATGTTTAGAGGCAAAGGAGTATTGCTACTAGGTGATATCTACTATTACCTTTTTTAGCCCCATCTCCCAGTCCATTTTGGCACAATACTTTTTTTTAAATGATTGATAACACCCTGCTTTGGATGTTTGTGGAATAATATTTCAGACAGGGACACTGTTCTGCACTCTGAGTAATTTACTAGAGAGAATGCTGGCTGCGGTGAAAGTCATGGAATCTCCCGGCAGGCAGTCTGTGGCTCATACCTTTGCATCACAGTGAAAATAATGGTAAGGGATTGCGAAACCCTGGTGTGGGGTCTCTGAGCTCTGGCGTAGGTCTGGAGAACTTCTCTGGCCTTTAGCTAGAAGATCAGTTTAGAGGCAATCAAGCCTATGCTATTACTGTTGACTGACGAGAATTACTAAGGGTCACGGTAACTACTAAAGGAGAGGAAAAGTGGGAAATCAAATTCCTACATGTAAGTGTGTCTTCATACACGTACGTATATCAACACAATACCTGAAACAGCTTTTTGTCCACAGTAAAGGACAACAAAGGGGGAGAAAAATCTCTGCAGCTCTACTGCTAGGAAAAGCAGCGAGGCAGAGCTTCCGTGATGCTCTGCTTGCTGCGGAGCAGTGCCCCGTTCAGCTCTCTCACACTTACTATATCCACGTCAAATGTCAGCTTGAAAAAGACAGGTCTGAGAGTATGCACATGTGCCTAAGGTTAGATGCCAGCTGCATACCAGGCACTTAAGACAAAAAAGAAAACTCCTGACTCAGACAATGCTTCCAGAGCTACTGAGATAACAAACTGAAATTCTTAAAGTGCAGGATGTCCTGCTGCAAGAAGGGCTGTTAAAGAGAAGGTGGAAGGAAGCTGGACAATCCCAAAGAGAACCATTCACACAAACTTCTTTTCAAGACCAAATCTGAAAACCAAATGTGCAAGTAAACTGTACAAGAGAAATTATTGCAGCTGACAAACTTTGTCACCCCTTATTTTAAAGGAGATGTGGCCAGTGTTGGCAGTTTCATTGAAGGCGCTGAATTTGTTCTGAGATATTTGATAGGTTTTCGTAAAATGAAGGTATGCAATTTATATCCCCAAGGTAATAGAAAAAATAGTTCTCATCTAGGCTTGATATACCTAAATAAGCAACTTTCTAACAACAACAGATTTGAAATGTGCTTTAGGTAAAATTTTAGCTTTTAGGATTTTTTTGGCTTACTCTTAAGCTGTTCTTTTGTTTCTTTTGCCCAGTCCTCCTATAGTCGTGCAAATTGTTAAAGAAGAATTTTACTAACAAGTTACTGTGCTAGATATGAACACCTGAATGTGAATCGCAATGCTTAATACAGTTTGCTGTTTAAGTGTATATAAAAATGCATTTAATAAAGTTCAGTATTGATGCATACAAACGTATATACGCATGTATACGTACTTACAAAAGTGCAAACACTGCAGCTGCTGATTCTGCTTAGTGACCTATGGGGGGGGGGGGGGGGGGAGGGGGGAAATAGGTTTTGAAACACTGAAACGATCCCTCCAATAAAACTGAATTACTTCATTTAGCTGAGGGGGAGTTTTTGCAAGTAACAGCACAGAGTAATGTACCTGACAACAGCAAACAACGTTAGAAGGCTGCAGTTTGGGGAACATAAGGAAAGAGCTTGTCTTAGTTCATTAAGATACACCAAAAAATGGGAGAGTATTTTTTGTTTTTTTTATTCTAATCAATATTCATAGATCTGAAATCTCTTACACTGCCCCCACTATGCTTTCAGTTATGTTGGAGAAATGTCCCAAGTCGATTTTTCCTGTTAGGTGAGTATAGTAGGATGGAAAAATATTAAGCTGAAGAAAAAATCCTGGAACCTTCTCCCTGGCATCCATGCAATGTAGTTCTCAAATATCAAATGGATGTACATGAAAATTAGCTCAGGCTTTGCCTTAGAAAAGCGCGGGGGGGATGCCAAAGTTCCTATCCGATGATGCAATAACTTCTATTTTATTAGCAGAGCTTCAGTTTTCAGTTAAAAACAACCCAAACCTGTAATACGTTCTTTGTTCTGTTTGTGAGGTGACT
This sequence comes from Nettapus auritus, assembly GCA_011076525.1. Classification (NCBI taxonomy): domain Eukaryota; kingdom Metazoa; phylum Chordata; class Aves; order Anseriformes; family Anatidae; genus Nettapus; species Nettapus auritus. Next base: position 6,123,449 of record CM021772.1, read on the forward strand.
CAGTGCTTCTTCATGGAGCGACTGATGCAACTGTTCAGATATTCCTTACGAGAGGACAGTTAAAAGACAAAAATAATACCAAGAGTGGAAATTCAAATAGTTTGTGTAGTTAAGATTGATTTATACTAGCAAGAAAATATTTCAGCCTATCCCATTGCTGGTTAAGCTTTTTCCTATTTATTCTACACACACGGAAAAGTAATATAATCTGTGGAACATCAATCATCCACCAGGCCCTGTTTCCTCTGCAAATGCTACTTTGTTTTAGATTTTCCATGCAAGTGCCCTTTGAGCAGATAATAGCGTTTAAGGTATTTGCTCATTAAGCCAAATGCACAAATGATTTTGCTGTTGTATCGTCCCAACGTATGGAGCAGTCTGCTACATCTTAAACGTGATGGGTGTCCGTGGCATGCAGAGACACATATTTGTTTTGCATCTACCTGTAGAAAAACGTGTCAGGGCATTAGGAGACTTGACCTCATCAGGTTATGTGTCAGTTTGTTGCCCACTAGGAGCAAAATGAAGTGGATGCTTAAAAATTGACTTTTCTGTGTCAGTCTGAGATATTAAGGATTAATTATACCTCGTGTGTCAAGACCAGAGCTGATGGCATAATTCAGGTTCTGCTGTGGTTCTGGTTTCCTTCCACTATCAAGTGGTTTGCTAACAGTCACAACATTTTCAAGTGACATTTCAGAAGTATTGAGAGTTAACACGTTAACGCTACAAAACACACGCTGGTTTTCTTGTCTGCTCGGAGATCACTGCTTTTGAGGAAAAATGTGCAGATTTCACATGGATTAAACTCGGACAGCTCTTCAACGTGTGTTTACGTGCTGTGAGTTTCTCTGTCGTTTGGATAGTCCTTTTCATGACAACTGGAAAGACTTCGCATCTGTGCAGGTAAAATTTTTTGTTTGGCTTGACTACAAACACTTTTTCATAGGTTAAATACCTCCTGTTATTTAGAAATGCATCCAGGCTGGATTCTCCTGGCACTCCTTTGGGCTAAAAGTGGCAATCTTAGCTATTCTAGTGATCTTGCAATATCATTTCTAGTAAGAAGGGTTACCTTTATTAAGTTCTTTTTAATGACCGACAGAATAAAATAACTAAGCCTCTGCTGAACCGTAAAGTCATAAAATACCCTGAGTACAAGGAGCCCACACTTCAAGTACAAAACCATTAAAAACAATCAAAACCTCACACTATGGCAGTGGCTTGGCACTCCTGTTTTATTGTAAGCTCAGTAAATACTTTGCTCGCTTCAAGATCTTTATTCAGGTGAATGATTAGTTCTGTTCAACACCTTTAAAACTCCCTGGAAGAGCTGAATGAGCAGCAGTACAGCCGTCGTTGCTGCGCAGATGTGTATCTGCAGATGTGTATCAGCATACACATACAGACCGATAGATCAATTGTCTGTTCTACCTCCTGTACCTTTTAAATGCCAGGCAGACCAGCGTGCTTTTCATTGCTCTCACTGTTTTTTGTTTCTATCTGGAGCAGTATTCTTCTTCAGGCTGTAGCCAACACGGGTTGCTCCTGAGTTGAATGCAGGAAACCAGCCTGGCCAGCGATGGGTTACTGCGGCTTAAGGTAAAGTTTTTTTCCTGAGGGCTGTTAAGAATTTGCATATGCTGCTAGACAAGAGGGTCACTCCTCCTGTCTGTCATGCTAGGATAATCTGCGCTCTGAAGGTGTCCTAGAGAAGGAAAAATATGTTCTGGTATTATATAATTAGGATCAGGCAGGAGAAATATTTAGGAAGTGTTTTATTGCCCAAGGGCAGCTGAGCATTGCAAAGAGTCATTACTGAGCTCTACCAAAGACTTTCTTAACTGAATATGAACACTAGGAGCATCATCAGGATTACAATGATTTCCTCTTGTCATGCTGTGCGTGCCGGGGAGGAGCACACAAGATAACAGTGTGCTGAACGTAGGTGTTCTTGCTTGTAGCCCTGCCAGCTGGTCTCTGAGTGCTCTCGTACTGCTGCCCAAAAAAACCTCCTGTAGGTGGATAGAGTCGCAGATACTTTGAACTGTGGCCTATTGATAGCTCTTTCTGCGCTTCACTTGACAAGTTTAATAAATTTATTACTATCATGTAATTGCAAGAGTTTTGGTATAACTTTTCTGTTCTCTAGTTCAGCTTTGTGTCTGGGTGGTTGTTTGGAAGCCCAGCTCTGCAGCACATCTGCGGGACAAAGGCGTTTCGTAAACTGACCAACAGTGCAGAACCAATAATAAAATGAGTGAAAGAATGAGCTCGACGGAGAGCCTTCTTGTGCAAATAGGATCTCAAATGTGTAATAGTGTAGAAACATGCCACTGCTTTTCTGCCTTTCTCTACTGGAAGCTTCGTGCTTGGCGGATTGGCTTCACACAACTGGGTTGTAAGTCTGCAGGATGCCTTACTGCTGGTTTGGTTTGGCTTGTTTGGGAGGCACGTGTGTTTCAGAGCATGGCAGGAGATGTAAATTCCTCTTTAAACATCAGGTTTCTGTTACCTATTTTATGGTGTAAAGCAGTTCAAGTTATGGGTTTGAGAGGAATCTAATCATCTAATGGACCAGCTGAGCAGTTGTGGGACTTTTCCAGGATTTTATCCCTTGCAATAAACCAGGTTTACAATATTTTGTGGTTCTAGGTGTATGCATAACAGAGGGAATTTTCAAAGCGAAACTGGTATGTTTTGGCGCTAAGTTTAACAATTCCTTGTTTTCATTCTGATTTCTCATAATCGCTGTTCCTTGTGCATTTTTTTGATTGTTGTACGTGCTGATGTGTGAGGTAGATGCTTATGCTGCCACCTGTGTAAAATAATAAGGCTGTGCAACTTCAGGGATGAACTCATGGCAGGAGCAGCAGCGTTTAAACTAGGGCATATACTGAAGCATGATCTCATATGCCTTGATACAAACTGATCCGATACGTAGCTATCAAGAAACATAAAGCATGGACTGCTAGACCAAACCTTAGTGAAAAACCATCCCTATCTGGGAGACCTTGTAGGATAGAAAATTCAGAGTGAGCTTTCTGACTCCAGCCTCGTGTCACTTGTGGTATGCTGCCTCCTTCCCCATGCTGGCTCAGGTGCTGGCCTACCACCCCTGTGCCCTATAGCTGTTGGGGAGCGAGACAGGGTTGTCTTCCTTTAGGACAGAGAAATCAGTCTAAGCTGGAGAACGAGAAGGATCTGGCAAGTCAGGGAACATATAAAAGCTTTAGAATGATGTGAGAAACAGAGAAGAGCCCATGTTACGTGGGACTGCTGCTAGTCCCATCCGAGTGATTGCCAGATAAGGAAAAATACAATCAAAGGAACACCCTAACGTTGCCAGAAGCTATCAGTGCAGCACGGTACATGGCCGTAAACATGGTGGTTATAAGGGTTTTCCCTACACAGTCACATACTGTATGACCAAAAGTGACTTTGAGCCCATCTGAAATCTTTTTATAATGAACTATTAGAAAAATAAAGGAAAACTGGAATGAGGAAAACAAGGAGAGCTCTTCGTGTTCACTTTTTCCTGAGCTATGAGAGGAGGTGTACCATGAACTCTTGGGGGACAGCAAGTCTGTGCTCCTTAGCCACAGTCACAAGAGGCAGAGACTAGCTCTTCTTCCTACGGTCTGTGCCAAGAGGAGCTGAATACACGAGCAGGCAGCTGGAGACTGGGGCATTCCAGACCATCCAGGTATATGGATTTGCTTCCTAAACAGACACTTCGCTAACTGCCATGTCCCTGCAACTGAGTCTCGCTCTGTCCTGCTGTCTGTCCCCTTTCCTTTAGGTCTGCACCCGTGTTCAACAGGGATGGGCACTGGCTGCTCCTGGACCAGAACTGTGCCTCTTAGGTGACAGCAGTAGCTCCAGCGCTGTCTGGCAGGGCTCAGCATTCTTTTCTTTCCTAATTTGTTCTTAGTCAATTCTTTCTTTGTCTTGGCTCTCAGTGGAGCTCTCTTCTTCAGAATGCATTTATTTTTCTTTTTAATAATTCCTTTGCTATAAAATTGTCATAAATTCAATGCATTGGAGGAAATCCTCGTTCTAATTTTACTTAGGCAACTACTGAAATCAGTCTACAATTTTTATTTTAGCACCAAAAATGACACTCAGATGTTGTATTGTGCCAAGAGCTGACGTTAGACCGAATAATAATCCCATGCAAGCTGATGACTGGGTGGCGCTCTGAGAAGAGGTGGTGTACTACAGCAATGTGAAAAATGCCCACGAGCTGAAAGGTGATGTAGTTTTACTTTAAATATTGTAGAGGAAATAACAGAAGTCACAATCTGCTTTAGTGTAAATGAACCAGCTCAGAATCTTCACTGGCAGTTTGCCTGTTTTACTTAAAGGCCTAATTTGGCTCTGTAAGAACATACTCCATGCAAAGACACCGTAGAAGGAAGCCGCACACAATGCCTTATACTTCACTTCTATCCCTTAAACTCTTACCAGGGGTGATTTGGCCAGGACACACACAGCGTAGCTAAACTTCCTTCTTCAGCATTGCACTTTTTTTCTTTTCCCTTTTAAACACGTGTTTTTTCTCTCCCTCTCATACAAGCAGATGGTCTCCAGTTATATGCAGGAGCTCCTATTCCCTGGGTTGCTACGCAACAAAATGCATCCTATCTGCATCCTTTCTGTGCTGTATCCCGTTTCCGTTCAACAACTCAAAATAACCAGCTTAGTGCTTCAACATGCTGCTTCCTCTTTTCTACAGAGTTGAATATCTATCAAGTATCTTCCTGGGCTTCCTATCTCTTCCTGTTACAGCCTTGAAAAAAATGTGTTTGCCCTGAATTGATTTTCCTCATCACTTCCTATTTACATCAGTCCGCTTAGTGCTAAGGCAGGCAAAACATACATAAATGAGTCACGCAGCTGCTGGCCCATAAAAAAAAAAAGTGTCAGCCAATTGTGTGATGTTTGAAAGCAAGATTCTTCATTGTTGTCAGGTGTGGGGTTCCTGTTTGTCCTTTTTATCGTGGCTTTGTTTCCCTGCTGATACCAGAAAGTTGAAAACAAACTTTTTCCTTTTTTTTCCTGCTGGACTTTTGAAAAGAATTTAATGCTGATCAGATTAAGTACAATTACTCTGTACTTTTGTTATTTTTTTTAGGTGAACTTAATTCCCAGTTTTACCTAATGTTGGCTTGTCCCATAGAAGGGAATGCCAGCTGTGGAGAACCTCTCTGCCTTATTGCTTATCTTACAGATAATTTAGTAGGTTAGAGGACAGTGATTTATTTGACCTCATTTGGGCGCTCTGAAGTCGAGCACGTGGTGGGTCCTCAGCAGCTCTGCTTCTTCTAGGCAGTGGAGGAAGAGAGGCACCTTCAGTAACTGAATTGCAGTAATTCGCTGAGATAGGTGGGATGAATCGTCGGGACGCAGCTGCTGGTCTGCAGCTATAGAAGGAGTTTGGCTGATGGCTTGGCTGAAATGCCTTGTTCTTAGATTGCTGACATGGACCTGGGCGTTAGCAGGCTTTTTCTTTGTATCGTTGTGAAATATTTCTCTGCGTTTCTCCAAAATAATTGTAATTAGTTGGTATCCCTTGCCACCATTTCCAGGGACAAATTATCCAACTAATGTTTTGGGGAGGAAATGAAAACTAGCTAATGAAACTACAGGTATGAGTGACCGCCCTGCCAGTCTGGCTTTTCATAATTGTTGTTCAGAGGTCATGTATACAACTCTGTAGCTAAATATCACTTCTTTCTGTAGACTGTTTTAGCCTATGTAATAAACTTCGATCTTACGTTTCTGGAACACCAGTGTGCTTTAAAAGCAAAACCACACTTTTTTTTCTAATGGAAATTCCTGTGTTCATATAATGATGACGCTAAGACTAGGTGAGTTTCAGCGACTGAATGTTTTCTTCCAGCTCATAGTTGAAATGAAGCTTTTGGTAGAGATTATTCAAGGCAGAGTTTCAGGATGATGCTTATCCAGAGCGCTCTTTTAAGCTACGTATGCCTCAGGAAGCTCAAACCAAGACTGCCGCTACTCTTCTCTGGGTGGTGGCAGCCTGTGCGCAGGCTCAGTTCTGCTGGAGCACAATCCCAGGGCTGCTGCTTCTCCTCCACCTCCCTGGTGTGCCGCAGCGGTGAGGAGGAGCCATGTATTTGCTGCTCCCTCCGCTGTACACCAAAGTTTTGGTTGCGAAGTTTTGGTAGTTCTGGTCATTCTGAGAGAATCTGCACAATTTAATGACCTTGATTGATTTCAGCTTACTACGGAAATAACAGAAGATACTACACAATAACTGTATTCGTTTATAAAGTGCTACTTTCAAAATGCTGTGTATAGTACAATAGCATGAATGTGCAGAGGATTTTTTCCTCATTGCATCTTTAGAAAACTATTTCAGTAACACAGACAGCACGGTTGCCACAGTTCAGCAAGGTGTGGGAATTGCTGGATGCTATCTGAAGGGCCGTGGGCGTGGGAAGACATTCTGGGTGTGTGTTGTGCGTGCTTCTACCTTGAATGTCTTGGAAGCTGTTCATTAGAAATAAGAGGTGAAGAATAGGATGGTTATAAGGAGGCTGGCAGAGGTCATCCTTTTAAGTACTGTGAATCATTTTCTAACATCATGAGAAAGGAGTGGAATTACATGCAGGCGGTTTGAGGGAGTCCTACCTGCTATGAACTTTCACTGTAACTATAGAAGTGGCTTTGCCCAACAAAGATGGAAGGATGCCTCTAGACAGATGTCAGCTGACAAGGCGGAATGCAAACTGGAAGTTAGATGGTGGCCCATGTGATTTCAGAAGAAACAACAACAAAAAAGGCAGTGCTAACCCGTACTTCATTCCTTCATTCCAATGAATCTGCTCCCAGCCAAACATCTTTTCTCACATCTCAGGATCTTTGCACACAGGTATTTTGGAAACATCAGGCCCCGCAGTCAGTAGATGCCAAACAAAAAGTAGTGGTAAATGCAATAGGACTGGCATTGCTTATTTGATATGTGCATTGTAACGTGTACAGCTTTTTAAAGTTCAGTTTAAGGTTTCTGGACCTTAAATTCAAGATCTGTTTTTACTAACGCAAGGTGAGCATAAGTTCTAGCACAACTCATTCTGTCCCTGGGAGCTGGAGAGGCCAATCAGTGGGAGCAGAAAGCAGAAGTACAGAGCTGCAGCTTTCCTAGCAAGAGATGAAATGATGTCCATGCATTGCTCTTGTAAGCAATTTGCGTTAATCATTTTTCTGGTAGGCTCGGTAGTGTGTGGCCATAGAGGGATTTTCTTTCCTGAACACTGATTGCCATGATTACCATTATGCATAGAATTACTCTCAATATGTTTCTGATAATTTTCAGTACCAACATAGAAAGGTTTGCAGAAGGAATATTGCACAGCCAGATTTTAATGTGTGTCAATTATGTTGAAGTGTTTCAACACCACATCTGTCTCTATTATTGACACATCAATAGAAATGGTAAGCATGGTAATTAGCAAAGTAACTGATTGTAGTGTTGTGCGGATCTTCTGCAAAGAAAAAAGAAACTTCTAATCACTAGACATGGATCCTTTGCTTGAGACATGAGCTTTTTTTTCCTTGTTCCTTTGCGTAGCCTTACCGTTAGGACTATTTAAGAAAGTCTATCTGGGAATCCGTACTAACTTTACAGTATGACTATATGAAAATCAATGATATATCAATATATGATACTAATGTGTAAACAAGCTATAAACAATATTGATAGAGGCCAAGTTCTAACTTCCTCTGCTGGAATTTATTTGAAATTCATGAAGAGAATGAGTCCCATTAAAGGAAAGAAATAAAATGTACCTTCTCACGCATGCATACAAGCAGGGAAGCATTGTGCTGCCAGTTCAGCTGCTTCAGATTCAAGCTAAGAGTTATGGCAAGTGTCCTTAAGAACAGTTGCTCCCGGCAGTGGTGGAGCTCCTGGCGATCTTCTGCTCGTGCAGATTGCTTTCATTTCTTCACGACTGGAAAAGACTGGAAGCTGGCAGTTAAACTGGGAGTGAAACAGCTGCGTGGGGGTGAGTGTGGAGTCGGGCTAGCCAGCTCAACAGCAGTGTTCAGGCAAGGCCGTGGTGGCCTTCTGAAAGCTTCAGACTTTACAGGGCATCGTGTACACAGCATGTCCTTTGCTATGGTGTCTTACAGCATCGTGCTTGTCCTTAAAGAAAATGATTATGGTATTCTATCATAGTGGTTTGATTATCTTCAGAGTTCTTGTCCCGTTGCTGGAGATCATTTTTTGTTTGTTTTGCAGCTTCACTAATTGCACAGCTGAAGGAGCAGCGTAGTTATACCAACATGTTACCTCGGAGTTCAAACTAGTACTTCTCAGTGTATGTTTAAAATATTTCTAATCCAAACTCTGCAGAAGGTGCTCACAAGGGACAAATAACTTAATACTGACATAGCCTTAAATATATTGAAAAGACATAAATCAGAATAATGAGATTCATAGATCTGTTAATATTAATGGAAAAACCTTTTGGGAAATGTAGTGTAAAATCAAAGAAAAAGATGAACTTGAGATGTAAGCAATGGCTCTAGTTAAATGAATAAAAAATTGGATATTTTGTTTCAATGCTTTCTCAAGTCAGATAAAGTCATTATATCCTCTTGAAATTGTGCTTATGTCTTTAATACTGTCATAAACAGAACACAAATATTAGGAAAAATGCAGTAAAGGTATCTCTAGAAGCCTGCTAATAAATGAAAACCCTGGAACTATTTGTTTTTCGCATGATGGAATGAGGAAAGCACCATGAAGCCTTTCTTTCAAAAACTCTCCAGAATCGATAGACTGATTCTGTGCTGAATTTCAAGGCTATAAAGCTTTATTAGCAAGAAGAATATGTATATTGTTATTCATCTCTTCACACTGCAATGGTTAAGGGACTGTCAGCATTTCCTTTAAAAAACCCCTATAATTTAACAGGAAATTCTAACACAAAAAAGCATTCTAGGCTGCATTTGACTAAGGGGCTTCCTTAACCGTGTTTTCATAATTAATTCTGTTTAGATGTTTTATAGCTTGAAAAAAAGTGGACAGTCACATCCTTAGAGGTGCGTGCCATCTTATACCCACTGCAAGGTATTCCTAATGTCAGCAACTGCCAAAACGGTGCTCTTCATCTCTCCCCTACCTGGCTGAACCCCCTCCTGCACATCCACCACCACCGCAAGGAAGTCCTTACTTTGTCCTCCTTCCACTTCCACTTAACACGTCCCTTTGACTTCTCGGTGTTATTTACCTTTTTAGGGCTGCTGCAAGCCCTTATTGCACAACACAGAGCGATGCCTTCTGTTAAAAACACTCCTTTTTGGCTCTTCCGTGGTGTTGAGGGAGATCCCATATGCAAAGCTCCTGGGTGGACTGGAAGCACTGCAGCTTCCCATTACCCCAAATGAGATGTTAGAACTGCTGCAATGAGCATGTTGGATGAAGATCCATCCTGCCTGAGGATGAAGCACAGATCCGCTCAGCCCAAGGTGCTGCTGGGCTGGCCCAGCCTCACCGCCCCCTTGTACAGGCACTGGGGTTGACCCCATCCTCAATCTTGCACTAAATTCAGGAACTGCTCTGATGTGGACAGACCTCAGCATGCTTGCAGATGCTTCATGGTCTCCTCTTCAGGTAGTTTACTCAAATGATTCATCATCCCCTCTGCAAAAAGCTGCTTTCTGTCATAGTGTCGGCAGGTACTTTGTGATGTAGCAAGAAATGTTTTATCACAAGTGATTTAAATAGATGCTCCTTGCACGCGTGTCTAAAGGCAGAATATTTCTCAAGAGTGCTTGGGAAAGGCTTTATTAGCAAAGACAAGTTTGGCTGTTGGATCTAACATGCAGTCATGCTTCAAGCATATGTGTTCTGTGTGGGGATGCCATACCTCTAGGATATCAGATAAAACAAACTTCTGTACTCGTAACTGGCAAACTGCACTTGTCAGCGTGAGAAACAAGGTCGTTCAGAAGTTATGTTGCCTACCCATATCGTAAAATCTTCGACAAATGTCTCAAAAATCTGTTTGATTAAATTTGTTGAAAATCTTTTTTTTTTTTTTTTTTGAGGAATCTTAAAGTGGAAAATACTTGAAAAAATTCTCAGGTTTTCCATTTCTTAGTTGAACTGTCTCCATGCGTAGGTGAAAGACCACAAAATACTGTTTGCCTCGTCTTTAAAGTTCCCTCAAAGACGGTTTTCATTCATGTGTGGCTGGCTACCGTACATCAACGGTGTTTTCAAATCTCGGATCAATATCCTGGATGTTTTCAGAGAAATTAATTAGTCTCACTGAGGGGTTATTTTCCTAGGCTGGAAAAAAACCCTTTGCTCCGTTTGATATTGACTACATAGTCAACTGGATAGACACAATGTTTACCCTCCTAAGAGGTCAACTAAGTGCTCCAGGCAATACAGTAAGTCTAAGAACACGCTTTGCTGCTGTTTCATTTGTAAGCATTGAATACACGCAGTCTTTGGTCAAGTAAAATTGTTTCAGGCTACTGCTCTACCACCTGGTTTTACTCAGGTTTGCCCCTGATATCATACGATTCTTAAATTAGTCGTTTTCTGTTTAGAGATTGTCCCTTCTCCAGCGTGAGTATATCCATAAAGGTCTATTGATTTCAGTGCACGCAGACAGACTTTGTAAAGAGGAAGCTCTGTGATCAAATAAGATTCCAAAGTATTGAATATAAAAAAAAAAAAAATCGTACAGCATGCATTATGAAATCATTTTTGACTACAGAATGCACTTTTTCATTTTTTCACACCCCTGATTATATACTTATAGCATTTTGCAGCATGGCACTGATGTAACGTTTGTTAGGGAGTCAGAAGCCGCAGTTCACATTCGTAAATGAAGTGTTCCTGCAAGAACCTTCCTTGTCCACCGTGTAACTTCTAAAGATCCATCCTTTAAGGCTGCAGAGAAAGTACATTTGTAAGATGTTTATGCTGTATTTAGAGTAGGGCAAAATTTTATCAGAAATTGATGACTTAATCAGTTTCTGACTTTTCTAGAGTTTGCACTAGTGTTGCAGGGCCCCTCTTCTAGATGTGCAGGGCCCTCTGTGTGTTTGGAAATTGGAAATGTTCATTTTAATATTTCATAATAATTTCTTTGGTTTTATTTCTTCTGCCTCCCCTCCACAAACACATTCTTAAAAATATATATTAAAAAAAAAAGGTAAATTTAAGTGACCTGAAAACAAAAGGAAGCATGTTGAACTACCACTGAGTTTTAATCACTAGTCTTGAAAGTCTACAATTTGTCACATTAGCAAGTCATCAGGAAATGAAACTGGTGATTAAATCCTCCCTTTACGTGAAAGGTTTCAGCACAGCTGAAGCTTACTTCCTGGGAGAGGTGAACTGCAAGACCCCTAAACTCTGTTCTTTCTTTTTATTTCATTTTTAAATGTTTTGGATCTTCCAAGAAACAATGAGACTTTCCTTTAGCTTAGTGTCTTGGATGCTTCCTGAGTTGATGGGGGGTGTGGACCAGGGTCCCCTTTTGCAGAAGATGAATTCAAACCCCTGCTGTTATCTGTGCAGGAGTACCTCTGGGGTCCTTGTGGCCTGGCAAGGTCTGCCTCTTTGGGATTGTTATTTTAGTCCTCAGTTATTTTCAGTTTGTGACTTTGGAAAAACCCGAATAGGTCTGTGCTGAAAACCACATTTGATGAATGCGTTATTTGCTGAAAGAATTCCCTAACTCTGTATGAATAATTATGGGTTTAAGTAAATCCTCTCTGGAGAGTTTATCAGATCACTTTATGGTGCATTGAATAAAGTTAGAAACTCAGAACTTGTTCTGCGGTCAGCTTCCTGCCTGCCTATTAAAAGTGGGAAGCCCTGTTGGGTTTTCCTTCCTATGACAGCTTGCCCATAACTCTTTAATCAGTTTTCCATAGCTGAGAAATGTTATTGGTTTTGTTTATCACTGAGAACTACAAGTCTGTGTTCTCTTCTTGGCATACCCAACATGAATCATGGTTTATAAACATCCTGTTGGTATTGATGGAGTAACCGGGGCCTTAATAACACTTTGATCTTTCCAAGTAGCTCACATATACTGAGGCACAATGTTGGTAGAGTCTTCAAAGTGTTAACAAAAAACACAAGAAAATCTTTTCCACGAGTGCTGGATGTGCAGTGAGTACACTGAAACATCATTTAATGTGCCACTAGTGTTTCTGAGAACACCTAAAAAAAAAAAAAAGACATATTTTCAAATTCCAGCATAAAACTTAAAAATAAATTTAATAAAATTATGTAGTTCTGATCTAGGGACTATGACAACTGATTTGAAAATCCCCTCTATTTTACAATAAGGTAGTCTAGAATTTCTTTCTGTTCTAAACATAGACCATTCATAAAACAGTCAACAGTTATGAAACAATTTTTAAAAGCATCTTCCACAAAAGGTTTTTTTTCAGACTAGACACTCCTTTAAAGATGACCCTGTGGAGTACAATAGATGGGACAAACAGTGAGAGACAAGTTTCAGATTGCTTTTGAATAACATCTGAAGCTTCATGGTGGCCTCTTTGATGTGACCCCAAGGGGACTGACCACCTGTGTTGCTTTGTGCAGTGATGATTTGTTAATCAGGAAAACAAGAAATACAATATGGCCTCAAGTAAGTCTTTGAGTAATCTTAGATGAGATTTAGTTTTTTTTGGGTGATTTTTACATTATTCTTCACACAAAATAAATAATTTCATCAACATTAACTGCTTAATTCTGTTTGTTTATTTATTTATTTATTTTTATTTATTTTTATTACATCTACTCTTCCAAAATGATCTATTTTTTCCATATATATATGTTACTGTTTTCTGTAGGCTGTATAGAACAGGCTATATTTTTAAAAGGGACAATCAATTCATATGACCGCTTATTTTGTACTGCTTTACAGATGTTAAATTTACTCAGGGTTTTTTGACTTCACGAGTCATTACTGATTTTTGAATACATTTCTTAAGCCCCAACTACTATAGCATGATCTATCTATGCCCTTGTTTTTTTCCCCTAAGAATAGGCAAATGAACAAACTGTTATTCTTTCACAGACATTTAGGAAAGACAAGGCAAAGTAAACTGTCTTTACAGGATAATAAATGCTTACCTCCACACTTTTTCTTGTTTCCATGGATTTCAATACTGATCAATGAGGCAATGAGGTATTTTTCAATTTTTATACTGGTAGTAAATCGGTTGTGCTGCAATAGTCTAAAGTGGCTGTAAATACCTCCCTCTGTAATTTCCCAAACATTAAAAAGATATCTATTTCTTCAGCTAGGCAGTTAATGTCATGAGGATATATTGAATCTCGAATTTGAGTAATGAAGTCCTGGATTTGTAAGCATCCTGGTATTGAAGACATTTGCCAGACATTTGTTTTCCTTTTCAGAGAGTGATTGCAAAAGGAATAATGAGAGGATAATTCCAGGTGAGACTACAGAAATGCGAGACTATCTAGCCTGAGCCATGCTCTTCTTCTCCAGAGAGATCCAAACCATCATTAGAGTAAGGTTTTTTTCCAGTAACGAGATATTTAGCTTAATTTTCATGATTTTTCTAGAACAAGTATCTGAAGGAAAACCCATCACTGTTTAGGTAAAGTTATAATTAGAGAAAAAGTTGCTAGGGAGTTCTTAAACTATGGATATATGTAGGTGAAGAGCTGAGTGATTTAAAAAATGTCAGCTGTGTTCAGATGAGGACACAGAGTTGGGGTCGGGCCTGTTACACAGTTAGAAAGGAGTTTGAGGTCCATGGAATTGTGCTGGTTTGAATGGTATGGGAAAAACTCAGTCCCTTCTGGACTCATCTTACATATTGCTAAACCACTACAGTGAATTAACTTTAACAGGACTTAAAGCTCTTCCTCACTCTTCAAGACAGGCCCTCATTTTTCTTTCAAAGCACGCCTTTGCGATGCAATGCCTTGGTAAGGATCTGCCTACAGTCACCCAGATAAATGTATTTTTACCTAAATGCTAATGCAAACTCATAAATTCCACTTGGACTCAGTTCTGTGAAGTATTTCGAGATAGGTCCTTTTTTTCAAGTGAAGTTTTGCCTTTTTTGCCTTGCTTACTTCAGATCTACCATTGGGATTAATTTGGTTATTTACTCTCAATAATGGAAATAAGTCAAAGGGGAAATGTTTTTCACACGGAGCAGGCACCATGTTCTTCTGGTATGAGCATTCTTTTCCTTTGTTTTTGAAACAATCTTTTGATTTCTTAGGCTTTCCTTTCATGACATTTAGGAGAAAAGGAAACTGCTGTTGAATACGGGATGCCTGGGATTTCTGTTTTATATTATACTTTTTAAATATTTGAACTCTGCTTCAGAACGGAACAAATTAGAGTTGAAACTGAAGGGTGGGTAAGTAGTTTCAAGGTTTCTTTATTTGATTTTCAGAAGTCTATATTTACCCTCCTCCAGTTTATATGTGAAGTACCTTTCTGCTCACTCTAACCAGTCTTTTTATTGGTAACTTCTAATTAATAGTTACCTACACAGCAGCTGTTAATCTTCTTCATTACTATGTCTTTCCAAAAATAATGATAAAAAGGTCATTCCTCTGCTGTGTATTTTGAAAAACATATGAAAACTTTCCTCCTGAACTGTTTTATTTTTGTTTATTTTTTTTTGTTTATTCATCTGTCTGTTTCAAAATACAGTTTCTATATCTTGATTTGAGTTTAAAAATCCCCTTGAAGTAGCTTGTTTTCTCTTTCTTGGTAAGGAGCAGGCAAATCCTAGATCCGTATGTTGCAATTTTTTAGAACACATGCAGTGCTGGCACTGCAAGCGGGTACCTCCCCCGAGCCCCGGCGTGGCTCCACCTAGGAATTAGTGCCCAGTTCATATCCTTTCAACAAAGCGCTGTATAATCTCCTTGTAATTGTATTGGGCATATTTGCTGTACAATGGAAACAAACTTCAGAGATTCACGTGTTCCATAGAAGGGCAGTTGAGATGAAACTCATTTCCTAATATATTTTATCTATGCCAGCAATTTGGTGGTTATTATATACAGTAAGCAATAAAACTAGTTAAAAGATCATTAAATAACTCCCATGAAGTTATAATAATGCAATAAAAGATCTAACCAATACCAAGCACCGTGCATCTTGGAGCTTTTTAATCAGTCTTTTCCTGGGCTGCAGTCAGACAGGTGACCATAAACCCACCAGCTATCCAGTCTCCAGCACCACATTTCCTCCTTTGCTGGGAGTTCTCGGGCCACCATGGAGAGAGAGCCAAAATCTTGTAATACTCACTGTGGTGTGCCAGGCAACTGTTCAAAGCTAGAGAAATTGCTTTGAACAAGGCAGAAAGAAGTCCTGATTTTAAACTTCCATATTAAAGTGGTAATGAATTGCATTTTTGTACATAGCTTTGAAAATCCCCACTGTGGAATCATGCACTATCAAGGGTCATTTTAATAACATTGATTGTTAAAAGACACAGCTCCCAGTGTAAAACCAGGACTCATTAGAATTCAGGATAAAGCTGATTACAGAGGAATGCGTAAAATTGAATATTAAGAAGATTAAGAAGAGCTGGGCATCAATGCTATATTCCAAAGGGAAATCCGTAATGTGCTTACTGTCCCAATCAGCGGTACCCAAAGGCAATGTGTACCTCTGTGAGCGTGCCCTACTGGAGAGGGAACTCTGAGAGTTTGGCCAAGGGTAACTATAAATATTAAAACCTTTATTATCAATGTTTGATAGAAACATAAAAAATTTATAGTTGTGTACAAATTCTTTTGCAGAGGAGACACATGAGGTTTTATAATGCTCCTGATAAGTCACTCTCACTTTTTTCCTTTCAGACAAAATCTAATTATTTCTGCCCAAATTTCTTTCTTTCTTCAATGGAGTTAGTGTCACCCCAAAGAAGCAAAACGGAATGAATAGCCGAAGCCCTGTATAGAGCTGATAGTAGATTCTGTATCAAGGTCATTCAGATGGGCTGCTGTGCTATGTTTTGTTTCTTCTTTCTCTCTTTTTTTTTTTTTTTTTTTTTTTTTTTAAATTTATGGTCTCGGAGCCCCTCTGCCTCCTTTTGCTATTCAGTGTGTGTTTGTCACAGGCTCTCTCATTTAGAAACAAATGCATTCAGACATCTTCGGTACTTACAAAAGCATAGTCTCAAATTGCAGCAATTATTAACCTAACAGTAACACACAAGAGTTGCTCCAGCATATTGCAAAACCTGTGAAGCTTTCAATGCACTCTGTAACTGTAGGAGATAGAAATGAAAGGCAAATATCTACCTAAATGTAAATCTCCCCCTCCCCATAACATCTAAATGGAATTACTTTCCACATTGTTGAGAAGATTCATTAAAGGGACACAGAACCTTAAGAATGAAAACCTTGTTTTGTAGTAGGAAGCTATATGAGATGTGGCAACCTTTATATATTTAAAATATGATTATTGTAATTGAAATGTAGAATTAACCAATCCTGCACTACTTATGTTAATGGGACATAAATACAGGCCTGCTGCACAATACAATGTGCCAAGAAACTAACGTAGAAGAGGTTATAGTAAGCCAAAGCAGATGTTTATTAATTTTCCTAGTAGCATTATAGGAATGAATTTTATAGTTCTGTTTTGAAGTACACCAGAAATCAGACAGGGCAAATCAGCTCTCCATGCTTTACTACTGTTTTTTGCCTTCTTAGTTGATGTCTTTTAAGAGATCAAAGAGACGGGGCTCACCAAGACCCTTTCCCTGCTCCAAGCATCGCCTCCAGTGAGGCCGCAGCTCAGATGACTTTCTATGTGGTACTCCGCAACGCATAATCAATAATCACCTCTTTGGTTGGTCATATGCCCTGTGCAATATATTAACGCTGTTGAAGGAGCATTTGAGACACAGAAAATGAGAAGGAACCAGTCATTTAAAATATCTGCCTGGGCTTCCTGTCCTCCCGTATCATTTCTACTACTATGCCAGCACAGCCCTCTGCGATATAGTAGGCCTGCAGAAAATAACGTGAATTGTTTCAGTTGTCAGTGAAACTAGACTTCGTGGCCAACATGGTGTATACATAGCTGTATAGAGCTGTGTGGATTTTCATATATTTTGAGTAAAATTGCACTAACCTGCCACAGATACAGGCTTAGGCATAGCAGTGTGTTTGTGGTGGCGCTACTATTGCACTGCTACGTAACAGTGTTCAGTTCAGCTACACTGCTGTAAGTTTATTTAATTTAGAATAACAAAAGCCATGATAGCATTAAGATAATCAAAACTATATGAATATCTGAAGTTTCCTTTGTATAAATCACTATGTTTTTGAATAGACAAGGACTATAATACACTGTGCAGCAACCTAGGACGAAGTACTGTGTGTTGTACAGAGTTTCAGTAAATGTCCATGGACCCTCTCAGCCGTAAATGAATGTTTTTGAATAACACCAGTAATCTGAGGGTAATTAAAGTAGTTTATGCAAGGTGCAATAAACAGCTATTGTTGTGTCTACAGAACATTACTTTACGCTATTGTGAGGATGATGTTTTTTTAGCCTCCTAGCTGTTGTGAAAAAAAAAATCAGAGGCCACTAGTCTGAAAGAAACAAGGACAAGATAATAACTAGAGACGTAGTTAATGCCTGTGCTCTGGAATAGTACAAATTGTTACTACAATCACAGAGAAAGCTGTACAGAGGTTATAGGAAGGCAAGTTAATGCAATGCTTAAAAAAAAGAATTAAACAAAGAGTGTTAGAAAGACCTAAATTACAAGAGCAAAGAAATGAAAACACAACTTAATAAGAAACAAATGTC
This sequence comes from Nettapus auritus, assembly GCA_011076525.1. Classification (NCBI taxonomy): domain Eukaryota; kingdom Metazoa; phylum Chordata; class Aves; order Anseriformes; family Anatidae; genus Nettapus; species Nettapus auritus. The sequence continues at coordinate 6,141,295 of CM021772.1, forward strand.
GCATGCTGTGTATTAACAGTGGAATGCTTGCAGAAAATATGGAAAAGTCTTTGTTTACTCAACCCTGACTCATGGGCAAAGGTTTACATAAACTGGGCTTCTTTCCTGATCGCAAGTATGTGGGAAGTCCTATGGGGATGGGTAGTCAACAGGGCTGCTCAGTCACTTGAAATCAGGCACATGTTTGGACTCAGTCATTTAGAGTAAAAACATGGTCCCATAACAGTCAGCAAAAAGCACCCATTTTATTACTGGGGCCAGAGGCCCACTGATGTGCCAGGCTCTTCCTCTCTTACCAGCACTGGCCTCGAGAGCAGCAGCACAAAGTCCTGAAGTCAGGATCAGCCTTGGGATTTCAGCCCGTTCTCCTGTACATCAGCACATACTGCTGCGTGTATTCCCAAACAGTTTCTGGTGCTGTCTTTCATTTATATGCAGGAATGAGCTCTTGTCTTATGTGCAAAGAATACAGATGGGATAGATACAGAAGGATACAGAGTGGCAGTAAAAATTGTCGTTTATGAACGTACAGAGCAGGTCCTGCATTCAGCTGTGCCCTTTCAACTCCACTGAGGCTGAGGTCATCTTGCCTCTTTCCAGGAGTCTGTCTTAAGCCTGCATCTCCTCCAGAAAGCCTGAGAGCCTTTGGGAGGATAAGTACCAGGACCAAGGAAGTGGGGGTTTATAGAGAGGAACGTCAGAGTGGGAAGGGAGAAGTCACCTTTGAAGGACCACAGCAAGTGATGTAAGCCCTTACTACAGTCTGTGGTAACGAAAGTAACTCAGAGCAAATAAGTATCTGACTCAGAACCAAGATGCAGCCGACCCAGTCTGAATGGGAAATAGATCGCAGTTAACCTATTGCGTCACTAATTTAACCTTCCCTGGGGAGAAGAGTTACATACTTTTTTCTGCCTTTCAAAAAAAAAAAAAAAAAAAAAAACCTAAAAATTCAAAGAAACGTCTAACGTTGGTAAATGTGCATAGTGAGTACTTGATGGATTGAATTTATTCCCCTTTTTGTGTGCTGACATCCTACACAATGCACAGGGAGATCCTACAGATGTAGAGAAATGCTGCACAGGATGGGATGTTTCTTTATGGCATTTCCGTGCGCTTTAAATCTCTGAAGAGTTTTCTGTGTGTGTGTTTTATATTGAGTCATTAAGTACAAAAACAAACTTATTCACAAACCAACTTTGATCTAGATTTCCTGTGATTTATCTCTGCTGTCTATAGCATGCACTGAAACCCTACCTGATTGTTATTAGCTCCCCAAATATTTATATCATTCCAGATAATCAATGCTTATCGCAGTTAATACAGATGTTACAAGTTCCTCAAAGAAAGGCACTGTCAGCATAATAGCATTTTAATTATTGCAGCATATGTTTTCAAATGGGCCTTTTGTTTACAGTATCAATTAAACAGAGTAACCATATATATCTAATTAATAGATGGTGTTAAAAGTATCGTACGTGTAAATTACAGCTTTTCCCACGAAGTATATGAACCAATAAGGCGATGTCTTGGAGGTATTAATGCTCACTTAATTAATTTAAATCATGTTGCTAGTGCTGTTTTCTGTTCTCATTCCCTTGCGTTTGCACTCTCCACAGGATGTTTTTCATTCAGCTGCTGTGTAAAACAAATTTGCTTGTGGGGGTTTGGTGATATAAAGTATCCGACTGGCACCAGCATGTTAGTTATTCTACGTGTAACTGAAAACAGAAATGCGATGTTTGGAGAAGTAGAGATAGCAGCATCTACTGGTTAGAAAGCCTCAGAAGCCATGGTTTTTGTTATCAAGCCTGCTGTAAGTTCATGGGGAAGTTCAGCAGAGAACATGCTGAGCCCTGCTGTCCCTTGGCTTCCCGGCTTTATGCAGCCTCTGTACTCCCTGCATCTCTTTGAAGTTCTCCAAAGAGAAATGCAACGTGTTTTGTTGTTATTTTTTATTTTTTAAAAGAAATGTCAGAGAAAATTGCTGCTTTACCCACCTTGTAAGGAAGACTTGACGTTCATCTATCTCCCTGATAGAACCTAGTCTAAGAACTTCACAGGAATATTTCTATAGGCAGTTCATTCATGCTTTAAAGAGGGAAACTATTTTTTTTGGTCTCTCTCTCTCAAAAAAAAAAAAAAAAAAAGTACTTGCTGCGAAAGATATCAGGAGCAAATTCTGCATTAAAATATTGTTTATTTACTGTAATTCCTGGTGGGAGTTTACCATCACCTTGACAGAAAGGAACAATCCTTTTCTGGGAAGACAAATCAGTGTGGTGATCTTCCATACGTTAACTACATACAGCCACTGGAATCTAAAATCTGCTTTACTTGCAATCTGAAAATGGCAGGTAAAAGTTACATTTTGCCATGAATTATTATTATTATTTTTTAATAGAGGAGCCTGCCACGTCTAGATCTGAAGTGATTTTGGAAAAACTTAAAATATTTGTTAAGTATATAGGAGGCATACCTTGCTTTTTCAGGGACATGTTTCTTCTCCAATTAAAAAAAAAAAAAATCCTCTCTATCTGATATTTGATAGCCTGGAGGTTTGAAAAACAAAAACAGGGAAGTATTTCCCAGGTACAAAGACTATTGACCGTAGAAATGGTTCAAAGCCAGGAGAAAGACAGTCCTAACAGAGGAAAGGCTCTTACCGTGAGATTTCCCAAGGATCTGGGTATTGGCCCCTTTACACATTTTAGCATCTTTATATTGACAGGAGTACAGGAATTGATGCACCAGCCATTTCAGTAGTCTGACCTTCAATGGCAACTTCATTCTGAGCTGTAGGAGAAGTCTTGTGTACGTGTCTTGTCTACTTGCTGTAGCACCGGATTACGATGCCAGACGTTTCTAGTTTTATTTACTAAATACTTCAATAAAACATGTCAAATACTGTTTAAATACATCTGCTCATGTTCTTGGTACTTTTAACTCACAGTGCTTGCAATATTCAAAGTTTTCTTGCAACTCCTGGCTTCTGGAGTCAATGGATTTTGGAAATTTCAGCTACTGTTCAAAACACAGGCTTCGAAAACCTGTGAAATAGGAATTTTTCAGTTAAGATTCAAAAAGCCTATAACATTAAGTTATCTGTGTATTTAGAAGGAGAGAATAAGTTGGTCAAACATGTATTTGAGAATTTATACTCTGGGTGTGTTTTTGCCTGCTATTTCTTAGCAGACATGCAGACCGAATATTTTACAAGTAGCTCCGGGTCTCTAGACTATATTTCTAGACTATATTTCTAGTTACATTATCTGTCAAAGGCATGTCTTTTCTGCTGGAAAATCATCTCTTATATATCACATTTACTGCTGGTTAGTAGAGCTCAAGGAAGAATTTGATTTGGGTCTTTTTGAGTCAGGCTTTTTTTCCTACAGGTTTGTTTTATACAGGACCTGTTCAGAAACACCTTCAATATTTTGGCTTTATGAATTCAAAGGGATGTATTGAGCTCACTCAAATGGTTTCAAGATCATTGACCGCTATCATATGACTATTTAAAGATGTAAACTAAAAAGTAGGCTAAGGTGCAGTTGACTTAGTTCAAGCTTGGATGCTGAATCTTATTCCTAGAGAAAAATAGCACACACATAGGTAGTCTTGGATGCAGTGGAAATTAATCCTTTTTCTGATTCATTTGATTGCTTTTGTACAACAGCTCTGCGAATGACTGTCACGTCCATGTACAAATTGTACCAAATGAGGGTTAACATTCGGTGATCTGATATTATGTTCACTTCCTAGATGCATCAGTGAGAGTAAAGGTCTAGCTGTTGACCTGGAAATGTAAAAATAAAATAAAATTTGGGGAAAAAAAGAAAAGACAACGTTAGTATTGCAAATTCCATTTTAAGACTAAGGAAGTAGTCATAGGATGTAGTTTTGATCGTGCATGCTCCTCAGTTGATTTCTACTTGTTACATACCTTCATCATTTCTTTTACCCCTTTAAAAATATAGCAAAAAAGTTTTAACTCTGATACTTAACTTCAAGCTAAAAACCCTTATTCTAATGTACAGACATGTATTTGTGAGCTGTATCCTCACTGAGTTTGTCTACTGCATTGATCTCACTGAGCAATAACAGCAGGAGATTCAGGGCCACTGAACTTGTGTGCCCTAGAAGGGCAGTAGATTAACAGTTGATCCACTGTTTTCCTTCAGCATAGATTGGTTCTCCTCAAGTAAAGTTTTAGGTCACTTCTGGGGCATCATTGCAGGTAAATGAGCGTGGATTTTATTAGCCTCCCTGGCAGATAAGAAGGTTTTAGTTTTAATGAATGCAAGATCAAATATTTGACAGAAAGTGAAAAGCAAAGACTGGAGGTATATATCTTAGAGTGAAAGAGGGAGGAGAATGAGTTTGAAAAGAATAAAACACATTGTTTAGTCAAAAAGAATGCTACAAAGGTCTCTGCGTGGATCTTGGGTTCCAGGAGTTTCTGCCAATTCCTTTTATTACTATTTCAAGTAACCAGGTACATATGGCATGTTTGTAAGTAAAGCAGTCAATGAAGTTAGTTACACCTCTGCATTTATTACCTTACCCCTGAGTATTATTAACTTTTACATTCCCCATAAAATATAATTTATCACTTAAATAATTTGCTTTGTGTCAGGGTTCAGTGTGCTCCAGTGCTTTCCTGCTCATTAAATGAGATATTTTTACTTAATGAGCCCAGAATGTCCTTTGCATTTAACATTAGAATTGATTTCAAACACTCCATTTTTATAACATATTTGTGTGTAATTTCAGAATGTGGACTTCATCCCACAATCTTACACTGAAGAAAAAATGAGCTACAAAGAATAATGATCCATGAATTCTAGAGAGGGACACAGTAAGTATGGGTGAATAATTTGGAAAAAAAGAAAAAAGAAAAAAAAAAAAACTCACTGGTAACTACCTGTACTTTACATTCTTTGATCTAGTTTGAAAGTTTGACTTATTCTTTGGTCTGATGTTGCAGTTGTTACACACACAAATCTCCATCAGAAAAGAGCTTTTTTGAAAGACAGCAAGATGCTGATTGCTATGAAATTAACGGAATACAAAAATAATCCTATCTTTTGATGTACTCGTGTGATATGCTGTTTCATGTAACAGGTATTCTTTCAAAGATACACAGTTCACACAGAAAATACGTATTCACAGGATAACTGAATATCATGGAGCTATAGCAATATACTTCTAATGGGGATCTGATTCAGCTCTTTGTGAATACTCACTTAGCAATTAATCAAAAAATGTAAGTAGAGAAGTCATCTGTTGTGCAGTAAAGCATTTACTCATAACAGTTACTAGAACGAAAAATGCAACCCAAAATTCTGAGTTATCTCAGTGATTCCAGAATAAATACTGTATCATTGCACTTTAAAATACATTTTGTTACCAGCTAGATCTCAGGGAGTCAACAAGTAGCTGAATCATGGATTCACAACTGGGTGGTTTTTTTTTGAGTTCCATTACAACAAAAGTAGCTATCTACACATCAGTAGCACACCAATAATGTGGCAAGTGCTAGTCTGATCAGTAAGGGGCTCTTGATCTATGGCAATAAGCATGGCAAGAAATGCCCAATAAAGGATAGTAAAGTTGAAACTTAATCCCATTCCAAATGCTAATATTGTAATGTAAGTAATTTTTATTCTCTGTAAAAAAATAATAATAAAAAATTAGTAACTTAGAGAATAAGCAAAAATAAAACATTGGTATATTTAGCTGAAATTAGAAGTTTCATTTTCAGACTGTTTTCAGCCTCGTACGTGTATTTATGCACTGTTGCATTTTCTTGCCAGATTAACAGCTTGGGCCTCTCACTCTGTCTGTTCCCGCAGGACTAGGTGCTTCAGCTGGACTTCTTCTCCTACGGGGCATGTGCAATCGTACAACTGCTGTGAGTCAGCTTGGTGTGGTGGAAGCTTATACTGTGAGATGTGCAGTGGTTACCATGGCATAGAGTGAGCGAAGGAGCATAAGCACAAGGGAGCACAAGTCCCTTTACTGCAGGTAGGCAATCTGTGCCTGGGCGTAGCTGTTCAATACCTTCTTCAACACACCACCATTGTTGCCAAGGGAAATCTCAAACTTCTTATTCGACTGACAGTACCACGTTATCAGATACAAGGATTTTAAATAATGACATAATAATACTTTATGAGGCCATGCCATGCCATATAAATCAGGGAAAAGAGGAACAGTTCCTTAACTGTGGTAACAGGAGTAGCATAGTAGTGTAATTATCCATACAGGTGTACTAAATATGAAATCTTTATCTTTGTCATGTAGTGAGAGAAAAACAAACATAAAATATAGAATCAACTGTTGATTATAATTTAGTGAAGGGTGAACACACCCAGGTTACTTATTAACACTTTCACATAATTGTACAAGCTATTAAGTAACAGGCAGCTCTGATACGGATTGGAGAAGCAATGTCATCAGATGGGTAAAGTATAAGGAAACCTACATTCTTCTTCTGGCGCTATCACCAGTGAGTGCATCGTGTTCCCACAGAAAATCACTTTAGTTTGCTTCTCCTTACTGTTCATTGTCCATTTTGTCCGTTTAAGCTGCAGAAAGTTAAGACTGGTGCATTTGAACCTGTAACCCAAATTAAGAACATGTTTTTTTTTTTTTTTTAATTATTATTATTATTTTTTTCTATTTTTCACTGTAGAAAGAGAGAGAAGAGTTCTTTTTACTATTATTATTTTTTTATTACTATTTTTTTGTATTCCCCTCAAAAAGTTGTACTACAGTTTGCTCCAGAGAAATACTGAAATATCACTGCAGATACTTAGTGATGTTCATAATATTGTGGCATATTTATATGGACCAATCGAAAGATAAAAGATATCTTTACTAGAGAATCAGAAAAAAAAGTGCTCTTCATTTCATAACAGTTTTCTGGAGGGGTACAAGGTATTTTAAATTTTGCTTAAATTATTTTACAAAATTATGATTACTGCTTACTGCTATATTTCAAACTTCAATGCCAAATAATTTATCTTTTTAAAAGAAAAAAAGTGATTTCAGCAAAACAGCTAACTGAAATTGAAATCCATTAAAAATGAATTATCTCCTTTACTCTGGGCTAATGATAATTTGGTTGCTAAAAATGAAAATAGTTTGGATGCCTCAGTGTATGCGGGATGGAAAATGTGATGATTTCACCTACTTGAGATCACCTACTGTGATGGGCCAGCAAGACTTCTGGGAGAGGGGTTTTCTGTGTCGCTGAGTTAGAGTCAAGACTGGCCCAGGAGTTGCTATAAAACAGGAACCTTCCTCCTCTTTAGCCTGTACCAGTCTTACCGAAAAATGAGTTTTGAGAAAATGCAGGAATACTCTATAGGGGTCACTCTGTTCCTGCAACTGACCAAGACTTCCCATTTTATTACCTTGTGTACAGCTGAACACAGTACAGATAATTTTTCCCACCAGGGCACTGCCAACACTGTTTTTTTTTTTTGATTGCTGTAATTGTTTTGATCACGGTGATTTGGCAGTGTGAGTTTAAGACTGGGTAAAAGTATGGTTTCTTGTAGAAAGGCTCTGTCTGACCAGACAAAACCTGCAGCTTCCTGCAAACCACACACGTGATGTTTTGCAAAGCTGTCGTCATTGTCCCTAATGAAAATGGACTGACAAGTGCCCTGCAGCCTAACTGGAGGATCTTCATACAGGAATATCTCAGGAAAGTGAGGAGTGCATCAACCTAGTCTAGTACCCTGATATTCTGGTATTCATATTTGCAAGTCTGAGACGAGAAATAGTTAAAGAGGAGATGGATGTCAGATGGGTACGTGTGTCCTTTAATCTGTATTCAATGCCTGTATCAAAGGCTCCAATACGTGCATGTGTAGGCAACAAATTTCACTTAGATTTATATTTGGTTTATAAATCCACCATTCATAGTTGAGAAATAATCTATGCAGTTTCAGAAGAGGGTAAGATAAAGGTGCTTATCAGATTCCTATTGGGAATGGCAATAAGTAGTTTATAGCCAGTTTCAGTTAACATAAGCTTTCCATAAATAAGATACATAACTTTTTACATGTGTAGACTAAGGCCAAAGGCTCCCTTCACTCTTTGAGAGCACTGACATTAAATTTTTTATTAGTACCCGTGATGAATAATGCACTTGACTACAGTTTTGAGTGTACCATTGAGAGAAACTACCATGTATTTCTTGGAGATGTTCATAAATAGCCAAGTTTAATGCTGAAAAAAGTTGTTATTATTTTTTTTTAATTAATTACTTTTCTGAGTTTAAGTTTTTTCACCACTGATATGTGCACCCTTTCTTGCAGCACTGGTATCCCTGTTGCTGCCATCTTATTGTTTGTGTTCCTGTGGCTGGCTTTCAGGCTGTCATTTCTTTACGTCCTGAGGCTGTGTGCTAGACTTCTACAAAAGAGTCCTGGATCTAATACTGCTGCTGTCACGCGCTTTGCCCATGCTGTGTCTACTTGCAAGCGCTCACAAACTCTTGCAGACAAATGTACACTGCAGTTCTTAAATCTTCTGAACACTAAGGATTGTCTTGGTTCACATTACCTGCCTTGGTGTGTGAGTTCATTTGTGGGATTTGTGCGCTCTCCTGCTTTTTTATCCCAGATTCTTCACACTTTGCTATGAGTCTATTTTGTTTGCAGTGTTCCCATATTGGTTTCAAATCAGCTGGAGTAACTTCCCTTCATTGCAAAATTCCAGGCTCTGTTTAAGATTGCCCATAGCCCCTTTCTGGGTATTTTGTACACAATCTCTCTTTTTACCAGGAAGTTAATGCTTCTCTCCCTGTCGTGAGATCATTGTAGTTCAGTCTGAGATCAATTACAGACCCTTCTGTGTTTTCTCTCTTTGTATTTTTTGTGTGAAACTGAATTTTGTGGATTAGGAGCATATTGCTTGTTGACTGATTCAAATCTCTTTCTAACCACTGGAAGTTTTAAAGGAACTTAAAGTAGATATTCACTGAAAGCTGTGAGTAATACAGGGCAGACTTTTATAGTGTCCCAAGGTCCTGAGAAGTGAAACTGCAGTAAGAAGTGCTAGCCAACCAATATATTTGATCTGAAATTCTGAATTTTGATCTGAAAATTGTAATTTAGTAACAGAAAAAAGAATCTGTCAATGAAGCAAGTCCTGGTTTGTATCTTAAAACTTTGCTGGTCTGCAACTATTTCCTTCTTTTAAACGTTAAGTGCATAATGACTTCACGAGGAAAATGGGCTTGATTCTCATTAGACACTGTACTGTATTAACGTCTTTGTCTCACTCATATTTTATTCATTAAATAATATTTGTCAATGTATTTTTCTATTTTAAACTTTTACTGTAAAAGAGAGCATTATCACCTACAAGCATCTGATTCCTAGAGTGAATGCCAATACTATCCAGTCATGCCATAGTCTCCTAATTATGCTGAGGGTTTCTTTCCTAACAGCATTTATTTTAGGGTGTCAACAATACTTCAGTTAAATGTAGTGTAAAGTGCACTTATTTAGCAAACTTGTCCTTCAGAAAAGGGATTTTTTTTCTTTAAAACACCACTAGATTGTTTCTTTCTGTCAGTGCAGGATACAGTAGAAATCTTAAATCAATAACACTTTTTATTCCTACGCAACTGATGCATAACATCCTTCTTCACACAGAGGTTTAATGTGTTGTAAATTAATTATCTGGAATGAGTACAGGGTCAATGGACCTTGGTATGACTGGGTTGTAATGTTAAAGTGTTCCATTTCCTACCAGCCCTGCTCAGCTCTCTTTCCGAGTCTTTTATATGTGTCAGTTATGCCATCTTCTGCAGTTTGTTCCCTTAAGTGTTGTTAATGCCCCTCTAGGGCTTGATCAATAGGAAAATTTTGCTTTACCATAAATTTGTCCAACAATTTTCTTTCTTCTGAAGACAGAATATCTTCATTAACTGTATAATGTTTCTTAGTAAACTGCTCTTACAGAAGCTTAAAAGAGTAGCCGTTCTTTAAAATCATATTGAAATTGCAAACATTTTGAATAAGCAAATGCAGACCTAATTTTTGGTTTTAGGTACCTAAAAATAAATCAGCTACGCTTGAAGTTTCTGACAGAAGAAGTTTTGCTTTACTGCTTCTATGCAGTAAACCACATAGCTGAATAAAACTGCTGTTATCTCTGAAAAAATGACAAGAGAGATCCTCAACCATGAACAGTGCAATTAAAACAGGTGTTCACTGGGTTTAAAGTAGTCAATTTCCTTTAAAAATCAGAGAGGCCACCTCCGTTTTTTTTTTTTTTTCTGAAGGCAGCTTGGCTATTAGTTGCTAGGGTAACAAGATCCAAGATAGTGAATAAGGCCTGTCCACGCTGCGCAGAAGTATGGGGGTCAAAGATAAGAACGAAATGATGGTAGGAACATTCAATTATAGATTGTCTCTATTTGTTTATTTATTTATTTATTTATTTTTACTGGAAGAAGGATGGTCAAAGTATGTATGTTCATAGCGAAGAAGGCACTGATACTGCAGCATTTAAATTGTCACTGCTGAGTAATGGAATACAGTAAAGTATTTAAGTAGCAAACACGTCTAATCTCACTGAAAAAAAAAAAAAAAGAGATACTACTTAAAACTCCTGGCATGTTGGTGGGATGCATTTAATGTACTGGGCTGTGTCAATGTCACTTTCATAAACTTTTGCTGAAGTGCTTTTCCTACTGTATGTTGAATGATGTTGTCAGGTCTGTGAGTCGGGGGTACGGTGGATTCAAGTCTACTTTACTTCCCTTGATGAAAAGGTCACTGCCACTTGTAAATCTGTTTTACTCCCTGCACAGTTGTTAGTGTCAAAGTCTGTCAGCTCTGTGGGATGTTAAAGTTATACAACTGTGGTAGGAACAAGGATCACAAATTCCCAGGTGGTACGTCCCAAGAAAAAGTCTCTGATCTTTGTGTAAAAGTTCTGTAGAAAGTTTTTCATCCAGGATTGTCAGCTCACTTTGGCTTGATTGCAGAAATAAACAACATTTCTGTTTCATGCCTCCCATCTGGTGGGCCTTCCCTGATGATAGCTCATCACAGGGCCACTTATTATGTCTGTAGCCCACAGTTGCAAGTGAAACAATCTCCTCTGCTTTATTTTTTTAAGGCTACGAGGGCTCTAATTAGAGCATAATTAAATCTTGGCCTGCATTGCGTTATGTGATTATGTTTTGACAAATCATCACAATAGATCAGCATCACGAGTCCTCACAATTATTCTTAAATTTGAAAAATACAAGAATTAAACAAGAAAGAAAACAACTGACCAATGTGAAGGAGGGGGGAAGAACCCCCCAAACCAACTTTCTAACCAAAAAAAAGTACCTCTTCTTTTTCCCCTTAGAACATCATCTGACCTGTTCTGTGCGTACGTAAGGGAAGGCTATAATTCAGTGGTTAGCCACTTCAAGTGGTCATAATTTACTAGTGAACTGCAGCAAATGCAACAAGAGCAAAACCAGCTGGAGTGCCAACAGTGGATGTGTCCTGAGTTTGATTGACTGCAACATAAAGTATTTTTGAAGTTTTGTGCTCTGACTGAACAGAAGATGGACGTGAAGTTCTTTGCATGTGAAGTACGGCCAGCGCTTTTAGGTGGTCAACTGTTGGCTTAATCCAAAGGCCTCTGCTGAGACAGAGTCTTGAGTTTTTCACGCCGTGAGGAATTTCCATGTGACCTTGCAACTAAATTGATTTTTGATCTGAGTAGAGTGGTGCGCTGCTGAGGAGACAGAATGGGACCTGAAGGGGGCAAACACTGAATCTTTTTGGCTTGACTTTCAGTCAAGGTAACTCACTGGGGTCCTGAAGGTGATGCAAGTAAACATCTGCCAAGTGAATCTCTGTGTCAAGGCAGCCATTGTGGGCCAGCTGGGGTAGGCGGCTGTGGGTGCGTGTATATCAGTGTGCCAAGGAGCTTGAGAAGGAAGAGGGGACGCCAAGATTCTGGTTTTATTTTGCCTCATTTTTGACCAGAAAATGCTTTTCATCCATTTCTGGATCTGACTTAAAAGCTGCTCCATACATTCATTTCAATGATATGAAAACAGAATCTTTAATATGAAGGTTTTCTTACTGTCTGGGAATGATTTGAGTGACAGATGAGCAAACAAACAAAAACCACCCTAAAGTTTTAAATACTGAGGAAAAACAATTCACTTCTATCTCTATTAATCACTTATTTTTATAGATATCTTTCAAAATGACAGCCAATTTGCTTTTAAGATCACAAACGTTTCTTCTTAATTCTCCTTTGCTGACTCCTGAGGGAATTAGCATGTAAAAATTCACCTTTTCCCTTTCTTATCAGATTCATTTCTACTGTTTGAAATTGCTAAAAAACAAATCATAGATATTTGTACTTACATAATTAGAAAGCTGAATAGGTGCCTGCCATATCAGTGCTCGTGTTTACCAAAGACTCACAATGTTAGGCAGAGGGCATGTCTGAGGAATGTAAACAAACATCCACCTTATCAGGACTTTTACCACTGAGAAATAGAAAATAACATTTTTTCCTACCCTTCTGCCCTCCATTATCCCTCCAATTCCCTAGGCTTTGCTCAATCTTCATATATTTTCTACTTTTCAACTTTTCTAGACACATGTAGATTAAGAACAATTAAGAATGGTAGGAATGATTCACCTAAGCAGGGAGAGAGCTTCCAGACTCTCAGGCCTTCATACACCCAGCAGATGGGTATCTGGTATCTAGCTTTTTTATCATTCAGAAATAAAATGAAGAAATGCATATATGCTAATGTGTTTGTATACACTTTGGGGACAATTTAATCCTTGATAAAACTAGATTTTCGTAAAACAAATGCTATACATATTTCAACAGGAAATTACATATCTGTTTTTGAGAACACAAATCCTGGCATCTGAGTAATCAGATTTAATTTGGACAAGTTGCCTACATATATTTCTGGGCAAAAAGGGAATAAAGCCTAGGGCAACGACTCTGCTGGTTTTTAGAGAGCTCTGGAAAAGTTGCTTATTGATCAAACCTACTGACTAAATATTTGAGATCGTTTACAGACAACAAAATGTTTAGAGCCTTTTGTGGGACTTACAGACTTTCTGGAGAAAAGGTGTGCCTACATGTACAAGTGTCCTGTAAAAATGACTTTTCCATCCCCTTAATACATTAATTTTAAATACTGATTTTTCAATGATTATAAAGTCATGTGGTCCTTCCGATAAATGAGAAAAAGCTTAAGTGCTCCTTGAGTCCATGAGTCTTATTTAGCCATCACATTCTGCATGAAAAACTAATCTGAAATTGCCTTCTTGGATAGCCGCTTTGCAGTTGTCTTGTTTGCTTTTGCATCTTTCTTGCCTGAACACCTGCACAGCAGCATCTCCCAGTTATTGCTGATGCACGTCTCTTACATTTAGTCCTTGCCCTTCTTCAAATTTTTAGTTGTTTCTGTACTGCTTCCTTTCATGACAGACGTAATTCCACCCCTCTGGACTTCCTGAATATCTTTCTTGTGTCAGTCTCCAGAGTTCTGGCTATTTTCTCAAAGTCTGAGACTATTATTATGCATCCTCTCTCTTTTGTTGTATTTTTAATAAAGCTTTCAGCATAAAATGCACTGAAACACCCTTTCACATTCATCATGGTTTTCCAGCTCAGTCAGAGCCATCCAAGTCACAGCCTCTTCTGTTTCCTTCTTATTCACAGAAGGTATTAACTCTTTTAAACTTATGTTCTTAAATCTCATCTGGAAACTTTCCTTTCTGTCTTGCCTTACCAGGTTAGTGTTTTGGAGAGCTCTGTCAGCTGGCCTTGCATATGCTTTGTTTTGTAGATGCAGTGACATGCTGGCAGGCCCCAGTGCAGCTTTGCCGGGTACTGCTGAAGTGTAGGCTGGATGCAGTTTGAGGATATCTTTTCTTTTGGACTCTTAAGAGACTCGCCTGTCTTTCTGCCCTGGGGAAGACATACCTTTTTACTTTCTTTTTGTGCTCTAGTCTCCAGAGTGAATATTGACTTGGCAGAGTTGAACCATTCCTAGTTTTGCCTGAGCTGTTTACCTTTGTGTGAGAATAAAACCATTTGATATACGTAACGTGAACCAGACTGGGTGTGAAGTTCCTTGGGCTGTCCAACCCTACAATGGGAACCTACTTACCAGTCCTAGCACATGCAGTTATGTAAAAATTCCTGGTGTGAATCCTTACTGGGGCAGCTCAAAAAAAACAACAAAACAAAACAATTATTTGCGTGTCCAAGACAAAGGGACTTAATGCAGACATAAAAATTTGCAGTACATGTTTGAAATACACATGAAGCATCATAATGTTGTTGTTAGTCTGTATTTTTTTGAGAGAAGGTGTGGATGCGTGAGACGTGCGTCAATGGTTATGGAGTGAATAGACATTTTTAGAAAACATGGTTCAGTTTTAAAAAGAGGCTCACGCAGGACAAGAATGAAGTCCCTACTCTTTTGGGATGGGAAGCAGGATTTGATAAGGAGTAAAAAAATACCCAGGCCAAATCCTCAGCTGCTCTCTTTCATGATAAAAGATCGTCTTTCATGAACTATCTTTTCTGAATGGAGGCCCTCAGCTACAATAGTAATTCAGGCTGGGAATGAGAAAAGAAATGCTGATCGAGTTGTGCTGAAAAAGAGAAAGTTTTTAAATGTTCTTAATTTATGATAAACTTTCTGCTCTGATAAAAACAAAAACTTATCCTTTAATTTGCAGAAGCATAAAGTCTTTAAAAAGAAGTTGTCACAAAAACCTGTAACACTTCAAAACCAGGTTCACCTAATTGCTTTTCTGCAGGCATTTTGAAGGAAAACAATTAAGATGAGCTAATGTATGCATAAGTGCTAAATATTTGAAACATTCACAGCCACCGCCACATGACAGCGATCCAGGCCTTGGGGTCAGGCTGTTCGCTGGTAATTTCAGTGTGAGGAATCTCTGGCTAGCTAACCTGCTGGGGAAAACCTGCCAGCCCTTCATTCCCAAACCAGCATATGCTGTGCCACGTTCATTCAAAGAAGCCGGGCAACAAACCCGTGTAAACTGTCTTTATTACTAAGGTACAAAGCAGACTGCTTTTCCAATCTGCTTCTTCTGGAACCATATATCTAATCACATCAATCTTTTTATTGTTTCAACTGCAAGCTTTGGGTATGGCCCCACATGTTCAGTGGTATTCTACATTATTTCTACCAACATTTAGATGTATTGTTTTTTATTGCAAAAAAACAGTGACACGAGTTCTTTTATATAGCTGGAAAAAAAAAAAAAAGGAAAGAAAAAAGAAGAAAACAATACCCTACATCATTTCCATACCCTCATCCTCCGCTTACAGGTGTGATCTAGGTTGCCCCTATTGTTGGTTAATGTATGAATTTGCAACATGCGATCAGATTTGACTGCAGGAATAAAGCAAGGTCAAAATAATATCTAATGTTCAGGCAGCCTGCTGGTTCTCTCCCCATCAGCAGACTATTCTTAAATAAAGGTAACAAATTAGCATTAAAAGCTCTCCGCAACAAGATGTGCTAAAATCAGACTGGATGCTCAGTGACCTGTGCAGAGAAAAGCAAATGTAATACAGGGCTTTCTAGTGCTCCCAGTCCCAACTGCTGGGGGTGTCAATTATGTCACTACAGCTTTTCAGAGGTGGAACTGTCATGACTCAAGAAAATAACACAAAGAAGAAGAAAAACAAAAAAAAAGAATAAGCTCCAGCTGCAAGACAAGAGAGTGTTGCAAAAGGTGTTTGCTCCAGCACTGGGTTTGAAGGGGCTGCCCTGTTTAGTGCAATGGGAGCCAGCTTCCCTGCTGTGTCCTCTGAAGTGGCTCATTGCAGAGCAGTAATACTATATCTTAATAAGCATAACACTGTGAACTGAGGCATATTTTTAAGTCAGACACATGGGAGGGAAACAGAGCAGAGCAGACCTGTGTTATTTTTAATGGAGCATGTGTTTGTCTTGTAAGTGTGTCAGAAGAAAAGGAACAGTTCTCAGGTTTCTTCTCACCATGTCTAATGTGGGATGGGCGCTCTGCCTCTCCAAGTGAGTTTAGTGGTCTTCGATATTACGAATGACACAGGACAGTTGGACTACACTTGCACCACACATTCTTTTCTACTGTTTGTGAATATCAGCGTTCATTTGAAGCTATCCTTCAGATGAAGTGCTTTAAAAACCACAAAGACAAAGATAGTTTTCATTAGATAAAAAAGATGATAATGAGACTCTGTCCTTTTCCCAGACTTACTTGAGTATGTGGTGGGGGATGTGTTCTGCAGGAAAACATATTTCCTTTTACATTCACCTGGAAGAGAGATCTTGCAGTGTGGAATTGATAGCTATCATGTATACCGTACTGCGACCACTCACCTCTCATTCATAACATCAAAACCAGCATTAGAGTAAAAATGTTTGCAGTGAAATTCCAAAGGGTATTTTGAATTTCAATTAATATTGATAATAGTTTCTTTAATAAGTCCTGGGTCAAGATGCATCTTAAAACTATTTTCCACATTGCACAGAAAGTATATTCTGTCTTTGTGATATGACTGGATCTAGTCTTACGTCCAGCAGCCAGCTGAGGCTGCTTGTCTATTATAGTCTCTTCTACCATTCCTAACAAATGAACAAATAGCTAGATGCCCTGTGAAACATTTTAAATAGAACTGTCTCCTGGAAAAACTCTTACTGACAGAGACAGGTTCGATCCAGATCAAGGGAACCTGCTTTGGGATAGAGAAGATCAATACTGGTCACTGGCTTTTCCTTTCTTTCTTTCCTTCTTTTTTTTTTTTTTTTTTTTTTTTTTTACTAAGAGGAGGTGAGGTAAGGATTATGATGAATAAAGTAAAGCAGAAAACAAGCAATCTATGAACCGAAGTGCATCCTTCTTATTAAACCTTATTGTGCTCTTAAAGCAGTAGCAGAAGCTGTTGCTATGAACTCTATCATGCAAGAGGCTTTCAAAAAAGCATTTAAAACTATATATTAGCTAGAAACCACTTTGTCCACAAATTCTGAAGGAGCTGAAAGTAGCTTTTGAAAAGGAACCAATGTATTTGAAAAGGAACCAATATATTTCATGGCAGAGTAAATTAGCTGCTATTTTTTACTTTTTGAAGTGTTTGATCAAAATCCAGTGCTGAGCACAAGTGTCTTAAATTAATTCTATTTAGTGTGCTCCTCTGTTGGTTAGAACCTGGATCCTCTGACCTGGATCCTATATTAGTAGCTGCCACACTTTCCTGCAGTCTTCTCTGGTATATGCATGAGAATTACATGTTTCCAGCACCAGCCGGAGGCGCTAAGGTCATGTTCTTATGTTTGGAAATAATGCACAAGTTTGTGTGAGCTCGACAGATCAAAACTATGATTGCTTTCTTTTATTCTATTTAAACAGCATTATCTACTCTGATTTCTCTTAACAATGAAGGTGCTAATTAAGAGGAAAGAATAGTCACCAAGACCAAATCATTCCAGTAATGGAAGATTATAAAACAGAATTAGACTGGTTTTACAAAGCAATGCTAGCATTATAGCCACAATATTCTCCATAGCCTTTGGCGAGGTCCAGGAATTCAGCCTACAATATAATCAATCCTTTACAATCCACGAGCACTAAATTCATCATTAAAATGTTGTTCTACCCTTCCCAAACCTTCTACGTAACAAGCATCTGAGTAAGATGAAAGGCATTTATTACTAGTAACAGCCTTAAGGAAAGCAAAAAGAGCAAATCTGGAAAACGTATGCATATTTTTCTGGAAAGGGGTACTATTCATAAAACATTTAGCGAGTTCAAGGTCAACTTGTTCTCTTTCTGTATACTATTCATAACAGGCATTTGACAACTCCGTGACAGTCAATCTAGCAGCTGAACTGAATACATTGGGTCATCCAGTTTAAATAAAAACTAAATCTTCATTGTGGAATGATCACAACAGAACCAAGAACAACAAAAATCTTTCCTGTTTCTGACATTGCAATTAAAATCTAACAAATACCATTACAAGAGAGAGGAAATAGATCTAATGTCAGTAAAAGGGAGCTACTTGAGCAAGCATATGTGTAAATGACGGGAGATTATGGTCTTTCACACCGTAGTGTGAGTTTTCTTCTAATTTAAGTGAAATGTTGTGATCCTGAGAATTCCACAGATTAATTTATTTTGCAGTATGCATATGAGAAAGGGCACCATGCCAATAAGACATTCAAATTGCACAGTTACAATTATTCTGGACTTGCCTTCTCTTCTCAGTCTCTACACAAGACCACCCTGAAGTCTATTCCCAGTGTTGACTGTTTCTCAATATGCTCTGTTCTTCAATAAAAGGTATCCCATGGTGACTCTTGTCCTACTGAAAAGTAACAATATTACCTTCATTGGATTGGAATCGTGAGATTTTCATCTAATTTCAGAGCTGGTGAAAACAGCAGCCTGGAGAGCCAGCCAGACGTATATTTTGGAAACCTCAGGAATCTTTTGTATCCATGCAAATTCTGAGGCTGAGTCCTTTTGTAATTTTTGATATTATTTCTCCCTGTAGTTTCTGTCATCAACAATCTTAATTTAAAGAATTTATTCTCTGTCCATGTATGGAAATGCATGGTTTATACCCATCTTTTATAAAAAAACCTCCTAACTAAATAAACAATAATCTGATACAGTATATGTTGAAGACAGATGGTCCTAAACAACGAGCTCATACTTTCTCTCCACCACTTCCAAATTGCAAGGCTATTTCTAACATAGTGAAAGTACATCATATCACCGATTGCCTTCTCTGTTTCAACAAGATATACAATAAAAAACAACTAGCAATTGTTTTGTGGGTGGGTTCACAGATTAAAGATCAACTATAAATTGAGAGGAGTATCAAGTTCACAATATACTTTGTTCCCTTTTGGAAACCATTACCTGGTTTTGTTTTTAAAGCTGCCACAGGTTTTCAACAGGATTCTTACTCTAAGAGCTCCGTATCTTTCATCAGCTAGCACCCACTGAATGACTACCATTGAAGTTAGTGTCAGATTCTTCTGCAGACATTCAGCTGGACTCTCTGCAGGGATTTAGCTGAAAGGACTCACTGGAGGAACGATATTCCTAACAGTCACATCTCACCTACCCCGCGTCTTTCAAATATCAGCTGTAAATATTTTGAATATCTTCATTATTTAAAATTTTAGATCTCTTCCCCAATTTTGTAAGGTATTTTCGAAGTGGCTTTCTGCCTGCAGTTATAATGTATGTCTGCAGTCCAGGAAGACAGCTGACGAGCACAATGAATCTTGCTCTATATTTGGAAACATCTGCTGTTTCATTTCCATGATGCGCAGTGACGTGCTGTTTCAAGAGGAAGAACAGTCAGGTACAGGAGGCATCAGTTTCTGGTTATTTAATATGACGCTGAAGTTGGGATTCCTTTAATCTAACTCTTCTAAATCACCCTTTGGTGGTACGTCTCCATTGAGTAAAGGACTCCCAAATTGCTGCTTAATTCCTCTCTGACTGCCAAGGCAATGACTGCCACCTCTAGTGAGCCTGCCTTTTTTGCTCTACTTCCAGGTTGTTTTCTCAGTCTCAAAAGAGAAACATGTAGGCAACGTAACCCCGATGTGGAGGCAAAGCAAGTAAATTGACTGGTGGGACTTGTGTTTAAGGAGTCTCTGGATTCAAGGTGACGTCCTAGGGACATAGGAAAAGTGTTCCTGTACTACGTGTTCTACAAAGCAGTTACACCAAAAAACAGCTGTTTTCAAACATAAAAACCAAGATGCATATTAAGGGAAAATGCCCTTTGATTAATCAAGAAAATTTGGCAAAATTTTGTTCATGATAGCGGCAGAGGAAATACTGTTTTTGAACAGTCTACAAAATAATTTGAGCTGAAAACTGTTGCACTACTTTACGGGTAGGTGAAGCAAATGATTACTATCTTTGGTGGAAGGGATAGTTTTACCTCTTACCTTCAGCTGACTGAAAAAGGCCTGTTTCCATGATGATCAACAGCTGATGAGTGCTGGATCCAGGACGGTAAACTCGCTACCCCTGTGGTCTGACCCAGTACTATTATGCTTATGGACTTTTGTTCCCATTAGAAGACTGGAGTTGAACCTTGGAGAGGTTCAGAATCAGACCATATTTCTTTTGTTCTTTTCAGTAATGATTGTTAACGGTGAATTTAAATTGGATCCAGAAGAGAGCACGAGTGCTTAGGAAAACTGAGCACGTTTGTGTGGTGCTGGCTGGGGTCTGGACAGATCTCCTGAGTTTGTCTGTCTTCAATCACACTGAGTGCACAGAAATTTTAGACAATGTTGAAAAAATATTATTTTGAGAACCATTTGTACTAATTTGTATTTAAAACTCCCTTATGCATTCATTATGTAGAAGTTTTACGATATATACATAACTTTTAGAGCAATGTAATTATGTAGGCCAGGAATTCTTTCATTTAGAAGGCTGGGACGGGAAGAGCTGCCTATTTCTACAGGGAGGGACTTTCTTTTCCTCTTTAATTTAGATATCGGTGGAGTCTTCAGCGGAACTAAGGAGGAGTACATTTTGATCTGATTCAATTTGATTTGTCTGACTTCAGAATCTCTGTGATCAAAACTACAAAAATCAAACTATTCTAGGAGCAGAGCTGAAAGAAATACAATATGGTTTAATATAGCAACATTTTTTGGTCCTAAATGTTATGTCAAGGCTGTCTATCAATAATTCAGCTCCTATATAAAATATTCTTGCAAATAAGATACAGTACTTCAAAGGACAAATGATCAGCGCAGATATATTTTCAAAAAATATCAGTCTCACTGTTTACTCCATTGAAGAGTGAAAGAAACCTGAGGGTGAAAAATAAAACAATGCAAGGTTTTATGCTTGGAAGGAAGAACGATTCACATTTGGAACAGGTAGACTTCTAGCATGGAATGTGTCTTAATTATTCTATTGCTTTTTCTAATGCTGTAAACGAACTTATGGCAGATAAAAAGTGCCAAAAGAAATTAAACACCTTTAGTGGCAAAAAAAGCTTAACTGTGGAAGAAATGTGCTACAAGTGTACAGTGTGTAATAATGAAATGGGCTGTGCTGAGGTAATGAACTCCAAAACAGAGAACTAGAGATGAAAAAAAAAAAAAAGAATTATTTCTTAAATCTCATTTAGAATACACAAAAGAATCAATACCGTGAAAAAAATCTATGAATTTGCCCTGAGGTGAAATGCTAAGGTGATGGGAAAAGTGTTTGTTGTAAGATGACTATGTAAAATCCCTGCATTCATAGAAGCATGTTTCATGATTTTTTTTTTTTTTACAGCTTGTTTCATGTTCACTTACATTATTTAGCAATGGGTTACATCTTCACCTTCTAAACAAGCTGAAGTGGCATTCTTCAGCTATCCATAAAGGAAGGAGTGACTGCTTATACCAGTGATTTTTAAGAGGTATTTTTGTTTTCGGAGTGATAAAAGTTATATCCCAACACCTGCAGCACTGCCTTCCTCCACTTTAATAAGATATGATTTAAGCATCTAGAAATCATGAGATTGGCTTCAAAGCCATGGGTTAGAATTTAAGCGAGTACATTTGGCATGTCTAACCTTCCAGGCCTTGTGGTTTTAGAAGTTATATTCTAACTTTTCCCCATGATCATGAGTATAGATGTTTTTTTTCAGTAAGTACTGGATTATTTTACACAGTCCTGTGACTCGAGAAGTTGATGCTGAAGTACGCCCACCATAAGAAATTCAGATGCTACAGTAACTTGTGGTAGCGTATTGTTTTAAGTGTCGTTTTGAAGGAGAAGGTTAAAGAAACAAACAAAAAAATGAAATACTTTCTTCCAAGCCTGTTTTTATTTCTTACAGACATTATTTCTGTAAGAATGATTTTTTCCTTCAGCTGTTAGAGACCTCTGGGTGTTACAGACCTCTGGCTGTTAAATTTCATTTTCATATCTGTATAAGGAACAGTGAAGATGAAACCTCCCAAAGAAACTACCAAAGCTTGCTCTCATCCTGCAGGGACATTTTGGTGGGTTTTTGCTGCAGGCCTTCGCACAGCTGGGGAAATGGGTATTTATGCTGGTTTCCCAGCACTTCTACTAATATGCCTTTTTATCCAGACTTGTTTGTTTCTCCAGAGATCATTAGCACTATTGGTGATACACAACTTTATATTCCTCTAGGCAGCTAGCCAACTTTACTGACCTAAGCAGTTATGAACCAAGATTTCCATGTGGCCAAGACTAAAAAGGGAGTATCACCCATGTCACAGAAAGTTTCTGAACTGGGAGAATGATGGGGCCACCTCACAAGAGAGAGATCATACATTGTTTCCAAGGACCCCATCAAACATTGCAGAGGAACAAGACTTGGCTGGAGAAAAGGGCAGCTATCTTGCTTCCTCCCATTCAGGTTACCCCATGGTGCCCATGTGCCTTTCAGCCCCCACGGAGCCATAGCATTTGAGGTAGGCTTCAAGCTACATGTGTTTACATTTTGAAAAGTGCTGTACATACCTATGACCAGAAAATGTAGATGATTTCCTCAGGGAACTGCATGCTGTGATACTTGAGTGTACTCCAAGGGAGGCACTGAAATGGTACAATTAGAATACATCTACTGTATCTATTGGATAGGCTCAGCCTTGCCTTGGTACTTAGTAAAGATCTTTATAAAAACAATATTGATATGATGCTAGTATAAACTGTGAAAGTAATATTAACCCAGTTGCCTCACCAGCCACAAAACAAATAATCCCAGCAAGGGATTGCTGGATCCAAAGCAGAATAATCAGTGTATCGGTGAAATACAGAAACTGAATGCACCAGTGAGTACAGATGAGCCTCCCCCTTTCCCCTTATTATTCCAAATAAGAATGGTGAATTTTCAGGTTCGTAGTGTTGCTCCTTTCCTCCTCTTGCTTCATCTCTTTACTCATTCTCTCTCCTACCCTTTCAGATGGCAGACAATATAACTTCATAAGATGTTTTGGTGTGGGTATGATGCTGTGATGGGATTTTTGTTTTTTCATTCTTTTGGTAAGGGAAGCTGAACAGACTCATATAGACAGACGAGTGAAATTAAACAGAATATTACAGAATAATCTTCAACCTTTGATGAGGAAAATGAGATACAGGATGCCTAATGTTTCATTGACATCCATGAACAAAGACATAAAAACCTCCAAACCTCCCCGTGAGAAAGAAAGTTAAGGGACCCCATGATGACCCACAGCTACAATTAGAAGGGTGGCCCTGGTGGCCATCAGGACAACAGGGATCCCACTTAAGTATCCCTGTGTGGCTGCAGGAGAGGCTGTGCGTGGTGTGTGGGGAACAGCAAGGAGTGTTTGGTGAGTTCTCAGAGCGATGTTTTCCTCTTGTTTCTGCACGAGAGGTAATATTGACTTAAACAAAAATCATGTAAAATGGGTAGAACACAACTCCATGTTTTCTAATTTCTGTAGTAATTTCATGATTATGTTTCTAAAAGAAAGGACGCATCTTTATTTTCATAATTAACGGGAAATACATGTTATACATTAAATGTGACACAAGAGAGATGAATTATGCAGTAAGCTCAGTGTGTGCTGATCAGCACAAAGCCCAAGGCACATTCAGCAGAGTTTCTATGAAGATCTGTAATGAGTTTCAAGTACATCATTTCCTGATGGAGGGTAAGAAAACATCCATCAATGCTAATTTTCCCACAGTTTTTAGCTTTTTATGAATACTTTACAGCTTACAAAAAAAAAAAAAAAAAAAAAAAAAGATGAATTTCTAAAGTGCAACTTGAGGAAACTCTTTTAGTAATTAGAGAGCATTCCTAGCCAAAACTAATGAGGTCTGAACCTTAAACATGAGTCTGGTTCAAAGTTGACAAACCCAACCTCTGTTTTCTTCCAAAGGCTTAAATCGATTGTCCAAATCTGAACGTGGATATTTTGCTTTCTTCTTGAGCTCTAAACCGGGGTTGTTATTGTGCCTTCAAAAGGTCATTTCAATTTGAATATAGGTGGTAGGCTCATTCCTGATTCTGTATTAGTGTTTCACAGGATTAAGGATTTTAAATGATATGAAAAAGTAAACTTTTGCTTTTGATTATAGAGGGACACCTCTATACAAAGCTTGAGGGCTCTGTGAAGTAATGGTGACCTTGTAGTTGTGTACTTCATCATGTGCACCAGTTTGCTCTTCTCTTAAGCTTCCGGAAAGCTGTTGCAGCAAAAACATTTGGACATACTAGGAGTGAGATACTAGATTTTAGATAATGACAAGGAGAAGAAGGCAACTTTTCTAGGTAGAAAACTGTCCATTTTGTATTAAATCTATTTGCTTAATTCCAGACTTCAGAGAACCTAAACCCAAAGCCTGTGAATATTTTCCATTTAATGTATGCTGCTCATTTAGTGAGGAGACATTAAATATGTTCTCTTTATATAAACATAATATTAAACATATAGTATAAATGCAATATATTAAATATAAAAATAATTCTTATTATAGCATGGTAATTGACCCCTTAAGATCCTAGTGATTTTGGAGAATTTAGAGGTGGTTGGGTCAAGCGTTCTGAAGAGCTTTCAGAAGTGCTAAACTGGTTTATATGGAGGATCCCTCAGTCTGAAATGCCTATATGGCTGAACCGTGAGCTTACACTAATAAATGCATCAAAGCAGAGCAGAAGGCCATGCTGCCTTTCACAGTGTGTGTGGGACAATTACAGAAGGATGAAATCAGCATTCCCCCTACCAGTTACGCCATCTTCCTTCTTCCCACGTATCAGCAGCAGCAACAAGCACAAGATGAGCCACTGTCCTCTTTACTCAGTAAAACTTGCCCTTACTGGAAGCATCTTGTTGTTACTTGACTGTCTGTCTCCTGCTTATGTCCCTCCATGATGTTAAATGAAAGATCTCTCAGGTCACCACTCTGATTTAATGATAATTTAAGATTATATTTTGTGAAGATAGAAGTAAGTAATGTTTAAGTTTCTTAACACCGACTTCTTTCCAGCATCTTTCACTTGAGCTAGAAGGTTTTTCTATATGCACTGAGTAGACTTTATTTGATGAATCACATAATCAAAAGGCATGGCCTGTTGAAGGCAGGAAGCTGAAAAACACCAAACAAAATAACTTCAGGTATACATAAAAAGTGAAAAATTGCTCTTAATAATTAAAGTCACTTGAATTCTGCAAGACAATCCTCACTTTTCAAAAGTGCTTCAGTGCCAAAGCAGAGCTCCTTTCAATCATGCTTCTGTTTTTGTTAATATTTACAGACATTTATGGGAATAGGGTTTTGTTCACAAAAGCGTTTTAAGGAAAAATTGCTTTGAATGAATCGAGGCATGACCAACAATACTGCACAAACACTGCACATTATTCTCTTCAAAACTTTTCAGCTATTCATTCAAGACAGTCCGTGACATTCATTCCGTGGGCCTTTGTGACCAAGTTATGAACGGTAAAAAATCACGCTTGATTACTCTGGATTTCTACGAATTACTCTGGATTTCTTCTACGAAGAAATAACATGCTTTTTTTCACATCATCTATCCAGTGATCACTGGATATTCAGAGAAAGCAGGATATAGTTTATCATGATATGATATTAGGAAAATGCCTAATTCAATCTTGATCAAAGTAGGTAAAAAGAAGTCGTGCAACTCTGGAACTAATACAAAATTATTTTGTGATGCAATAGGGAATAGAAGAATATTATTCACTTATCTTTCAAGCAAACAAAACTTTTGTAGTCTAATATCACACTCATTGCCCTGTTCAGTAGTTAGTATGTCAAGTGTGCACACTGGATCCTAAATTATGCTGGAAAGCTCGAGAGTATATCAGCAGCAGCATAAAAATGTCTTCCCTTTGATCATTCAAGCTTTCCATCACCCTAGGTGGTCCTAACTAATAAGGAACTGTGATCCTCTTTACTATTTGATTCCAGTAGCCATGCAACAGACCACATCCAATTAGTGCTGGCCATTATTGTTTTAGTCAACTGCTAAAACACTTATCTAGAGATTCATGATCTTGTCTGTAAATCAGCTCCTTCTAACTGCATATTCATACATCATGTCACGATATGAATGGGAAACAATATTTCTATCTTAAGGATTTAAAAATTCAATGTCTTTTTCTTGGAGATATATATATATATTTTCTCAAGGCAAAAAAAGTGTGCAGGTGTTTTCATATATGAAATGTATATTACTGAGTGGGAGCCATACTCTGAAGTTCCATGCAAACATATACTATAACAACATAAATCTTTGATTTTCTCTGGATATCTGTATGAAGTTCTTGGTATAAGAATCTGGTTTACAGGTCTGATAGGCCAGTGGTATGCCCAGGCAGTCAGTGTTCAATCCCATGGTTCTGCTTCAGCAACTCTGTCCTGTGTCTACCTTCTTATAGCTGCTGGGCACTAACATCCCTACGCACTTTTTGCATTCAGAATTCAGAAAAATACACCTGCCAAGAAGGAATTAGCATCCTTAGAATTAAATACCTGCTCATGGTAACACTCTTTTGCCAGACAGCTATTGTGTAATGGATTTAATAAGGTGTAGTGCATGTTCTTGAAATCTTTGAACAGAGGTGATCACATACAGGACATCAGGAGTTAAGGAGAAGATATGACTGCAGGATCACAATCACATTGAGCAGATGTGGAACAGGATGCTATGTATGTTTTGTTTAGATATTAGGTTTTAACGATAAAGGAGGAGGGCTTGATGGTAAAATTAATTAGCATGGTGACAGTTCCTACATTAATGAGGGAGTTTCAAGCAATTGCAACCAGGCAGGTCCTCTACTAATTTCTTTCCTGTATTTAAAATAAATAAATGAAATGAATTTGAGACTATTGAGAATGAGGAAGTTGCCAAGGGGAAAGTGAGGAATGACCTATAGGTACAGACCCAATCTCTACAGAAACCTTAGGCCTCCTCTTGTTTAGGTTATAGGTTGCTTTGATTTGCTGACCTAATAATTTTGGAAAATGTGTTTGTGCTGAGATCATAGCAGGGCAAATGTTTCAGCTGTGTAAGTTGCAGAAAGCCCTTTGGATGCATAAGTATTTCCCATCTTTGAAGTTTATGATAGTGACTTCCTCTCCTCAAATCTCATGTAGGTAGCAGCGTGCTCCATGATCTGCCCGTACATGCCATGCCATGGATTGTGACTTAGAAGCACAAGATACTCAGTGGTTCCTGTGTAGTGTCAACAGCACCTATGTCTGACCTTAACCTTATCCTCAGCCCAGTTATTCCATCAGGATACTTTGTCAGGCTGAATTGTCTGACAGTAGGTCTTCCCAGTGCTCTGAAGGTCTCATGTCAGCAACCTGAAGCACTAAGTGCTGATTTCCAGCACTAGTCACCTGAAAAAAAAGTCAAACCTCTATAGTTTCATTGCTATACAGTCCCTTAATTCCACATACTCCTTAGAGTTTGGGTTAAAACCTCCTGCTAGTGGAACATATAGATTTAAGACTTCGGTTTACTTCCATTTTAATATATAGGTGTAGATTTAAATATATATAGACATGTTTTAAATATTTGTAAAAGAAATAGACTTGAAAGAGGGGAAGTGTCTAAGAGAGGAACGACAAAATAGATTTGCTGTGAACTGCCTAGGATTATTTAAAACCAATGAATTAAAAATCAGATAGTCGGTGAGGGCTATAATTTACACTACAGAGGTGATAAAGCCTTTTGTGTTCATATTTACAAAGAAAGCATTAAACTACAGTGATTTTTGATTTTTTTCTTCCCACTAGGGAGAAATGTGAAACTCAATTTTACCCCCGATTGGTAAGGTGCTAATTTGTCTGACAAGTTGCTGGATTCTCAGCATGTTTGAGGTATCCTTGATGTATCAACACCTTCATGCTGAATGAAGGATGCCTTTAATGTGTAAATGTTTAGTACATATCCTATATCTCATTAGCCAAGAACAATACGAACCACACACAGGCAAGAAGGGTCAGAAGCAAGGTCCAGTCAAAGAAACCATCTTTTATGTTCTAATTAAGTGAGCAAACATTTGGAATACATCTAATTTGCAAATAGTTCATCAAAAAAATATGCTTGATGTTCATGGCCTAACGTGTGTCATAAAGTCCTGATAAGTCAACGGTGCATCCTGAACCAGTGGCATGTTGTAATGGTGTTGTTTTAAAGTTCTTACTGCATGCAGTATTACAAAGTATTTATTAAGAGCAGTAGAAGGAGTCAATAACCAAAACAGAAAGGAATACTTTGCCAAATTATTTCTGTTGTTAGTCTAAACCTTGGTAAGTTACATGTAACTTCAGAAATTTAGTTTCATTGGCTCTCTTGTGAAAAAGAAAACATTTCTAGGCAAAATGAAAACATTTCCTAGGGCAGTACCATCTCTGTATGAATGAAAGGTGGAATGGAGATTCCAGAAGTATAACAATATCAAAAAGAAGCCAAGCCACTGAAAAGCGGATACTTGAAATAAAAGCTGGTAGAAATGTATGCATTTGCATTGAGCTGTGGCTCGTGCAGAGCACAGGGCTACTGGTGGTGGGGAGAGAGCTCAGCTAGATGTCTTCTGATGGGACTTTTCTGTGAGATGAGAAATGTGACAGCTCTGAATAAGGAATGGGAGGACGTGGTTGCCCACTGGTTACCCCTGCCATTTTCCTAGTGTTGGCTGGGGTTATGCTGCTTCCCTTTGAAAAAGTTTTCCAGGCTGAGACAAGAGTTTCAAGTACAACAGGACTAAATTCGAATTTTGCTCATCTGTGTTTAATCTCCTTCAGAATATACTGCTTCAGACATTTGATTCAATGGTCTTGATAAATACAATAATTAACCGTACAATAGGAAGGGAAGCAAAGGGCAAACAAGTTCTGCAATTTAAATATAGTAAAAAAATATCTTGGATTTTGCTACCATAGATTTTTACAAGGAATAGGAGGCACAGCTGAGTGGCACAGGCTGCTGAGCATAGCCAGAACTCGAGCGCAGCCCAGATGCCTGCTGCGGAGAGGGACCGGGAGACAGGGGTCTCCTGCAATCCATGGTCTAAGGTCACAAAGTTTGCTGCGTTTCTCAGTTACTGAACTAGAGTATTAAGAACATGGCTGTAGGTGTGTTATACAGCAAAGGGTTTTTGCCAGTTGAGCTATAGCTACAGCTCAGCTGACCATCTGACTAAAATATCCTGCTTCTCAGCAGAGCTAAATAGTCTGTATAGACCCATTTACTGGTACAGCTATACTAATTACTAGACCGAGCAATACAGAGTATGAGTTCATTGCAGTAGGTGAGTATTTCTGGGAAGTATTCCCAGCTTGTGGATTTTTTTTTTTAAATCCCTATTTGACAGTCCTGGGTACATGTTTCCCAGGAGAGGAAACACATTTTTAATACTGTGATTGAAAAATGGGTCTTGTTTGTAGTGCTGGTGAGATGCATAAAAATTATCTGCATCTATTTGCTTGTTATGCAAGTTTTGGAACTTGGTATTTAAATAAATCCCCATGATGTGTTTATGAAATTTTGCAAATTCCTTTTTCCAAGTTTAAAACTTTTAGAACAGCTCCCTGTGTCCTGCACCAGAGGTGGAGCAAAGTGTTGGTCACCTGCCCCCTCTAAGGAAGGGCATTGAGGTCTGGGACATGGGGTCAGAGCCTATCCAAGAGCCTCCTCCCGCCTCCTGGGCACTCAGGCT
Source organism: Nettapus auritus (assembly GCA_011076525.1). Lineage (NCBI taxonomy): Eukaryota > Metazoa > Chordata > Aves > Anseriformes > Anatidae > Nettapus > Nettapus auritus. The sequence continues at coordinate 6,171,074 of CM021772.1, forward strand.
CTCTGCCCAATGTGCCCCCATTGCCCTTCCCATCCCTCAGCCTGCCAGCAGTCGGGTGGTGCTGGGAGGCTGCCCGGCAGCCCCCAGCCATCTCCTGGGGGGAGAGTGTCACTGTTCTCCCCTGGAGCAGCCTCCCCTGGTGGGCTTGTTACCCACCCCATTGCCCATCCCACTCTGGCACTGGTTTAGGTGGTGACTCTTGCACTCTCTCTTGACCAGAGCATAAGTTGGGCTTGAGCCTGGGGGGAGAAACATGGAGCTTCTTGTCCATGTGGAGCTCCTGGAGGGGGACAGTCATCTCTTGTGGCCCTTGCCAATACCTGCTTCTCTGCAGGCCACGTGAGGACTCTGACGTGCTGCACGCTTCTGGCTGGCTGTGTTCCAGTGCTGCGCGAGAGACTAGAGAACCTCTTTCAATTGCTCTTTATCCCCACTACATGAAATCAAATGCCATTTGTCAGTCAGTTGCAGTAGTGTCCTCATCCTGTATATGGGTTCATTCCTTCTTTCTGCTTCTCTTTTCCAGAGGCTGATCCCTTTGAACTGCTGAAACCCGATGACTTGCAATCAATAGTCTGTAAAACAATAAGGTCGGCAGTGCGAAGATTGGGATTTTCCTGCCTCTAAAAGCGGAACGCTGTGCTGGACCAGTGAGGTAAGGCTGACTTTAGCCGACTGCCTGATAGAAGAACAGTGCGGGGAAAGGGATTAAAAATACCTGGAGACGTGTTGAGCTGTTAATACAGTATCTGTCCCTTCTTATATATGGGTGGGGGAAATACGGCTGCATAACCTTCAATAGGTGTGACGGATAAATGTCATTTTCTTGTCCAATATTAAATCACTGACGGACCCTTTGACTGGAGATTTGTTTTCTAAGGCCCACATTCTACACTGTAACCTTGCAAAATGATTAGGGGCATTTACCAGCCCAGTCATAAGACTGGTCTTTCCAATGAAGGTGAAACAGCAGTCCAGGTTTATTTATTTATTTTAAAAATGTTTTCTTACCAATAAGATTATACGTACTTGTTCCACGCAAATAGAAATTGTAAAGAATTGCATGAATGGCAGAAATGTTATACGATGTCATGCTTTGGTATGAAATACACGTTTGGATACAATTCCTAAGACAGCCTAAGTTCAAGCTTCTAAACTGGATCTCAAAATAAAGCAGGCACCAGCAGCTCTGGACAATTTGTTTAACTCCATGCATGGGCAGGCACATTATGTGATTACATGTAGCACGGAAAAAACTAGCATCATACTCACCTACAGTCCAACCTGCCCACCTCTGGGTGGATCAATGCTGGCTCATACATCCATTTTAATCTGGCTCCCCTGAATGCAGCAGGACCTCACAGTAGCTTGGTTACACCCAAATTCATGTTGCACTCAATAATAATAATAAAAAAGAAGTAAGGATCAGGCGGCCAATCAGCGAAATGATGCTAAGAGAGAAATTTTCCTCAGATTTGACAAACTGGCATATACATGGGGTGCGGAGGTATTCCGAAATGCTACAGACAGGTATGTCCACATCAATATGTCTGCTATTCTTCATCTAAATAACAGACGGGATATCTGCGACATTTAAAAAAAAAAAAAAGAAAAGATGAATTTGCCTAATATGTGAGCAGGGCTGGGATCCCAGTCCTGCATTGATGGAATAGCAGGGAGTGCCCGGGGTCGGGGGTGAGTGGCAGAGCTGTGTGGGGATGGTTGGAAGGGGCCAGCTCTCGGCACTGCCCCAGCCCACGGGTTAGCAAGGCAGGGTGAGCTATTCATAGACGAGAACTTGCACGCAGAACGCAGCCCTTGGAAAAAAAGAAAATAAAGAAACTGTATTTTGACTAAAAGTTTGAAGTTTATGAGGTTTGAGGCTATTGTCTGATGAACAGTTTGTCCAAGGAGTGATTGCTAAAGTGATTACTGAGTGTTGTGGCAAGTATTCCAATTTCATCAGATAAATCAGGAGCGAACCAGCAGCTGGGTGACATGTTCCTGTGTCTGCCTGGCTGATGAAAACTCTCTGGATTAGTTAACTGTAAAAATATTCATGCTCTCAAAGTTGCTGTAGGCTTTACAAAAATTCACTGTGTTGGTTTCTAGTACTACTTGGAACTAGTCGAAGTTCCTACTACTCCATTTATTAAGTACTGTTAAAAAATTTATGTTACATTAGTGTTTGTGGCTTCAATCAGAAAAGCTGCAAGAACCAGCCAGCCTTCACAAAGTTCAGTTTCTGCCTGGCAGAAATTATCTTGCATCAATTTAAAGAAAACCTACTGTAATGAAGTCTTCCTGTTGAGAGTGACCAAAACAGACCATAGGAAGGAGCGCAGCAAGTAAGGGAAAAAAAAAGTTAGGAAGACAGACAAGGTACTTGAACAATTTTTTCATGGACACTTTTTTCATGGTCACAGAGTTTTATGTCGCAGTAGCAGTACTCTTAATAGGAACAAAATTCTGTCTCTGACCTAATACAATAAGGACAAGCATTTACATATTTAACTTCAATTTAGCTGTCTGTACTGGTAGGAGAGGCAGAAAAAGTTAATCACACTTAGAGATCTTGCGATTGGTCTCTTCAAACACAATTTTTCAAATCCACAGATAAAGTTATGTTTTTGTTAGGGTAGTGATCATAGCTTGTTTGTACACGTATCACGGATCAAAGTAAATATTCATTTCAGATCTGAATCCGACTATTGGATGCCTACACATTTGTGGCTGCAGATTTTGAAAAGATTTAGTGGGGTGCGTGTGAATTGTGAAATCAGACCTGGATCCTTGGGATTGCTCATTGGCCATAAGCGTATGGAAAGAAGAGCACTGCTGTCTTCCTCTGGCTCATTTTTAGTTTTGGGATTCCAGTAGGCAATGCTAAATGTGAATCCCCTCAACGCTGACCTCTCCTGCATTCCCATATGCAGCTGCACATTCTGAATGCTGCAAAAGCACATCACACAGCACAGTGGGCTCTGCAAACATTTATACAGTAGGTGAGCCACAGTAACTGTTCTGGTTTGAACTGGGTATCACAGATAGTTCATGCAAGTTCATGTACAAAAAGCCATATGCTGAAATGAAAGCATAAAGAGGTAGGAAGAGAAAAACTGTGCCTTTGTTCCTGTGAAACATTTCATAGCATCACAGGATGATAGATTATCCTGAGCTGGAAGGGGCTCACAAGGATCATTGAATCCAACTCCTGGCTCCACACAGGACCACCCAAAAATCAGACCAAGTGTCTGAGAACATAGTCCACGAGTTTCTGGAACTCCAGCAGGCTTGGGGCTGTGACTGCCTTCCAGAGGAGCCTGCTCCTGGCCGCTGGCGGGGTGCGCTGGGGGTGGCTGTGTGGCAGCAGCCCCATCGAGCTTCTGGGGGTCAGCAGCACTGCAGAAGCCACAGGACGGCTCCTGGGTGTGCCTCAGCCCCTCGCTCATCCCAGATAACTGGCACTGGAATATAAAATTGCTCTGACTCCTTTTCTTTCCCTGGCGTATAGGGGCGTGCATGTATTTAACATATACATTCACAAACCGTCAGCCTTAGCACTGTTTTCTCTTTTCCTAGATTACCTAGAGCTTCAGCTCATTTACAGCACCATAATTCATTGACTCAGCAGCACAGACAGTCAAGGATACACCCCCTGGGTGCTTCAGTTTTTCCACAGAAGTTCCCAGGGTGCCGAGGGTCATTTTCAAGGCTGGCATCTATCTAAGGCATTTGAAGGTCAAACCCAAGTGGTCTGTGGAGCTGCTTCATGCTCTGATGTTCTTCCCAAACGGGTATCTCTTGACATGGAAACAGTATCCTGGATGTGGAGATAATGGATTTTGCCCCTGGGAGCAAGCAGGGTGACCTTTTCACTCCTGGATGGTGGGTCTTGGGCACAGCCTTCCGACCAGGGAAGCCACTATCAACCAAACACCCACGCCTTATATAAGGCGTCCTGGCAACTCAGGCAGAGCCAAGCTAATGCTGAGCAGAACTTCAATTAGTTACTGTGATTCCATTCAAACTGAAACTTCATGTGTACCGACAGTATTCAAAGCACAGGATTTTGTTTCAGTTTTTTAATTTCTAAGCAGAACTTCGGAAGTAAAGCAGAATTTGCCTACTGGGATTTGTGCCAGGTGTCAGCTTTTCCTTAGGCACCTCAGTGAAATAAGGGGCAGTTAACAGTTTCCACCACCTGACGCTCCTCATGACTTCTGCGGGCAGATGTTCAGCTCTTGAAACTTTCAGCACATTTAAAGAAATGTGGCCACTGACCTCTGAAGCCCAAGGGGAGCTGGGTGGCTCTGAGCCCCTGAGCAGCGCACAGCCCCGCTCTGCCCAGCTGCCCCCGGCACAGAGGAACCGCTCTGGTTTCTCAGGGACATTTGGATGTTAAATTCATTTCTCACAGTGGCCGTTCCCTCTTCTCCAGTCTTCTTCAAAATGACCAGCAGAACCAAAATCACGTTTGATTAAAATAAAGAGACCGAGCTGAACTCCTAGCAAACAAACAAAAACAGTTTGAAATTTTTACTTCAAAAGCACGGCAGTAGTTTACCAGCAAGGACTGACTTCATTAATATTGCCTTGTTTGTGCTGTTATCATTACAGGTTTTCGGTGTTGCTGTTCAGAAATATTTTAAAGAGCCAACTGTTGTAGTGCTTTGAAATCTCTCTGCCCAGGAGTGAATCTTTGCATTCATTTCCAAAACAATCAGCTCTTCCATGTGGAAGCTCTGCAAGCTGATGCAAGTCCATCGGTTGTCAGAGACAAATAAAAAAGAACAGGTTTTCTTATTCGACACCACTTTGGTTTTCTATTCACCGTCTCCTTCCACATTTCCATATTTGTTCTCCAGCAGCAGCTACAAGAGGCATGTGATGGGGTAGCACACGCGTGCATTCACGCACGCATGTCAATAGGCTGAAAAAATGAAGACCATTGCCTTATAATTCCCCTATATATTACACTCGTATCATTTTTCCTTTCTCCTTATCATCCTTTCTTTCTTTGCCTGTCCTTTATATCTGTACATCTTCTCTGCTAGCATTTCATAATGCTGTTCACTGCCCTGACGCTGTGAATCCAGGGCTGTGACCCCAGACTGCTGCCAATTCAGGGGGACACAGGGCGCTGACCTCTGTGAGGTTACCCTGAAGTCATTCTGCCCAGTTAGATCCAGAACCGGGCCCTTGTATCTTCAGTGTACGGCAACTGAGACCTAATCCAGAAGACTGCCAAGTAAGAATGTGTTGAAGGGCGATGAGGTGAGAGGCAGGCTTTTGTGCTGCGCTCTGGGGGTCCTCGGCATCGCTGGCGTGTGCTGAAGTCAGGTTTCACCGCTTGTGTGCACAAGCTACTTGGGTTAACGTGAACAGACAGCAAGCAAGAACCATTAGTGCAATGCTGGCGGTGAAATGAGCATCATTTCCTTGCTGAAACGTTGTGTACAGCAACAGACACAGCGGTCTGAACAGAAGTTCCCAGTCCTGAGCATTTATGTAGCTTGCAAATATTCTGTTTTACAGTTGTGGTCTTTACGCTGAAGTAAACTGCAAAGACATTGAAAAAAAACAGTTCTTCAGGAGTAAAGGAGTGGAGGTAAAATAAAAGTGGAACAAACAAAATGCGGACGCGGATCTCATCGCAGCGGACCCGAGAGGCTCCCCCTTCCGAGTACGCTCCCACGAAAGCCCTGTCGGTGAGCAGCCACACGCACGGACCCATTTGGGCTTTTCCCGGGTGCTCCTGCGCCCGCAGGCACCGTCCCGGGGCCGGGAGGAGCCCGGCGCGCCCCAGCCCCGGCTCCTTGGCAGCGCCGCGGCCGCCACCTAGCGGCTGTGCTGCCTCCGGCCTGCACCGCATCCACCGAGTGCCAAGTGCGAGGAGCTGAACATTCAGAATCCTACAACCTTCCCCCCGCCCAAAAAAAAAAAAAAAAAAAAAAAAAGAAAAAGAAAAAAAAAAAAAGAAAAAGAAAAAAAAAAGAACCCCGCCACCAAACAAACTAAAAACACCTCCACCAAACAAACCCCAGCCCCCACTGAGTTCCTTTTCATTTTCGCTGCTTTTCCTGTAGTCATTTATACTGCATTATTAAAAGGCCCACATACTCTGACGCCATATAGAAAGCTAAAACTAAAACACAGGTTTTTAATTTGTTTTGTTATTCTCTTGTACCAACTTGGTAAAGCTACTGAAAGCAGCAGTAAGGGCACATGCGTGTCTAAAGACAGGCTTTGTAACTTAAAAATGACAGCAGCTCCTAAGATACAGAGCTGTTCTATAGAAAAGCAAGTCAAATAAAGCACGCTGCAGTTCAGTTGTTACACTGCTGCCATCAGTCAATGTAATTCCGACCAGCTAACAATAAAAATGTTTTGACATGCAATCTTGTCCACACTTCAGTAATAGTTACCTAACAGGAACTTTCAGCCATGGAAATATTTCTTTTTCCGCTGCCTTAGAGTCATGAACATTTTGATGTAATACAACTCCTGCTTTACAGGGCACCTGAACCAACTTTGTGAATGGCATTGTAGAGAAGGGATGTACAACACAACTGTTGTATTTCCTAATAAAAAACAGCTTATCACCAGGGACAGAAGGCTTTAGTTTTGTACAGAAAAATCAGATGGTGCTTGTAATGGGAAATGGAGGCTCTCCCAGTTGCCTTTGGCTAGTTTCGTTCCTTTCAGGCTCCAGCCTGAGCCGAGGCGGTAAGGTGATTATGTGCTGGGTGATGATGGAGCTCAGGGGTGCCCAGCTTGTGCTTAGCCCCGTGGGCATTAACAGCACCCAGCACAAGCAGAGGCTGACGCAGTGATCGTGTCCACGACTCCTCCGTCCCCAGCTGAGGAAGGCATAGGAGCCCGCAGCTGCTGTTACGCTCACTCCCGCCAAGCTCGCAAAGTAGCTGGATGGTGCAGGAGTGCTGCTGTGCTGGGCTCCCCACCACACTTCTTTTGCAGTCACGCAGCGATGTGGTTTCCTCTCGCCGTGGAAGGGCTCTGTAAATGATTTGAAGGTTCAGAGTTCAGGGGTGGTTTGGAAAAACACCTGGCGGGCTGCAATGCCCGTGGGGGAGCGGTCTTGTTAGATAGGTTGTCTCTGAGTATTTCTGGCATTTCACCTCCTGACTGAAGTCAGGAAAACTCAAAGAAAGAAAAAAAATGGAAAAATACATCCAGACACTTCCAAAGTTGGAAACTAGTTTCCTAACATTTAGTCAAAAGCACACATCAGTTCTTGTTTTAACCGCCCAGTCCTCCTTGTAGAAAATATTCAGTGCAATTTCCTTTCAGATATCAGATAAGCAGCATAAATAGCCACCCAAGAATCAGAGAAGTGACTAATTCCCATTCATTAGAAGTGTGCAACATAAATAAATACTTGTTTTGCTCCTCATTAATTATACTGCGATGCCTCCAGCTCTGTCACGTATCCATGTGTGCTTCTGTCGCCTTCAAATAACTCTGCGTTGCCATTCTACAGGTCTGTACCAATGAGAGGAACTGGGAAAGGCTGTGAGCCACGGGCATCTCCCCCACTGCCTCTGCCACACTGGTTCCTGGGGATTTAGGAGGAGGAGAAGGACTCCTGAGGGTAAGACACAGCCACTAATTTTGTTACTGGCATAACATCATGTGTCTGAGGTTCAGTTCCTGGATGGCTCTCCTAAGCCATCAAATTGCAAATACTGCTGGGGAGTTTTGTAATTCACCTCAGCAGTATATGTAAACACTACTTAATGGATGGCTTTAATGCTGTCTTCCTGCTCCCAGGATTTTTCACTGCAGTGTTGGAGCTTTATCTAGGGCTGTGCGCAGTTTGCCATGCATCCAGGGGCTGGGGAAACTGCCATTTCAGTCCAAGTTGATCATGGTTTTTAACTGAATTACTTTTATTATTATTAGGAACTTCAAGTCACCAAATCTAAAACTTCCCTTGTAAATGTATCAGTTTTGAGGGGGAAAGTTTCTCAAACAGGATGAAATGTCTGTATAGGAAAAAACAAACACTTCAGTGATTAGGGCACTTGCATATGGGAGCCCTACAGTCAGCAAAGAGTGGTGATTTATGAAACAGTCACTAAGCCAGCAAGGGAATCAAGCAGAGCAAGGATTTGAACCTGCCTTCCAGACTAGTTTCCCAATCATTGGTTCACGGTCTCAGTATAGCCTGTTAGTGCCAATCCATTTTGTAGAGCTAGCTAAATATTCATTAAGTTTGGGATAAAAAAACATAAGACAGCAGTTACAGTAGCTGCATGAGATATGGGCCGATCACGCTCAAGCCCTTGATTCATGCTGGGCAGAGAAAAGGCTCGTGCATAGGTATCTCACATACAGTGAGCTTATGCAGGACATGGCTCGCCATTCAGCATCACCCAGAAACCAACACAAATTCCTCACGTATTTTTCTCTTGATTCTGCCTACCCCAATGTAATGGAAATTAATAAAATTAAAAATTGGGCTGTACATTTATATTCCCATTTTCCATCCTACATCTCATCACCGTGTAAGCCTGCTTTTAAATTGTGCACAGTGCATTTCTGGCTATTCCAAGATTACCCTGAAAGAAGTAATTTTGTTTAACTTTGAAATTAAAGCAGGTGGGATTGGAGGATGCCCCGATATTAATTATATTAACAGAAAGTGATGGTGCGAGGTCAAGGGGAAGTGCAGAGCCAGAGTGCTCAAAATACCATCAGCTACGTCATGAAAACAGATGTGCTCTGGTGCTCCTCCTTTCCGCATATGGGGAAATATCTTAAGATCAGGATCTTCTTTGATCAGTGCCTCAAAGGTTTTTGTCCCATTCTTCTACTTTCTACCTTTCAGAAGGGATCATGTGTATTTTTTCCTTTTCCTTTGGTTACCTGTTTTTTTTTTGTTTGTTTGTTTGTTTGTTTTTTTAAAGAAAAAGAAAAAAAAAAAAAAAAGAGGCCACAGCCTGGGGCAGTGGCCCAGCTCTGCCTGGTGCTGCAGTTCCCACGGACAGCAACCTCACGCAGAGGGCCTGGTGCTGAGAGGGGCAGCTCAGCATCGCCTGCTGCACACCTACCTGCCAGTGAGCCGTGGTCAAAGGGACCTTTTCAGGTAATCTGCTGAGCTAGATGGTGGCAGTAGCCCTTCAACTTGAGGAAGACAAGGGGCAGTGAGGCCTCCCAGGCTCCTACTTGTGGTGTTTCATCTGCTGGATGCTGCAGATGCTGTGGGCTCAGCGAGCACCACAGGGAAACTAAGATTAGTTTTTAGCACAATTTTATAGTTTTCTGTTCTGGGCTTGTGCCAGATCTTAGTGTTACTCGAGTGATAACTGTAGGGGATGTGTACACACGTGAACTCGCTTTACTACAAAAATCAAAAGAGAACGGACATTTACAGCTGATAAGCCAAAATGTAACTGATCTGTCTGTTGACAGAGAAGCGTTTATACAACCAGAGCTTCAGAAAACTCCAACAGGCCCACCAGCCTGCCCGCAGCAATACCGTGTGAGGTACCGCAGCACGCTGCACTGCCTGACTCCTCTGACCTGAGTGGGAAGGTTGGCATTGCCCCACGGCCGCACTTCTGCGCTGACTTGAAGCAGAGGGAGCATGCGCTCTTGTGCTGGGCTTTGTTCCACGGGGCTAGGCTCGCTATTTAAACCATATGGTGAATTATGAGCATGTAAGTAGGAGGAAAACTAAAACCTATTTCACTGGGTTCTAGAAAAGCTCTGAATGGCTGTCATTTTTATCCAGGTTTTGCGTGTTCTGTCCAAACAGCACACAATTGTGCTGTACCATCAGAGTAAGGTGAGCTACTGCATCACACCTTGAGAGGTGACTGCCTCCACTGCAGTGGGTGCAGCTTGTAGCCTTGGCTCTTGGGAATCAAGGCTGATGCTCAGAGATGAGTTTTTGGGTGGTGGAGAAGGATTGCTAAGGTTGGAGCTAGACAGTTCCTTTTCCTACGTATGACGGGGTATTTCTAGTGATTTGTAAAGCTGTCAGGGAGGAGGTTTTGAGATTCAGGTAGCAACAACAAAATGGCTCCTGCGTTTTTCAGCTGCACCTGCAGTTAACAGCAGTTCTGTAGGTTGGTTTCACTGGTGATTTGAGGGATGACCCCTTCTCCTGAAATGACTGTTCACAATTACACCCGTACTCTGATAATTAGGTGGCAAAAAAAAAAACAAACACTGAAAGCAGTGCTAGACGATTTTGAAGCTGTGTCAGTGCTGAGCCAGAGTGCACGGGGTGTTGGAGCTTGGATCCCCGCTGTAATGCCCTACCTGCCCCTGATTGTATTACTGAAGCTCTGTGGGATGCGGTTCTCCTGGTGAAAATAGAAAGTGGTGGCATTTGCCTATCACAGAACAGCACAACAGGCTATTAACTCAAGCGGCTTGTATATGTGAAGAAACACTGAAGCTGCTCAGAAAGCGCCACTAACCAGTTGGACTTTGGAGCTGAGTTCATTTAGCTTCGCTGCGTTCCAGTGTAACAATTGCAATGGTTCGTCTTTAATTTTGCATGTCTTTCTTCTTGTCTATGCACCGAGCTCGGCAGCAATATAATCAGGAAAGGAACTGAAGTGTCAGGGCTTCTGACAATTTGGGCCTGGAATCATTGTGGGAGAGCTTGCAAGATTTTGCTGTCTTCAAACCAGAAATGCAGTTTAGCTTTGGTTTATCTTTGAATCTAACTTTAATGCAAATCTTAGCTCCACGTACTGCAGTTTTGACTTTACGTAATAAAAAATACACATAAAACAAGTAGAAATAGGAAGGAACAACCTCCTTTGCAGAAAAAATGGCATGACAGTAGAGAATGAGGGAGCCTGACAAACTTGTGGTGTTTGTTCTTGTTCAGCTACAGTGAAGGCAGATTAGGGATAAATTACTCCGTGAGCAAATGTCTTGTTTTCTCAGTAACTCCACCTCTTTCGGGCATCCTGCCCTGTCCCCACCCCTTGCACTTGTCTGCATGTCTTAATGGCAGTATTCATGCAGCTGGTAATTTATGTGTCTGAGAGAGAAGATTTACACAGAGCCTTCCCTTCAGCTATTCAGAAAATTTGAGATGCAGTATGGGATTTGTGAGGTCCCAAACTCTAACTTAAAAATCACAAACGTCTTGAGGGCTGGACTTGATTGAGAGAAACTTTACATGGAGTAACTCAACCAGAAGTTAGTTCCTAGGTCTTCACTTTACACCTAGTTACAGAAGTTTGTCTTCAAAATAAATACAATGCCTATTGTAACATAAGCACACAGTAATTTGGCTCCGACTGAAGCAGTTCGATGCGCTGCTCTGGAAGACAGACAGAGCCGATCCAGTTACTGAAACCTACTTGATTCAGTTGGTGTCTCGTGTCATAAACACGAATTGTTAATTTCATATTACTCATAACAGGCGCACTGTGAATGTTTGCAGAGTTTATAGGATATCAGTTACAAATGTGATTATACCAGCCATTCCTCAGGACTGACACCAGTTTCAAATTAGAAGCTGACAGGCCTCACCTGCTCCTGAGTTCACCGACAGGTCACCTTCTTGTCATTTTGGCTGTCCCCCCATCAAAATGACATCTGTGTTCATAAAGGGACAGCGAGGGACTCTAAGTTGTTAGAATTGTTGAAGAATAAGAATAAGGTGTCATCTACTCCAATAATGTAGTGCTCAACTTTGGCCTTTCAGATGGCGTGATGCTTGTAGCACCTGACAATGTTTCCAGATACAAGAATAGCTGGTTCGGAGGGGCAGCAGTTGTTCCCTCTTCTACCCATGGATGCTAGGCATTCAGCTCAGCCCTAGCCACAGAGTATAGACAATCCCAGAGACTTGAGCAAAAGGCTTCAGAATACCTCTGCTTTTTACATAAAGGAGCAGTACGTTAGCTTAAATTGAGACATTCAGAGGAAGTTATTACACATTCAGATTTTTTTAACGACCTATGAAAGGCTAAAGGTAAATACTGTTCAACAAACAGCTGGATGAAATACATTCTAAACCTTTACAATTTGTTGGATGTTTCTTCTGGTTAATTTCTTTACATGCCATTTATGTAGATGCAAACCATAATTTTATGTGGAATTGGCCTGGCTAATGAGAATCCGTTCCTTCATAATGGAAGATTCTTCATAGTCGCCCAGTTAATTTAATGCAGTTGAGAGAGGGCAGTTCAATTCCTATGTCCTGACACTTCTCAGAAGTAGGAAAAAGTGCATCCACCTTCAAACACAGACTTTGGAATTAGTTTGTTTCTGTCATTAAAAAATGGAAACGTCAGATCCAAACAACTTCAAACTTTCCTGGTTAAAGATCTGGGCTCCCCTAGATTTCCAGTTCATTAACTAATTGCATGCAGTAATATCGGTGTGCCTCCCATGGAACAGCTGTACAGATGTGTTCGTAAGGCTTGTGTTTTGCAGGAAGTTAAGTAAATGCATACGTATAATCCCATTGAAATTGCCTGGTCCATTGCTGCTGTGTGCAGAGGAAGGTCTCTGGGTGAGCTCCCCATTGTGGGACATTAAAAGCTTTGCTTCTTGCAGCTCCATTAAAAGCTTTGCTCCTTGCAGCTCCACGTGCTGGACAGGCCCATTCTCGCCTTCAGCTCACGTGTATGCTGGTGGGAACAGGGCACAGACATATTCGTGAGAGGGTAGGAAAGGATAAACAAGATGTTGAATTGCACTTTGCCAAATGAAGGGCTCAGAGCAGCCAAGGAAAATCTTTTTTCTTTTCCCCTCACTAAATTAGACCTTTATTTTTGTCTTGGACACTGTGGCTAGCAGAGCTGTAAGGACATTCACAGTTATCATAGTTGCCATCATTCTCTGAAATCTGTCCTTGATTTTATTTTCTGCTCCAGGAAATATTATAGCATTGTTATTTTATCTATCTTAAATAAACCTAAGGCCTGACTCCTCATGGTGTAAACAAGCATGACTTCAGGAAAGCAATGCTGATTCATGCCATCCGTGTGCCTGATTCTTAATATAAAAGGGAACATGTTACTAGAGAGTAAACAGAAGCAAACCTTTGTAATAGAAATTCATGTCATCAACATAGACAACCCCCTCCAGTGATCAGCAGGAAAAAAATACCCAAGGTAGATTTACAGAAGCCACCACTTTTTTTTTTTTTTTTTTTTAATGATTTGGATATTGATCATTTTTAATCTTCTTCTCAGAACAACCAGGAGATCTATTATAGCTTGAGCCAGCCATGAAAAGCGGGTCCGTTCTTTAACCTGCACCAATTCACTTGGACATATTTTATATCTCCAGGGATTCAGCCACAAAGTCCATTAGAGCATCAGATGCAGTGAGGTCAAATCAATTGTCCATACTGCAGACAAGGTAACCATCATTTACTGTAATTCTCCCCCGTCATGGTAGAGGAGAGGAAAGGTTAAAAGCTGTATTACCACGAGGCTGCCTCATCTATCTTTTAGTATATTGGTAATACCTAAACATTGCTTAAAGAACTGAATGTACAGTCTTAAATCTGTGTTAAACTGGATTTAAAGGTTAGATTGCCAAATCAAAAATTTGCTAATGATATTTTCTTCAAGGAAAAGCAGGAAAAAATACCTTTTTTATAAGAAAAAGCAAAAAGCTTTAAATATATTGTCACGTCTGACATGACCCATCCAAAGCAATACTGAACATTCATCTCAGAATGACCTGAATGACTGATATTTATCCTTCCCTATACATAGATATATTTACCTATGAAGTAATTTGCTGTCATCTCTTTAAGCTGGAGATGCTACGACAGTCCAAAAACAAAAGAGGAAGTAAATTCAGGATGTATATTTTGCACTGTAAATCAAGTCCTTATGTGTTTGCACTCTAGGATGGGCAATAATAATTGACTGAAGCAATCACTGCTGTGGGAAAACAAACGTCCTGGCAGTGTCGCATCTGAAGGTCAAGCCTGATGACATAGTAAGCACCTGAACTCTCACTGACTCCTGGGGAGGTGGCGGTCGCTGAGCACCTCCCGGAGCTCGCCTGGCGGGGACAGATTTACACAGTCGTTGGGGCTGGGGGTGAGGATGTTTTTTCTCCCCCACCTCCCTCTGTTGGGTCTGCAAAGTCATTTATTTCCATTACACTGCCATACTCTCTGGCTCCTCTGCTCTGTGTTAGCTGCATGAAACCAGAGAGAAAACGCAGTTCTGTGCTACCAGGGACTGTATGTTCCTCCTCCTCTGGACAATTGTGCTGTCCCTGATCCACTTCACCTGAGCTGATGTGTTGCTTGCATGCAAAGGAACCATGCCCACCCCTGCCATGCATGTGAGAGCTGTAGCACTGCGGCCCAGTCCTTGTAGGACTCTGTTGAAGTGGGAAGCAATAAATCCAGCCTTTTCTAGGTTAATCTTTTCTCTTTCCCTGGATTTATTTAATCCTGGTCTATTTTCATTGAGAAAGTGATTGAACGAAGAGCTACTTAGATTTTACATATTATAGAAATATTTTCACATCTGTAGAAATTAGTCATTTTTTTCCCTTCTGTCTCAGAAGCTAAGTTGCAGAGCAAACATACATATGCATTTAAAGTAGAGCCAAAGAAATGAGGAACAGAAAATAGTTGCTGTTACTAGTTGCATATCAAATATATTTCTATGGCTGACATACTTTCATGGTATTGGTCTTGGGAGACAATGGGGTGAATATAGTGGGAGCGTAAGAGCTGAAGGTGTAGGTTACAGATTAATAAATATTTTTATAATGAAGCTTATTTTAAAATGTTAGGGTTTAGTACTCAGCACAGTAAATTCTAATTTCAGGTAACGTGGGTATTCAGTAACTATAAAAAGAATCTGCTATAAGTTTTGTATGTGCTGAAGGAGAGAGAAATGTGCTTTAGATTAGGTGTTACATACCATTCACTTAGCTGCTTTTCCTCTTCTCTTCCCTCTTTTTATCACTTACTTTAACACTGACTCTGTGGTTCCTTTTTCTTCGTTTATTTTACCCATCCTTTCTGAATTCATCTCAATGCATGTCTACTCACAGGTCTTTCACTAATCCTCAGAGCAGTGCATTGTGCCCTAAAATAACAGTGTTACAACTATAAATCTATAGCAGGCAACTGCTTACAAAGTTAAGTACAGAGCAGCCAATGTTATTCATTTATATTTTAATAAACAAATTATGACATAAATACATAAGGCAAATGTATAAGGCTAAGAAAGAAAGAAATTCATCCCAGAGCCTGGAAAGCAATGAAAGGTTAAAAATATACTTTCCCTCATAATAGCACAAAATCAGGACTGCGTGCAGTTTGCATGGTCTGTTGCTTTCCCTGTTCTGGAGTACCTCTCGGATAGCTCGCAGTTTAGCAGTACTCTCACTGCTGGTACGTCTTCTGCAATGCCAATTCAGAGAATGGTCCACTGGGTTATTTAGCTGGAACTGGAGTCTCAAAAGAGATCAGACAAACTTTGCTGTTCTTTGGCTTCAATGGATATCACAGCTCTGGCTGAACGACCACTGAGCTTAATAGAAAGGCTTTGGATCTGGAAAAATGCTTACCGAAATCAATGAGAGACAGAGCTTTAACTCCAATGGTTAACACTTCATTCTGGACCTTTTCTCAATAGATACAGACATCGGCTCTGCAATGCCGAGTCATTTTATAAGATCAATACGACAAACCTGACTTGTCCAATGGGTGTGTGTTTACTATGTGCTGTGTTAGCATTACAAGTCAGATCAGACTTTCGAAAAACGAGTATTTGATTTTACAATAATTCCAGCCTGCGCAGCAAACAAATTTTTTAAGGAAATCTGTTTAACCAGGAAAATCACTAAGGAATTCCTTAAGAGTTATATATAGCTCTTAGTTGACAGACTTCCTTAAAGAACTCCTTTTTCTATGTCTACAGTAATTAAAATAAAAGTTGTCCTTTGAGTATTTGCTGTTGGCAAGATGTATTTAGTTTAATTTCCTCCAAATGCTAAAGAGTTTGCTACAGTTACGGAGTAGTTTGGTCTTGTGAACACGAGAGAGATTCAAATTCTCAGAATTTGGCATAAAGTAATATATTCAAGCAGACGTTTTTTATTCTCCTGGTCACTCTGAGAGTGCAGTAATTGCCTGCTCATTGCATCAGTAGTCACTGTCCTGGAAGCCGAGTTAATGGCACGACAGCTGTAGCATTACAGACAACAACAGTGCAGGGTTTGGGGGACAAAATTCCTCTCCAAGTAACCAAAAAAGGCAGGCCTGATTACAGAAAATGGTGACATTAGACAGAACTGTTCTGAAAACATGCACGAAACAAGCAGAAGTGCATTTGTGAGCAAGTCTTACCCTGGGTGCGGCTTGGGTTATGTCGCTGCTTGACTGATTCATGTTAAAGATGAAACACAAGAGTTCCAGTAGGAGGTTACCAAGGTCATCTCTTCTTTTGAAAAGTAACTTACTCTGTTAAAAGTTGAAATGCTTATTAATGAAAAACATCTCACATCTGCATGCAAATGTTTCCTACAGTGCTATATAGGCCACCGGAGAAGACTTTAATTACAACTTTAATTCCTGCTGAATTCCTGATGTTCAAAACATGAAAAAAAGGTGACAGAATTTGTGTCCAAATGAAAAACAAGTAGCTTAGAAAGACACACACAACCACAAACCAAACCTAAGTGCTTAATTAAACATTTTGGTATTTGCTTTGGGATTGGATTTTGGACTGAAATTTCTTGTGTAACAGTTCTTCAAGGGCTGAGGAAAAGTGGGCAACCGGAGAGTTCTTGCTTCACACAGATCCATCTACTTTGCTTACGAGTTTGTTAACTAACTGTCATAGATGATGATTAAAAGAGTAATGTGTATTTCTCCAAACCAGCAAAATGGTGAGAAAATAGATCAACATGAAACATTTTGGTCAACCCTAGAGTCAACTGGAGAGGTCCCAAATGACTGGAGACTTGCTAATGTGACACCCATCTATAAGAAGGGCGGTAAGGAGGACCCGAGGAACTACAGGCCTGTCAGCCTTACCTCAGTGCCGGGGAAGGTGATGGAACAGGTCATCTTGAGCGCAATCACACAGCATGTGTGGGACAACGAGGGTATTAGGTCCAGCCAGCATGGGCTCATGAAAGGCAAATCCTGCCTGACCAACCTCATCTCCTTCTTTGACCAGGGCACCTAACTGATGGACGAGGGAAAGGCTGTTGATGTAGTCTACCTAGACTTCAACAAGACCTTTGACACGGTCTCCCACAGTATTCTCCTGGAGAAGCTGGCAGCCCATGGCTTGGACAGGTACACTCTTTGCTGGGTTAAAAAACAGATGGATGGCCAGGCCCAGAGAGTGATGGTGAACAGAGTGAAATCCAGCTGGTGGCCGGTCACCAGTGGTGTTCCCCAGGGGTCGGTGTTGGGGCCCATCTTCTCAGAAGGAGTGGTCAGGCATTGGAATGGGTTTCGCAGGGAGCTGGTGGCGTCACTGCCCCGTGGGTGTTTAAGGAAAGGTTGGATGTGGTATTTAGGGATGTGGTTTAGTGGGTGGTATTGGTGGCTGGGAGGTGGTTGAACCAGATGGTCTTGGAGGTCTTTTCCAACCTTAATGATTCTATGATAATCTAAAAGATCTTCCACTTTACCACATGCCTGGTTTAAACAAATTTGTCAGATTAATTCAAGGATAATCTTTCCAAGATTTTGAAAGATAGAAAAGCAGTAGAAATATTTCCATGAATTAGACAAAGAAATCTATTTGGTGTTGTCCTTGATGCCCTCACTTCCAGCTCTGAGTTCAGAGTTAATATTCTTTGCTGCTGAATGGAAACCTGAAAGAGGAACTGGCTTTAAACAAAAGTGAACGTAACCAATTTATTTTCATTACTGAAGCTGAGTAAAATGCAATATGTGTGAGAAAGGAAAAGGTTATATTATTGGAATAGGAAACATTTTTTTTTTTTTTTTAAGTAAAAAAAAATAGGAAAAACAAAGAAATTAGATGGTTTTTAAATACAATTTTTAAGCAGGCAAGATATCCCTTTGAGCACAGTGTAGGATATAACATTAATCTTAATTGTCTGTGATCTAAAAAACTGTTTATGTTTCCTCATAAGAACTTTCCTCATAAGACTTTGCTACATTACCTCATTTTTACCCACAGAAGGCAAACTGCTAGATTTTTGGAGACTAGCAATGTTTTTATTCCTATGACAACTAGTTTGTTACTAATCTTGACCATCTCCCCAACGAACTCATGAAGAACTTTAATATTAAGAAGCACCTCATAAATCATTTACAATAACCCTGAAGGAATATTGAGCATTTGTAAATATGACCTCCCTTTGCAGGATTTGTTCTGTCCTTTTATTATTTTTTTTTCCTTAACCTTTCCTCTAATTATCTTTAAATCTCCATGAAAGTAGCCAAAAAAACTGGAACTGAGATCTGTAGTAATATTAGTCATTTTACTAATGGATATTCTATAGCTTGTCCGTTTTTCCACTTCCTCTTACCTGGTCCCTTCATAACTCAGACAGTTAGACAGACTCTTAATACCCTTTGGTTGGAGCCAAGGGGTCTTACAAATGTAATTTATACAGTAGTTGTTGATTTAAATGGCAAAACCCCAAAATCTTATGCTTTATAAAAATGTAAATCTATCTGGATCTCATTAACAGAGGTTCTTGACTACAGTAGAAACTCTTATTTTTTTCAAAAACTATTCATTTTATTCATGAGATTCAGCTGTTGTTTTCCAAAAATACTCTGGAATCTGTTGGTTTTTGTCCAGTGGATTCAGCCTAGAGTAGATTCTAGATTAGTAGAATGTAGCACTAGATTTATTTTAATTCTGAGACCGAGAAACTTCTAAAAAGCAGCTATTAAAAAAAAAATGTTAAAAAGGGTAGCTGCATATTAGAGACGAAACTTTGCCCATGAATAAAAAACTTTGCTACTTTACTATTCCATTCTGACTGGATGGAAATCAAAAGACAGCATGTTTGCCTTATCCATAATATCTAGAAAACCTGGATACATGTTTTCTTTTAAGAGGTTTTGCCATTTTAATGCAGAGAAGTCCATGGAAACTGCTTCTTCAACTTAAAGGATCTAACAAGATTCAAGATTCCACTTGGTTCCTCTCCCTGTTATGTTCAACAGTTTATAAGTGCTTTGGAAGTGTTCATAAAGAAGACAACAGTGCGGTATAATCAGTTCAGACATAGATTACTGGCTAACATAGTGGCTAGTTTTGAAATAAAAAATGAGGTATGTCTTATTCTGCAGCTATGCATTTTATGAGCAAAGCATGATTTTATTGCCCCCACAGAAATCCCTTGCTGATATCCATACCGTGTCCCGCACTTGGTCTTGCAGCATTTTGTGTGCATATTACTAGTTAGGGTACATCCTCAGGTTTGGCTGAGAAATTATGCGATATTTGGATAAGCCCTGAAATGAAGATACAGAGCACTAGGCCTGCTCTCTTTTGCTTTTTTTTTCCTCACTTGATCATGTCAACTTCTGGTTTTAAAATGATGCATTTTGAGGACAGTATAACAGAGCTCTGAGGTAAAATATATTTTTATCCAAAGAAATATACAAAATCATGAAAATTATACTGACTGCCTTCCTCGCTTCTTTGGTCTTTTTGTCTTAAGGACCTGCATTATTGGAGGACAAGACATTAATCACACGTCTCACAAGCCAGAATCGTATGTAGCTTGATCAGTTTAGGGGTAAAATTTAGCTAGACTGCCTAAAAATGCTTATTGGTCTCTATGGATTTGTGCTGAATTTATTTAATATAAAGTGTAATATAAAAACCCCTGTCTGCAGTTAATTAGCCTCCAGGTTATTGCAGGCCCAAAGGCATTATATTTGAGTTGTCACTGCTACTTGCGAAGATCAGCAGTATTTAATTTTTGTGTAGCACAAGGTAGATTGCATGCGCTTATCTGGCTAATGCTAGATCATTGTTTTCAAAATCTAATTTCATTTTTAGTTTTCTTGGCCCTTCAGGTTGCTGCCAAACATCACGAACTTTGCTGAAATCAATTATGTTCCACTGAGATAGTAGCAGCTGAAATGACAGCAGCAGTAAACCTGAAGGTTCCTCCAGAATGATGCTTTTGTAGCTAGCAGCAAGATTTGTTTCTGTTACATTATAAACCTAAAACAAATAGGGCTCATTCTGACTCCTTTGGGATCGGGCAGACCTAAGCTTATTAATTATTCCTGTTTCCTAAGGAGACAGCATCAGCTCTCCTTCATTTGATAATCCTGTTTTCTCAGAAAACGTTTACACATGTTCCAATACCAAGTTAGCAGTGGCAGGAACTCTTTAGTGGTTAGAGAAGTGGCAGAAGGTTAAATCATCTGACTTTGATGTTATGTTGATTGTTTACCCTTAGTGTACAGTAACATCTTAAAAAAATGAAGCAAAGTGGGTGTATTCATTACTGGACAAACACAGCTGACAAGTTAAAGAATATGCGACTCTCTTAAGCTGAGACCAAAGTGCTTCATTTATAATGGAGATTACGGTAAGAACCAAATGAAGTTGTCTGAGGGAAAATGATGTCTCCTGAGCCTTTATTCTGGTTTGGCCACAAGTTAATAACACGACCAGCACTTAACAATAAAATGCAGGACTGTATTATCTTTTAGCAAATGCCAGTCATGTGCAATCCAAACAGGTCAATTACCAGCAAATCTCCGAAGATCTCCTGAAACCTCAGAAGAGTTAGAGATGCCAAGAAAATGTCTAGATGCACAGAGACACAGGAACAGAAATAGGGCACAAACCAATTTGCAGAAATGGAACTTAACCCTTAGAGGGAAGAACCCTGGCTGCTACATATTCATTTCCATTTCATTAAATATTTATGAAGAGACATGCATGTAATGTGATTCTAAATTATGGAATAAGCAAATGGGATCTGTGCCGTTTCACTCATGTTTAATCTGTTTCTTTCAACTTTTCTATATCTTGCAGGAGTAATGGACAAATGTTTTTTTTTTTGATGTTGTTGTTGTTGTTTTTCCCCCTAGCATGCTAGATATTTGAAAATTAACATGTTCTCCTAAATGTTCTAAATCAGCACACGCAAAATAGAGTGTGGAGGCCAATGATAGCCTATTTTTCAGCTCAATACGCATGTCTAGGACCTATTAATATTAATGAAACCTGCACACAAGCATGTGGGGATAATTGACCCCATTAAATTCCACTTACTCATGAACTACTTTGTAAGGTTTGTTCCTTAGTTATTGTAGGTTTTATCAAGGATGAAAGTTGGAACAGCATGTATCCCAACAGAAGACTATTTCAAAAATAGCTTTGTGAAAATGAAATGTAAGTACCACAAAGAAACATGTTTTCATCCAGACTTTCACTGTATAATGAAAATAACTTTATCTTGCTTTAAACAGGATGGTAACATTAGATATTTTTCTCTTTCTTTGACTAGCTTTCATAATAAATGTTAGCATATTGCTAGTAAATTAAATAAATAAATAAATTGTAAGCCCAAGTTTTTATATAACGTATAATTTAGTCACGTGCCAACAGGCTCCCTGTGAGATACTGGCTAATCAGCACTGGCAGCTCCAGTGGGAACTGGCAGCTCCCACCCCCCAGCACATTTCTGTTTACCTTATTGTTCTGAAACTAGCCATGATGCACAGACATGTATTGTGCTTGCAGACAGGATGGTGCACCTCCCTTCACCACAATAGCTTTGGCATGATGGTCAGTGCAGCTCCATTGACGCTTCTGGGTGAGATGAGGTCTCACACTGCCCATGTCCCTAGGCACATGGAAAGGAGACATGTTCCTGCACTGATGGGTGATGGTGTTGTCTTAAGGATTTTGTTTCCATTTGGACATTTGATTTATGTGAATGTCTCAACTGCAGCACTGTGAAGAAAAAAACATGCTCAGAAAGCACTGCTAGAGGAACACCATTAACTGCACCTGCTCTTACCCCTTTGGTAACAAATTCATAGGAAGAGGGGGAAGCACAAGGTAGGTATCTTCCCAGTGTTCTTTAGCGAGACCAGTAACATTTACTGACCTGATGTGTTCAGCTGAGATCACCAGAAAGCTTTACTCTTCTTCACATAATCCTAGTCACAGAGTTCCCAGGACCCAGGGAGATTCACAATGCCCGGAGAGTTCACGTGTCTCAGTCCATTCCTGTGGAGCGAAACACTGGTGGGGCTCAATTCTCCACCCACATTTCCCTCTACCACACATATTGTACAGATATAATCTGGGGCTGTGACCTTCAAAGGTAGCTAAGGAAGAGAAGGATGGGAAGGTAGCTAAACATGGGAAGGATGAGCAGTATTTCAAACACATACCTGGAGATCTGGCCTTTGATTTTTTTTTTTTTTTTCTTCTGACATTCTGGGAATCTTGTCTTCACTGAGTTTTTAATGTTTTTTCCCATTCTGTCTGAAAAGGGGAGTAAACCAAGAGTTATTCTGATGTCTATTTAATGGCTTATCTCTATATGTATGAAGATCACTAAGTTCACTCAAGAGAATGTGTCTAGCATCTCTCCTGATTAGTGCTAAGTGGAATTTGACACTGTAGACAACCATGTAAGAATTACTGTTGTCTTCTATCAAATACATGGTATGTTCTCCCTGACCAGGAATGGCTGATCTCTTTCAAGCTGATCTTTTCTTTAGAAGCAGCAGTCTGTGCCATACAACTGGTTTTGCATTTATGTGCAACTGTATTACAATTTCCCCAGACATATAGAGGAAGAAGGAGTGCTAGTGATAGAACTAGTATTGTTGTAGCTAGTACTTTGTAATAGATACTATTCAAAACAATTTTCCTGACAGTACTGTTACGATTTTCTTGGTAACAATCTCAAACAAATCTCATGAACAATAAGATCAAATCTTTCCCAAAAGGAGCACTCAGACAACATAAGTTGTGGTACTCCTTATTCTCTGTGTACAGTACAGAAATTAGTATTTTTACAGTCTTTCACCTGGTGCACCGTTAAAATCCCCTTGTTCAGAGCTCCAGTGCACCTGAAGAAAGGCCCCAATCATGCTTACCTTCAGCTGAGTCTACACAAGAAGCAGTGTCTCCATAACTTCAGACACAATGCTACTTGCACCGGACCCAGAATGAATAATCTCCAGACATGAGTTACTGGCACAATTAGAGCAAGAGCACAGCTGACTGAGATACTCAACAAAAGAGCTTTGGCAAAGGTTACAGTGGAAAAGCATATAGAGGAAATTCACTCTTGGCGTCAAATGTAGCCTAGTAAAAGCAGGACCTACTACTGATTAACAAGCTCAGACTCTGCAGACCAAATACCAAAGGATGAACAATGGCAATAACATTCTGTTATGTCTCTCTACGGCACGCATGCAATTTATCATTAACTTATATTCCATAGGCAGCTCCAGCAGTACATTTTCACAGTCTAATTGATGCATGTGAGATTTGGCTTGCAGCTTTCAGAAAAAATCACAAGCACAGAGAATTCAGTTCCATCCAGCGAGGAAACCAAAGCCCAGCAATATTAGCTACAACTGCAGTTGTGTCTCCAAGGGTGCACATTTAACTGGGCAGCTGGGGTTTCCTCATAAAGCATAATATCTTGCTGATTTCTCCACAGAGCTCTACTAGGTTTGGGAAACATGACTGTCTTTTACAAGAGGCAGGAGAACCCCTCTCTGAGGAATGTATTTTTTTTTCCCATATCAATCAATTTGATTCTTTTTCCAACTTCCATCGGTGTGTTTGCTTCAGAAGTCAGCCTTACTAGTTCCTAGTTCCCAGGGTCACCTCTGAAGCCTTTCTCACAGACTTTCATCTTCCTTTTCCCTACCTGTGGTCCCAAGGTCAGTGCAAACAATTGTTACTGGCAATTTCACACGAGTACATTCAGAAATTGAGAGTGAATGCCTCTGCTTCAAGTGTTGTACTTGTTTGACTCTTTAATGTGTTGAAGTCCTGAAGACACTTTTGGTGTGACAGGAACCTCCCTGTCCTGATTACTGATGCATTTACTTTTCTTGAAGTGTCTTTCTTTCCCATAACTGCTCCTTTTACACCTCTGTCATGTGTTGGCACCACCAGTTCACTGGTAGCCTTCTATGGGCTGAGGAAACTAAATACAGTTTTATTATTATTAGATTTCTATGTTTAGCAAGACACTCTTAAAAACATTGTTTTTATTTATTTATTGTGGTTTTAGTTAACTTCTATGAGTCTATTTCTTCTTTGGATGTGACTTACTTTCTTACATGGCTTTTTACTTCTCCTAGCCTTATTCTCTGCTGTTTTGACAGGATAACTGCTTCTGATATTTGTAGAGGTTGTTTAATGATACACATTTATGGTGAACCTTTATTATTCCTTTAAGCAAACTCTGTAAGGACTGTGCTAGCTGCTCCTTTATATATTTGACTTTGCCACTTTAAGGTAAGCTGCTGCAAAGCTGGATATTTCTAACTTTGTCTTTCTGTGAGGAGTTAAAATTGAGAATGGCAATATTAGTACATAACTCTTTCCCTTGTAAATAGAAAGTTGGCACCTTAGCTGTGCTGAGTGTCTGACCACTAACTGGTATTGGCATCCAAGTACCTCAGGTAGTGTCTTACATCATCCTTCACTCCTCACATAAGCCTCAGCCTTCTTATTTTTTGTTATACTGTCATGCCAGAGCTGAATGGTGCAGCTGCTCACAGGAGTAAATGGCCTACTCTGGCATGCAGCCCCGCTCTTCTGCAGCAGCGATGGAGGAACCTTCTTGGGGTTACCCACGGTGAGGTAAGATGCTGGGCACATAGTGCTAGAGGAGGCATAGTCCCCAGAGGAAGGAGCTGCAGACACAGATATTAGCTTGAGTTTCCAACTTCTCAAGTCCTGTGAGAAACAAAGTAATTATTTTTTTGGTGAAACGCAATGTGTGAGGAGACTTCTTCTGAACTCAGTACTTTCATACCATGTAATATGAAAGTACTGAGTTCAGAAGTTACCCTGCTGGTTGGGTAACACAGTATGCCATTATCTGATTTCTCCAGTCCTTACAGAATAAGTACTTCATAATAAAAGCATTCACATTCACTCATACAAATTCAGAGTTTGCAGGACTGTTGTGTTTCTAATTATGAAAAATATGGCTTTGTTTAGATAATAAAATAGCCATAAATAAAGAGTTCACAGGAGCAGGCTGACAAACTTTTTATATGCTTGGTATGTGTATGGTGATGTAGCTTGTAGTGACAGCACATTGCTCAGAAGAGCTGGTCGTATTCTGCTTCCTATTATACCACTGTCAGCCCGGAGAATTTCCATTGTCTATATTTCAACCAGTTCAACCAAGATAAAGATCTCTACGCAGGATTTCACAGCTTCCTTTTTTTCCCCACTGTATAGCATTAAAAAAAAAGGAAAGTACTATAGGAGTCAAATTACTTTCAATATTGTTTCTGATAATAAATACATGCACTACAAATGGTTTAGTGTTAACCATTAATCATAATAAAATCATAAAAAAGGGCTGAAATAGATTACAGTAAGGTATCAAGCCCTCCTCCTGCACTATTATGAAATTTAGGCATGTGACACAAGGCAGTGCCTATCAAGATGACTGTCACTGGAAACCAGGCACGGTAGACATGCTAGGTCTCACGATGAATGGGACTTTGGATCAAGGCCCCAGCCCTTACATCATTTGTAGTAAGAATGAATAAAGATGGAATTACAATAAAGAAAAGAGAGAGGGCAGTTCTGGGGGGCAAGCGAAACAAGCATTCAAAAAGCACATATACAAGAACCACCAGAAAAAAGTGGGTAACTGTAAGCTGTGGTGGGATGGCAGAGAGGTGGGCTGGCAGAGCAGGGTCTGGGAACAAGCACAGGCGTGTGTAAATGCAGGCTTGGACTCCCAGCTCTAACCTGCGGACCTGAGCAGCCCAGGCAGATGAGCTGGGAGCCCTCCCAGCCCCGGCAGTGCGGCGCTGCCTGCCTGTGCTGGCTGGACCCACAGTCCTCGCCAGGTCTGCGTTCCCGTGAGTGCGGCTACCTTTGTCTGAAAGGGAAAAGAAAGCATGAAATATGTCACAGGTTGGGCGGGTACAGCAGGTGATGCTGTAGCCTGTGAGTACAAGCCAGCCTGAGCCCCACGAGGGTTCAGTTACCTGGCAGAGCAGAGCAGGTAAATTCAACTGAAAGCCCACAGACAGCAACAAAAGTAGGGCAACATCCGCACATGAAGCCTGAGCAGCTTAGCTTGCACTAATGGAAAAAGCTATTTGAATAGCTAAAACCTACTACATCAAACTGAGATGAAAATACAACTCTAAGCATATATTTCTGGACTGCAAGAGGACTGGTAGAGAGCAGAAATGATACCCATCTTACTCCTGTCCTGGACAATTTGCGTTTATCCCCCATTTTTTAATAACACCGAGAGATGCTGTTATCAAATCACATCTTTTTGTATGCAAACTCAAGAACAATTGGAAACCTGGTTCAAGGCTTAGGAGTGAGATGTATATATGTACCTTCATGGCACGTATACACAGCATACACATACTTATCCCCAGCCCCCATGTCTCTCTGCTTCCAAGTATCTGTATTTCATTATGCACCCTCACAGAAAGTGATGGCAAACAACTACACAGAAAAAAAAAAAAAAAGTTATTAAAAAAAAAATCAAACCTGGTACAAGCTGTTTCTAAGAGATAAATATAAAACTGGTATTATATTTCGAACTCTCAATTAATCAAATGCTGTACATGAAAGAGCAAAGGGCAGATTCTGCTCAGATTTGTAGCACTGTAAAAAATCTGAAAAATTTGCTATTACTCTGTTCATAAGTACCACAGAAGAATCTGCCATTTTCCTGTAATGGAACTGTATGAAATAATAGAACTTTGAATTTCAGGAACTTGTTTCTCGGTGAAGATTCTCATTTCACAACTAAGATTAGCTGAACTCTTCACCCACTCCCACAAGGGAGAGGGTGCCCTGCAACTAGACAGATGGCTCCTGCAGAAGGTCAGCAGAAATGTTCATGCATACTTATTTTTGCACAATATTAATTGATTCAAACTGCTTCTGAGCCTCTCTCCCCCCTTTTTAATAGGAATTTTATCATGTTTTTAAATCTTTGCCAATATCAACGTGGCCAATTTAATTTCACACAAAAAAGTGTGGGAGCAGCAGTCTCAGTTCCCCTGGATAAACACTGGGCTACGTGCTGTTTGTGTTTGACTATGTCAGCCATGAGCTCTGTAAGTATGAAGTCCTGCCAGGCAAGACATAAATCTTTTGTCAATGAAAGGGGTACATTATCAGCTTCTCAGCTGTTTCTTTTCTAAACAGCTACCTGAGGTTTAACATAAACATTCAACATAGTTATTTAAAATAAAATAAAATAAAAGTAAAAGAACACTTTCTCTCATGCATTGAACATTAATGGCAAATCAGAGAGAGCAGGAATCAGTCCTCACGGCAGGTCCCAGCTCAATCTAGAAATGTGGTAGTGCACATTTGGACTTCTGAAGAGGCAGAGACTTTAATAACACTTTGGCTGTAACACCCTTCATGCCTCTGGAGTCTCTCCCTTGCAGTGAAGGTGCCAGATTAAATCCTGAGAAACCTGGGTAAAACTTTGCTGGGTTAATGAAGCAATCTCCCCAGGAACACGTTCAGTCCAAGCATGGATATTGGAAGAGAGGTATGATGAACGGGGATTCTTATTCTCAGTGAAAGTATTGTTCCCAGCTATCTTCACATCTAAAAGTATAAAGAAATTAAACTGCTGACCCACCGAAGACCAACAGCCTAAAGGTTCATGAATTTAGTAGCTCTCCATGAATCCAGTCAACCTCTACTCCATTTTCAGCTCCTGTAGATGCTGAATTTGGAATTCCAGACTCACTCCTGAAGTAAAGTAGCAGTTACAAAACCCACAGAACTGTGGGGAGTACAGAGCAAACAGGATCCACACTGAGATATGGCTTCTAGCCATCGGGTGCTCTAAACAGCTCGCTGAGAGCCTTACCAAGCCATGCTGGGTACAGAGAGTCAACTGTGCAGGATTAAGGCACACAAAGGACAATAGCATGCAACATGCCAAAATACAGAATTGTGCCTTAATCACAGATTTCAAATTTGGATCTAAATGTATTCAAAGCTTGGGAGCAACATCACTAAAGGAGGCTGGGACCATGTTTTCAGGAGGTACCTTTCTCTACGTTTGCTAAGACCTGTGCTTTTTCCCTGATGCCTAAGAAGTCTAATACAAGTATGACGAAAATGATGGATTATTGTCCTGCTCTAAGGTGCTAGTATCACCCGTGTCTCCTCCCAGGTAAACAACCCATCCCTAATTACTCTTTCCCAATAGTCCCAGTTTTGTTACCTCCGTGCACAACTTTGGTATTTGATACCACTGCAGGGGGAGCTAACCCTTGTGATATGTGCTAGGCGCTGTTGGCCTTATACTAGCCCACTCCCCAAAACATCTCCAATGCTCACCCTCAGATTTCTGTGAAGTTTGACTGGTTCTCACAGAACGTCTCCTTAAACCCCTGTGTAATTCCTCTCAACACCACCTTGAAATGTGCCAGCTTCTTACCCTGGGATCTGTTATCCTGTTCGGTTCGGGGCACCTCAGGCCTCCATCACCTTCCTGCAGCCCTGGGCGCCAGCACTGCAACCTCAGTCTGCTGGCGTGGGAGAGAAAGGTATGTATTCTGCTGGGACTAAACAGTCGTAACTGCAATAAATAAAAAGTAAAACTTAGGAAGTTTGTGGATTGAAAGTGACAGCCTTTTCTCGTGCTGATTAGTTTCTGATCACTTACGGAATGAGTTATTAAGTGGCAGAAGAGGATGTGCTATCTGGTCACAAATAAAGTGAGAGCTTGAAAGGCTCATAAAGATGTTTGTGATCAGTCTGTGGAACTGGAGTCAAGAAAATTACAGTTCAGGAGAAATGTCTTTGAGTGAGGAAGAACACAAAACTAAGTAAAACCACAGTGTTTGTAGGAGCCGTAGATAAGATTACATGCATTGGATTTACATAGGTACTCAGAGGAAAATAAAAACATCTCAGTGTAAAAACATCGGCTACAATAGCAAAGTGGACGGGCTTGCAAGCATAGGTCTTTCTATATGCAATTTGGAAAAACAAGTTATGCACACATGATTTGTTGTATTTTTGTTGTAGAAGGCTTTAACCCATTTTTATGATTTTAGGATTAATAAATGTTATCCAAGTCAAGCATAAAACAAGCAGCACCTCATTCAGCACACTCACTGGAATTTCCAGTGTATTTATCATTTTCTACTGGGATCGTGGTTATAGCAATGATTAGAAAACAATATGGCAGGAAACTCTTGATGTTAAACATTCGAGTTATGTATTGCAGATTGTCTCATATTCTCTGACTTTTTAGATTTAAATCTTTTCAAAGTTTTCCTGAAGCTTTTGGCACGTTTTCTGCAAGATATGTACAAGAGAGACAGAAGAGTCATGAAGGACTCTTGCTTTCTGTTATTGTTTAAACGCTGATGCTTAAGGTTTAAATTTACAGAGAACAAATCATTCTACATCAAAACTAAGGTGTTGCATGTTTATTTACAGACCAAGCTCCAGTAGTAATGTGCATTTGTCATGGAAACTGATTTGAATTTAATTCTAAACCCTGTTTTGCACCAGGAAAATGTGAGTTTCATTTTACTCGTCTCTGTTTTCAATTATAATTTGACAAAAGAAATAACTGCATTACCTATTTGATTTGCCAGAACTTTATCCCAGCACCACCTGTTGAGCCCTCGGCACTCGAATCCTGACATATAGCAGAGAACAAAATTATGCGGTTGGCATACTAACTAGTAAGGATGCCAACAAAAGCATAATATAGCCTTTGTACTCAAAGTACAACAAAATATATATTAAGCTACCAACTGCAAAGGTTTAAGAAAGCCACATTTAATTATACATGAACATATCTTTCCAACAAATAATTCAGTAGAAAAATGGTATGGAAGTTAGAAAGGACCCCTTTGGTATGATTTGCTTTGGTAAATACTGCAAGCGTAAAATAAATAAAGTTTCACAATACCGTAGTAGATTTACATTGGAGATGGCAAGAAGATAGCCAGCGTGTTTATACAAATAGATGGGTTCAATGCTATCAGCTTCTCGGTTTAAACAAAATGCCCCATGCTCATTTCTAGTGGGGGAGCTGATTAGCACAGCCCTGGTCTCCCAGGAAGGTAGAAGGGGCTCTCAGCACTAGCCCCGACCAACACCTCTTCTGCCAGGGACTGGGACCGAAGGAGTAAGGATCAACTGCGTCTCTGAGACTGCGTCTCTTTGCCACAAAAGTCATCACGATTGCTTTCCTGGCACCAGAACTTTTCTGACCTGAGGACTGCACAAAAGAGGGGGTAGAACTTGAAAGGAGATAGGATGGGCTGGTAGGGATGAGGCAAAAAACACCGCTCCCGAGCTCTGCAGAGGTCAGAGGAGCTCTGCGCAGGGGTCTCTGAAGTCCCCTCGTGTCAGGGGGCTCATGGACTCAGCCCCTGTGCGAATGGGCTTTTAACCAGGATGTGAAGACGATGGGTTCAGTTTTCCAGGGCCCTGACCTTCCTGTGATCTTTCCCAGAGAACAGCTGCATCTGCCCCTAGGATGGGCTTTATTTCCCCAGAGTTTGTCCAGAAATAAGAGTGAGATCACTACAGACTTCATAAGGGAGCATTTTTAAGTACTGATGACAGTAACAATTTACAGATTTTTGTCACCCTCAAAAGCCTAGGAACAAATTAAATCTGGAAATTTGACTGTAGCATTACTACTTCAAAGAGACTGTTGGCCAGAAAAATGACTTTGGATGGAAATGAGTATGTTCCAAGGTAGCAGAAAATGAAGAATGGAGTCTTGCTCCTGTACACCCAGAAATCACAACTCCCCTCATGCAGAACCAAGGATGGGGACAGGGTGAGGCAGAAAGAGCTAACTGACATGCAGGGGAGGGAAAAGAAGTTTGGGAAGCATAAAGACAGGTTAATTGCCAGTTTTCCAGTGTTGCAGCAGTTCTCCTGATGCATTTGTGCAGGGCTGAGCACAAAGGTTTTGATGTCAGCTAAGGCTTTTGTCAATATCAGAGTATGAAGTATAAATGAAAAACCACTAAAACTTTGCATAAGAAACCCAAATGCTGTAAGTTAAATAAAATATCTAGAAAATGAGAGAATTCATTGTTGAGACAATGAAGGATAGCTTTAAAATAGCTTGGAAAAAAATAACTAGCTTTGCAAACAAGCAAAAAAAGCAGCTGTAAATCACAAAGTAACTGAAGGATTTTACCTATTAAAGCAACTTTTGCACTCTAAGCTATCTAGCTAATTATTATCACCTAAATGGATGAAGCATCTCCTGCTACCTGTTGGCTATCACCAGGCACCATATTCTCATATACAATTCTTGAAAAGCATATATGCAATACAGAAAGTTTAGAGTGAGAAAAAGCTCCAAGAGAAGGTGGAACATTTCAAATTGTATCCAGAAATCTGTAGAATATTTTTGCATGTGAATTAGTTTCTTACTAACATATTGCAGTAACCAGCATTCAGCATAGTTTGTGGAATCTGCCCTTGGAGGGTTCAGCCTGACTGGACACAGGATGAGCAACCTGATGCAATGAGACCTGCTTTGAGCAGGTGTTGGACCAGATGGCCTCCAGAGGTCCTGTGCAGCCTAAATTATTCTGTGATTCTAAAACTGACCTAAAGATACCATATTTTTTCCCTCAGAGATGTTATTAAGTTAAAAATAACTGAAATGCAACTTCATTTCTTAGTTATTTCAAGGTTGGAATTATGTATTTACTATTAATAATTATTTATAAATTATATCTTTGTAGTCCATAAATGGTCCTACTAATGCACAATGGGTGTTAATGGTGTAATCCCAATTAGACAATAAGAAATAATTTGCTAAAACTCTAAAATGCTGGCTTGAAACTAGACCAATATCTTAATTATTCTACACTGAAAATGTAAAATGACAATTGTTAATGAGAAAAACTTCTCCACAAAGTTGTAAGAGCAACTGTAAAACACTTGCTAAGAGATAGACCACATTTAGGAAAGCCAAATCTAGTTGATCTTACCTTTTCAATTCCAAATATCCGTTGTGGTAACTACATTTCATTGAGGAATATAAGACTACAGGCTGTACACAAATAGCAGGTAGTTTGGCATCTGCCACTTCCCAATTTCTCAGACGTCTAACAGCAAGAAAATATTCCAGCATTTAATTAATTTCAGATAGCTGATCCCATATAATCTTTACTCTTGAAGTCTTTAGATGAAATATCTGGATGGCATTCCAGTAGGGCACTAAATAAACCTTTTATAATAGAATCCCTCATCTTCTCCTCATTTTTCCCTCATCCAAAATAACTGCAAATTCTGAAATCACATCAGGGAGCTTTGATAATGTTTCTTATAAACCATTAAGAAAACTCATTCCAGAAAAGCACGGCATTGTTTACTGCCTTCTTTGGTATCTCCAATAGATAGAACTCCCTCCTCTCCCCCCCTTTTATTTCCCCTCCTTTTCAAGTAGCCTCACAAAGACACTGAAAGGACACTGAAAAGACTGGGACACTTCCTTGTCTGTCAGAGATGCAAGGAAGCTGCAGGTGGATAGATCAGAGCCTGAGAGCTCTACAAGGGACTGTTTCAGGCTCAGCTGTGCTGTAGGGAATGTAACAAACCCATCTGGAGTATTTGAGGATATCATTTCAGCTTTAAATTCAAAATTTTGCACATTAAAAAGTCATGAAAATTGTGAAAAATTACAGATAGATTACAGTGAGCTCTGCAACAGGCAGCACCTCTTCAGGCAATCTTTGAAGTCTGCTCCGAGTAACCCAAATGCCCCAGAAATGCTCAGCTCCGTAGCCTTTCAGCAGGTTATTGCTCCTAGTCCCATCTATCATTATGTAAGGTGGGATTCACTATTGAATTTAATTCCATTTAAATATGGACCCCTTAGGAGAATTAATAATTCTGGAACTAAATATAAATGTTTCTCGTATTGAGTACTCTGATAGCACACGCACTTACTTTAGTAGAAACCTGTGATCTCAGGAATCCTTTCACTTTAAGCTTGAGTTTGCCTGTCGATGAAGGTGACTGAGGTCAGCTGGCTTAAAATGACTAATCTATAATCTACACTTCCTGAAGGGATAAGTAAATCCAGAGAGTCTCATAAATTCCTAGAGAGTTCTTGGTATCATAGAAATAGATATGACAACACTCAAAATTTGTCCTCTGTCTTGACACAGAGGAATCACAATCAGGTTTGGTGAAGTCCTCAACAGGAGATACTTCTCAATGTGCTTTTGAGCAGCCTGCACCCCCCTTTTCTCATGAGAACTTGTCATTGATCCTTCTGCCAGCTTCCACTGACAGTGAGGTACCACAGCTGGGTGAAATAACGGATGTGGGAGAGAAAAAGAGCAAGGTGTGTTTTCATGCTTCCCCATCTACTTCACTGCATCTCCTCCTTTCCATCATCATTTGTGAAGATGCTTCTGTAGAACGGCCCTGGGGGGATGCTGGGCACAGGCAAGTATTTTTATAGAAAACTCCCAACATTTGAATGGGATTCTCTTAAAACTTCTTTAGGAGCTAATGTATTTAGGAATTAATCTTGGTATATATATATATATATATATATATATATATATATTTAATCTAGCTATTAAAGATCTACATCAAGAGTAATATTCGCTATTGCATTCTACAGAGTCTTTGCTCGAACTTGTCCTGTTCTGCTTCCTGCCCATCATAATCACATCGTTTCTCCTGCAACCTGAGCCCTTCTCAGTTCTGGAAACTGGTTGAGATTCACCCAATGCTGCTTCCCAACAGAAAGTGATTTCCTGTCTCTAATGACTAAACTGTTGCATTTAGAAGAGAAGGAATTTAATTTCACTGTCATCCTCTGAGCTAGCAAGATGATCCAGATGATTCATCGGTTTGCATATGTTCTGAAGGCTGCCAGTGAGGAGCACGCTTTGGTAAGGGGCACTAAAAAGGGTGATGATTTCATTTGGCAGCACCTAGTACTGACTGTTTACACTGGCACCTACCCATTTAGGCAGCTATGTAGACTAGGGAACTTAAGAAACAGGCATGAAATTATTACCTCAAATTGTCTTCAAAGACTTGTCTTGATTTATGATTGTCTTAGAATACATAAACACATTTTACCACAATGATTTTACCCGTTTCAAGGGATACCCACCACACAAGGGATTCTTTCCCTTCGTATGCTGTAAAAACAAAACCACCGTGGCTCTTGCCAAACTTGCTCAAAGTTTACATGGATTTGGTTGGACAAATGTGGTGGAAAACTATATCCAATGTTTTGAGTCCTGGCCCGTTCACCTCCTTATATCTCAGTAGTGCCTCTTCCAAACTTTAATGCAGATTTCTGACTGAAGTTTGTTTTTGATTGAATTACAACATTAAAAAATTGGGCTATATGAAATAGGATGTCATTTTGGCTCTGTAAAATGCAGCTCTTCCTGATTTTTTTTTCTCCTAATTGGAAACAGTAGCCAGTGATTTCTGCTCTGCTTTTCTTGGATGAGGCTGTTTTAGGGTTATCCATTACCTGTGGGAGCAGTTGTTCCTCACATGCTATTGAAATAGATCATCCTGTGATGGAGGCGGAGGTGACGCAATGTTATACTGACTGCATCTGGTAGAGTGGCAAAAAAACGTGGGGCTCATCCTGTCTAACTACCAACTTTGCTAAATTCTTGTGTGCCGAGTACCTGACGGACGTCACTGGGGTGCTCTGCCGGACTTTGTGCTGGATTGTGATGAGTGTTATTTTCAAGAACTATACAGTAACGGAGAAATTCATGTTTAAGTCTCAGAGTGATACAGGAGGAGGAGGGAAAATAACTTTTTCCCAACATTTAAAACATTTCAAAGACTACGTTATTGTGCACATTTATAAACAAGTACAATTATATATATATATATATATATATATATATTTCAGTGTCTTTGGAAACAATTGCAACATAAATAGTTGCCTGGAAGGAAAGACTGCAGACAGCAAGCTAGGGCGTTTGCTTGGTGCTTTTTGGCACTCCTCTACTTAAGTGCGGGCTTCACGGCCTGTCGGTAGGTGCGGGACTCCCGCCGGGCGGTGTCCTGCAGCGGGTCAGCCCTCCGAGCACAGCTCCGGGCAGCGGCAGGCCGGCTGCCTCCAGCCTCCGCGGCCCCCGGAGATGGACCCGAGGCCGGGCCGGGCCGCGGACGCCGGGCGGGAGCGGGCCCGCGCAGCCCGCCCCGAGCCCAGCAGAGGGCGCTGCAGCCCCGCGCGCCTCCCGTCCGTGCGTTTAGTCAGACGGATCGCCCTTCTCGCAGCGGTACACGTTTGTGGCTGAACGTGGACCGTCCGAACAGACTGTCCAAAAAAAAGGCTTCTCATTTCAGCAGTTTAAGTGTTTTTGTGCCTTTCCTCTCATTTTTCCCCCCTCAGCGGAGAACTTTTCTCTTGCTCAGCTTCGGGGCCGCGCCGGGCAGAAGGCCTAAGCAGCTCCCCAGGCGCAGAGGCCCCGAGGGCCACGCGTTATCCTGATCCTTCTACTTTCTGGGTCACGCCCAAAGCTTGGAAACGAGCACAGTTATTTCTAAAACCTCTTCCTGCAATATCTCCACCCGCAGAAAGGAAAGTAACTTTGGTTTATTAGCTGGTGCTTCTTCCTCTGCGGGTGTGTTTCATACCGCTTATCTCCAGTGCTCCTCTGAACTTTGTTTCATAAATACCTACGTAAAAACAACAAACGGCACATGCAGAAACCCCTGGGTGCATTTATATTATTTCTCTGCTCTTGGATTCCTTAATAGGAAATAAAGTGAATCGACCATTTCGTTTTACCTTTCTGTGCTTAAACCAATAATGAAATATGACAGTTTATGGCTTTTCTCCTCTGGATGGCAGTAACTCCTGCTTAAATGTTCCTGACCCGTGACTGCAATATCCCACAGCAAGGGATTTCCTTTTCTTTGTCAGTGTACGATCCAAAAGAAACATTTAATTTCATCCGTTCCATTTTTTTTTTTTTTTTTCCCTAAATCTAAATTTGAAAGCTAAGTAAGCTTTCAGACCAGGAATCTGTTTAATGTAGAAATCAAATTGCATGAGCTCAATGTATGAAAACAGAACAGGAATCAGAAGAAAGGAACTGATGCTGGGTATTTCTAGCTATTTGCATCCGGATACCCCCTTCATAAAAATTAACAAATGTTCCTGAGAAAATCAGATCCCTTGGCATTAGACAATGAAGCAATACAAAAGATACAACAATGTACTGGTCTGAGAGCGAACTGTAACACCTGCCACTTCAAAATGTTCTCACTGTAACAGAGCACATCTGGATTTCTGGAGTGCTCATCGCAACGTGAAATTTTGAAACAGAAAATACAGTAAAGGCAACTTCCAAACGTCCACTGAGCAGTCATGTAAGTTAGTTTAAGCAAGAGAGACGAGAGGGGATTTAAGTCCTCCTCCTTCCACAGCTGACCAGGTAACAGTTTTCCAGTACCGGAGTGACGTTTACGTGTAGGACTGGGGTCCAGGACTAGCTGCGTTGCCTCGTAGGCTGGTAAACGTGATACAGTTCAGAGCAACAACTCCCAAAGATGAGAGCCTGTATTTCTATGACCGAGCCCACACGCCAGGCAGGACCGAAGCCCCTTGACATCCTCCCACCGACACCGGGTGGCTGAGGTCTGACCTTCAGCCAGGCAGCCTGATTTCTGGGGCTCTCCAGCTGCCGGCTCAGCAACAGCCAGTGGTGCGGCACCGCAGTGGCATGAGCTCTGCTTTCTGACCTCACGGAGGTGCATTGGAATTGTTCTGCTCCCAGGCAAATTCTGCTTTGCAAAGGCTTTGAACTTCTGCCTCAGCAGCTGGCTTCATCAATGCTACATCACGTTATCATGCTCCGTATTCTGATGTACATTGCTCTAGCAGGGAAAAAGTATTTGACCCTACATGAGCATTCAGTTCTTGGCCTGTAGGCTGAGATGGGCCGTGGGGGTCTAAGAGTGTTTTTGAGAGGTGGGTTTGCTCATGTTTATCTAACATGAGCGAAACTTTACCATCTCTTTTTAATACCTTATCTGTTTTCCAATAGAGAAAAAGCCTGGCTTGTAGAACTGAAAAAAACCTTACTAACCACATCTTTTCAGTGGAAAAAAAATTGGGAAAATTTTCAAATTTGTTTTTTTTTTCTAGAAACGTGCACTGTTTTCTTACCCCCCCCCCCCCCCCCCCCAAATTGCTAGTGCTCAGAAAAGCCACTTATTTATACCGATGTGTTTCTACTACTATTGTCCTGATGTTCAATAACACAGCAAGGTTTTGTCCATTCAGCTATTTTTCCTACATCTCAAAGAGCGAAGCAAAACAGTTTTGTGTAAACAAGCCTGTCCCATAAAGGGTCCTACCTAAGAATTGGAAGTCCTCCGTGGTAACAGAAACATCAGCTCAGCACCGAAACAATCTCCTTCAGGGAAGCACAGCGTCTCCTGGGATTCTTTAATACGTAAGGGAGCAAATTTTGTCACTGTCCTCCTGGAAGAAGGATGGCACATATTGCTGACATGAATCCAGCCCCAGAGTGTGGAAGGCAATCAGTGGCATACCAACTCGGCCCTCTCCCGCCTGATGGTCCAAGGTCATTTGCATTGGCAGCATAGCAGAGGTGCTCAATAGGATTTAAAGACTGAAGATATCACTGGGAGATAAACTGCAAATAACTCCAAGCTATTGCCCTGGCCTATTTTTTTTGGAATGCCAGAAAACCTGAAAAATAATAACATGGGTGCAGCTAAGAAGGTGATATTAAAGCTTGGCACAATGCTGAACTTTCAGCCTTTCAAGAGATGAATAAAGGTAAATAAATCATCTCTTACAGCAGTTTTACTGCAGGTCCATACCTTGAGATTCCCTGATCTGCCGCAACATTTTCTCTGAAGACTTCATTAAGTTCTGGTCCTGGCACCGGTTTGTCAGCAAATGACAAATCACTCTGAGACACCTTCCCCAAAGGTTCCTCTAAAGCACATTTGTGAATGCCCGTCACTGTTCATACTGACTTCTGAGCTCAGAAAAGAAAAGAAACAAACAAAACAACAAAAATCCAAGTAAAGAGAAAATATATGAATGTTGGCATATAGAAGTTCTATCAAACATAGCTCCCTCTCCCCACTTCAGTGCATTAGTTTGCCTCCCTTCATTCTGGTAGCAGGTGAAAAAATGACAGACATAGGTACAAAATATTACATGGATGAAATGGTCACCTGCAGATTTTATTTTTACTGTATAATTTTCTAGGAATATGATTTGTCTGAAGTGTGGGAAGGAGGTTTCTGCCATATAAAATGTAGCTGGGCTATGTAAATCTCTCAGAAAATGCAATTTGCCCTATGAGTAATCTGAACAGCATTCTGTACAGTCTCTTTTTTTGAAAAAGATGTGTTTCATTAATCTCCTCTTTCCCTTAGCTCCAGTGTTTGCACCCATTTCCTAGATGGTGATACGTACACGTGGCATATCAGAAGTACAGAGAGAACACATGCAATAATAAATAAGTTTTAAAATTGTATTTTTCATCTTCTTGAAACACTAAAATGGAGGCCAACGGAAAACAAAACCCTTTCCTGCACAGTGCAGGGTGCCACTGTGACAGCTGAGGTCGGAGAAGAGAAGGCATGCAGAACGTTTCAGGCTGAGGTCCAAAGTCGAGAAATTTCAGGTTTATTGTGAGGACAGAAGAGCACTGTGCACTTGAATTTCTATCTGTCGGCACTATAGCTAGGGACAGCTAGTCAGAAGGTTAGGTTGTAACTAGAGCTCAGTTTGAAAGGAGATTTCAAACAGACTGCAAATTCCTATTCATTACAAACTCCTAAATCAAGTGAGATTATCTGAAAGATAGGTTTATTTTTGAATCCTGAGTCACTCTTTAAATTATGAGTTATGGGATATGGTCATTTTGAATTATAATTTAGAAAAATATGTATGGGAATTGTGCTAGCAGACCTAATGTCAGAAGTTACAGAATTGCCAGTAGTTTGTCCAGAAAAACACTCACTCTTGACTCGTTTTAAAATAAAGAAAAATAATTCAAAAATCTGCTGGGGACAGCAGTTCTGTCTCCCAGACTGGAGATGTTTTGCACCCCTAGAACAGAACTTAACTGCAAGATGACTTGTTCTGTGTCTAAGAAATGCAATGTTTCTTTGAAAGACAATACAAATAATATTCATCACTGTTACTACTTTCAGGTTTGTTTCATCTGAGCAAGGTCTCTTGTTGGCTTATCTTTATGAGCAACAACAACATGCTGATTCTACCTTCAGGAATCAAAGAAAAGAAGTTCATCTGCGTGGGATATGCACTTGTTTTTAAAAGAGTTATTTCATTAAAAAAAAAAAAAAAAAAAAAAAAGACTATGGGCTGCGGGTTGCTGGGGTTTCCCAAGGCAGACTTGTCATTGTTGATAATGCATTAATCACAATACATCAGCATGCCACAGAAAGAGATTTTCCAGGGTTGGCTATGCCTTTTGTATAGCACTAAGCAAGAATGACTAAGGCATAAAAGGGCATACTGTGGTGAGGCACTTTTGTGAGTGAGGAGTGCAAGGGCAGAGAAGACACATGTAAAACTAACACCTTCTGCAAGCCATGAAGAAGTTAGCAAGAAAAGAAGTATAAAGGGGGAAGCAATTAGAGGCATGTACAGAGAACAGGCATGCATCCAAAAATCACCTGTAAACAGGGCTGGGAAGAGCCTGAGGGATCCAGAAGAAAGAAACCCTTTTTCATGTGATAGCTGCAGAGATCTGGTTACTTCAACGGCCATGGGCTCCCTTGTGTTGAAGCTGCTGAATCTGAAGAATTTATTGCAGAACAATCTGAGCAGTATCTCGAATCTTGAAACTCAGTTTCACACAATTAAATCACAGCACCTCAATGCTCAAGGGCTATAAGCAAAAAGAAAGGACAGAGTCAATTTGCAAGAAGTATATGTCCTGTGGTAGAAGTCCAGCTTGTACTTAAACTCATTTGCAAACTGGTTGCTTTGCAAATCAGTAGTATACAATATTTCCCTTTGCTCCTAGCCTCCCCACCTGTACTGTATGTACGTACACTATCTGGTTTGATTTCCTTTGCTCTGCCTCCTACTGTACTCTCTATGTTAAGGTCCCAAAGGAGCCTTCAAATTTACAAAACAGCCCCTGATATAGTTGGGTTGTATTGCTACTTTTCTGTGAAACTCTAATTCATAAGTTTTTTATGATCTCTCAGTTTTTTATGCACCCCCAAAGACCCCTCCTCCTCAGGTGGGTGTACATACTGGGCTGTTCTGAATCGCACCCAGGTGATCCAGGTCTCAAGCAACCATTTCAAAGGTCAAAAATTGCCAAGGTATATAGTTCTTGGCTAAGGGGACTGCCAACTGTCTGCTTCAGTAACCATTCAGTCTAAGGGGGCAGGGGCTGCTTTAGCAATCTAATGTCATCCATCAACTGCCTTTTAAGACATATCTGAGAGCTCATCTGCATTCTACAAAGCAGCTGCAAAAAAGGACCAGTGATGCTAAATCACAGATCAACAAGCCATTAGTGGATCTGGCACACACTTTTCTTAGATTTTATCCAACATTAAAGGTTTTTTTTTTGGTCATCTTTGTTGGCAGTACAGAAGAAAGAATGACATTTTGCATGAGTTACTGAAATACTCCCTTTTGACTGATGGGAGTTGTTTGCTTTAAGCAAACTACGTAAGATTTACATAATAAGAATTAATACAGGAGGGTTTTTTTAATCAAAAGTAAAAGATTGTTTTTGATTTCACCTCCTTAAATAGCATTAAGCCAAACTGTCTGATGGCTAATGAATAATAATAATAGGAATAAATATGCCTTGTGTGTGATCCCCTGCTGAAACCTTGGATGAGTTATACCATTTGGGAAGAGACAATTGCAGCTGAACATTATGCACAAGACTTATCCCCACTTCACTTCTGATCTGGCCTATTTTCCTGTGTTCTCATCCTCAGAATCTAGATAACGTGGTTCACTGAAGATAACACCTGAAAGGTCTTCCAAAGAGTGCACGTCTGTGCATGCAAAACAAAGCAGCTCAAAGCCCTCTTTCTTGCTCACATCACCAGAACAGACACAGAGGGAAAAAAACCTCTCTACGACCTGGTGTTTCCTTTGCTGCATCTGTGTGTCAGTGTGTGACTGGCAGGAATAGCAGGAGGGGACAAGTATGGCTTTCAAGCTTTAAAACTTAGCTCTAGACAGGCTGCCTCCAACAGGTGAGTGAAATGAAGGGAGAATGGGTCTCTTTTTATATTGATAAATCCAGCCTACTCATGAGCATTCTTGAAAGTGTGCAAAGTTCTGATAAGAGTTCTATCAAGCGTGTATTACATCAACTGGCTGCTACGCCAGCCCTCTAATCAGCTGTTTTTCCTAGCAGCAGTACCTAGACAATAAGCTCATGTCTATTGAAGAAGAACTTCACTGTCAGTGAAGATGTTGTTACCGTAATTCCTGCTCGAGACCAGGTGTACAACCAGAAGGACAACCAGGCCTGCAGGTTTAAATATGCTCTGATGCTGGGGGAACTGAGAATCTTTTAAAACTCGTCAGTTCTGCATATCTGAGGGTCCCTCTTCGTGAGGAAGAAAATGTATTTAATAAGTTAGTGGAGGAGTCAACAGAAATAACTGTTAATAATTAAACACAAGCCTGTGAGAAATGCCCTTTCCAGATGCTCTTTTTTAATACAACATGGGTTTGTAATTAAGTTTTAACAACATTTCTTCAGCTCTATAAGGGCTTTGCGTAAAAGCTTTTGTGGAAATGCAGAGGAAGGAACTCCTGATCTAGAAAAGAGAAAAAGGCTGATGAATATAGTTTCTTTTGTTACACTGAGACTGTTAGCAATTTCTTGGATTAAAACAGGACAGACTTTGTGAGACTCCAAAGATCTGAGCACACAGAGACTTTGAGCATTCAGTTTTTCATCACTA
Source organism: Nettapus auritus (assembly GCA_011076525.1). Taxonomy (NCBI): domain Eukaryota; kingdom Metazoa; phylum Chordata; class Aves; order Anseriformes; family Anatidae; genus Nettapus; species Nettapus auritus. Next base: position 6,213,223 of record CM021772.1, read on the forward strand.
GCAGTATTAAAATCCCCGCATAAGATTTTGTCTTGTACTTATATAAATAAGGACTCATTCTACTTAGGAAACGTAGTAGCTTGATTTAAAGGGAATTATTTCTGACCATAGAAAATGGTAACAGAACGTGTCTCACACTGAAAATAAAAGCCAGGCCATAATCTGCTCTGCCCAGAGAACAGTAACGTATGTTGCAATCAGTATCTGTGCACCTCATCTGAAAGAAATCTGATGAGTTTTCTTGAGGCTATTCTGGGATAATTGTATCTTTGTCCATTATAAATTCACTTATATTTTTATAAGCAAAGCAAGGGTCCCGTTGGCACTATTAGAAATAATCCCTTAAGAGTTTTCCAAAGATATGTCTTGCTTAACTTCAACAGGGAGTTAACTAAACACTCTACAGAAATTTTATTTTTCCTCATAAGCAACAATAGATCCCTGTAAATGTAAAGCAAGTCATACACAATCAAATATGCTGGCATAGAAGTAGTCATGCTCTCACTCCTATAAAAAGTAAATAAATGGTGCCAATAAAGACATGCCAACATGTAAGAATAAACCTTTTGTTTTAAAGCATATATAACTAAAGAACATTTTATAAGCTTTTAAAAATTCATTAAGACTCAGGCCTTGGCTGTTTGGAAAGCTTTCTCAGGGACTGGATCACCAGAAGACTGTTTGGGGTGAATTCTGCATTTTCATGTATAGAGGCCACAGGGCAAGAAAAAAGCTCAGTTTACTTGAAGCTGGGTTCTATACTCATTAAGTTGTCATAGAGAACAGAAATAAATTGTCCTGGGCTGTCCTTTCCATGCAACCCTATCCACTGTAGCTACCAGCAGGGAGGAGCAGTTTTTCCATCTACGCCCTGAGCTTCTTTTTACTTCTGGGGCTCACTCCAGGGGTGCAGGGAACCTTCACAAGTTTCCTGAAGAGCTGCTTACTGACTTCTTACAAACTTATACAGAGAATGTAATGGCTAATGCATCTGTGGTTATCTGCCAAACTAATGAGTATTTTTCACCTAAAAAATATTAAAATGTTTTATTACATGTGAATATGAAATTCACATGACAGCTGTTAAAGAGGAAGTGTCATCAGAATTACCATTAAGAACAGCTCAGTACCCCAACTAAGTGATATCCTCTCTCCCGCTGCAATCAGCCACAAGCATTTCGAAGAGCAGACAGGCAGTAATCAGGACATGGGCTAAAAAACAAGCAACATTTGGACCCATATACAGATTTTCCCGGAGAGCACTGGAATACACATTTCAGTGCAATCGTTGTGTTCTTAACACTAAGGAAGGTGCAGTCATGCACAGAGGAGATCTCCTAGCTTACGTACTCATGCACAAACATTTTCTACACTTTACAGTTAGGCAAACTTTGTAAGGTAATTAAGGGCTTGGGCATCGCTCCTTTACAGTACAGTGAACTTGCATGCAATACATCCCGGTCACTACAAGTAACTGAGATGTGCAGACTGCAATGGTGCTCACAGCTGGGCTTGTTCTAGGACAGAACTGTGTCACAGAAGCAGCCCTGCTCTTTTTCTGAAGACTTTCAAACTGGCAAAACTGGGATGTTGCATGAGACAAGACATAGACTGGTATCAGCACTTACAAATGATGACACAGGTAGAAAGGTGCTTCTGCACCTTAAATTTAACTGAAATAAATGCAAGCTTAAGCTGCCACTGCTACAGTTAGGCTCATATGGTTCTTGCAAGGTGCCTGTTTGTACCAAGTGTAAATGTACAATACCACGATTTAATTCTGAAACTGATTTACAAATAACAAAAAGAAGTGCATCAGTCAAATTTGTACCCTTTCATTTAGTATCAGTAAAAGCGCATATGCCATGTAATACCTAGACGGATTTGCCAAGCCATCTGAAGGATATATAAAGGTGAGTGTATTGCCTTTGGTAGACAATTCACTACTTTATGAGTTAAGCAACAGTTGTTTCAGAAAATCAAACAAAACCCATGACTGCTTCCTTCATTTTCTGACCATCTGCATCCCTTTGGAATATTCACATAAAAATGACATATTTGAAAAGATTTTTTTTTTAACAGAAACATTTAATTCTCATTCACAGTTTACTGTGAACAAAAACTTCAACACTTCTAAGAAATTATAAAAGAAAGTGATGAGCACATAAGATTCTTGCTACATCTGTTATAGAGCAGAAAAAAAAAAAACCAACACAGAGAATCCTAGAAGCCTGGGGATAGGAACAGAAAAACTGGAGGAAAGGGCTGTATCCCAGGGACAGGTACATGTGTGACTGTGTGGCACAAGCTCTTATTGCAATAACGCTCAGAGTACTTTATAATGAGACAGTAAATGAAGCACAGGCTATACCTTCCTAGTAAGAAAATTTCAGAAAACTCCACTGAATATTTTCCTTCTGAAAGACTTTTCTTTCAGGTTGTCTAGTCAAGGAGAATGATCTAAGCTAATATGTCTCACTACCACTAACTGAGCATAACATGTTGCTTAACCTTCAGTGCATTAATAGTACCTGGTATCCAACTGATACGAGGCAACTCATATTTCTAAGATGACAGAACCCTGTGGCTCAGTTGTGAGATTCCAGATTAAAAGATTTACAGAGCATATAATAATTCTAATACACTCTTACCTAGATTCCAGGACTTTCTTCATGGTTTCAGTGATCGTATTTCTCTCCCTGGTATTAACTGACAGTAGGTTCATTGTTTGGCGCTGTGAAATTTCTTGTTGCCCTATTTAGCAAAGACAGATTTTAGATATTTTAGTAAACAGTAATATACGCTTGCTGTATTGGCAAGGGATATGTGGATTTGTTCATCTAAGTTTTGTAGGGTGGTTATGTATAATGGTGTCTGACACACGGAGCTGTGGAGACCATGGCTTTTGGGCTCCGGAGCATTCTTTTCTGCCTGGGCATTCTTTGCAATGCTAAAATCTGATAATGTGTAGTCGCATGTTAATCCACCTTGTCAGCATTTCTGAAATAATCTAGCCCAGTTGTTTTCGACCTTTTTCGATTTGCAAGCCTCTAAATGTTTTCCAGTGAAATTATGAACCCTCTCTGCACTCTGAATTTCAGCTAATGGGTAATAAATAGTCTTACTTTCCTTAGTTACTTTTCAGGGATTGCTTGGAAATGGTCCCTTGCAGTGGTTGCAAGCCAGGGGTTGAAAGCCACTTGTAATTTATGGCCAAAGTCACAGCTAGAGTAACTTGGCATAATTCCACTGATTTCAAAGGAAAATCTTTTGATAGTGTCAGTTAGAATAATTCCCAGTTTATTGGACATTAGCTGAGGAACTTCCCCTGGTTTTAGTTCTCATCTGTAGCTTTTACTGCAAATAAGACTGAGCTCCATTTCAATGTAATTACACCTCCTTTGGGAAATATTCCTTCCTTACTACCCAGACCAGAACACATCAAAAAGCCCAAGAGGAATCTTAAAAAAATTTACATAGGAAAGCTCATCAGAAAATTCTTAAAATTTTATTTTACGCTTGTTCTTAGCTATATCCTAGATGTCTAATTTTTAAGATGACTTCAATCAGCTAACACCTTTTGCCTCAGTGGTGCAGTGTAACATACGTACAACTCCTATATAGGCTATACAGTTAATAATACAATTTTTGCTTGGATTTCAAGTAGTTCTACTGTTAAAGTCTTGAGGTCTACTTGTAAGGTCATGGTATCAATGTCTCTGAATTGAGTTACATCAATTTACACCAGATGATCCTATGCCCAATTAAATTAAGATGCTCGAGGTTCCTCATAAGTGCAAAGAAAATAATGTTGCTGCTTCTTCTGTAACGGAAAAGCTCAAATAGGAAGGTGGGTATTAAGTAACAATTGGGTCTGAAATGTTAATAACTGGATATCTTTTCTGAAGATAGTTAAAAGTATTTACATTTTAAAAGACAAGAAAATCTCTGAAAAATTAGAGAAAAATGGAAAATTGTCTTTTATGCTGTTACTGCCTAGCTCACTTTGCAGCTCCACCACATGACAACGAATAACTAAAGACAACTATTATTATGCAAACCACTCTAGCACAAAAGGGTATTACATATCTGGTACAAAAGGGGATTTCTTTAAAAAGCACAGCACATTCAGTGTTTAGGGTTTGCAGTTGAAATTCATGGCCTTGCTTGCCAATATTATCATGCAGCTGGGTATTATGCTATTGCTTTACTCTGAGGGGAAAAAATCACAATAAAGATATTCAAATGGGTTCATATTAAACTGTTGTATTCTCTTATGTTGCAATATCAGTTTTTAATGATTTCTGGCATCTCTTCTCTAGCACAAAGGTCACAATAAACACTAGCCATAGAGACTTCAATTGCAAACAGAAAATGCCAAAAATGCACATCTTTTGATTTAAAAATTATCATTGGAAAACAGTGAACAGTGTTAGGCATTATTATTAGAGAAGGCTTCTGACAATATCTTAAATTGGTGCTGTAAATAAAAAACAGGGTTATTTTTTTTTTTTTAATCTTTCCAGAAATTATCTCCTATTTAAATAAAAGCAAAATCAGCTGACCAAAAACTTTCCTGGTGAGTAAAAGATTAAATGTAGCCTCTCAGAAACCGTAAGATCTTTATGACACAAATATTTGAATATGAATTTGGATAAGTAATATGTCTTTTCAGGGTTAAGTGCTTTCTGCTTCTTCTGTGTACAGTCTTAGTCTCATGACTATTTTAAACCACCTTACTAAGCATCAATGATTTTTCTTCTTTTTAAAGAATGTTTCATAAAATTCCATATCAAGTCACTCAGTACAAGTGAAACAATTTAAGAGGAACGGCTTAAACTTTTTTTTTTTTTTTTTTCCTTTTTACTTATGCCGTTTTTCTCTCTTTGGCTCTTAGATACATACATCTCTGGGCATCTTCAGCCCCTTGTTTGCAAGTCCGTCATGGTTTTGTCTTCTGTTTGTCCCGCTGTTGCCTGAACATTGCCATCAGAAGGCTGAATGATATGCACTCTGTGGTGATTTAATGTACTGAAAAACAAAGGAATGGCAAAAAAAAATACCATTTTGCTTCTAAATTGTATGCATATCATCAGTTATTTAAATACAATACATGTGATTCTGATTTTCTGTCTTCTTACCTTTTCCTTCTAAGCAAATTATTAAAAATATAGTTCCAAGCTTGTGTGCCAAACATAGATCAAAAATAAATAGACACATTTTGTGGTCACCAGTGTGTCTGGTACTTATGCTCTCTACATCACTGCAGCCTGGTTAATCAAGATTCCTGCTTTCAGAAACCTAAGGAAATAAGTCCATGTGATCAGCAATACAGCTCTGTAGGTAATGTAATATTTCCTAAGTTACTGTGTGCAGCAACAGGACACCATGACATAAGCCCTTTTAAAAGAGGTAGATCTTATTATCTTATTTTCTCCATTTTATTGATGGAAAGATTTATTCACAGAAGCTTGGAGCAGTTCAAGGTAAAGCACCTCTTTGCAATGCCAAAGCTACTCTACCCCCATGTGGAAGGTTTGCACTGTTCTGATGGTTTTGATGACTGACCACTGCACATAGTGCAAGCTTGTGAACTTGTGACATTGGCAGTGCTGCGTAGAACCTCCTGCTAGGCTAGCTGGATAGTGTTCATACGCATAGCTGTATAAATTAGCGTTTACTCATGCTTACATTTAAGTATGATACTTTTTTTTCTTTTTCTAATTTTAAAGAAATTGTCAGGCTTTCTGGAATAACCAGGAAAACAATACATAATGAATACAAAATGAAGAAAATGCACTAAACAACATTTACTAATTGCTGGTTGTAATTAATTAGTAATTATAATCCCCCCCTCCATAGTCTCAACTGCTAGCGAAAAATTTACTTTCATGAATTCAGTAAAACCAGGCAAATTTCAAAGTATCTTTATCATTATTATTTTAATTGACATATAAGGTCATTGGTTGTGATTGCATCCAAACCTTTTATTTTTTAAACTAAGAAGGGACACAAGTAGGGTCCTGTTCTTAGACTGATAAGAGATCAGAAGCCTAACCAAAAACCTGTAGCCAATACACAAAATAGTTAGTCTTTATTGTCTACATTTTGCTTTTGGGCTCTTCCCAGCTGAGAGTTGGTCTGATTTAACTGGCTGCAGCAGAGGGGAGCATTTATTGCTGTGTTTTCTAGCATTCTTCAGTTCTAATGACAGGAAGCATGTCAGGCAGTATGACAGAGTCCTGACCATTTGCAAACCCCTCGTGTGATGGTTTTCTAAGGAATTAAGTCACAGAGGCTTAACAGCATTATGGTCCTGGATATCCCTGGCTAGAAACTAAGGGGGCTCCTTGTGCTGCACTGGTAGAATTGTACTTCTGTCTAGTGCAGCATCATTCTGAGGCCAAATGCTCTTACTGCTCCCATTTAAGCTGTTTCTGCCTTACATTTTTTGTCTCAAAATACCCTTCAAAATATTTCTTCAGATTGCCTAGATTGTGTTATTAAAATGTCTTGCTTAATCTCTGTTAATCATCATAAGTTCTGCTGAAATGTGAGGGTCAGTCCTTACAAAATAGTATTTGTAATTACTGTCCCACCATACCATCCCACAAGCTGAAATTGACCATAAGCTTAAAACCAGGACACACAAGTGAACCGTGTAGTTTTCCTTCAGTTAACCCATCAGCATGGCTTCAGAACAAGGTTTTAAAATAGCACTATCTAAAAAAATAATGATGATATGAATCACCACTTCTTACAAGACCTTTTGAGGTTCTCCCTTTTCCTGTTTGTAAATCCTTAGTCTTTGCATTAAAATTTTCTCAGACAGGAAAACAATAACAACTGATTTACATGGACAAAAGCAGCTTTTCTCAGTTTTCAGTCCAGCTTCCTCTGAGATCTCATTGACCTCCAAAGTTCAACTTCTTCCAAGAAAGTTTTCTTTGGGATTAATAGCCTTCAGCATCAAGTCACTGTTGAGTGCTACAGCCTTTTTCAGTGCTATAACTAAGGCTGTATCAGCATTTCCACATAAACTCTTATTTTCAGAGATTTATAGCTTGCCTACAAAAATATAGTTTTATGCTGAAACTCGGAAAAAAAAAAAAAAAAAAAAAAAGAAAAAGAAAAGCTCACTATGGGAGTGATTTTACTTTTTATTTTGGGAAATTTACACAAATCTGTGGCTGTTTTTAGACTGAAATTCAAAAGAGACCTTGACTTGCTATCTACATCCTAGCCTGGCTTTCTAAGATTACAGATCTACTGATAAATTATGTTAGGGCAATAAAAACTCCATAAAAGGAGTTTTTAAATGGTTATTCCCTATACTAAAGATTCCCAGATTGAATCTATTCACTTATTCTCTAGAAGACATTTTAATCACTAGAAAATTCCAAGATTTATTTGAAGGTTTTAGCCAGCCATGCTAACATGTGATACCAACAAAGTGCTCTGCAGTAAACAAAGAAGTCTGATGTTTCTGTTACATCCTCAAGCAGACTAACTGAGCAGCATTTTGCCCCTTCTGCAGTTAGAAATGCTGATGGACGCAGGGATGAAGATGCTGTTGACTACACAGAAGAGGCCCAAAAAAAGCAGAGGTGAGGAGCTTGGGGAAACTGTGGCCTCCTGCCTTTTCAGGACCCGTGACAGTTCCCTGGTGGCCCCAGGGCTGAGCACCAGGACATCACTGTGGCAGAGAGGAGGAGACAGGCACCTTTCTCTCCAGCATCATGAAATAAATCTTAATGAAAATTAGAGCCACTTACAGCAAGACAAGAAGAAATACGTACACAACTCTGCTCTGCACAAGCCCTTTCAGAAGAGATTTGGAGGCACCATCTGGAGGTAAAGATGACAGAGAGATTCCATGGAATTTCCAGTTTCTTTTATAGGTAATTCCTGCAAAAGGGTGATTTAGTCCTGAGTCATTGCTATTAGGGATGAAAATACAAACATGACACAACACACAAACATGTTCAAGGCTACAGGCTACAAATTAATTGCTTCAAAGAAAAACATACTCAGCTACGATGATGACCCAGTGCAATACAATGGTTCCCATGACTACTCATTTATTCCACAACAGAAATCTGAACAAACCAGAGACAATACCCTGTCCCCAAATCCCCCCAGACTGGTCAACAAAACTGAAAATTCCCAGGCAACCTTTTCTGACAAGTATGGGATAATTTCTAATGTATGTGTCCAGCTACAGGATCACTAATTCACTTCATGAATACAAAAATCATATATTTTCCTGTTAATCACCTGCCATATGAATGGAAAGGCTAAGTCACCCCTTGGACCACCCCCTTGTTTCAGAAATGCCAGTGACTATCACATTTGCTCGTACAATCCAGACAGATCACCCTTAAATTCATTCCATTGTTTTCAAGCAGAAATATTTTGGCCCCCCAAAACAGCAAGGCAACATTATTTGAAAATGAGGCACTGGTTACCATAAAGAACCAACAGTGCTGCATCTGAGTAGGAGATACTAACCTTCTTATTTTTGGGAGTGATCCATTTGAATTTGATCCAGAAATCTTTTTTTTGAGAGCTGCTCGTTTAACTAGACAAATACAGTCCAAACTCTGAAACTTCTTTTGAAGGCATAATGGCAGGGAAACTTCACAGATGGGATTAGAAGTAAGATAATGAGGTAGCTTTGCAGATGTCTAAAGGAGCTCTTTCCAAATGTAAGGAATGGCATAGGATAAAGCTTGAAACTGAGTGACTGAAAGTCTAAGAAGTAGATGGAGGAGGCTGGCATCATGGGCTAATCAGTGAAAGAAGTGATTTCTTGATCCTGAATGAGAGATGATAGGTAGGATGAGGTGAGGCTATGAATGGCTTTGAAAGGGAAGACAAGCTGCTTATATCAGATAGAAAAGGAGTGTTATATTTGACAGTCAAAGTGATGGGCTAGGAAAATGATCTCTGCAGTGCTATGTAGTATAAAATCATCCCAGCAAAATTGCATTTGTCAAAACCAGATGAATGGATATTGCAGTAATCAACTGAGCTTGGTGATCATTTACATATATATTAATTCATGCATAATAATCATCATATAGTAAGTTCTATAACTCACTTCCATACAATTATTTTTAACAATTTCTGGAAACTTACACTTAAGCATGTGCGGCATAGTGAAGTGGACATTTTCTTGGATATTTCTTATAAGATTCTTGTGCAACATTCTTGTAAAATCTCTAGTTTTATAAAAGAAAAAAATGACAGTCAACATCTTTTTCTTTTTTTTTTTTTTTTTTTTTTTTTTTTTTCCCCTAAATTTCCCTTTCATTTAAATACGATACCTGAGGACAATGCTCATATCCACAGCATAGTACATAATGACTTTGCTGGTGGTCTTGGTTTATTCTTCTCTGGTAGCAGAGAAGAGGTTGTCCATGACAACTTGGAGATGACTCTGGGAAGTCTGTATGCTGGGTAACACAGAGATCAAGTCACTAGCATACCACCTCCTAGACATGCAGATTTAACAGCACTTCTCCACTTTGTTTCGAACAGTATTAGGTTATAGTGGTTCTGGCTGTAATACACAAAAAAATCATTTTATTCCCTATTGTATTATATCTTTCACTTCCCCCATACAGAGACTGACTGCTGCATGCACATTCTTCCAGGGCTTTTCCTATTAATAGACAACTTGGCTTCACACGCTGAAATGAAGGAACAAGGTTTCGAGTGCCTGCCTAATTTAAGCAGACCATATGTCATAAGTTATAGTATCCTGTAAGTAGAGAATGAAATAAAGCAAGATTGAGAGGAAAAATAGCTTCCTACCATTAGCTGGCCTCTCTGACTCAAATTTTCAAAGACATTTATTTAAGTGTGCTCAGACCTATTTACTTGTTCTATGCATCATGTGAAGTTATGCATATTTCTGATGTATTCTTAATGGGGGTGCTGTCTCAGGAGTAGAAATTCTGAGCAGTACTAGAACATAACTAATAAGGTAATGATCGTGATTTTTTTTATTTTTTTTTTCCCTGGAACTGCCTTTAACATTTTTTAGTGTGGCCAGCTTCACATTTTTCTGCTTTGGCTTGCCAGCTTGCAAGAACTGGAGTACAGTTGTTTACTATTTATTCAGTGTTTCATGATTGTAGGATAATGCTACAAAAGCTATTGCAAACTTTCTTTTGCTAATGTTGAAGTTTGTTGTTGTTGTTGTTGTTGTTTTAAGCAAGTAAAATTAATTATTATTGCTTAACCAGCCCATCTCTGCTGCATAGTTGAAAGAAATGTGCTCTTTCAGACTCTGAGTGGTTATATAATCAGCATTCCTCACAAATATTTGTCTCATTAGGACTAGCAATCCCATTTTCCTGGCAAGTTGTCTAGTGTGGGGGCAAACACAGTCAGAGAACTAGAAAATGTAAAAATCAGGATTTCCATTTACTTCCTCCCACTCATCTCACACATTTCTACTGTATGATTTCTTCTTTGCTTTGTCTTTCTCTAGATATCTCTTGAGAAGCAACATTGCCAGATCATATCTTTCATGTCAGGGAATGAATAAGAGCATGGTCAGCTGACAGGCATGCATGCTTGCATATTCTCAGGCTTTTAGGAAGTGCCATTCTGTACTTTCAGTATAAATCCGATTTTCATTACCTTTGTGATCCAAATTGGCATTGTCAGAGGTTTATGTTGGTATGAAAAACAGAAAAGGAAGAAATTTCATAGCAGACATAGCTAAAAACTTAATTGTTTTCTTATTAGTATTACTTGTGACCAAAGAGAAGAATAAAATATTTGTTGTCTCAAATGGAAGAGAAAAATCTTTGGAGAAGAAAATCTTCAGAGAGAAAAATTTATTGGGAATGAGGAGGAATTTTTTTGTGCATATTTTAACCAGTCATCATCTGGCTGCCTTATGAATTTGTAATACTGCATATTGTCTGCAGTTTAGGCACTCAAAAATCAGAAATGAATAAAATTTAACAAATAAAAGCCACACATGGGAAAAAATATCTTGCCAATCAATTATTCACACTTGAAAATACTATAGTTAAACCTCATCTTTTTTTTCTACTTAATTTAGTTAGTAACTTAGACTTGAAGGTGATGTCTAAAGCTAAAAGAAAACAGCAGTTATGGGAATAGGGAAGGCTGATTTTAATCAATAGTTATGCAATACAAAGATCTAAGATGTGGCATACTGTCCTTGAGGAAACAATCCATGGCTCCAGTCCTACAAACCCTTCTGTGCTTTATGCCTGTTTTATGTCCATGAGCACCAAGTTCATATTTGTGTGATATCCAAGAGAAGGGAAAAAAAAATTGAAAAATCACCTTTGATTGTATATTGGACAGACTGGTCACCCTACTGCAATCATCTGTGAATTTCTAGCCATTTGGAAACCCACTAAAAAGGTAGACTCACCTGATATTCCGTGCAGAGTTACGGGCCAGGAGTCTGCATTTTGCAGCCATGTTAATCTGCTGCCAAATGGTATAAACTCATCAGCATCCATACAACAAAATTTGTGTGCTTGGGTCATGATGTCCTTCATTTCTGTAAAAGAAAACCAGTTATTTTGGTATTTCAGTTTAAAGCACTAAGAAAAAGACTTTTTAATGCTTCCTCTTTTGCTTAGACTAGTGGAGATGTAATTTAAGGAACCATGTTGGCACATCTCATAGACAACATCTTTCTTGGAAGTTTCCTTAGAAGCCTAGCAAACAAGGCCTGGAGTTGCACTGCTGAATTTGCTTCAGCTTGCTCAATGCAAAAGAGAAACTGAAAAGTCAGGCTTTCTCTGTGCTCCGTTTGAAGAAAGAATTGTGATTGTTGGCAGAGGAAGGAAGGAACTAGGACAAAACAAGGGAAGGAAGAAGTTGTTTTTTATTTTTCACCAGCCAGCTCCTTAATTTTTGCTGCCAAGAGCATAACTCTAACTTACAAGACAAACATAAATCTATTTAGATATTATTTAAAATTAACTTAAATTACAGAAAATGACATGTCATTTGGGATTAATTCTTTGAGTATATAAAGAAAGGAAAATGAAGAAAATACGCATATGAGACAAAGGTCATACTGATGTCAATAGCAAATGTTTCCAGTCAAAAATAGTTTCTGTTCACATTTAATGTATTTTTAACTCATTGCATATTTGTTTATTTTTAATATTATCTCTTATTACAGAGATATGGTCAGAGATCTAAACGTACTTAGGTGTTTCAGTCTATATACATCTAAACAAGGAAGCTCAACACTGAAGGAAGCCTCCCTGTAGTCCTCCTTGAGTAACGTATATGTATTTTGGACATAACTAGGACCAAAAAATGTAGAAACAAAATAGTTATCTAGATAAACTAGTTAATTGCTGCAATTATTTAATGTAACATCTTTTAAGATTCATGATGATGGTATAAAGGTTGATGTCATGAGATAAGTTGTGAAGATCTTTCCTGCAGAAACATTTACTGGAAAACATTACTCCAGGTATTATAGACAGATTTTGAATATATTAATATTATTTACTAAAGCCCATTGGAAAGATAGGCAAAACCCATATTTTTGGGTGGGGACACCCTATTAAACCACATTTTGTAATGTGACATCCCATTACAAAAATTGGCCACTTAATTACTTGCCTTAAAAATGACCTATTTATCCAACCTTCATGGAAGAAATGAAAGAAAAAAAATGTTTACAAACATTAAAAAAACCATACTACCTTATTTATTTATTTTTTTGTTTATCACATTACAGCTACAACTCTGACCACAAAGAGAAACAAGAATTTCATCTTCAGTATAAACAGCCTCCAGAGTAACAGAGCACTTCATGAGATTCCAAGAATCACTTTTAAGCTGAAAGATGGAAAAAATCCATTTCTGCAAATAATGTACTTCACAGAGTAAGACTGCTATAATACATACTTTATGATAAGGACACAGTGTGGGAATACAGTTAAAGAAATCTGCAGCAAATTTAGTTAGATCAACAGTAAGGAGGCTATTTAATTCAGTTTCCATTGATGTAATGCCTTACATTTATTGGAGGACTAATACCTTCCATACATTATGTTAAAATTTGACCTTCCACTCTTTTTACTACATACTTTATATATATATGCTGCATACTACATACTGATTCTAAAAAAATTCTTTTCACTGCCATTAAGGAGCATGGGTGGAGTAATTGGACCATGCCTAGAAATATAATGTGAAAAATTTGTGAAAATAAAAAGCATGAACATAAGAGAATAAAGCAGTGTTTCAAAGAAAATAAAAATCAAACACCCAGACTTTGTCTTTAAAAATATTGGAGTTTTGTTAGATTAAATTCAACAGAATTATATATTCAACCAGATTTTGGATCAATGTGCGTATTCAATATTTAAGCTAAAAAAAAATTTATGATTATAAATGTAGTTCAAAACCTTATAAGAGTGTCATCATAAATGTTAGGATGTCTCATAACCAAAGTCCAAGTAGGAAAAAAATAATGTTATGCAAATGATACCTATTAATTGGAGTCCTCATTTCAATTGCAAAATACCTCAGCTACAACTTCTTTGAATGGGGACTGAGGATGTGCAGCACTTCTCAGAAATTCCCCCTTAATCAGGACTAAAGAAACAGCTGCAAACATCCAAATAGGCTTCAGCTTGGTGATGTTTTATTTCAATTTGGATCTCAACTTTGACCAAATTTCATAATGACAATCATCTTCTTTTTTTAAAATATGGAAATGACTTTGATCATCAAGAGGTAAGACACTGATTTTATTTAGTTTGAGTTTCTATGGGGACTTTGCTCTCTCCCTAATGGATGCTGAAAGACAATAGGTGTTTAGTGTTGTGGTTCCTTTATTCCTCTCTCTCTCTCTCTCTCTTTTTTTCTTCCTATATGATAACTGCATTTTAAAATAGTTGGAAAAGTGGTGATATTGTTTCAGTGAGTGGTATTAAATGAGATTTTGAAGCAAGAATAAGCACTTCTGGGGTGTTTCCAGATCCAAAGAGGACAATAAGCTCACAAAGCAGAAAGGGACTAATGACAGTATTCATTTGGCTTATGGTCTGTCTGGAAAAAGGTCACCTAGCTGTGCAATCTGGGATTTAGCTATGGAGTGTTTCCTTTTTTTGTGGGAAAGAAATAGCCTTCCACAGTAAATAAATATATAAATAAATCATTTTCTCAAAATATTAAAGGATGCAAAATTCATGATAAAAATATTCAATGTTTTCTCTGATCTTTTTTGGGCAACTATCTCATGTGAAGCCAGGATATGGCACATGCCTTAAAAACTATACAGCCAAAAAAAATTAAAAAAAAAAAAAATAGGAAAGGCAGCAATCTCTGAGAAAATTCCTTCCACTTTTCAGCTGGTGGGACTTGAAATCACCTAGAATGTCATAAAAGCCAGGTAGTCTCTGAGGAAAGCACCATGAGGTGGAGAAAACAGGGTTACATTTTTGTCATTTTCCTCCAAAAAGTTTCATATTTTAAATTATTATTTATAGTCTATTAAATTTGAAATAATTAACTTTTAGACAACAGTGTTTCCCAGCACAGCCATAAGCATCAGAAAAATGGTCTACTATTAGAAATGGCATTCTCTCTCTCAGAAATTTACTGATACCCACAAAAACTTGCAGTTCTGTAAATTTCCCTCAGCCACCACCGTCAAATGGAAAACCTTTGTCCTAATGTAGTCTGAGGTCTTAGTATCTGATATGGAAAGATTTTGAAGCTAACCTTCAAGTTTTCAGTGACTCTACCAGAGTCACTGTTTGTACAAATATGTAACCCCCCTAATTGTACAAAATATCAATCTTTAATGGGAACACCAATGCTTATAAGGCCTGTTGCATATCTTTCTCATTCAATTCAAAATCCAGATTTGCATTTCACCCTAAATCTGTCTAGTGTGTGGAAATGTCTGAATGCTCTTCTCTCTTGTACCCGGAAACATACCTGTTGAAGGCGGAATTAAAACTTCTTTTACTTCTAGCTGAATGAAATTTCATCAGAAACCTTCCTCTGCCATACACAGACCTATTGGGAGAGAGTTTAAACAATGAAAAGACAAAAAATGCTCACAACATACAAGTCATTGACAAGTACTTCTTTAATTCACTAATAAGGGGAAAACTTACAATGTGAGCTTCACAGGACTGCATTTCAGTCTTTTGAAGTACTTGTCATTTAATGAATACGTGTTCAGGCCCAATCAGGCACAAAGTCATAGTGGAACTACACTGCTTGATAACAGCTGCAAATGATGGGGTGGATGGGCCAGTCATTTGCTACCTGGAGAACCGACTATCATCAAAAAAAAAAAAAAAAAAAAAAAAGCAGCATACAGAATGCAGCAGACTAGCAAGCAGGGCCTGTGCTTCCACACTCTGCTCTTCCTTTAGAAGCAGGGAAATAGTAGCATTTTAAGGACATTTCTTGACAAGATATTTCCATTTAAATACACATAAGTGCCTACAAAAATCTGGACTTAAAATATCTTGCAAAATAACCATTAGTCTAATATTTGCTTATTTTTTTGGAAGCTATAGGTGAATTCACTGTTTTGACATGTTTCCTCTGAATTCTGTACCTTTGACAGTAAACCATAGGAATTAAAAAAGCGTTGCTGCACTTTCTGTAGGGGGCAGTCTGATCAAAGTTTTTATTTTGTTTTCTATTAGGAAAAATATTGGGAAAAAACTATTTTGCCAAACCAACATGTAGAACATTAATGGTCGGTGTCCAAAATGTTTTCAGTGCTGGTTAACTAGAATTATTTTAAATTTTGTCTAGTGGAGTATTCAGAATGAGTCATGTAGAAATGAATATTGATGTTGCCTCTGACCTCAAACATTCATGGTCTTGCACAAGGTCATATAAGGAGACCGTGGAAAGCTTCCACATAACTGACTTGATAATTTCTCTCCTTAGTTCAGCAAGCTGTATATGTGATATATACCACATGGTTTTCAGAGCATTCAGAATCACATTAAGTTCTCATAAAATTCATTTTGTAACTATTTAATTGTGAATGACGGTAACTGAAAATATACAAGGAATGTTGGGGCAGGGAAACAAACTGCAAGGGACAGCATTTTGCTGCTGCTGCTGAGGTTATTTTTAAATCTGGCAACGACTCTGTCACCATTACACACACTGTTTTTCCCAAAAAGATATTCTGAACACAGCATAAAATTCCCAAACCAAAGACTGAGAGTTTTAGAAAAATAAAACGCAAAGGCAGCTGCTTTGCTTCTTGAAATCTTTCTTGGATCTCCTAAAATTATTTTCTAGAGCTACTATACTTCTGTGTGTTCCAGACATATTTAAAGTTTTCAAAATATTTCTTATGCAGATACAAATGCACATATTAAAGAGTATGATTCAGACCAGAAGGAAGGATGAGTCAGTCATATATGCAGCAACATAATGAACCAAAGACAGAAAAAAAGGAAATGGCAGATTAAGGATTCCTTAAAGCCTGAATAAGAAAAACTCAGATCACACTGAAAATTATGTTTCATACTGGGAGTTATTTAAAATGTGGCAAAGGAGGCAGAACCCAGAATGATGAAATGCCAGTACCCAAGAACCCTAGGCATCTCTGGAACCGTGTGCAGCCGTGTCTCATCTTCTTCCCTCTACCGCAGCAGCAGCATCTCAGGGCTCTGCTGGGCTATGGACGGGCATGAAGCCTTCCCTCTCTCTTCCTAGAACATAACCTGGGAACTTTTATTATTCTCTGAACAACTGCTCCTTGCCTTCTCCAAGAGAAGTTTGTTATATGGGATAGAAACTGATTTTCTTGATAGAATTCCTTTTACAGATGTGAAATGGATCCCTAGGAGGAAAAATAAAGGAGGGACCAAATCCCCTCTCTACAGAAGACCATAGCTAAGCTTCTACTCAGCTGCAGAAGGGTGAATTACGAATGGTGGGTTTCACACAAAGCATTTTTATGGCTGGAGAAAATAACAAATAAATATTTTAAACAGTGTAAGATACCTCATTTCTATTTAAAATACTCCTGTTTTCATATAGTTTCATAAGGCCTGTGGCTATCTACTATCCAATTACATTGTGACTCTCATTTGTATTCATTATACCCTGTATCCTGGTTGGGAGGTCTAACTATTAACCTCTACCTGCAAAATATTATGCAATTAATTTATACAAGTGAGATAGTTCTCCCAGCTCATAAAATCTATTAGCTATAATGGCTACATTAATTGCTTACAAGAGTAAGACCAACTTGAGGCTTCATTTGGCATCAACTTTTCTAGGAAGAATGTTGCCAGTTGCTGACCTCCCAGAACACTGTTTGTTCCTTCCTTGATTTCCTCCTGCCTTTATCATCACTAAATCTTGCATGTCTCCACAGATCCAGAACACGAAGTGCTATTGGTCCTGTGGGATGCTCCTCTGGACGGCAGTTCTCTGGGATAACATTTCCAAGTCTCCCTTTTTGACTTCCTTTTAGAGAATCCTACAGATCTGTAGACATGAGCACTTTTATAAAAGCTTACTGAATTTAGGAAAATATACTAATCTTCTAAAATTGGGTCATTTCTCTGAAATATGCTTGTTATGGAGTTATCAGATCCATCTTCCAGGAAAATTGTCAGCTCTCAGTAACAGCACTTAGTCATGCTCTTTCACAGCACGACTCCCATCCTTAATCATCATCAGTAAAGCTAGGACTTGCCTGTTTGATTCTGCTCGGGAAGTTATTGAAGCATGTTACTTCAGCTGAGCGATATCTTAATGGGGAAATACCACAAAATGGAAAACTTAACTATGTCCTGAAAGAAAGCTTCTAAGTCAAAAAGAATGGCCCCCAAACCAGTCAGAAGGTACGGTTATTGCTTATCCATTCTGGCCTGTTTTCAACATAGAAGAAATAATAAACAACATAACATGCTGAAGACCTACCTGAAAACAGAAAGGGTAACATTATTGTCAGACACTAAGGAGTATGACTTTTGTCAATTAATGCTCTTATCTTCCACAGTCTAATTGGGAGCTTGCATGAATAGTTAATGGCTGAGGCTGGATAGCAGAGAAGGGCAAGTCAAGATCTGTCACGCTGGGATCGCTTGCTGTCAGACAGGCGAGGCGGCGGCTCGACCGCCACTGCTCCCCACGCGATCTGGCTGCGTCTGCCAGCATGGGGGAGCATGCTGGTGCCCTAAGGCAAAATTCTACCCAGCTGATGAAAACATGGATGGGTGGCTCGTGCTTTCTCTATGATATTTTCATATCATTAGTTTTAATGAGGCAGTACCCAGCACCCCGTGCACGCCTTCACTCAGCCCTGCCCTTTGTGCCTCGGTACGCATCATTTCAGGCTCTCAACCCCGCACATTTTCTGATGCTTCATTTCACCATCCTTAATCCTGAACAGACACAGGACTTCAGCATGGATCTCACACAAGTGGATGGCCTACTGAAGGGCTAGTGCAAAATGCTAACATTCTAGTTTCTGGAATAAATGAGCAAAACCAAAACCAACCGACCCCTCCCCCCCTTCCTCCAACAAACAAACAAACAAACAAAACCAAACCAAAAAACAAAGGGGAGACCGAATCTGGCGGAGCACCAGCACTGACCAGAGATGTGGCATCTAATCAATGTGTCTCTAGAGCAGGAAAGAAAGGTAAAACTGGCTAACCTGCAAAGCAGTTTGGGCTGACACTGTCAAACAGCTACACAGATCACAACCTGAACACTGTCACATGAATATCACCGGGGGTCTGCCAGCAATGAAAGCAACCTGCTGCATCAAACCAAAATAAGGACAAAATAATCCTACTTAATGCTATAGAAAATTACTGCAGGAACTCAGATCTGTTTAGGCCAATACAACATTGTTTGGTACAAGACAAGCACTGTTGTAGTCAAGTCTTAAAAAATACAAAGTAGGGACCGCAGAAACAAGACTGAATTAATTTGCAAACCATATGTTTCTCAGTGAGGGCATATATTAATATGCTTTCAGAAAATATGTTTTTAGACACATTCATTATCTGTTAAAGGATACTGGATAAAAAAACTATGCTTGCTGTTTGTGTTATTAAAGGCATGGTTAATCTCTAATTTATGTGAGGATTGGTGTTTGTGGGTCTATAATAAACACTGAAGGAAAAGAATTATTGGAGTGTTGTAAAAGTATTTCAATTAACTTTTAATTGTTATATCTTCAAACATGTATTGTAAGTCCCGTCCTTTATCCGGAACTAGACATTCACAATAATTATCTTGTCATTTATGGCAAACTCTTGTTTTTAAGAAATATATGATGCTTGTTTAAATGGACTTTAGGAGTGATTAATAGAAGTTCATTTCTTTAAATGGAACTGTGATTTGCTGTGTGTATTGCTAAAGGATGCAGTTGCTAAGACACTAGTTAAATAACTGGAAGTTGATTGCACATGTAAATCCATGGAGATTGCATTCTGTCATGAATTTGTGCAGTTTTTAAAGATCCCAATGAAATCTCTTGAATGCTGAGCAGGCAGAAGCTGCGTAGATTTAAACAGACAAATCTTCATCATTAACTCAAATAAAAACAAGATAAAATTAAAATTAGCCAGGAAGACTTTATGTGACCAAGCCATGCACCCCTCCCCACCAGCTCTATTTTTACGTTTAAAGGTTTAACTTTTTTTAAAGTTATTATTATAATTTTCTAGTGATATCTTATGGTAAAAGACACAGATATTCTCTGAGAAAGCAGCATATAACAGCTTCCCAGCTTTCCCCTCATTCCCTTCCTCTCTTCAGGTGAGTGCCTTGAAGAGCAAACCCCAGTCATGTTCCTTCTTGCTTGCTCCCATCTGTCTCAGTTTCCTTCCTGCAAGCCTCGCTCAGTACTTAAATAGAGAAGTCGTAAGTACCCACACAGAGGACAGGACTCTGTAGCTCAAAAAGTTGAAAGGTTCCTCCTTCCAGCTTTAACTGAAGCCAGAATTGTAAACTTCTCTTCCACAGGGGTAAAGGGAAGATATTTGCTTTTTCTTACACAGGTTTTCCTACATAGGAAGACATTTTTTCCTCTCAGTGTTCAAAACTAGAAATACAAGGGAAAAAGCCCAACTACTATTTTTTGTCCTAGCATTTGCATTCCACTTCCAATATTTGCATTGGGCATGTTTAGACATGTCCAGATTTGAGTGGCTTTTTTTTTTTTTTTTTTTTTAAGTTTCCCAAGTTCATCTAGAGCAACAACATGCAGATATTGCATCAGTTGCATTCTCTGGTTGAGAAAACAAAACATTTTTATCACTAGGTTAGATACAGCTAATTAGGGTAGCTGATCTGATTGATAACAAAAGTATTTAATACCTTTCCACCCAGTTTACTATGTGCTGCTAAAGAAGTTTCTAGGGGCAGCACATGAAGATGATTCAGCTTGGAATATGTGAGTGCAACTTTGATAATAATGTTCAGTGATAAATCATTACTTTTTAAGAATAGCTGTTGTAAATCTAAAGCTTAATGCTTTATATTTATACTATGTTTAATAAAAATAGCTTAAATCATTTCAAATAATCTAATGCATTAATATTAGCAACCAGATATGCTTCTGGAATTAAATAATACCAAAGAATTAATATTAAATTGGATTTTATATATTAATCAAGGCAAGTCTTTGTCTCTATCCCTGATGGCTAGATAGCAAGAAAACCATGGCTGGATGCTGTTTCCTTTAGAGGGCTACAGTATAAACAGTGACCTGGTCATTGTGATGAAAGGGATTCTAAAAGTCATAACACACTCTGCAATCAGAATGAGATAAATTGGTAGCTGAATTGCACACTGGCTCCACAAGTGAGCCGAAGTCATCCTCCAAGAGCAAAATAAACGTACAGCGCCTCTGGCAACTAGAGAAGAATAACTCCAGTATCATTTGTTTCTGGAACAAAACCAAACGCTGCCAAAAGGTGCCAAAGACTGGGACCTATGAGCTCGGCCTGGTGTTAGTACCAACGTGCTCAGACAGAAGATTGCATACATTAAGCAAAGCGAGGGAAAGGAAATATTACTCCTCCTATTTCACAGACAGAGGATGGAGAAGCTTTAAGAGAAGCTATCTGCTGCTACTCACAAAGAGCACAGCTGCTTTTAGTAGCCAAACTAAATGCAGGATGGCACTGTGCCACAGACATCTCCTAAATGACTTTCTTAGGCAGGGACAGAAAATGAATCCAGTCAGATGGTCGCCAAAGCCACTGCCTTAACCACATTTCCCTTCCTGTTGCTCGCTTCTCCTGCCTCCTGCTCTCTCCCCCTCCACGGAGGCAGCTTGCACAAGAGCACAGGGAAAATGGTCTTGGCCAAAAGATCGTCCTGCACAGCTCCTTCTGCTTTCCTCACGTTTGGGTCGTTGAAGCGGTGTGCTCAAAATTCAGCTTTTATCAAATTTATCACCTTCAATCATTCTCTATTAGACCCAGTAGCATTTCTCTAAACTGCTGAATGTCATTTTCTACTGGTTCCTTTATATTGCACAGCGTGAAATAACAGATATTATATGTAACCTGCAATTGCAGATAATTGGGTCACATCCCCAGAAGCCAATTAAAAAATAACACACTTGGTGATTTCTTTTGGATCTGAAGAGGACTGGTTGCGCCATCTCACTTCAGTGACTTTATATATATATATATATATATACATCTCAATATGTATGGGAGTTACTTATGGAAATAACAGTAGCAGGCCTGAGTGGTAAGCCCTGTAATTCAGCAATACAGCATCACTGTCACTTTCTGAACTCTGGACGAAAAATATCAAAGAGCCTATTTGTGCCCTATTATGAAGTAATGAGTATATACAATTTCACATCTCACAACTAGAATAGTGCCTGTCAGAAGAGACACTTTGATTGTTGTTAAGTATAAAATCCACATTTTCTTTCTGTGCCATTCAGACATACAAAACCATAGGATCTATTGGGATCTTTGTTGTTCTAAGAGAATCATGCAAAAGGAGAATATTTATGTTTTGAGTGGTGGGTGGGGAGAAGTTTTCTCCTCAATGTTCCAGGCCTGACCTCTTACTTCATGTAAAATAGACCAGAGCTACCTCCCTGTCTCTTCCCTGCCCTCTCTTGATAGTATTTGCATGGGACAGGAGAGGAAATGCAAGTGTTTCTATTTTTTTTCTGCTGCTTAGATAGACTCCGAAGAGGCTGGCAGTGGGCATTTGAGTTTCTTTTTTATCTGAGTAAATGACCGTAAAGGGAAGTCAATAGTTGTGGGGCCAGAGTACACACTTGCCCTGACTCTTCGCTTTTTCAGTTAGATCCCTGTGGGTTGGTGAAGTCCATAGCTGCTGCAATGTAATGGCTACCAGCCTGCTTTTTGAGACTTACCACCCCTTGGGCACCATTGCCACAGCATCTTCTTGGAGACTTTGGCAACCAGGACAGGTGAGAGTAGCTGTTATGGACAGGGATACTGAAGCAGCTCTCTTTGCTCCCTCCCTCCTTCCTTTCTCTCCCCTCAGCACTCTAACCACAGAAAGTCACTTGTATTAAGCAAAGACTTTATGTTAATTAAATTTCAAACAATTAGACAAATGTAATATTTCATTTCCACAATTAAAAAGAAAAACATGCTTGTCATGAACTGACAATCATCAACTTAGTGCTTTGGTTCCTAGGGGAAAAATCACTTAAATACATTGCACTTGACCGGCATTTCTCTCTCTACACTTTAATGTGTTGGTCATAAAACATCCAACAGAGAGGATACAGGTGCTATAGATGACTGCATGTATAGACAGGAATAGGCAGGAGCTTGAGCATTATATTTATTGGCTTGGCTGTTTATCCTTTAGGCTAAGGTCGTATGCATTAACCTAGCCACTTCCTAGATTTATTTTAAAAGGAAGAATTAAATACATGCCTAGTAATGTTAGAATCTAAATGGTTCCAGGTGTGGTGTTCAGAGACTACACAGCTACGCCCCTGTAAGAGATTTAATTTCATTTAGGCCCCCGTGGGGCATGATGACACCCCGAGCTATCTATGCCAGGGGTGCAGCTCTGAGGGCACCATCCCCAATGCCTTCTGAGGCCTGCACAGCCGGCAGCAGAGTAGGTGCCTTCATGTGACACTAGCACACCACGTGCTCAGCCTGAATCTCTTTGCTTTCCCTGCCCATCCTCCATAAGTTGCTCAGCTGTCTAGCAGGGATGGCTCAGCATCGGTGACTGCTGACAGCCAGGGTGCAAACTATGGGCTATGTAACGCAACTGGAGGAGGCTACCCTTACTAGGAAAGCGGAGGCAATAGAAACCTGGTGCTCATTTTGGTGTGTTGAGCTATTTGCAGTACAAAGATAAGTGTTTTGCAAATCAATACCTGGGAAGAACACAAAGGAAGTAAGGGAAAGAAAAGGGATCAAGAAAATGGATCTGTATCTGAAGGCAGTGGGAATTATAGCACATATTGATAGACCTTTTAATGGATAATTCATTAATCTGTTTTGCTCACACTTGCAGTAGACATTTAGAGGTCACTTAACACCTCACTAAATTATGCTATGTACATCAAAAATCATACCATCTCTGTAGGGAGTATGCCAGCAGCTGATCACACTTCTAGCTTCCTGCCAGTCTTACATGCTTGGAGACAGCTTCTGCTAGGCTGGGTTAAACATCAGCTGTATAGCCATCACCACATAAGAGAGCTGTACCTGGATGTTGGGGAAAGAAAGAGAATGGAACACAGAAGATATCAGAGGGAAACAGCAAGTATTTTAGAGAAGGTAAAATTATTGGGTCCTGAAAAACATGAACAATTTTCTTTGACTTAAGGGTCTTCTATCAAGTTCCCCAGAGCTGTACCAGTTTCCCATTTCTGCCACCAGCTTCCAGTGTACTTTCACAGGCCACTTAATCTTTGAGAATACATAAACTATATATATTATTAGCTTCTAGAAATAAAAATATGATCTCCAGGGTCCTCTCCTCCCCAGTCCAAACCCCATGACCTTCCAGAGAATAAATCTCTTTTTGAGATTTCAGTATTCTGAAGAGCTCTGAATACAGCTGCAAATCACCTCAGCCTCAGTTCAGAAGCATGGGGCCAGCTCTTCCACCCAACTCACAGTAACGCAAGAACCGTACTTAAACCACACTGCTTTGCTGCTTGCAGTGCAGCGGACAGAGCCTCCTCACAGCCATCCTCTGAAACAAAAAGGGTGAAAGTAAATTGCATTTCTTAGGTGTGGCTAAGCCACATGTAACATAAACAGTTCAATTTTCTCTCTGCTTTTCATTTATCCCCAAGAAAAATACTTCCTGGTTATATTTAGCGTTCTAAACCAGTCTCAAGAAGGGGCACTGGGCAGGGTTTGTGGTTTCTGCAAGCAATCTGCTGATCACGCCATCTTGGGTAAGCCATCCCTCACGCACAGCCATGGACACGTTGTGTAGGGAGTTCTTTGGATTTGCTTCTTTTGTCAGGTCAGTAAAACTCCTTTCCTTTGTCTATGAACAGAAAAGCCTCACCCAGGAGAACAGCAGAGCGTGCCTGGCAGGTGTGTCACTCCCATCTCAGGGTCCTCCAGGGAGCTGCCCACCTGCCAGGCCAGAGCACGCTGGGGGCACATCTAGCTCCTCTGCCAGAGGGCACCAGAGTTTGGCACAAACCCTCTCTCTTTCAGCTCCTCTCCAGCACAACTGGGTCGGCTGTATGGGAGACGCATACATTTTTTTCCCCAACCAGGGACTGGTCAGAGCTGTTTCCCATGTGCTGGGGAGCTGCAGGAGGAGCACTCTGCCACCCGGTGATCCTGCTAGGGTGAGGTGGCTCGCACTCCCCATTAAGTGGCAGTAACACAAAATGGACTTGTGAACATTTAGTGCCGTTATTTTAAATACAGAAGTAATGCCAAAAAAAAAAAATAAAAAAAAAAAAGTTTTATCCCTCCTCAAAAGCCTGAGGTTACTTGTAATACACTGAGGTTCCTCAGGCTTGCAACTCCCTAGCAGGGGGATTCCTGGCCGTTTTTATCAGCGTATCTCTCCCGGGGACTGGCCAACACTTCTACAGCTTAAGGGATTCACCTGTAAAACCACAACAAAGCCTGCAGAGAGATAGGAGAACTTCAAGAAAAAACGTGCAGCTGTTTTCCTTGGTAGTTCAAGATAAGAATCATATTTTTACTTGAAGGAAATGAGTGTAATTTTTAAATAGCAAAGAACAGTGTGAACATTTTTCTGACCAAAGGCAAACAAAATATTTTTCCGATGTAGTAGACATGCTGATTATTGCAGGTAGTCTCAGTAATCAGTACAGGGCCATCTTAATTTTCTCCCCTGAAGCAAAAAGAACTTTATTATCTGTAGTTGAGATGGAATTTATTGAAATGGAGCTCAATAACTATTAAATAAACAGGCCAAAAAATGAATGAATCTAGGGGAATGAGCTGAAATAGTGAGATACATCATGAAATGTGATTAATGACACCGAGGGAAATATAAAATAACATGTTTCCCTGGAAATGGGCTGTAAGTGCACAGTGTCTGCACAATATTGTGCATCTGCAGTTCTCTGTCCTGCCACCTAATATCCAAATTGTCTGCCAGTATAAACACAGCTGCTAAATGTCTTCTACAACTGCAAAAATAATGAATCTCCACTTTCTTCCCAGCTATTGAAGTATGTTTTTACAGAGACAAATGCAATGTTTACCCTTGTTCAACAGAAGACAAAGTTGATGCCCAACGTATATGTCTTAGTAACACATTCCGATTCAAATATCATAGATCAAAGAAACAGGATGGGTGTTTTATAGCATCCACGGATGAGATGAGATTTAATGTCTTTGGCTTGAATAATTTCTCATCTGGTTTCTGCATAGACATATGCCTACCCTTCAGTGCAGGATCACTGTTTTAATTATATTTGACCATCACTGCAGCTTTACTGCATCTAGCGGGATTGAGGGGGAAGGACGAGAGATCTCCTTTATGTAAACTCCACTTTCCACATTGTGGATTGGCTTGCGGACTCTGCTGGATAAGTACTGTGATCGGTTTCTCCTCAGCCTGGAGACATAGGTCTGCAGCAGCCGGGGGCGTGGGAGACTCCAAGTAACAATTTTCCTGTTATAATACTAGCCTGGACTGTAAGAAGTAATTTAAGATAATTTACTATGTTGCATTTACTTAAACAACTCATTTTCAGAAAATATAACTAAGGCAAACCCAAGTGAAACGGAAAATGATAGTCAAGATTTTCACTGTACTCTGCTTGGTCTTTGCCTAGATAAAGAGAGCATTAATGGGGGGTAGGGGGACAGGAAAGAAAGAAAGAAACAAAGAAAAAAGAGAGAAAGCTCCACAACCTTAGGAAGGGTACCGATCTATTTATATGCTTCCTGTAATGCTCAGAACATTTAGTCTTACTGGCCACAAGAAACCACTTTTGTTGTGCAAAAGGTTTCACACATGAACTGAAGCCAAAAACTTTTTTTCATAGTACTGTGGGAAGAAAAAATATTACTGTAGAGTTTTGTGAACTACAGAGACAAAACAGTCTGTTGACCTGATAAAAAGTTGTTGAATTTAAGAAAACACAGCCACCCCCCACAGCCTCCTTCAAATCATACTCCTGAAATTCACCTCTCTTATATGGAGAGAAAACCAGCACCTAATCATAATCAGGTGCATAAGCAAAGAACAATTACATCTCTAGACTAGCTAAAAACTAAGCACATAGTGTTTTTTTTTTTTTTTTTTTTTTTTTTTGTCAGCCTCTCACAACCTGTGCCTCATTCTTATCAATCCACCAACTCTTCCACTGGGATCCTGTAGGGATCTTTCTCTAGACTTGCACATGAACCAGCTACCCAGCTACAGCCCCCTTTTCTACTGGCTGTAATAGAAATACCAAAGAACAGTAATACTTTTTTTTTTTTTTTTTTTTTTTTTTCCCGCCTATTAGAAAGCAAGACAGATGATGAATTTTAATAAAATTACCCCAAAATAAATAAATAAATAAATAAATTCAACCTTTACATGATACTTAAATCATTAAGACATGTTAGGAAGATTTGGTCAGGCCATTCCATTGAGGAATAATATACAACTTCAGTCCTTTTGGAGATCTTCCAGCTATCTTTCTCATATTTAAAATAACTTTTCCAGCTATTTAATTGCTGGTGTTCCTAATCTGATGTATTATGAAACAAGATACAGCTTTTGGATACGACTTTGTCAATGATCACTCAAGGTCGGTAGTTATGCTTGATACAGTTCCAAGTTGCTGCTGGCTCAGACTGGCATGTTTGGGAGTGGGGAGGGTCCAAGTCCTCTAAAAACAGCCAATCCACCTTTCCAGCAGGTAAATATATCTGAACTCTTGTATCTGAATCTTGAAGTACCCACTTTGAGCATTGCAGCTGGGAGAAAACAAACTGAAGTCGAATCCAGACTTTCGTGCTGCTAGCCTGAAATTCACAACTGGATCTAGGAGCCCAGCTCTCTGACTTTGTACTCCAAGCCTTTGCATTTTTGTTCAAGAGCTTCATATTTTTAAGTAACAGTTAAAGCTGAAACAAACAGCTGCTCCCGCTGAGAAGTAGTGTTTGCATGCTGTTCTCATCCTCTGGGCTGGCCCCAAGGAGCAAACCTCAGCAAGCACGTGGCAGCGCTCGTCCGAAGCGACAGGGCTTTGGACATGGCCGCGTTCAGGCAGAACAAGGTCCTGGTGCCAGGTACAGCTGTGAATTATTCTAGAGAAAAGGGTGATGCCTTCAAAGTCTGAGGATTTATGCTACCCCACATTTATTCTGACATAAATCACAACAGGAATTTAACGACATTATGGGCAGATGTTGGCACAGAGTCGAGTGAGGATGGACATGCTGGGAGGCAGTGTGTGACGTGATGCCCCCAGAGCAGGCAGGCAGGCGAGGGAGGTGGGGATGAGCAGTGCCGACGTGAGTCCTGCCTTACTGACGCTGTCCTGGAAAGCAGTATTTGACAAGTGTTCAAGTACCAATTAGTAGGGAGAATTAGAGCTCTCATCTCTTTTCACATGAGAGGCATCATGGCACATCCTGAAAGAAGTGGGGATGATTTTTAGCCTTTACTCACTACACATTTCCCTTATTCACTCCTTTCAAACATTTTTATTTCAAAAAACAAGCCTCTCAGTTACAAATCTGCTAAAACATAGAGCTTTTCACAGACAAACACGACGGCAAGCTGTCAAGGTAACAAAGGAGGCTTGGAAGAGGACTCGGGTCACTGGGAAGGCATGCACTTACTATGAAAAGCTGTTGGACAATGCTGAGGAAAAGCTTGCCAAAATGCATTGGAAAATCTGAAGTGGCCTGATCATTACAAAAGATTGGTGTGTGTACTTCCCAGCAGCTTTGGTAGGAGTTGCTCATGGGTACTATCCTGTGATGGTCGGGCTCGAGGGATTTAAAAAAGCTGCATACAGAAGACCAGACCTGCAGAGATCTAAATCTATTTCCCCAGTAAGGCTACAGGAGGAAAAAAAATAAAAAGGAGAAGCAGTTTTCAACGCAACTGTCGTCTTCCTGCCATAACAACGTCTTTCACGTTGCCAGCAAAACAAATCCAAATGATCACCACAAACACACACCTCTCAGGAAGTCTGCCCTCACTGCTGGCTTCAAATATTCTCCAGGTCTTTGCAGCGCTGAAATTATTCCTGCATTGAATCCCAGAATTACAGTGAGACACCACCCGGTCTGTGGTTACGGGCTGCAAAAATAAAGCCTTGGAGCGGGTGCTGGGCGCTTACATGGTGGAGCGGGGGGCTCAGGCTGTCCTCTGCTTCCCCACGCCTCGCCACAGCTTTGACCTGCAGCCAGGGAAACCCCCAGGCCCCCCTCTTCCCTCCGCAGTCATTCTCACTGCAACCTGTCACCTTCTTCAAGCAGCCTCACAACATTTTAAAGAACAAAACGGTTGGTACGACACCTTTCATAATAATAAATACGAATAGCAGTGCTTTTGTGAATTTAGGTCAATGCATCACCCTTAGAGCGCATTATAAATTCATCAGAATCACAGCCTGAAGAAATTTTTTTCTCTGGCATCAGCTGCTTTTAGCCATGCCACAGATCTTTAGCAGAATTTAAACTCCAGATTAAGTATTGATTGAGTTTAAATAAATTATAATATGTTATAACCAGCAAGCTGGGCTGTGACTGGTGTAGACAGTTTCCCTTTTTACCTCCCTTCCCACTTCAAATATTAACAAATTTATTCACTGCATTATGACTGTAATGAACAACCAACTCCAAAAGGTATAATACTGAAGTAAGTACTAATTTAAGCAGCACCTTCACCTACTTGACATATGAATGAATAGAAATTATAAATTAGGTACAGAATAAATATATCAACTTAAAGGATTATGCGAACAGGAATAATTCCTAACGAATTAGCTACAGAGAAAAAGTAAATCCAAAACTGCAGTCTATATTAACATTTGATTACATTTCAGATGCTTTGTTCCCTTTTTTTTAAGGTTCAAAAATCTCTCTGTAATGATGGCTACCACCGAACTGTAACACAACAATACACTTTTCTGTCATGTTCAGTAGCATCAGCTGCTTGTGCATGCAGCACGTTATTTCTGGACGACTACCAGGTGAGCATACCATGCCACGCTATACTTAAAAGGAACAGAAAACGCACACGAGCAGGTGTTCAAAAGGTAGCTAAAGTATAGTTACCAAAGCCAGATGAGAAACAAGACAGGCCTAAACTTTACGGAAAAGAAAACAACAAATACGTGCTGTACTGCTAAAAAAGAGGACAAGAGGACACATAAGGACATATAGTTTTGTGTTTGACCTATTTTGGTTGATTTAATTTTCAGATTTTGTAAGCCAAGCTCCAGTGAGTTCCTGAGGAAAAAATTCTAACTGGCATTTTAGTGTGAGTCAAACCTCACACAAAAAGTGCTTTGTGCATCAAGATAACATTAGGAGCTGTCTAGCTGCACGTACCAAAGGACCCATGTGAACAAAGCAAAACAGAGCTGTAATGGACTTCTAATAGCAATAATACTTGCACTTCTGCAGTACGTTCCAATCTGAGACCTGAGTGCTTCGCAGTGTGTAAAAATTAAGCCACCTAGTTGGAAATTACAATACAAAACCATTAACACAATTTTACTGATGAAGAAACTGAGGCACAGAGAAGTTAATGGCATTACCAAGGTCTTACAGCCATCAGGATGCCAGTGTGTTGGCAGACCCCAGGCTTTTTGGACCTCCACAAGGGCACAAACTCCCTGCTCCAAACAGCTCATCTGACTGCTAAGTTGCTTGTTCGGCTAATATTTCCCTCGCTTCACAGACAATAAAATACATCTTCTCATTTAGAGGTAGCTTATTTCCTGTTGCTGTTCCTACCAAGCTGATGACAGGAACATTCATTCTTTTAATGAATTTGCAGAGAGTTTGGGGTATGAGAGCTGTTCAGATAAAGTCTGCTGAAGCTGGGAAGAGTGACTGGAATTGCATGTATCACCATATTGCAGCATCCAGACATAAAGTGTGACAAACTTTATTCCAGCTGACATGGTGAGCAATTGCCCATTTTAAGAGACATTCTCAGAACTTTACCAGCAGTATTCTCCTCAGACTGTACACGTAGGAGGATCCTGTTATTCTTTCAACTCCTAAGTCATTCACTGTGAATAGAAGTGGCAAGCTTTGAATTTGACTTTTTTTTTTTTCTAGTTGCCAGTGAGCAGCTGTGATATTTACAGCTTTCTTTCCATTCTCTGCTAAGAAAGCAGAGATTCTATGTGATTGCTTTATTCTGAAAAATATAGTAAATGAATGATTTTTTGAAACATGTCTTTTTCTAGTTAGATCTCACACTGCAGTTAGAATAGCCCAGTCCTTCTCTGAGGCATTAATAAAATCAAGAGGCAATGGAGTTAGATTTACAGTGCTCTGCATTTTCACCTGCTACATCTAGCTTCACCACCACTGAAATCTTCTTGGGATTTTACCCCAGGGAAGCCAAACTTCTGTTTGGCCAAGCAGGGCTTCCAGCAGTTCTGGTACATATAAATGCGTAGCCTCAAGGGTGCATCCAAAGGCCTTCAAAGATAAGCACAGAAATGCCACAAAGCTGAGAGGGGTGAGGGACAGAGTTCAAAGATCAGGCAGTAACAGGAGGGAATAACACAGCTCTACCTGCTATACCATAAGAAGCATTAGGAACTTGTCATTTCAATGGGGTTTCTTTAACATGAATCCAGAGCTGCTGCTTTAGTGTGGTTACACAGGGATATGTGAGGAACCTTCTCATAGTTGAGACGTAACTTGTTATTTTTGGGGAATGAAATACATGTAAACTCAGTAATCCACCCTAAAAAGAAACCACCACAACTACGCACCTTATGCTACTATAACCTAGATACTTTAGTTGGACAATGAGGTTCAAGGTATATCCTTGTATTTTTTATACATATTTATATGATATCCTGTGTATCATTTTCCATAGATATATACGTAAAAACATTCAGGAAGGAGAAGTAAAAGGTACTGCTAGCAGCACTTGCAGTGCCAACCTATTAGGGTCATGGCACAGTAGGGTAAAGCTGACTAGGACTTCCGTATTTGTAGAGCATGAGTATTTTAGTGATTTCTAAAATTGGTGTCCTATTGCTAGGAAACCTTTAAGCTTTGAAAGAAAAATTCCACATTGTAGCATCTCCCTTTCTCTATTCCCCTATTCTTTAGGGGTATAACAACCTTCCACATCTCTGCACAGAGAATTGCTGTAGTGCATGAAGCCAATCCCTACGGTGGTCACATTAACATACGCATCTGACACATCAGAAGTGATCCTTTTCCACACATTTATCATGCTTATCTGGTGCCTTTAGACTAACGTTGTCTTGCTTTCTCTGGGCTTGAAAGCCAATTAATTTTATATTTATAAAATAACAACGCAGCCACCGAAGCCTTGACATCTCTGCATTAGCTCATATTTGGTAGACTCCTGCATTTACTGCTGTGCAAATGCAAGACCTGTGTGATGATGGCTAGCTGTGTTTGAAAATTCTTTAGCCCGAAAGCCTGGCAAGAATCTGAGAGGAAGTGTTAAAGCAACCTGACAGAAATCCCCTGCAGTGCTTAAGGAGGAAAAAAAAAATAAAAAAGCATCCCTCCTCCCAGCTAAACCCTGAAAGAAGGTCAATGCACTAGAAGGCTCTGAAAGTAATTTTTTATAAATAAATATCCTGGGGAATTAGTGCAGTCACATCCCTAAAATAAAGGTAGTTATGAGTATATAAGCATTTCCTTCACATGTTGGGGACAGCACACATCAATCAGTGTGAGATTAAATGCAGCTCTGACTGCATCCTACAGAAGAAAGCAATATTTTTTCTCGGGAAGAAAACTGGGATCAGAAGCTTGAATCAGCGAGTTTAAATGCATGCCTAATGTTAAGCCTGTGAACAGCCCAACCTCTTTGGGCATGCTGGTGTCACAGACCCCCGAAAGGGCAGTTGTGGCCCTAAAAAACAAAGCCAACAGTGCAGCAGTAAATGCAGACTACCAAACGTGAGCTAATGCTGAGACATCAAGGCCTTGGTGGCTGCTCTGCTCCCCAGATTCAGGCTCCCTGATATTCACCTCTGGTTGATTCCTGCTGGTCAAGGAAAGTGTCCCTTCTACACAACCGGTCAGCTTTAGTGCACGGGAATAATTTGTTTTCCTTTAAAAGGAATCAAAAGTTTTAATCTCCTCTGACTGGTCAAATGCAACCATTCCTCTAGTCAACAGAGTATGAATTACACAAGTACTCACTGTAAATCTAACTAAAACGACTGAGAAAGGGCATTTTCAGGTTAAAAAAAAATACTTTCTCTTGGAAAGGATGTAAAATTTCAGGGAATTTACATATTTTGTGCCATTCCTGGGAGGCTTTCACTAAGCGTAGACTGGTTTTCTGACTATTATTTCAACTCTTCCTCCTCCCACTTTAATTTTATATAGATTCGTTGCTTGTACAGATTTCATTTGCTTAAAGGAGAAGAGTATGGAAGAAAGGGGATCATTAAGTCACAAATCCACTTATCTCCACTGCATCTGTGCTCTCGTTCCCTAAGCGGCAGTAATCTCCTGCACTCTGGAAAGCTGCACAGGTTTCTCACGGGAGAGGCACAACATCTGAACCAGGGTGCACGCAGCGGTCGGCAACTGGAAGAAATACAAGCAAGAAAAAAAAACAAAACTAAGCAAAAGCCCAAATCATAAACTTTTAATTTCTCTTCCATGGGAGTATCAACTAACAGTCATTTAATTGAAGAAGATATGTAGGCCTTCCTATTTTGGAGGTAATTTCCTAAGGTTTAACATGCAGCTAGAAAGCATACAATTCTATATTAGCACCGCCTGATCTTCAGTTCTGCTTATCACTGCCTGCCATGCAGCTGGCTTGCTTTCTCTCTTTGAAAGTCTCAGGTTCTTTGCAGAGAAATTATGTTTCCCAAATACAGATGGGAATCACGATGTTATAACCATTTTTCAGAGCCACTACGCACATTACTAATTGTGTACATGACTCTCTTGACTGACTCCATTGCACATGCTGAGATTAGCGGTTACCAAAACATCATTATAAATTATAAGGTAAGGCAGCTGAGGCCACCTTTATATTTCTGGCATGGATAAGGTGTTGATAGCCTGTACTGAATGGAAATTTGTGTGAAAAAATGAGGTTGGAAAATGTCCTTTTTCCTGAACTGTTAAAATGATAAATACTAAATAAACATCTGCAAGTGAAATGGGTCCCTGCTGTCCGGCAACTACTCGTCTAAACAGCTAGGCAAGTAGCCACAGGTGCAGCCAAGTTCAGGTATGGCACCCAAAGCAAACAGGGAACACACAGAGCACTGACCACTTCATAGTTTTGGGGGTGCAGTCTTTTAAATCACAAGCAGAAAGATCTCTAATTATCCAGAGGCCCCAGTTCAGAAGATTTGCCTGGATATTTTAAGTGGATGTTACCAAGACACTGAAATTACTATAAATAGGACAAATTCAGCAAAATATTTAGCAGAAGAAATGTATGTGCACAAGGAGGTATAGAAATGGAGAAATTCTCATGAAGAAGAGAATAAAATCCGAATCTTTTGCTGTCGTTACACAGCAATTTGACATTTTGGGAGCTGAACTATGAGCTAACGCAGATTTCAGATACTATGAATAGTGGTAGCAGAAGAAAGAGAAGTAGATGCATCTGGCCAATTTAAAATGTATGATCTGATCTAGGACTGCAAACATTTATATATATAAATATACACACAAGCCTTCCTTCTTATCTTGAATATGATCATGACTGTCTCCAATATGTAGACAAGATATTGCTTGGCACCCGATTACTTTTAACTCTTAACTCTTCCTTTTAAGAAGAACTTAACTCTTTCTTTTAACACAGTTCAAGTTACAAAAAAATGTGGTATTCTTTATAAGGTAAACAAACATTTTCTTATTTAATCTATTTCATGAAGTGCTATTTACTGCCAGTTTCTTAAGCACTTCAGATAATAAAATCTAAATCCTTGATCCTAGTGAGAATTTTAAGTGCAAGGTTTTTTATTATTA
The DNA here is from genome assembly GCA_011076525.1 of Nettapus auritus. Classification (NCBI taxonomy): domain Eukaryota; kingdom Metazoa; phylum Chordata; class Aves; order Anseriformes; family Anatidae; genus Nettapus; species Nettapus auritus. The sequence continues at coordinate 6,247,875 of CM021772.1, forward strand.
TTATTTATTTATTTATTTATTTATTTTTTATAATGTTGCCTATTAAATGCTTTAACTATGGCTTCAGGAATTTAAGGAAGTCTCATTTCTGAATGTCTTGATCTCTATGTCTTAGAAGTTAGGTCATTTTTTGACCTACATTAACCGATTGATACTCCTTCAATGAGTTATGCGATCAATACATGACTAACATCCCATGCATTAGCGCTGAATATACCAAAAGGTTAAAAGATGCACATTTTTTTCCATGAAACATTTTTGATAACCATTTTCATGGTTTTTATAAAACCAGTGGTGAGTAGACCAGTTTTAGACCTAGTGCTGTGGAAGCTGGAAAATGAGGCCACTTAGGCATTTTTACCCTATAAAATATCATGTGGCAGATAGTTTTAAAATTCCCATAGAGTGCCCACAACAGCCTAGCAGAAATCCACATGCCACGTATGACAAAGGTCACAAGCTGCCCAAGAGAAGCCACTGTACAAAATTTGCAGAACTGATTCAGGATTGCATTCTGTTTTAGGGCATTCTTGAAAGGAATCTTTTTGATAAAGAAAAGGTACAGCATGCTCCATGCTTCCCTGAGCAGTTTCATTTTGAAGTCTATTTTCTTTTTCTAAGTGAAATATTTTTACAAATGTTGCATTCAATGGAATAGGAAGAAGAAAATAAGCATTATTTCAATTTTATCAATTTCTAATTTTAGTTCTTTTCACGTTTTGTTTGTTAGGCATAACTAGGTCAACATTTTCATTCTTTCAGGTTGAAAATCCTGTCTGAAGAAAAGCAAAGTTACTTGTCATGAAGCAAAGCAAATGGCTGTGAATAATTTATAAGAAAGTAAAAATATTCTGCTTTAGAGATTTTAACAGAAGAACAACCTCAAGTTATGAATTATTATAATTACGCTGAAATATGCTCTCCCTCCTCTGATTCCTTTGCGGTGATCACTGCCACAACACTTTTTGCTCGAATGGCTGGCGCTTTCCTGACCACCGCAGTCATGGATGCTCCGGGCCCACGGCCGGCGCCCTTTGGACCATGATTTATCTGTAATTACAACCCTGCTTCACACTTCCCTAAATATGTTCGTTAAGATTCTTGTAGGTTTCTCTCCTTACAGAGGGTAACATGTAGGTGTTAAATGTCTGGTGGGCTGGGAGGTGATAACTGTAATGCAGCTGGGGCTCCAGAAGCAAAACCGGTGCTCACAGGAGGATCGGGGCTCATTAGTAAGAGAGCACGCAGAGATCTGCACACCCACTGCTCAGGTACAAAGCAACACCGGTATCAGGTAGGTGGGTAAATTCTTGTATTGTTTAGCTCCAGCTCCTAAAGCCAGTATTCAGAGAGATTTGTTGTCATAATATTAACAAGGTCTTTCTCTGTATCGAGACAGTAAATTTGAGAAACATAGTACATTTAAGAGAACAGTAAGATTACAGCAACTTGATTAGGTGTGAATTCAGTTTCACTAATGCTCTTATTAAAACGCCTGCAATGAATGTGTGAATTCTCTGTGGTTCTGAGAGAAGATGAATTATTTAATAATAAACTCCGTCACTTCTTTCTTCATAATCTTTTATATGCTTTCTGCAGTACACCATCTTTAGCATACTAAAGCTGACAAAAACCACCATGATTCCCAGCATCTTTTTCTCATTAACAGAATTCTGATTTTTAAGGGTGAACACTTAAAAACACAAATTAAATGACTAAAATGTAGGAATGGATATATACATAAAACAGCTTCCATAAAGAAGTCACCATAGTTTGTTGCAGTTGCCACTGGAGTCAGTAAGTTCATGTCTCTGTGTGACAAATAATCTCTTCCAATCCTGACACACTTACGCTGATAGCTAACTGGAAAGAGAGGGAAAGGAAAGGCAGCCACGGGTTCTTATCAGAATGACAGATTCCAATCATTTGCATGAGTAAGGTTTCAGCAATGCACTCCATATTTTTACATAAGGTGTGGTCAGATACACTAAGAGCAGTTTAAAGTGTACAATACCTACTCGCTCATCCTTCTTGCCATGCCATTGATTAATGACTGTTTGGCAATAGCTTGAGTCTTGAAGGAACCTGAACATCTCCTCTTGTTCTTCAACCTTAGCCCAGGATCAGCACAATAAATCCTAGTTCTTAATATGAAGCTTCTACCCAACATTCTTCTGCCTTCATAAACAACTGACTTCCTGACTGACACATTTCTTACGGTCATCCTTGCATTTGGCACCCAGTGATATTAATATTCTTCAATCAAAAATGGGTGGTGGACATTAATTTTGACGTAGGAGACCTAACTAAGTAATAGTGCAGGGCAGACAGACTTGCTGGAAACAGTCCTGCTTCAGACTTGCATTTTGGGGGGGACTCACAACATAAAATATAGGTCCTTAAATTTTAGACTTTAGAAAACGCAAAACATCTATGAACAGATTCTGAGAATCCCAACTAACTGGCCCCCAGACATACTGAGTGCCATGTATGTGTATTATCTTTTTGTATTTTGGATACTGGACTTATATTTTATGGGTGACTATAACAGGAGTATGAAATTTGGGTATTTCAAAGCTTCCCCCAAATTGAAAAAAAAAAAAATAATAAATCTCTTTCTCATGAAATGCCACAGAGTTATTACCACAGCTCCAAGTAAATTTCAGATTAATGTCATGGTGACTTCCCTTGCAGAAGGGCTACTGGATATCATCTTGCATTTATGTGCTATTAAATTGTTTTCCTTCTTCCACAACTCGCCATTTCTGTAAGGATCATGCAGAACATTACTGGATTGGCCTTGCTAGGCATACAACACACCATGACGTACCACAGAGGGAGTTCAAAATTACTCTTCATTCAATTCCTTCGTATTTCATGGCAAAAAAAAAAAAAAAAAAAAAAAAGAAAAAGAAAAAAGAAAAAAGAAAAAAGACTCACATTTGCTCTGGTTGCCCATGCCTTTAAGGAACTCCTACTGATTTGACCTTCTATTCCAGGTCACCAATTCTCTCAGCTTTGCAGTCTTAAACAATCTTGGTGGAGTTACACCTTTCTACAACAGAATGACACATTCATCTTCACTTTTTATCCTTGCTACCTACAAGCTTAAACTAAACCTTTCATGCTTTTCACCAGTGTGTAAAAGAAAAATGTGCTCAGATTCTTCCACTCAGAAAAATATGCTGAACTTCAGAAATTAAAGTTTATTAGTGACATTTGCACTGAGAAGTAAAAGTAAACTATTCCAAGCAGCCCACCATTAAGTGATATCCAGCATATGGCTATACTGCAGGAGTTTCAGGACTGCACTTGCCAAATATCCTCTCAGGAACTCTTTTCTCTAAGCTAAAAGCAGCCTTAGGTAGGTGCTGATCACCCTTCTTGTGATTTTCAAAACTCCCTCTGAGATTCTAATACCCAATTCCGTTAACTTCAGCAAGAACCAGGCCTGCTAATCCTATAGGTAGGATAGAAAATCTTCAGCTGTATGCAGGTGCTTCAGAGATTAGAATGCTAATCGCTCACATTTAGCTGCTACTATCAATAGAAGAAGGAAGGCAGAAAGACAGCAGAAAAGAGAGACAGACAGGCTTGGATCAACAGAGAGGCATATCTACCCCCATGTGCTTTTGCCTTTTTCCAAACAAGAAAAATTCAATCTTCTCTCCATCATTCTTGTCCTAAAGTTCCAGAGCCTGAAGCAGGAGACAGCTTATAACAAATGGTACCTGAGAATACAAAGCAACAAGGGGCGGGCTGGGGTACACGACAAGTGCCTTTTCCCCTTCAGTGGATCATTTTCTTGTAATACTTTCAAACAGATTATCATTTTAATTCTAGAGATTTTCCTAAAACCAGAACACACTTCTGCAGGAAATGCGTAGGATCTACTCATATCATCTTTGGATATTCAGAGATCTTTGGAGAAGCTGCTCTTTCACCTAAAAGCTGATAGCTATTGACCCCCTCCCGTGCATAGTAATGGCCTTCTGAGGATGGATAAATGAGTACTTACATTTTCAATAGATTTTACACCAATATAAGCAGTTATTCCACTGAGTCACGTGTGATTTCCTTCTTAGAAAGAGATGGGGGAGATGAAAGGGAGCTATTCTGTGACAGTAACTGTATTTTTACTGTTTTTGGCTTTGATTTATGGATTATTATTATTATTTTCTTTAAGAAATAATATCCATGACTTTTCATTTTTGGAAATGTTTTCATATGGGAAGGTGGCTGTTACAGTGAACAGCTGAATCATATTGCAGAGACTACTGAGAGCTGCCAAATTAAAACCAGGTCTGTCTGAGAAACCGAAGGAAAGCAGGATATCCTATAAATTAAAATGAGAAGTTCTTTATACAGTCTAACAGAGAATCATGAAATGCATGATTTCCCTAGGTTTTGGGGTGGAGAGAAATACCAAAGACAAACTTATTGGTTTTTCAAAGACCTTTCAGTGCCATTTACTTAAAGAAGATATTTAAGAGATTGTAAGACAGCATTCATGCCCTCTCATGGAAAGGAGGCATCTGTGTTACAGGAAAATTAAGTCTACAAAGTTCATGTTCTGATGCAAGACTTATTGGTATTGTAGCCAAAGAATTCCCACAACCTCTTGTCTTTGTCAGAAAGTGTTCAAAAGAGAGCTCAGTGCTGTCTCTCTTCCTCCATACCTGGTCTTCTGGGGCTGAGCTGCTCCTTGGCTTTAAATGGGTCAGTTTAGGACATTATTATTATTATTATTATTAAGTTAAAATAGTGCATTGACTCTTACTGTGGTGATTTTTTAAAATTATTTTATTATTATTATTATTTTTTTTTTTTTTGGTCATGGTGGTGGGCTAAAACAACACTGTGTGACTCTACAGCCTTGAAGCTAATATAGAAATTTACTGGTAAGGAAAGTGCATGGACAACTGTGAGTCTGTGGAAAACTCCAGTTAAACATCCTTTGCAAAAATACAAAGGACTTAACATGACATAAGGCAGCTAAGAACTGAAATATTTGCCATGATAAATTACTTGTTTCAGTGTAGCCATATATTGGGGCAATTACTGAGAAAGCAATAATGCAAAATAATTTATGCTGGTAGATCCTAGTCTAATAGAATTGCTGACAATTTTTCTTTACTTCATCCTAAATAACTTTTATTATGGCAGCTACTAATATCTGCAACATAAGAATGTGGCAGTTTTCTGCTATGGGCAGAAGAAATAGAAAAATTCAGCGTGTCATGGATTCAAACAAAGAAAAGTTGTGGCAAGTTTGGTTTTCTTTGAGTGAGATTTTCCAAACTGCATGTGGAAAACCACATGAAAAAGAAGGACATATGTATGCATTTGAAGAAAAGTGCTTGTGTCTTCTGTAATGCCAATTAGAGAGTAGAGATGGGTCTTTTTTCCACAGGATAGTTTGTGTCTTCATAACCGTGGTAGGAAAGAAGAGGGAGGCTGGAGATGGCTCTAAGCAGAAACTTAAATTTATTCCTGTCAATGCTGAGAAAAGTATTTGGAATTAATTGTTTCCCAAATGAAGAAAAAAGAACCTGCTAAGAAAAGGTTCCAGACCTCCTTAGACAAGAAACCATGACTGAGGAGACATTAGGAGGAAAATGAAGAACAAAGAATAAAATTAAGAACTACAAGAAGTAAAAGAAATCATGTTGATCAGCAAACAAAGGTACTTCTTAAAGGCTGGGAAATGCATGAGCAAACAGATTTGACAAAAGTCAAGTTTAGCTAGTATTGCAAAGGAAGTTGAGGCAATCACTACAGGATTTTCAACCATATACAAACGCAACAAAGTAAAGGTGTTATCACTAAGCATTTGACAATAAGGATGAAACATGGACTAGGCTCAGATCTAAATAAAAATGTAAAAGCACGAATGTATGAAAGCACGGAAAAAAAAAAAGGAAATGTGATAAAATGCTCCACTGATTTAGTAGAGAGATCTTATGCTATATCAAGCCATCGAACAACCTCGCAGAGCTGATTTGCTTGCAAAGGAATTATAAAAGATTACTTCCTTCTGATTAAGGCATTTGAGGGTGGTGCCACACGAGAAATCATTAGTTCAGCTGAGAAGAAGAGTACAAGTGGAGGGAAGCACAATTGTGTTATGCAGAAAACAACTGCTGGACTCAGGGCTCCCTGGGAGCTGAGCTTCCCCAAGGACCAGCGTGGGAACAGATGCTCATGTCTCGTGTTTCCAGTAATGGTTGTCATAGAAAAGAGAGAAGTATGTTAATGCAATTTAATGGTGGCACCAAAGGACGAACTGTATATATAAAAGATAGTCCAAATATCATGGAGGAAATGGTTGGTGATAATGAAAAAAGTAAGAACCTTTCAATCTCAAATGACGGGGGAAAAAGGACAGGATATGGGATGAAGACAGGACAGTCAAACATCTCTTGTGATTCCTCCGTGAAAAAGGCAAATGCTGACCCAGTGCGTTTCAGTGGCAGTATTTCCAGTGGTAAGCAAAACCAAACATTTTTGACAAATTCTGTAGCATATACAATTCTAATCACTCTCACACAGAAAAGCTATGTTAAAATACGAGACATAGGAGTGGTACGGAAAAAACTACACTTATTTTACTCAGGAAAAGAGGAACAGCACTATTTTCAAAGAAAATGTCTATAGTAAGCAAATCTGGCAACATCTGACATCTCGGTTTCCATTTTTCTACAGAGCCGTCTTAATTGCATACATTTATAAGAAACCTGCTCCCCCTTGCTTAGACCTTGGCAAATGACTGGCTGCAGCCTCTCATTCCCTGTTGCTGAGCCACCAACCTCCATTCCTCAGAAATGCAGAGAAACAGGAGAGACCAGCAAGCAAGCACATCTCTGCCTGATTACTTCATGGCTCCTTCTCAAGCCAAAGCTCTCTGCTGCAGTGTGAGCCACGAGGCTTTTACTTGGGTAGACCCTTGGGTACAGCTCTGCTTTCTCTGCATGCCTCACAGTGGGAAGCAGACTGCAGTTAAGTGAGTGCCTTCCAGCTGAATGAACTATCACGTACTGAATGTAAGAGCTTTGGTTGGCACGCATGTTTATTTACCTCCAGCGTTAGATGTAAATGACAAGGCAGCAAATGATCATCCTTCCCCTGCACAAAGGGATCAGAGTAAGATCTCTGCCATACAGCAGTGACAAGGAAATGGAGGAGGACAGTGTGTTCCCCATCTGTGACATGGAGCCATGTGGCTAATTGCTCCATCCTGTAACTGGCCACTCATCAGCACAGAGACACTTCCCGAGACAACCAGCTCCTTAATGCCTGGTTTCATTGGTCAGCCCAGAGACTGCACCCTGCTGCAATAGTCAGTGAAGTGGAAGGTTTTCTAAGCAAAAGAACCACCTGCTGATCGTGCGCCCGCTCTCTGGTACTCACTTTCCACCAGACAGTGAGCGGTTCTGTTGGCCACGAGGGGCAGAGCAGCAGGAAGCAGCAGTTATGGTTTTGCAGGGTGCAGAGTCAGCCTGGTGCCCTCCTTATCTGAAGTCGGATGCTCCTCGGGAGCACTGGGATACAGATAATCCTTTGACTTATTTCAGAGCTGCTCAACAGGCAAGAATCTGTTTCAGCTGTCATGAAAGAGAGCTCTTTCATAAAGACAGTACAAAAATAAGAAGTGTGATTTTTCTGATATTCCAGTTATGTTCACCTGCTTGTCCAGAGCACCCACTGGTCATATAGCTTGTGACTCTGCTTCTTTTCTTTCTTTCATCATTAATCTCTAAGCAGTGAATCTGTGTGCGGGCAATCCTGCATGAGACAGAGCCAGCAGGAGACAAAATGAGGCAAAGAGGATTGCATTTGACAGAGCTGTTTAAATAAATTGTTAATTTTCTTAGAATACCGGGGGACCTGTCTGTAGCTCCAAATCTCCATAGCTTGTAATCTTATGAGCCATCTGTCTCCCTGTACGCTAGAGAAGGCTGCGGATGATGAAATATTGGGATGTAAATATTGAGGGGGTGGCAGATTATTGCAATATCTAATCCTGCATCTTGCAAGATGATGGGTTCCCTAGCCTCCCACTGCGGTAAGGGAATACAAGGTGTTCAGCATCTCCAAGGTCTGAGCTCCGAAACACACATACATTTGGTAAATGGGATCCATTTTTCTGTTAGATGTGATGAATGGATGTGACTGTGTTTCTGTATGTTTACTTTAAATTTAAACGTATATTTTACCCATTAAAAAAAAATGACATTTTATGTTGTATTCAGTAATACAAAACACAGAAAAAACAACAAGCAACAACACTCAATCTATTGACCTTTAAGGTATGCTGTAAAACTGTGTCTTCACTCGGCTTTGTAGAGGACAGGGACTGGGTTAAAACTAACCAGTACTTATCCATTTTTTATAGGAGGGATGTCTGGGATGAAAAGAACTCATATCTTCTTAGGGGGTTAAGGCATATATTACATTTATGTCCTAAAATGCATTAACTCGGTACATAATAGGAGATCTTCTTTTTAGTGTAAATTAAATATTTAAAATGAGGTCTGGTCTGTGGTGATGAAATTAATTTGGCTATATATCATCCTCCTCAAAAATGTTGTGACTTTGAAAGACAAATAAATGTATTTTCAACTCACAAACTCTTCAGTGTAATAATTCACGTCCTCTGTGTCTTTATATCTCAAGAGAGACAATATATCTTGTGGGAGAAGATCAGAGAAGAAATCTAGGAGACCTGTGTTTCATTTCTAGTTTAAGAACTGAGAGGTTTAAAAGAATAGGAGCTATGTAATATCTTCAGAACTAGCCTTCAATCTCTTCTCTTTAAGCTTTCTCATTGTAACAGTATTTATCTATCTATATAAAAAAGCTGTTTGGTATCTTTGCCTGAACTGTATGCATTTTTTTTATACGGTTATCTATTATGTATTAATTATAATTTATAAAGAAACTATCAGACACACTTCAAGATACTACAATTATGTTTAGATTCATACTATGATATGTAACTGTGACATTTTAATAAATATTAAAGCAAGTGCCTTCTCCCAAACTCTGAAAATATTCAGCTGTGAAGCACAACACAAAATCTCTCAGTTCCCTTTCTTTTAGCCGTGTAATTAATAAAGCGCCAACAGAGCCTTCTCCTAGGAAGTCCAAATGAAGCACCGCACTTGTTACCTTAGCCCAGATCAGCCTCATAACACTTACTTTCCAACCCTACGTTGCTGTTTTTAATTAACTATCAATCCATAATATTTTCTTATATACAGTTGATTGATACAGCTTTTATAAGACAACTATCAACAAGTCCTTTAGTGAAAGAAATAGCACGAATAACCAGCTTCACTGTATTCCAAGAAAAGGCTTACAAAGTAACTAAGAAATTGAATTTTTTCCCTTCATATCAACCCCAGTGAAAATATGGACCACAGATGTTTAAGGTCACTAGCTGGACGGCTGTTATTATCTCCATATGAACATCTATCTATATATATATATATTGTCACCTACAGCATTGTCCAGACTTTACACTTTTTATTCTCCTGTATAGATGATTTTTCTTTCTAGAATTCCACAATATACCAACAAATGCCGCTAAAAGAAGGTGCCAGCACATTAGGCTTCTCAGGTGGATAGCACTGCTGAATATTGACAAAGATCAGTGCTAGGGTGTAATATTGGCACACGTGTAAGCACGCTGAACCAAGAATCAGGCTTATGTAATCTCTATAGAGATAGGATGGCGTAATGCACAAATTTATAATGTAATTAATGGGCCACTAATGAAAATTATTTCGACGCTTTGATAATTCAGAAGTTCTCTGAGGGACATTAAAAATGGATTTCAGGCATTTGTTACAGAATAAATCATGTAATTACTAAAATGGTTCTAATGCACTAGAAAGCACATGGCAGCAGACAGAAAATGACGCTACCAACCTCATCAAAAATTCCAAACCGGAGGTATCTGTACGTTATATAACAGTTCTCTCGCTGGACCTTTATTTGCACACACTACAAAAATAAAAAGTACCCATCTTTGTCTGAGAGGTGTCAATTCTGAGAGCAATTTAAATCCTACTAGCTTTTTGAAAACAATGAATATGCAATTCAGAAGAACACCGATTCTTTTCTTCTGACTACAGACTATTGGAAAATGTTATAATCTCATTGTTCTAAAAGAAACAGCAAATTGAATTCAAATATCTAGTACACAAAACCAGTGTCCCATTAAAAAATGCCAATCTACACATTCTGCCTTGAGAAAAGGTTTTCAATCATCAGTATTCTGACCACGTTACTTGACAGCTCAGTAAAGACGTCCTGGATGCACATCTTAACTTTATCCATGTTATTCTAATGCTGAAGGAAAATTGTTCCTTAAAAGCATCTCAGGACACGTATAAAAGAAGGGAAGAGAATATATATTTTCACCTCATCATGAGATATTCTGTCCAAAACCAAAATAGTGCATTACCCAGTTTGTTTATTTCACAATTGCTAGTTGTTTCAGTAGGAGGTTGCTGGGCCTTGAAATGAAAACTTTGACTTATAATTACATAAAAATTCATCCTAGTCTTAGTTTAACTCATGACCCCGAGATGCAAGTTTATTTTAACCACTTTGCACCCCTCCAAATGCACAAAAATATATAGTATAGTGCAGGTGATTTATAAATATTACAGAAGAATTTTTCTTGACAAGGCATAAGATCACAGATACCTATGCTGTTGCATACAGAAGACCTTTCTTGCATTTGGATTTCTAGGCAGAATAAAACAAATACCAGAAAGCTTTAACTGGCTTGCTTTTGTTTTTGCATTCCTTCATATTTATATTTGCACTTCACTTTCTAAAATTATTGGCCTTATTTTTGAACTTTGATTTATATAACAGTGGCTTTTTACTTTTCATTGTTTATTGTTCTTCTTGCCTCATGTTTAGATTGAGCATGCTGCAATGGTTAATACAGCAAATACCAGTTCAAACTTTCTGTACGTTAACATTTTGAGAGCTGGAGAAAATATCCTTTGTACCTAGAACTGTTACTCACCTAAGGCATCTGCACAGGACTGGCAGATATGACCAGCACTTACAGTGCACTTACGATGGCAACTAGAGGTCAGGCAGAATTCCTGACATTTAGCTACGTAAATTGCTCTTCTGCTCATGTGAAAACATGCATAAAGGCTTCCAGATACAGGAGATAAGCTGCTTTATGCTTGTATGTGTCATTTGGTCAGGAAATGAATATGAAAAATGTAAACAGCACAACTTAGAATTCAACATGAAGAATAAAGTTGTGGGCCTACAGATCTTGGCTCTCACATTCATCTCACGGTGTAAAAGCAGTTAATTGTACACAGCAGTCTGGCAAGTGTCACAGGCAGTGAGAATTCCGAGCTGCAGGAGTCCTGCCTCTTGGTATTAAGGCTTTTATCTATTGCAAGGTTTGCAGATACTTTAACTTGCAGTATGAGAATACACTAAGATATTCTCAAATATTTGTTACTACAGGCAAAAGCAGATGCTACCATCATCAAGCAAGCTCACACAGTATAAGAAAAAGACTCCCAATCTCTCTCAGAAAAGTACTAGAGAAACACTAAATATTTTCCATAAAACAGTGAAATCTCTGCAAGAAAGGATCCTGCTTATGCAACCTGCTCTCTGAAATATTTTTACAAAGTTATCTCCATATCTCTCCAAGCTGAAATGTTTGCACCTCTGTCAGGAGACAATCCATCTCAAACACTCAATTTTTGTCAACTTCTTGATGGTGACACTGGTCCCACTTAAAAAACTGGCACATATGGCTGAAATGTTTTTACACTACCCCTGATAAGTGATGGTTTACAGCAGCTGAAAGAATTTGCATCTTGCATTTTGGTACAAATTCCCAAGAAGGGGTTTTGTTTTATGGTTGGAGAATTAATTTTTTTTTAAGTGAAGATTTATGTATGAGGAATAAAATATAATCAGAAAAAAACAACATGAGATGGGGTGCTCATTTGCCTGGGAAAGCACATGCCTAGCTATATGACTTAATAGTGCTCCACTACCTGTTTCCAACACCCTCTGTAAGTGCCCAATATTTTTTTGATCGTCAGATTCTACAGACAAAGTTGTTCATTGTAATACCTACTGCTAAAATACTTTTGTGTGCTCAGGTTTATTTCTGAATTCAGTTTCCATTCAATTTCAATTCCAATATAACTTAACAGCTCAGAGTGATACCAGATCATGTTAGCCATGGCTTTGCATGATCACCTCTTGAAAACCTCCAGGGATGGAGAACCCATGGTATCTCTGGGCAGCCTGCTCCGGTGCTGCTCTACCCTCCTAATTAAAATGTTTTTCCTAATGTTCAGTCCAAAATCTCTCAAGGTGCAACTTGTGGCCATTACACCCTGTTACATGATTTGCCACTATGACAAAGTGCCTGTCTCTGTTGTCTTTGTAACTCCCTTTCAAGTTGGTTGCCCTTAGCTTCCTCTTCAGCTGAGTAAACAAGCCTTTCCTACTTAAAAAAAAATATATTTTTGTAGGGTAAATTAAAATAACACTTTCTATTTAATAGCTGAATCATCATTTTCTGTGTATTTTTAGTTTGCTGTCCTGGAGAATAGCAGATGTCATTTAATCTCTGAACACGGCCTGCTTTCAACAGCAGTCTTGCTAAATGTTTGATGGTAACAGGTGAGTTTAAAGATAATATTTCTGGTACTAGTAACAGCACAAAAATATCAGTTTAACTTACAATGCTATCAATACCTAATAGTGTTCTTTGACATAGGTAGTTAATGCTATTCTTTTGTAATTCTATCCATAAAAATGCTACATCCCCAAATTACCATCATCAGTGGTTGACGATCTGCCATCTTTCTCTTGAAAGCATTACTTCTCTGACATGTTATGGGATACGATAGCAAATACCTGGTTCTGGGAATCCATGAGTACTTGAAAATAAATCTTACGTTACATCATTGTGAATACAAAGCTCTTGTATGTGACTTGCTATGTTTTCTGTGCTATGTTGAGATATTACAAGCTAAACTGGATCAGGCTGCATTAGTACTTTCAGGGAATACCAGCACCTAAATTCTTCATACATTGGTACAAAAAAAAAAAAATAATTAGGTATTTGAGCATTTATTCCTACATGAATACCCCCACATCACCCCATCATAGAGTGTGCCATGCTCCTCAAAATGGCCACCTGTAAAAAGAAAACTCCAGGTAAATTCTGATTACTGTGGTGACATTGGGACATAAAAGTGGTAGCTTTCCAAGCTATTTTTAAGACAAAAAGTAAATAAAATGATATTTGAAGGTCTTTATTATTCTGTTTTGTAACAAAGTTTTTCATTGCTTTTGTTCTCATAGTGAAGCAGGATGTGCAGAAGTTAATAAAACGATGCCCTTCTGCCAAGCTTGCTGTGAATGGCAGGGCCTGTTCTACCACACACTACTCCCCTCAGAAAGGTTCATCCATTTATGGCCAACCTTTCATTTTCCCACTTAACATAGAATTCAAAAAAAAAAATCACTAAAAGGCAGAAAACATCCAAGACACTCTATTGTAGAAACTGATTGTTATGGCCTGCTTGAAAATATCTTCTACATATAAGCGAAAGGCTAATTAAAACAGTGAGACCTTCCAACCCATGTCCGTACTGTCCATACAGTCTTCAAGACAGGACCAAGTAATTTCAGGTAATTATATATGTATTCTCTACCAGTAGCTGCCTTAAGGTTCCTCTCACTTTCTGGCTGAGGCTTCCTACAGGGTTTCAGGCCAGAGCACACAGGAGGACATGAAGCACTTGGCCCCTGAGCAGCTCGGCTGGGCAGGGTGGAACAACTTGTCGTCCACACAGGGTGTAAGTGCAGGGAGGGAGGGGTGGGCTCCCAGCAGGGCTCCTCTCTTGCAGCACCCCCTGCCACCCGCTTACCATGATGAGGCCACTCCTATCCTCATCCTCTTCTCAGAACTGGGCTGTTGCAATGTACTTGTCACCACAACATCTCTACCATACTCCTGTGAATGACTAGAAAGATAAAAGGGCAAAGAAAGCCATCAACCTGTACAATGCCAGAGCACTGTTTTTAGTTAATGTAACAAAATCAATCACAATGAAAAAGTTTCAGAAACTTATATGCAATGCTCAATAAAACCAAGAATCTTGGCAGGGCTTTGGCAAATAAAAACATTAATGCTACGAAATCGCTCTAATCACATAACAGACTTTTTTCTGTTCAGTTTTCATAACGTTATAGGCATATTGTTCTTACATTGCTCAACGACACAGATTTACAAGAGAAAGAAGGTGCTGAGTTTTACAGAGGAGACATAATTTTATTAATCTGTCTGTGTCCACAGGCAGTTACTGCTGATCCTGGGTCATCTTTGCTCATGATCTTTTATGACAATTGAAGGATTTCTTTCTAAAAATGAAGCTATAAAAATCAGAAAAATTTACTCATCTCTCAAGTGCAGCTGACTGCAACCCTAACACAGAAAACAAGAGTGCAGAGGACAAGCCAGATCAGAGAGTGCCAGGGAGTACTATAATATGTTTTCTTTGTAAATCAGGCAAAAGACATGTTTACAAAGAAGAAAAAAAATAGGAAAGCCTTCCATAATATTAATTTACTGTACTAATTTAAATTGAGCCGTGATTTATGAGCTCTGCTGCCTCACCGAGAAGTACTGTAGAAGTATTGTACCCTGAAGCCAATACTTTGTCTTTAGATTGTCTTTTGGGACTGAAATGAACAAAAGACATTTTACATATCCTTGTTTCTTCCTACTGATTGGATAATTTATTCTTCCTTTTGCTGAATTTGAAGGGATTTTAACTTTCAGTACTCATTTATTTCTAAGTTTCAAAATTCACATTAGTAAAGAGTTTTTAAGAAGTAATCACTGTGGCAATTCAAATATCATCCATGTTAATCCTAACAAACTGCATTCAGATAACATTAATGGGCTGATTTACAAGTACGAAAGCGAGGATGGAACTATTCTTAATTTATCCTGCTGTGTTCAGATATTACCACACATATGGCAGAGGAGATTACCAGCGGTTCTCAGACCCTCACGATTCTTGAGGCATAACAAAGCAGATTAATGATGGAGTAAGAAGGTCAGCTCAGGTATAACGCCACCTTTTCTCCTGGATTAATTCAGGGCTAAATTTTGGCCCAATTTAACATAAATTTTCATTTTACTTGCAGATTGGGGTCACTGTCTTATAGCAGAATAGTAGTGAATTCTTTGTCTGAAGGAGATGGAGGATTCCCAACCGAAGAGGTTAAATATCTCATTTACTTTATCACTAGTTCAGGTTCTGGATACAAAAGTCAGTACTTGCCTTCGCAAAATTATTGAGGAGAGAATGCTTTGCTCTCCAGATGTAAAAGTTGATACTAAACTAGCACCCCTGCAACATAATGAAACAAACAGGGGAGACAGCACAGACAATATTTCTGGTGAATTTCAGGCCATTTGGGAAGAATAAAACCAATCACGTATGCAGATGAAAATAGTTAATCTGCATGCTTAAACAAACTGCTCGTCTTTGTGAGAAAGAAATGCAAAAGAACAGTAGGTGAAGAAACTAAAAGTATCTGATAACACAACTTGGTCTCAAATGAATTAATCGTTAGAGAAGATAGTTATTACCCACAAAATTAAATGCTATAAATATAAATATTGCTTGAGAAAAACTGATATATTTCCAAGATTTCATATACAATCTCTAGCTGCTTTCTGATAGATTAATTATGTCCTAATAAAACCATAAAAAAGCATTTAATTAAATGCAAAGACGTGTACTCCCATGTAATGGAAACATCAACATGATAAATGCCGTGCAGCTGTAGTGAATGCATTGTAATACCTGTGTTTATTGGAAGGCAAAGAGAAGCAGGTGTGGTCTATGCAGTAAGCAATGGATTTAAGGCTAAGAGAACAGGTTTCTAGGTCAGGGATAATTCCTGATGTTTAGTTTGTTTATGGTTATATTGATTTTTAAGCCTCAGTTACAAAACAAACAAACAAATTGCTTCATGGCACTATAGGAGACTGAATTTCCCATACTTAGTATTGCCTCTTGAGATGCAAAGTGCTCTGAAAATTAACTTACTCAGTTTACATACAACCCTTTTTTTTCCTTGGCTTGAAAGTCAACATCCAAACCTAGTTTTCAGAAGGATCCCGGCAGATCCTTCGCTTTCCTTTAGAAAGCTGTTTGTACTAACATAAACTGTCAGCCTTTACTTCCTCTCTTCGTCTTGCAAGAGACACACACAGCTTTCGACTTCAGGAAAACGACAGCCAGCTTGGGTCAGCACACCTGCCTTTCCATTGAGTGGTCTCTGTTAAAACCCATGAATAGATGAGAGTGGCCGCGGTAGCACCGGGACCTCCCGTAGTTCTTAAGGTGAGATACGATTGCCTTCTGCATGCTCCAGCCAGGCACTGCCTGGACGGGCATGACGGGCAAGGAGAGGCTGAGCTGGCAGCCACATGTAGGGATGGCTCCCAGATAAGAACACAGGTGTCTGATTTATTAGTGATTACTCTCATTAGAAAGGCCCATGATCGGCGCCAGAATTAAAGTCCCCTGAAGCTAAAGTGCAGCAGTATAGGTGAGATGGGTAAGAAGACAGAGCGTGGAAAGCCACAGAAGAGAGGGAAGAGAAGATGAACAGACGGGCGAAACACACGATCAGGAAGAGAAGCCAAGCCAGTGAAAGTCTCTCATAAGTGGCAGGGAATTGTTCAGTGGTGCTCACATGAGCTGAAGTTATTGAGCACAAGAGTGACAAGTTTGCCTGGGGTTGTGCTGGACTGCAGTATGCTATAGAGGAGCTCCCATGGATGTCATCTGGACAAGGGTGACCTGCCTCATTTTCTTGCCTTTGGTAAGAAAAGCTGCAAGCCTATGGAGTATTTCTGTGCAATCCTGAAAGGAATGATCCCTGTCACTAGAAGTGATTTATTATGCCAGATGATGAAGACTAATGCAGAAATCAAAATAAACCTCTACTGTTACAGATACTGAAAACTTACATTTCCACTGTGTTGTATGAGGGAGTTAGAAGGCTGTCTAAAGACTGAAAAAGGGGAATTGTGGTGGAGTGCCTTGTGCTCCTGCTCCTCCACCTGGAACATCTAAAATATCTCAGTGTCCCTGCTTAATTTGCTGCAACCTCAAAAAAAGATTCAAGAAGCATTAATGTCTCTAACCAGAGCCTTGAAATTAAGGCATGGTTATTTTTATCACTAAGAACCTTCTAGGAAAAAACACTGGTTAGGTTACTTAGCACATGAATAACAACGTGCATCACAATTTCATCTTTTCCAATTCATTCAGATTTGAATGAAATTGTTAAATACACAAATTGTCAATGGTTTCTAAAAGGCAGAAGATTAAAACATTGTAATGTAAACATTTCATCTGCAGATTTCTTAGGCTGGTTTCCTATATTCTGTCTGAAAACTTCCTGGTCATTTGAACTTTTATTACGAACGACCACTTATCCAAAGTGACTAAGACGCTACCTGCAAAGAAAAGTACCTTTCCTACAGAAGAGCACTGAGAGCAAATGCCTTTGTCACAAGAGAGGTCACAGGACCTCCTAAAGCAGTGCCTGTGGAACAAACCGAAACACACAGCACATGGAAAAGAGGCGTGGAAGGGTTCCTTATGGCTTTGTTTTGCTCAGGGAGAGGAGAGCTGGAGATGCTAATTGTTCTGGGCAGAACTCAGTTAATCGAGCAGACACCTAGACTCAGTAATCAAAATTAAACTTCTACAGAATCTATTTGTTAAAATACAAGATAATGACATTTACAAGAACTTATAGACTATCCTCGCCAACCTGGTGCATACTTATGACCCTGTTATATTTCTGTTTCTTCGGGAAGGCTGAGTAAATAGCATTGATTTTAAATTGAGTGGGGGTGAAGTGAAAGGGGGAAGAGGAGGTGCACACAGAGGTCACTCCAGAAATATGCTACCTACCAGTAAAAAAAGGTTGTAAACCTAAGTTGTATTACACAGTAAAATAAAATAGAAAAATGAAGTATCCAGAAATTCAGCTGGGACTCCACAGCTGATGACGGTGCTCAGGCTACTTGATGAATCCTTCCTTACTTGACTTTTTGTATCCCCTGCTCAAGATACACAACTCTCTGTCAACTCTCCACACAATGACAATATTCTTAGCCAAAGATGGTTACTGTATCACACAGAAAAGAATATGCATATCTATAGTTCTGTGTTTCTCAGATGTGAAGGAATACAAAGTCACATTAGCACCACATCACAATGTCTTGCAGTCTGTCCCAGTTCTGCAGTGAATCCCTTCACCTGCGTTAAAGGAAGTCTTACTCTTAAAATTCTTTCTGTGGACATGGAGGAGTGCAGCACATTTTTTAATTTTTATTACTGGATTAAAGATTTTGCAGCATACTCTAAAGCACTTCAGGGCTTCCTTATGAAAGAAAGATATAAAAGCGTATTTGAAATGCTTCTCCTCTATGACAAACAGTTGTATTATAATGGAAAAACAACAGGGTATGAGCTAGAATTTATTAAGCTTTCTTATGCTGAATAATGTTTAGATTAATAACAATTAGGTAGAATAAAAGCATGATGTGAATGTGACTAAAAAGAAATATTTAAGCCATGTGGTAGTTATTAATAAGTCAACATAATTTTTGACAGCTATCTAAATATCTTAAGACCCTTTTCAAAGTCACGGTCCATCTAGATGCAAAATCTGTATTTATTTAAATATTGCATATCAAAAGAAAGATAAATATGCAAAAAGCAAACACAAAAGTATGTCTATATTCTAAAGAAAACAAGTTAACCAATGGGGAAGCCAGTGGAAAGTTTCTGATGGTACTTTTAACAAAATTTTAAAGATACTTTGGTGCCTAAAGATGTTGATAGATTTGTACAGGATTTTTTAAAATGTCTTAAAAGTCCTGAAGGATTTATGTACTTAACATCATTTATGAGAACAGCCCTTGCTGATGATTTAATACGCAATTACTTAATACTACACAATATTTTCATCAAAGTCTTCAACTCTAGTCCAGCACTCCATTGATTTACCTGGGGTCCAATATTGGCTTAAAGATTGTTTATAGGTTTAGGGTCACGATGGCCAGCACTTAGAAACTGAATAAGAAAACTCACCTAAATTATACATGGCTACTTTAAAAACATACACAACACAATGTCACTGGCATCATTAAATAGCAAACAGTACTGTCGTTCAAAAACTGGAGTTAGTTATTTATTATGTTGTGTGTCCATAGACACCATGTAAGAAAAAAAAGATGCTTACGCTTCATTCACTTTCTGCCATCAGGTTAAATAGCACATGCATTTCTGACAGACTAGAACAAGTCCAGAAGGTATTATATAATAAGGGGAAATACACAGATTCCTGCTTGTTTTGATAGTGTTCTGCACAACCTGACTGCAGCCTGGCTCTGCCAGACCCGCTGAACATCTCAACCCTGGGCAACGGGGCAGGCAGTGGCCACGCAGAGCCATCACAGGACGTGAGGCAGCTCGGAGGCGTACAGCAAATGCAATCGCTATTTGCAGCAACAACAATTTTCCACTGTGAAAAGTTGAGAAGTGGAGCATATCACCCAGAGAGAGAGAAGAATTTTCCATCCTCAGAAATTGCCCACATCTGACTGAACAAAGCTTCAATGACCGAGTTTTGAAGCCATCCCTGTTTAGAGCAGGAGGCTGGATGAGGTGACCTCCAGAGCTCTCTTCCAACCTCAGTTTTCTATGAATCTTTTCTTGCGAAGCCTAGAGGGGATGGACAAGGTCATTCTGCCCAGTGCTCAGCTGGGTGCTGACTGAGGCTTGCCCAGAAGATGCTTAGCTGAAAGTTTGAGAGCTGCCAGCAAAGCAGTCAGTATGGACACAACCTACTGAGACCCCAAGAGAAGCTGGCATTTTTAAGGGAACAAATTTAGCCACTGATTTGAAATAAATACCCAAAATGATAAATGGGGCATTTATTCTTTTATAATATGCTAAAAAATATCTTTCTGTGTGTGTGCCTCAGCATGACCAACTGAAGTGTAACTTGTTTTCAGCTCCAGAAATTGCACAGACCCTCTGCCAATTTGCACTCGCTGTATGCCACACCACCTCAGTGACAAAATCGACTTTTTAGTCACTTGGAAGATAAATAAGCCATGGAAAAAGCGTAAGATAAATTCAGTCTAAGGAGATATTAATTTTAAATACAAAGTCAAATTAAAATTTACCTGTAGTAACTTGCTCCAATCTTCCTAAAAAAATAATATTAATTTTGCAAAATCCCGTTGGAAAGATTTGCCAGGTGCTTCAGGTTAATACACTTAAACACATGCTTAACTTTTAGCGTAAGCTGAAATTCCATGAAGTTACACACCCTTAATATTAGGTATTTTTTCCAGTGCCTTTTCTGAATGAGTGTATTTGTTTCACTTCTCTGCATACGTTTTGTCCCTTCTGTCTAAGGGGCTTCCTCGGGCTACCAATCTTACAGACAAAATGCTGCCAGCTGAGAACATTTCATGCTGCTACCATTATTTTCATCAGTATCTGATGTACTGGTGGCTGCTATCGCTGTCCCCCAGAACAGTGCAGTAGAGGCTACTTTGCACAGTAAAAGAATGAAGAACTGACATGAGAAAGCAATTATGTGGGAAACATTGAATCAAGCATTCCCAGATGGTATATTTATATTGAGAATAAACTGTACGGGAGCCAAGTTGGAAGTCTGCGAAACTTCCACCATTGTTAAAGGGACACTGTCCATTTGTCTTGGGCCCCCAGACTGCAAGTGAATTTGCAAAACTTGGGATAAAAGACAAAATATTAAGTAAAACTCAAAGCAGTATTTTTATTTAATAAAAGTATCAATTTCAAGTCCTAAGAAGTCTAACAGCAGCATTAAGCAGAGGTATGTGAATCCGAAAATAAAACTGGAGACAGAAGTCAGGCTGCGTGTTTTCTTGTGTCGTAGTCTAGGCTTTGTGAAATACAGAAAGCAAAAAGGAAAGTGATAGATCCCAAAAGAAGTATCTGAAAACTGTTTCCATTGTAATGAACTGCATTGTCAGGTCAGCATTTATTTATTTCTTTTTTTTTAAAGTACAAGCTTGGTTGACAGCAACCCTTTAAAGAAAACAGTCCATTACATTAAATGTCAATGAAAAAGAATGAGTAATTGCTCAGATGCAGCAATGCCAGCAGCAAGAGCAACCAAAGCAGAAAACAGATTGGGCAAGATCTGCAAATACTCTCAGGACTATTTACATCACATCTCAAAATATATGTAACTAAAAGCCCCATTTTAATAAGAACAGACATTCTACTTCAGTCCTATTTAGCTTTTGGTGTAATGAGATGTAAAAATTAAGAAATAACAAATCTAGCAATTTTATACTCACCAATAGCAGTAATGTTCAATAGCATATGTTGTCTTTCAGCCTTTTTAATTTATTATTATTATTATTATTTTTTAAAAAAAGACCTGAAACAGACTGAATTCAAGACCTTTAGTTTTTTTTATTTCAATCAACCAGAGGTTTGGGTCAGAGCAACTTTCATCCCTCATAGAAATGAAAAGCCTCTGCATTTTTCATTTGAATAAGTATTTATATCTACCTTACGACTCTAAAATATAGGCTGAAAACTGTGCGTTTTCTGGTGCATGTTGCCTACAATTCAAGCAAGAATTAGAAACTGGAAGAAAAAAAGCTTCTCTAGATGTGTTTAAACCTCCCAGATATCTGGTGATGTTCACCAGTTATTTCAGAGGAACTTGTTCACCCATATCGAGGCAAACCTACAGCAAATCTGAATGGAGCAAATCAGAAATTCACTATAACTTCCTCACTATTATTCTGCAAGAATACGTGTGATGCAAGGGGCACGTAACCCAGACTGTAGCAATGTTAAAAAACAACTGGGAGCCACGGTATATTCCTAAATATTGCAAATACTTCGGTCTTTTCATTCTTAAAACAGACGTTGGTTAACTACAGAGAATGAAATTTGAAAAGAAGCAAAACCAAAGTGACATTATCGTAATCTGCTACTTTCAAAGTCCCGTCGAGTTGCAGCAGGCATGCAAAATTGTCCCTTTCCTCTTAGTGGTAAGTGTGGCTGGGCACGACTTGACATCGCACCTCCAGCAGCTCTGTAGCGACCATGCCCGCTTCTCACACACACAAGCAAACTACCTGCTGTGATAGATTATCTAGTTTATTCCCAGACCCTACAGCCAAATGAAATATTTAGCAAAGCCACTCATCCATTCCACTTGACAAAAAGTTATGCTGTTAGAAAGATTTGAAATGGTCATTAGAGAAAAGGAAGATGGTTCTGGTGAATAGCCAGCGCCTGGGACAAGTTGAGTTTTGGACACCAAGGACATTACTCATGTAAAAGCCTGGGCCCAGCTTCCCCCAGAAATGGGCAAAGTTCCCAATTCCTTCAGACATCTGTTTGGTATTACTAGACTCACCGGGGAAGGATTCAAGGAGAGCAAAGCTGGCTTGGCCATGGAAGCAAAAGCCAAATTTCCAAAGAGGGTTTAGGGGGTCGGAGGGAAAGAGGACTTGGAGGGGTAAGCTGGATTCAGGAAGAAACGAGGGACAGAGCAGCTCCAGGGTGGGAAGGCCCTCCAAGGTTAGCACAAAGACCAGGACTGAGAGAGGAGATGGGGCTGGGTGGGAAAGGGTTACAAGGCGGAGTCATGGAGCACAATGAAGGGATGCTGCCCTTCCCCTCTCCTTCTCTGCCTGTCCTTCTAAGCCCTGCCCTGTTTGCTTGAGGAAAGGAAGCGCTACTCCTGCTGGGATGCCTGAGACACCTGCTCTCCTCAGCCCCATCCTCTGCCTGCACCCAACACGAGCAGCCTCCTCCTCCCTCCCACACCCCAACGGCTCACTCTTGATCCTTCCAGCCTCTGAAGAAAAAAGAGACCGGTCTGGACCTGGCACTTACAGTGGGGAGGGAAGACAACGGATGGGCTGAAGAGATGAAGGCAGGAGTGGGGACAGTTTTGCAGCCAGCTGCAGAAGGATGAGTCCCGCAGCAAGAGACCCCAGCCCTTCCCTGCGGGGCAGGGTGGGACGCTGCACGGGATGAAGCGGTCGGTGCTCATGCCCACAACCTCAGAGGGCACAGACAGACACGGTTCCTCCAGGGGACATCAGAGAGCTGGCAATGGACTGTCCTACTGGGCTGGCGGAAAATCCGATGAAGAAAATAAAACTAATGTAAAGAGTGCTTTTTAAGGAGCTGCAAGAACTAAGGGGAAAAATAAGTGCATCAAAATGGTTATATAACCTCCTGGAATAGACCAGTGAAATGGACTAAAAAAGGGAGACTTCATCCATGAGTAGGAAGCTATGTTTCTGCACTATGCAGCGTGAGCAGAGAAGTTCAGGAACCAAGAGATAACGTGAATAATCATTGCTTCAGATGATGCCAGAACATTAGCGAGGCTTAGAGAAAGCACCGTGCTGGTGAACACCCAGTAAAATGAAAGCAGAGGGCTGGCAGTATACCTGAAATTGCTTTTATTTATAAACAGCCAGATAGTCTGGCTTCTTTTGAAGAGCCCTGGATATTCGTTAGTAGACAAAAAGACAAATCACTAACACCTGAGCAAGAGAACCGAAATGAGCACAGCACTGCTTTCTTCTTCTCCTCCAAACGGGTGAGCTCCCACGTTACCCTAAATCACACAGCCAGCACATGGTGCGTCTGGCAGGTTAGCGGTGGCACGCACAGAGCCGCACGGAGCTGGCCCTTTGGTGCATCAGTCGGTTTGTGCCGGCCAGACGGGTGCTAGCCACAGCCCCGGAGAGCCCTGCCAGGGCTACGCAATGGGCAGCAAGGCCCGGCTGCTCGTGGCAGCTGGCACCAGATACAACGGCAGCAGCACAACGCGTCCCACAGCTCCCACTGGGGGAAAACCTCCACCGAACTCAGTGGCTGCCGGTAGGAGTAAGAGGTGAGCGTGGCCACTGGGGTGTGACCCAGGGAGGGGCGAGGAGGAGAACGGTGGTAGCTCACAGGAAAGAAACAAAACCCAAAAACCACCTCTGCATCTGATTAGCAGAAAATGCAGCAGCAGAGCCTGCTGTCAGCACAGTTTTCCCGAACAAGCCAGGGGGCTGCAGTCCGGTTTCAGACAGCAGATCCGGGTCTCCTCTAACTGAAACAAATGGGTGTTTGCCAGCTACTTCAAAGGAAGTGTTTAAAATGAGACTGTTAAACAGCTAGGAGAGCTGATGTAATCATATGTTAACCCAATTATCCTTTCCAATATGTATTTGTCAGCATTTAAGCCCATCTGCCATTGTGGGACCCAAGTGCCTAAATTGTACGGGTCCCTCTAGAGCGCTGGTCCTGGCTAACCTAACCAATTCTGTGCCATATGCAAATTGTAATCTGCAAATGTTCTCTCTCATTTCCAGGCCCTGTTAAACAACTGGTCTTCTTATGGACACTACACAGTTAATTCTTTGCCACTCTGGAATTTTACCCATTTTTCTACTTTATCTTTATTTTTTCTACTTTCTATTTTTCTACTTTATTCTACTCCTTTACAAATCTCTAATTTACAGCAGCAATCTACCCGTGAGCCTTTGAATGCATAGCTGTCTTAATAGCCTCTTTTGAGAGACTTTGCAAAAACAAAATAAAATTAAAACAACATAAAACAAACAGCTCCTTTATTCACTCTGATGTTGACACAACAAATAGATGTTGGCAATGTATTTTTTCTTTCCAATAAAATATTCCCGTTTATTGCTTTTATAACTTTTCTTTTTTCTGCAGGTGTTTTATTATTCTCTCTGGTAACTCTTTTAGTCCATTTACCTGGGACTTCAAAGAAATTCCCTGGTTTCCAATTTCTAGAAATATGTTATGCTTTTCCAGTAAATAGGTGCAATGTCTACTATCCAAGCTGATATAAATTCAGGCAATGGGATATCTTCCGGCAGCAAATAATCTGTGCCTCAACCAATCTGATTTAATTCATATGTAACTATAGCCATAGTGGGACAAGAACTCAGCTAAAACGTTTACTGCAGTATTCAAAGTTATGAGCTGTAATACTGAATGACAGATCTGTTTTTATGATTTAAGGTCAAATAAAAGGCCCACGATGTATTGTTTTTGGTAACTCTGATGCTGCAGGACACTTTGAGGCGAAGGATCCTAATCCTCGTTTTCACTACAGACTTGTCAATAATACTCTTGCAGGAAAAAAGAATCGTAGAGTGCAAGTGAAAAGCACTTCCAGTTGGATCACAAGGATACTTGAGTACTATGTTGAGTTGAGGCTTGAGGAAAAATATATATATTTCAGGTGCATGAAAAGTCAGTAGATATAAACTAAAGTAGGAAACAGTTTTCGTTTGTATCAAGCAGTTTTCTTGCAGAACAGTACTTTGAATGGTTACTGCAGTTGATGGATGTAGGTAGCTGAATTTGTCTGAGCATCTAGACGCTGTGTTTCAGAGACAACCCCGTGCTAAGAGCGTAATTTAACATTTGGAACCACAGGAAGGGTTCATTAGTATAAATGTCTGCAATACTAATCAAGGGAAATAATGTTCTAGTCTGGATAATAATTAACATTCAACCGACTCGCAAATGTAAAAACCAGGACCCTCAAAGTACAGGCATCAATGAACTGAAGGAAACAGACAGCTAATTTTTTTAACTACTTGAATTCCCCCTTCTAGCAGACTGCCGTAAGCGCGTAAGGGAAATGATGGCAACAGCATGCTGTGCGGCAGTGAACACTGCACTGCATCTGCTGGAGTCTGTGCCTTCTGTTGTGCCTTGGTATATCTTTTGTGCTCTGACAGACAGCCAAGTTTACAGTATCTGAATAGGGAAAAAAAGAAAAAAAAAGTAGAGGATTCCATCACGAACCTCAAATGTGAGTTAAAAGCAACAAAGTGACTGCGGTGTAATCCTTACTGCTTATGTATGCCAGAATAAGATCAACAATTTTTTTCCAGTACAACCGCCAGAAAGCAAGCAAGGAATAGTACTAGACTAAACACAGAATGTAAAAGAGCACAGAGAATTGGGGTCTGTGCTAGAGGAAACATGAAACCCCAATGAATGGAGCAGAATAAATCGCAGACCGTTCAGAGCGGCGTTATAGGTTCCCCACGTGGGCACTAACAGCGGAGTTCCATGAGGTTTTGGCAATGATACAACATGCAACGATAATTAAAAGAGTTTGCTGAATTATTTAGGCACGATATCAACACACCTCAGACGAAAATAGCCAACGTACATTGAGCAAAATAACTAAAAAATAAAGCACTGAGTCTGAGAGGGAGCGCAGTGGTTTTTGTTCACCCAACTCTTTATGCTCGTTTCTCTGGAAACGCTCCCCAAGTGTAAGTGAGGATATCCGAGCAGGGTCTGTGCTGGAGGTAAATACGGCTGAAGGGGTTTTCATGCTGCGTGTCCTCTAGGGTGGGCTGGGAAAGGGAGGAGTTCTGCAAGGAAATGCACCTCCTCCTCCTCCCTTCCTCTCGCTCTATTTAGCTTTGATTAATTCCTAGTAGTGCTGTCCCTGCATTCCCTGGCTTTGTTTGTTTGTTTAATGTTGTACACAGAACACAAGTGCCTGTGTTTTTTCAGGGATGATATTAGCTTTGCAGGAAATGCATCTTTTCCCTTTCCCCCCTCAACAAAATTTCTTCTAAGATGAAGAGAGTAACAATTGCCTTTTGCCGGCAATTCATATTTATTAGTTCATTTTCTTTTATATATTTTCTTTACAATATAAATATATAGGTTTTGTTTGTTTGTTTTTAACTTCTGTTGCATGTGGCATCATCCTGCTTTCAGCACACAGATCACACAGGGATGCTTGGGAGAAATCAGAGTTGAGCGCAGAGGCTGTAACGTATTCGTAGCCCTTGTATGTTCAGAAGTGTATTGCACGCAGTGCATCACAAGCATTCGCACATTTCAGATGATGCAAAGCCCAGATCCTCAAACACAGGGGCAGAACGTGAACTATCAAATATGCCCAGCATTTGTCAGGGAAGACATGCAGCAGGTCTGGATTCTTGTTTTAAAAATTCACTTGGGACGTTGAATAAGAAAAGGGAAACAATGCCTTGCAAAAACATGGCTTAGCTCAGTGGCCAGTTCACTTTTCTCATTAAGAACTTCACCATCTTGCAGGGCAGGAGGTATTTCCTTCACAGCCGCCTGTCTCAGGCACATTTCACTATGACAGCTCATTTTCCTTCTTCTGCAATATCCCTACCTACATCTCTAGCTCCCGTTTGCTACTTACAGAAAAGTGGGCTTCGACAGCAGGCTCCTCAGGGATCTGCGGTAAGACAGAAGGAACGAGCTGGCCAGACCCTATGGCTGGCAGCAGTGAGTTATATTGAAAGACCATCAATTCTTCCAAGATGGAGACCGAGTGACTTCTGGCAGCTTTTGGCATTGGGTGTTGGTTTCCATAAGCTGAGGACAGTTAGCTCCAGAGGAGGTCAGCAGGACCAGGAGCCACTTTTTGAAGCCTGTTTGTATCTTACTGGAGAAGAAGAAATCACACAGGCAGCAAGACAAGTTGTCCAGCATGAGTGCTAGCTGAACAAGAGAGCTGTATGCTTGGCAGCTGAGCAACAACATTGACACCATGACATTTTCATAGTTCAGCTGGGCTGAGCAAGACCCTGACGACCAGATTTAGCCAAGGTAGCCATGACACTGACTTCATGCCACTGACTGTGCCAGGCAGCGCAGCCCCAGCAGCACAGCTGAGCACGGCCGTGGACACTTCGCTTTTGCCTTTCACACAGCCAGGACAGCGTTGCTTGTCCAGTACTGCAGCTGGGAGGCCTGAGGCTGCCCAAGGCTCTCCTCTCCTCTCTCTCCCCCCAGGAAAGCACTGGAGCTGAACAGCAGTTGCTCTACATGTTAGGGGTAATATATGGGACCTGAGAAGAGAATGAGCAGGAAGTCCTAGTGCCCATAATGCTCCCCTGCATTGGGAGTACTGCCAGAGACAAAGTCCTCCAGAGAGCTGGTGGCTCCTGCCAAGCCTTGCTGAAAAGGTGTCCTGCTGTGGGGGAGAGTGTGGTCGGTTGTCTGGCATTGTGAAAGCTCACAGCTCACGCTTCATTAGAAGTCTACGTTAACTGCATTCTGTAGAGCGCACAGAAATGAAGCTCTCTTATCAACACAGTATCTAAGAAATAATAACAGCAGTCTAAATCAGAGAACTAGCTGCAGCAAATCTGGCCAGTAAAGACTTCTAAAAGCAGATGATCAAATCAGCATTAAATCACTTTAGTTAGATACAATACTTAGAAACGAGTGAATACAGCCACTTCTTACCCAGAAAGGATGCCATTAAGGGAACAAATATTACATTTAAATGTGAAAATAAAATCCTTTAGTCCTCATTTCAAAAGAATTCTGGAACTACTGAGTTTTATGATGAAGAATCAGAAGAAATAAAAGTTAAATAAATATGTACTTATAGGACAAAGTTTTCGGTTAACAGAAAGAAATGTCTAACATCAGAAAATCATGTGCCAGTGATCTGACAGCAGAAAAATAAAAATGCCTTTTTTTTAGGGCATAGAGAAGGTCGGCTCTTTCTGCTGCAGCAGATCAAATGTCTCAGCTTTAGAGAATGACAGAGAAAATGAAGCGACAAGAAAGCAGCCAAAAAGGAATTTGATTATATGAAAATAAACAGCAGCAAAACTGCTATGATACTGCCATTTTGGGACTAGCAAAATCCCGTGTTTTAGTTTACCAGTTCTCCAGGAATCCTAGCCAAAAATTCTCTTTGATTCCGCTGCTTATAGTAGATATACACAGAGAGCATGCATATACAGCTAGACTTACACGATAAATACTCAAATACTAAACTCCCCACTCCCGCAGACTTCACCCTTTAATTCCCCTGGTATATACGAATGAAGTATTTACTTTTCTACAGCGGTGTAAGATTAAGTTAGTGAAGATGAGAGCTGGGCCCTGATGCTTCTCTGAAACTTGTGGTCCTGCTTCCCGGCTGTGCAAGGCAGTGGGATGGGAAACTGCAGAGCAAGAGGCCGCCGGTGCCACTGCTGCTCCTCAGAGTATTCGGAAGGGTTTCAGTTCAGACCACTGCAGTATGAGCTATTGTTTCCACTGTTGTTTCTCTTGTAATCCATGAAGGCTATTTAATATGGTGTGGGAGGAGGAGAGTATTTAAATAAGAAGGGGAAACTAAGGGCATGAGAAAGAGTATGCAAGTGCTTTGTGAGGGTATTTAGCATGTGACTATTTCTTGTAGTCTCAAAACAAAAAAATACCAGATATGTGAGTTTTAGATGTTACAAAAAACCTGTGCTTGTCTATCTGTCATTCCTAAGCTATTTTTTTAAACTAACTTATACTCCTTAAAATTCCAGTGGAGATATACTGCGTCTGCATTCATACAAGCCTTAGCGGGACCAGTGCTGTACTGCATCATATAACCTCGATGTATTGATCTCATTTCACTGCAAGGTAAAGAGCTGCATTTTAAGAATCAATACACTCACTCTTCCCTAAAGTTACTACAGAGATACCAATTCTAAGTTGAATAATAGTGGTGGAGCCCTCATGCACAGACCAAACTGCTAGAAAATTTATGATCTGAATAATATTCTTTTTTTTTTTGCACCACTGTCTGATTAGTATACAGTTTGAAACTTGATTTCAATTTAGAAAGGTAAATAAAATGAAATTTTACTGGTGTCAAGAACGTAGTTTAACTTTAAAGTTCATCCAAACCAGGTTCCTGTAGTTGATAATGTTTTTCTCCTGCTATGCAAGAATAACTTCTATCCAATTTCAAGAGATCATAATATGCATTAATTGTATTTAGTAACTTTCATCATAAGTTTCCCTTGATACTTTTGCATAATTATTTTTTAAAATTATTATTATCATTATTTTTTCCCTGACAGGCAGGCCAGAACAGCTTACCAGCACCAACTTACTCCCTTATACGACAAGAGAACTTCTCCTGGCTTGCCGCTTTTGGTTATTTATCACCAGTGATCCAGCTCAGAGGCCCTTTTGGAAGTGTAAGCAAGTGCCTGCAATTCTATACTGCCTTGTAAAGTATTTTAATCTTTTTTGGAATTTCCCATTCTGGGCTTAGTAACACTTTCTGGGGGATTTTAAGCTAAGATTTAAACTTATAAATCCAGTTTAGTAGAATGGATTTTGAAATTTGTAAAATGACAGCTAACGGAATCTACCTTAAGATAGTCCTTTAATCATCCCCTCTTAATGACCAGACATTAGGAGGAAAATGTCCAGACATCCTGCACAGTGTTTATCAGTATAACTATCAGCATATCAACATTAGCATAGGAAAAGAAGGTAAAGACTAATTGTCAGCATTTGATAATCAACTGTTAGACCCGCAGATGCATGCAGGATTATACAGCTTCTATTCATGCTCATACTGAAGAACAGAAAACTCACGTGGGTACAGGTCCACGCAGAAAACTTCTTGTCTTACATGTGGCAGGTACGATCACCACAGGCCATAGGAGCCTGCCTGGAAAAGCAAGGTCTGATCTGATAGGTAAAACCCCTTGACAGGATCAAGACATCTAACAGTCACCTCTCTAATCGAAACTGAAGAGGTATAATTTCCCCCTGAATCACACAGAGATGAAACGATACAGCAAAATAAAGTGTGGAGATGTGCTAGATTACTACTAGTACATAACCAAGCCTGAGAATCAGTCTCCTAAATTGCTTTACAATTGCTACTTAAATAAGTGGAGCTAAAAGTACATATTAATATTTTCAGACTTGTGGATATAAAAGACAAAATGTCCTATGCACATAAAATCAGAAGTGATTTAATAAAAAAATACTCAAACTTGATTGACTTCACATTGGCATATCAAACAATGAAATAAAGATTCTAAGGGTTTAAGTCTAAAAATCCATTTCAAAATGTGTCACTCCTTTTCTCTGAATTTTTATTTCCATCTATTTGATGCGGACTTTGTAGATTTAGTGCTACGTTCCAGGAAGAGAAAAGAATTAACTGTGCTGCTGTGTCACTTATTCACTGCTTGGGACAGACAGCACAGAGAGGAAAAACTCAGAGCTGTGCTGTCTGCAGCAAGCAGTAAGGAGCATCATCTCTGTAGTAAGTGCTCAAATCAGATTATTCCTGTTCTCAAGTTTTAATCTGTTTTCTTATGTTTGCATTTGGGTTTTAATCTCTAAATAGTTCCCTCCTGACTACTAGGTACCAATAATATTCCAGGTCCCTTTTTATTTAGTTAGTTTTCTATTTGAAAAGATCAGCTTTGCAGTTTAGCATGAGCTCCCTTGGTTTTGTAAGGCCCATCTAGAGTCTGAGCTTGGAAGGCTTCTACAAATTAAGCATTTGTTGGCTCGATGAGGAACTGTGTGGGGCATTTTAGGAACTTGGTAGCACAGCTTTTATTTTCACCTTGCAAATACAGAGTACAGGCATATAACTTCATTCTTCCTGATGGAAGAACGCAAACAAAATGCAACAAAGCTAAAGGGAAAGCAAGAAGCCTATGAATCTGGAGATGATCTTCATTTTGGTGTAATCTAAAGGAGCTTATTTCTGCTGAACCATGAGCACATTTAAAGACTTTCATTTATTTATTAAGAGGGGTTTGCTGAAATATACATTAAGGTCCTAAGGTCTCCTTTTTCTGTATGGAAAAAAAGACTGAAATAGTTGGAAAACCGATGTGCAGTAAAGACGGTAAGCAGATTGGAGGAGGCTTTTTTAGCATTTTGAAGAAGGAATAAGATCACGGAGTTTGCACTTGCATGAAAATGGATAGTAAGCAGAGTAGTGTCTGTTTGACCGACATAGAATAGCTGAAATCATGTGGCTAAGAACTGCTGTTTTTGCTCTGCCCCTTGGGTTAATGTAGAGAGAACATTCACTGTTTGAGTCTTGATCTCTCCAACCATAAAATGTGAAAGACAACATTATCTGGCTCAGGGGGATGCTGGGAGATTACGTAATGTTTGCACAGCTATTTTAAAATGTGAAGTACTGTGAATTATGAAGTATAATTGCTAAGAGTGAAGACTTAGCCTCTCTAAAGAAAATGAGAGAATGGCAGCTTCTGAAGAACATTATTTTAGAAAGTGCCCTTAACCACCATAATCTACACTATTTATCTATTAGAACTGATCAGAACAATTTACATGAAAAAGACACCTGACTGTAGTTGTCACTGAAGTGTACTCAAACCGATGAGAAAATCATTAACAAGTTAGCACTGCACTTTCAAAAAGTCCTCCTTTCTTCTACGCCTAGTCTTTATAAGCTACTTAGTCAATAATTTAATTCTTTCTATGTCTGTGTTTCAAGTTGGTTCAATCTGGGCTGCTAAGTGGTGCTTTCCTTCCAAAGGATTCATTTACTAAGGAATCCTCTTCGCCTTAAGTCTTTTATCTTGCATGGGTGCTGCTTTGCTCATCACTAATTCACACTGCGCATTGCAGGGTACATCAACATCTGCATCTTCTGGATGGAAAGTTTTCATTTCTCCCCCTTTAAGAATATCTGTCATTCTGCAGTCCCAGTCGTCAGCTCCTAACAACCTTCCCAGCTGTACAGAAATGCATTCTGAATAAACATTGGGAGGAAGGAAGCATAAATATTTGACAGCATTCACAGTCAAGGCAGGTTATTAAGCACTCTGCATTTCAGAAGAATACTCAAGACTGTCTTCCAATGAAGTATTACAAGTGAGGCTCCAAGTGTTTTTTAATCTAAGTAAGCTTTTGCTTTGGAAAAGGCTATTAGTGCCTGGATATGAGAGGAGAAGACTGTGGACAGGCATAACATTTTGCAATTTTATTTTCATTTTGACTGCTTTTGTGATTATTATATTCCACATACCTGACTCTTTGTTACTTGGAATTTCAAACATGTCCGAAACGGACACTGTAACAGAAGTTATAGGGAGAAATGAATGACTTCTTCCCAGTGGAGTTAGTTAATGCTTATCCCATAGGTCCAAATTTTAAGTGATTTGGTCATCTGAAAGACAGCTTGGTTCTCTCATTCTCCATATGGGAGATGTTTAATGCTATGGTGTAGTCATATAAAACTACAGAGGGAAGCATTAAGAAAGAGAATAAGCTGCTTTTATTCTCTCTCAACGTCTTCACTAGAAATTCAGCTATTTCTCCTATAATGTCTATGTGAATGCCTATTTAAGTATCAGTGGGGTAGGAACTGAAGCATAATACAGAAACATTATTGGAGGGACAGTCTAAGGAACATGTAAAAATCAAATTCTTAGACATCAGGCTCAACAGTTACTTGGCAGAACTCATAATGTCTTTTAAACTGAACTCTAAAGTTTCTAGCTTTTCTCAGCCTGCTGAGTTCAGACCAACTTCAATAACCTCATTTCAATTAGCTCCAAGTGTTTTTTTTTTTTTTCATTAAAATAATAGCACAGTTACATGCAAATCTTCCCATGATCATAGCAACACCAGCCATTTGTTACAAATCTACTTGCTATACACATATATCATAAAATCATTGTAATCACTATCATACTCTTTATGTGTGGCCAAGTGCCATTCATACTCTTCAGATTATTACATTTCTATTTTGGACTTATTCAGAATCACCTTAGACTTAAGCAGCATGTGGTCACAAACCAGCAGGTATCTGTATAATTTCTGTTCTCAGAGGGTTCTGTCTGCAGGCATAAACCTGTCTCTGATATGAACTACTAGCACTATTTATTGTGTCCTCCATCAGACAGGATAACCTTTCTATTTTATAGTGCCATTAGTACACATCTCCTCCAGCTGCACTGCCCAAACTACCTGGCAGCATGGCAGTCCTTGCTCTCCCCACTTCCACAGAGCACAACCAAGAGCAGAGCTGTCAGGGGGTCGGTGGGGTGCCTCACTTCAGCCCGTCCCAGCTCCGCTGGCTCATGCCTGAAAGAACTTATGCATGCATTAATGGCAACAAGTGCTACATCCTTTTAAAAGAAGTCCCACTAAGTAACCTTCACATTCTTAGGTACCTAAAAACACATCCATAGCAGTTAAACTAGCTTTCAGAAACTGTTCCATCCGAGATAATGAGGGTATCTGTCATAAACCCATTGAGCTTTGCAAGCAGGGAAGTGAACAAGAGCACTAAGGTACGTTCAATATCAGAACATGCATTTGCTTTTCTGATTGCATGCATTCTATGAGTACGTAGCAGAAAAGCATTTTAGAATATTCTATGGGAATGGAGAGCTCCCTGGGAAGTTTATTAAGTAATTTGCTGTTCTGGACTGTCCTGCAAGACACAGCTCTTGTGCTGTCACTCATTTACACACTAGAGTCCTCTTAACAGTAACCTACTGCCCTTACAGCTGTGGTCAGTGATCTATTTAATTTCTGAAAACACTATGGTCCGGGCTGCTGGAAGGCAGAACATCCTCACTCCAACCCTCCTACACCTGTGTGGAGCTCTACTGTGTCATGGTGAGTCCAGCTGGGGCTTCTGGCACATGTCTGCACTGGCAAAGACAGTTCTTCAGATTACAAAAAATGTAGATTAGCAAGATTTTTCCAGTGATGTCAGTAGAGCATTTTCAATGTTGGAGTTTGGCAGGATAACATGCTATATTAAAACATGTTTTTTTGACTAGACATCGGCCTAAACTTGATCCCTTTTCTGAACAAACCCAATCACTGAAAAATTACATATAGAAATGACTTACACGGTGGATCTTTTTTGTGACCAAATAAACACAATCAAACAAAATTTCCCATCTGAATTTCTTCTGCTTGCTCTCTTTCTATTCAGATTAACGTGAGATTTGCCATATAGTAAGGGATGCAACTTCTGAAAGTGCATATACTCCAAATAGTGTCTCCAGAGCATCCCACGCTCAGGAACATGCTTGTCACATAAACAGCAAATCCGTTTCCAATATGTTTTTTAAGGTAAGATTTAGGTTTGGCATAGTCTTTTGACCACAAGCTATATTGAAGCATAGAGAACAAAAGACATAACTAACAGTAAAATACAGCACAAGAGATAGTCCAGTTAATTGACTGTATATTTACAAACCTTAGTAGAGTAGCAATGACATTGTACATGCAAAAAATCTCACACTCTAGCCAAAAAGCAGACAAATGCAGCACTAAGTACTCAGCATTTAAGCATTTAATTCCTTTCTTCTAATACAGCAGCTATAACTACAGGGCAATGAGAGATCAGGCATCAGAATAATCAAGCATGTCAGTTTAGAATTTAATGATAAGCTCCTGACAGAAAAGGACAAAAATCAGATAAACTCAGACTTCTGGATTTCCTTGAGGTAGGACTGTATAGGCTGCAGCAGCTTCTGGTTGTTGTTTCGTTTGTATAAGGGATATCCATACCACTGCTTAAACTCAATTATTGGAGAGAACAATTCAGAATATGAAAAGACTTTTGGCATTAACTTTTATATGCAAATGCTTGAGGTTTTTTTTGTACACCAGTCTATAATACAAAACTGACCTCTCAGGAAAAAAAAACAAAAAAGGCAGCAGGAAAAAGACAGTTACTGCCTTTAAGAAAAACATTTGGAATAGTATAAGCATAACTAATGTATGATTTCTGGTATATCAGTATTAAATTGATGAATCTGGCTTATAGCAAGCCAAATTTGGGAGTGCAAAATCCTACAGCAAGCAATGGTTTACAAGCAGTACTAGCTAACACAAATTTGGCCAGGCACAGTAAAATGTGGAAGTTGTTTAAAACTTTTTAGAAAAACATCAGTTGTCTGTGGATCTAATGTAGTTAAATAAATGTTTTTTATTTGTTAACTAGTCTCACATGCCCCAAATGTATGTACATTTGAAAATCCTGTTTAACCTGATTTTTTTTTTTTTATAAGTATCTTGTTCTATTTCAATGTAATCTCTTAAATGTGTTGCAGCAACAAGAACTCATATGTCACATAAATTCAGCATCTTCAACTTGATGAGCTAACTAGCACAGCGGCATAAATTTCATTTTCCTGCTTTGAGACTAAGCACATTATTTTTGTCTAATCCTCTATTTTACACCAAATCCTTCCCGAGGAGTCTTAAAATTTCAGAAAATAGAACAACATAATTTTATACCTCCAAATGGGGACATCTCGATGGGCTGTACCATTCCCTGTGACTACCCGATGGAGGTGCACAGCCTGCAGACTTACCTCATGTGCATAATAAAACAGATTTGATGCATCTCCAGCCCTAGTGGTGTATATTATAGGCAAGACAATGTGGCTAAAGGCCACTTACATAACTTACATCTAAAAATTAAGAACACAATAGGGATGAAATCTTAGTCCAGCTGAACACAAGGAATGCTTTGTGGCTTGCTTATGCAGGGTAAGCAAGTGCATGTATCTCTTAGTGTTAGGACATGCCAGAAGGCAATGTCTTTCTTACCATGCATTTGCAAGCACATGATTGGCAGCTATAGAAATGTAGCACATGCTATGCTGACACCCCAGTAACACTCTCCAAGCTTGCATGCAAAGTCTAACGCTGTTTCCAGAGCGTTACTGCAAGATGGGATCCTAACCCACACAGGCTCAACTTCCAGCGTGTCGGAAACAAGGCAGTCTGGGCTATGCTGTCAGCTGTATTTACCTACTCTGCTTGCTAAGCCGGTGACACTGAGATCCATACAAGTGTCCTCCCTGTAGCTGCCACTTGGTCAGTGCAGATGCACCAGGGTGGGTCACCTCCTCCACGTCACGTTGCTGAAGTCTAATAGCCAGCCATGTTCTCCGGCAACAAGTGGCAAAATGGTATCTTTTAGTACCAACAAGTGACAAAATTAATCATCACTGTTAAAATCAGATGAAGCAATATGAAAAACGAAAAAACCCACAACACTCTTTAGAGAATGAACACTGAAATAATTCTGGACAGCGCGTGTGCACTCCTCATGTGGAACTGCAGCTTATTGATTAGCACTGGTGTCTACGTACATGCTCTCAGTGGCAGCCGGTGCCAAGACCAAGCAGAGCTGGACCACTAGGTGGGGCGCAGCGATGCCCGGGGAGCTCTGGCTGGGGAGATGCCTTTGTTCTAAAGCCCATCCGCATCTTTTTTTTTTTCATAACAGCTTCCTGAAAGAGTCCTTTTCAATGCTTTCAGCAGAACTATTTTTACGAAACATCATATAATGTGCAGTAAACATTAATAAAGTCATTAAGCCCTTTGCTAGTTTCACATATGTTCCTTTAGTGAAGAATCATAATTTATCCTAGGTTGGAAAACGAAGTACAACCCCCCACATTTTTTAAGAGGTACTGCAGAATAAACCTGCGAAAGACGGAACAGAAATAGTTAAGGGATCTATAGGTTCTGTTTTCATAGGCAATTGTTCCACAGAGGGTCCACGGGATTCACAAACATAACCGTGAATGCAGGGTTTATTACAAGTGTGTTTTATATAAGACTTGTCAAAAATGCTATCATTATGCATGGATGGATAGAAGGTATAAATTAAATATTTCAAAAACGGATCAGAGAGTTCTCTTCAACAGCTACACAAGAAATTGAACTCAGCCGGAAAATGAGTTCTGCTGTCCCTGGAATTTCTAAACTATTAGGTGAGGTGGGCATTTTAAGGCAAATTGGCTCTAAGGAAGCAGTCTGTTTATATTTGAGAAACTCCATCTTGCCAAGATAAAAATGATGTTAATTACCTATATCCAAATGTATTTGTTTAGTTTAGAACCACGGTTCTGTCTCCAAACCAAAACCAAATGTAGACGCCTCAGGATTGGCTCGGTTGAGTGCTATGCTCCTCAGACAAAAAGAGGAAAACTCTAGTTTTGATCTGAATGGGTTTTATTTAAGATTAAAGACTACGATGCCTTCATTTGACAGGACACATTGTCTTTTACTCCACATTTCTCCATCTTGAATGAGTTTGCACACTCTCCATAGCCAACAAGCAAGGAAAATCCCAACAAAAGCTGTAGCATACAAAACACGGCATTGTAACACTCCTGTGTCTGAATAAATAAGGAAGCTCTAACAATGCCATAAACTAAACCTAATCTAGAATAGCACATCCCTAGATGGAACAGAAGGGACAAAAATATCTGTGGAACTTGCCAAGGCTTACTATGCATGAAGCTGTTTTTAATTAATTAATTTATTTTTAATACAGCATAGTGTATTAAACTTTTTTTTTTTTTTTTCCTCTTTCCCCAAAGAGCACTTGGCTTATAGCTAATGCAGAGTCTGTGGTCTTCTGAACTGCACCCAGTCATCTGGGGGAAAGAAAACAGTTCACTCATACATCATTTCATCACAATGACCTAGACACTTGTGAAGTGCTTCAACTTTCTACAAGTCAAGCCAGGAAAATGTAAGTACCCTCCACAGTGCGCACAGTGATCTTCACCATGTTTGCTGCAAAGAACCATTCCCTGGAAAGCTAGGAGTTTATTTTGCACAAAATCTCTCTTAAACTATTTAACTCTATAATTTGTTAAAAGCTGTTCTGCCTTGATAACTGAAAAAAATAAAAAAGAAAAAACAAACAAACAAACAAAAACAGGTGCTTCTGGCTAACATAATAATCCAGCTCTTTCTTAAAAGTATTGCAGCAGAACATACAAAGTTCTTTTAAGGACTCAGAACAAAAAGTAGAGTCATTGCCTGATGGCATTGGTATCTGGAAAACCTTTACAGAGTCCCAAATCAGCTTTTCTACTGATGAGGACTGCTGGAGGCCAGGATGACTGAGACACACACTGGCCTCTTCACTGATGTACCAGTACAGGTTGATGTACTTTGGAGCAGCCTCTAATGGTCCAGGAAAGCTTTCCTGGATTACAGAGGGCACACAGAGATTCTTACTTGATGAGCATCCTAATTTATGTCCATCTGATACAAACTTGTCCTTTCTAGTCTCTCAAATTCAGCTACAACTCTCTAATCTTTCAGATTCAGCGTGCATTGATATTTTCTACACTATCACATCTAATACAGATTTGTATGAAGAAGGCATGGATGAAATGTGAAATGGGACACTAAGGTTCAAATGTTCAGTCAGAAGCAAGTATTGCAATGATTCCTTGGTAACACTTCCATTTTGGCTCCTGCCAGTTTAAGTTCATTTAATACGTGTCACTTCAACTTCATTTTTCAAACTCCTGTGCCAATCTAAGCTGAAGGCTTTACAAGGCAGATTAACACTAACATTGTATCTATACATTTTTGCAAGTAAAATAAACTGGTCATATAAAAACTTGGAGCCTCTGTTAAAAATATTATTGACATTATCATTGTTTCATCCTGTACTAAAGTAATGCCATACAGGCCACGCTATTATTTCTGCCACGTCTGAAGTCATGTTGACAAGACCTATAAAATATTTGACTTTGCCCTTTTAAGTAAAGTGGACAACATAATTTTTTTTCTTATGTTGACAACTTTCACAGTTTTCCAAGAATTATTAAAGATAAAAATTAACTGTCCAAAAAGCTCATGAGACATTTTCTGAAACTCCCCAAGGAAAATTCTATACCTGTTGATTTAGCCAGTGCTATTTAAAAACGCCCCTGAATAACTGCAGAAATGGAAAAGGTTTCACCAAGCTCTCATGTGAATATATCATCTACCTCTTTCCTAGTTGTAGAACAGAAATATTTACTGAACATGTCTGCTCTCCCCTGGAATATGGACCTTTTCATCTAATAATGGAATATAATTGCTTCGTTCCTTTAATTTATTATATTGCCATTCTGTACTGACCACAGACCTTTATACTAGTTATATTAGTTCTTTTGCTTTCCTTATAAACTTTCTACCAGTTCTATTTTTCCATTTGCCAAATTATCCCTTTTCTGCATTTAAATACTTCCCTCCCACTCCATATGCTTCTTTTTAAACCAGTTTTCTTTCCTAACTTTGAGGTTTTAGGCTTAGGAATAGAAAAGTAAAATATTGCTATCTACTTCCAAAGTATGATCAATATTTATATTTTTCCCTTATGACTTAGCTCATAATCAATTACAGATTTATGAGCATTAGCTAGGATTTTATTATACTCGTATATACCTCAAGTAATCATTTCATAATCAGAACAAACACCAACATTTAGTTCCAAGATAAGTACCTGCATAAGCATTAAGAAGAAGATTACTATGGATTTCCCATGGAAGACGCAATACTTATCAAGTAAGGAAATTGATATTTATAATTCATATATTTTTAAAGAATTTCCAACATTCTCCAGTGCACAGACTTGGGAGTCTGAAGGTCCATAATGGTCCGATGATAAACATTTCCCACTACGCTTACAAGCTCTGTTATTTATGTCGGTGTTTGCCACAAATCCCCAAATCACACAGATACTACCAGCAAGAGCACTCTGACAGCTAATCCATGCACACTCAGGAATGTATTTTCCAGCTCGTGAGGAACCTGGACCCCATTTTTAAAGAGTGAATGAGTTTTAATCATATGGATTTTATTACTAGCAAAGTTGAACTTACGCTTACAAATGATGGTTTCCAAATTGTGTTGTTATTACCCAAGCTCATGACAAAGAACCTCT
This sequence comes from Nettapus auritus, assembly GCA_011076525.1. Taxonomy (NCBI): domain Eukaryota; kingdom Metazoa; phylum Chordata; class Aves; order Anseriformes; family Anatidae; genus Nettapus; species Nettapus auritus. The sequence continues at coordinate 6,288,579 of CM021772.1, forward strand.
TCTCATATATCACGGTGCCTTAAGCAGTTTCATTCCTAATACTTTGATTTTGTACCAATACTTATTTTCTCTGCCTCCTCACATGCATTTTGTTCTAATTAGTTTAACGTGCAGCTGATTAGCCTAGAATGAGTCGCTTAGAACAGACATTTTCAACATGCGCATCACAGCACTAATGGTATACGAATCGCTTCAAAATGATCTTGGAGCACAGGGAGCGGAGGAGCCGGGACGATCGCTGCCGCCACCTGCACAGAAGTAACTCATCGCTGCAGGGCTAAGCCCAGGAGAGGGCTGCACCCAGCTCTGAGGTTAACGGGGATGGTGCCTTGTGTAAAAGCAGGAAGGAAATACAGTATGCATCTTGCAGATTCCAACCACTGCCATTGCAGGCCATCAACACTGAACTGACTTGAACCAATCCTCTTGCATAGCCTAGGCAAACTTCCTCCCAAAACTCTGCTGTATATTACTCACCTCTGTTTGTCACCCCTCACACAGCAGATAAATTTCTTATTTTTTTTTAAGAGAATCTATTGGAATGGGGATTGCAATTATTTCACTGGCAGTTACAACTGTCTAAAACTACTGCCTCCCTGCCTGTGGCAGGGGTGTCAGGGTTAGATGATATTTAAAGTCCCTTCTAACCCAAGCCATTATGTGCTTCTGTGATCCTATAAAGCCTTGAAAAACTAGGCCATTAAGTTTGCCAGGTTTCAGTTAACCCATCCACATAAAAATATTTTCCTGTCTTTGTGAAATTTGTTCATATCCATAAATCAAAAGCAATAGGTAAGAATAATTTATCATTTCTTTAGTTTCCCATTTCAACTACAGTACAAAATTACTGCAGAATTCAGATGAAGTTATTCATTTGTTTCCATCCAGACCAAAGCCTAAGAACACTAGAAATCTTTTATTTTGAGCCATGCACCTTCCCTTTCTGAGCAAGGAAGATTTGATAAGGACACCGCCTTCCAAAGGGTTGTCTCAATAGAAGCTCTTAACATTTTGAATAATTCTCATCTGTAATCAAAACTGGAACGAAGTGGACAATTTCCAGTGACAGTCAACATTGTGCTACTCTTCCAGTGATACTTGCCACTGAACTACATCTAATTTGTTGCTACTGTCCGTGGCTTTGCTGTGACCCATATGACATCTAGGTCTGCTGCATGACATACAGCAATTCCAGATCTTATCAAATACGTAAATCTCCATTTTCACTCCGAAAACTCAGGTTCACATTTGGATATTTCACAGAGATATGCACTTTCAACCATGGCTGCAGGCTAGCGTTCCCTTGTGTAAGACATCCATTTTTAGAACTAAATGTACAATTATGAAGCTCAAGTCATGCAGAAGATTCATGGGATCTGTGCATATTCCACATGCAAGGGCTTTTTTGTTGTTGTTGTTAAAGCAGTTATTTATACATAAATAGATCTGAAACACAGATAAATGGCTGTGTTCAAATAATCAAAGACTGTAAAAGAGGACATGTCAAAGGACATTTTCCTTGGGTGGCTGAAAGTCAGTATGGTTCATAAAACTAAATTATAGAAGGCTTTTATTAATCAGTAAATTGCAGCATTTCTTCACATACCAAGGCACTTGGCAAACATTTCTCACGTTAGGCAATTAAAAAGGCAAAGCACCGTTGTCTGGCAACTTTGGAAGCACTTAACTTCAAAACTGCACATTAAAACAAAGACTGAAAATAAAATAATTATCTTTTGTTGCCTTTGACTTCTGGACTCGCATTCAGAAATTAGGAACGTGTTGCATCAAGGCTGCCTGCGGGTCACTGGGGAAAGTGATTTCAATTAACAATTGCATGTGAAGAGCTTCTACACCCAAGTGAAGAAGAATGCCAGAGAATTTATTTATGAAATTGGGTGGACTCAAACTGAGTAATAAGTATCAGTCTCAACAAGTCCTCTTTAACCATATTTGAAGGAATAAAGCTGTGTTTTAGTCCTGTGCCTAGCAGAGAGTACCCTGATAGTATTTAAATCAAATGAAATGTTAAAATGTGATGGGGACTATTCTGAAAAAGTGTAAGAGGAGGAATTAGTGATGCTAAGAATGCCATGATAAATAGAAACAGAAAAATAAGTGGAGGAAAATAAACATGCTGGATTTTGTACAAACCCTAATCCAAGGAGGTTTTTGAAGTTCTGGTAAGTCCTGGTTCCCTAAAAGTACTTCTGAAAGCCCCTGGCTTTAACAGCTTTGCTTACAGAGCCCCTCAGCAAATAACATATTAATTCCCTTTTGATGATACCCAAGAGTTTCTGAAATGTGTTGGAATTCCCATAAATAACGACAATCTATTTTTGGATGACTTGTAAAATTGTACGGGATTATTACCCTCCAGAAGTTAGGCATTTAACTGAATCTCTTGAGCAGGCTTTCTTTCTTGATTTTATATGGAAGCTGTAATGTTACACCCACACTCTGTCATTGGGATGGTATAATTTTCAAAACTCATCACAGTGGGAGTACCCCGTGCTCATGCATTTTGAAGTGGGCCAGTGATGAGAATGATCTAATTTAGATGTCTGTCTTTGAAAATCTTGCACCTGAACCTAAAATTGGTGTCCAGTATCTCCTGAGAATTAGCTCTCTCACAGCTTTTCTACTTGCCATCCTTCCTCTCCTCCTCCTGTCTTGCTCACAACTAGTGAAATCATTCTTGATCAAGTTTTGGGCCACAATTTCACTTGAGTCCTGTTTTAACCCACCCCAGGTTCTCTTTGTAAAAACACAGCCCAAAGGTTGGCATGCTCAGTGGCCCAGGCTACCAGAAGTTCCCAGAAAACATTATAAATCAGCGGGTAGGAAGATCCTGATGGCAGAATCTACCATGACTCTGATTCTTGTCTGCTGACCAGTTGACTGACTGAAGCTGTCACACAGAAAACCTCTCTCCCCCTGGGGCTGCTGCCCAGCTCAGGGAACTGGAGGACGGGCTGGTCCTGCAGCAAGTGGGCAAACATCAGCCAAAGTGCAAGGTTACTTCCATTATGGGCAAAGATTTCTTTCATAGCCCTCGTATCTCTTCTGCAGCAGTGCTGCCTCTTTAAAGACAACACTTGGAAAATTCACATTTTCACTCTTTGGTATTTTCCCCTGTTCTGCCGCTGACAGCCCTTTTATTTTCTTCCTATTCAGCCTGAGCACCCAAACTCTCATATTCCCACCTTTTTATCTTTTTCCACCAGGGCACTACTGCGGATGTGTTTCTCCTTCCCAGGAGCTGCCTTCTTTGTTACTGGTTAACAGAAAGCCTTAGCCTCAAGGTGATTTTTCTCTGCCATTTGTTTTTCGGCCCGTGTAATCTCAACACAAGTCTAATACGGAAATGTAAAACCGGTGCTGAGCTGTTTTTAAAACAGTGTTGGGGGTGGAGTTGGCTGGAGTTCAATTCTGTGCTCAACAGCTCACTGTAGCTCAGTACTCCTGTCTGTGTTTCTGTTTATATGGCTGGAATAGAGCACAGAGTATACTTTCTCATTTAAAATCATGCATGGACACATGACAAACACTTTCTAGCTTGTTAGAAAGGCAGACCATAAAATGAAGTCCCAGGAGCTGTGGAAACCTATTTTATCAGTCCTTTTTCTACTGAAGGCAATGCCCTCCAATGCATATGTTGCTTATGAAAATTATAGATTCGCATCTTTGCAAACACTTGCTTCCTCTAAATGACCCAGGGCATATTCAGCAGCATTCACTCAATACACCCACTTTACACAGTAATCAGTGACACGACAAGAGGGAAAAAAAAAAAAAAAAAAAAAAAAAAAAGAAAAGATAAAACCTAAATCAGAATGGACTACCTTACCCCAGAGCAGTGTTTTCTGCATGTATGCATGGGTAGAAACTGGCCTGATAAATCCAGGACAGTGTCTAGTTGAAAACCAGATTGTCATGCTTAATGCGTAAGTCCCTGCATACTGCTGTGTTCAACAAACACAAAAGAACTTTCAACACATAGTTGATGTCAGGTTTTAACACTTAACACTGTATGGAGGAACAAGTATAACAGATGATGATGTTGCAGCCTCTTTTGCTATGGTCCAGTGCCAGCTGATGCTGTCCCGCCCCATGAAATCATCTGCCCCAGTCACACTCCCACTTTGCAGTCAGAGCCATGCCTGCTCCTGGCAGCCAGGCTGGGACCCTCGGCTGATATCATCGTGGAATCAGTGACCTCAACAACAGGGACACAGACCTACTTGTGCATGTGCACATATAGATACGTATAAACACACACAGACATACATATTTATATATGTTCTTTATGAATATATAAAGAATTGTAACCTAGGGACTACAATCCTTCTGATTAATAGGCATTTGCTTCAAATCCTGCTTGAATGTGGGACAGGAACACTGAAAAATGGCACAACTCCATGGCTTTTCCTAATCACGCTTTAGGACAGCCTCCCAAAGACATGCTGGCCTGGCAAGAAAAACTGCCACACCTACGGAGAATTATCCAGGTCACTGCAGGGATCAAGCCGACACAACGCTTCTCAATTTGTCTTCGGAGCAGGTTGTGTGGTGCGGCCCCCCCGCTCTCAACCACGGTAAACAGGGACTCCACTAAGAATTCCTGACACATGCATGTCTGTCCCGAAACTACCCACAATAGGGATTAAAGAGATGTACAATTTAACCTCAATTCATAATCCCGCTTAAATCGGGAGCAAAATAAATCACTAAGAGCAATGACAGTAGTGTTCTCAGTGCTCTGCCTGTGACCCGGCAGATCCCTTTGGCAGAGCCGGGAAGAGCGCTGCGTTCGCTGCAGGAGCACGCTGCGCATACAGCGAGTGCTGCACTCCTGCCACGCTTCCAAGATGCAAACCACCGTGTGCTTAGCAACTGTATACGTATTGAATTGTTCTTAAAGAAATGGCTGACTTACTAGACTGAAGTTACTTTCTAGACTGAATTTACTGAATCCCAGATATATTCCGATTTGCTAGACAAAGCATGGCTCTATATTCTCAACAGCTTCAGCAACTGTTACTTACTCACAGAGCCTATTCCTCTCCCTGCTTTTTCATTACAAGTATCACTAGACATCTGATTCCCCAGTTCTGAGTGCCAAGTGTGTCAGGATGCTCTATAATCAGGATGCTCATTTTACCAGGCAAATTTACAGCGAGTGCAGCAGCCACCTAACAGCTGACATCACTGAAAACTTCAAGACTTCCATCGTTTGGGGGCATCTCAATGCTTACAGTTTACTGGGCACAGTTTCTGTTCTTACGAAGGTCAGAGTTGGCAAAGCACAAACTTTTGTTTTTTCTTAACAGTGCATTCCTTCTCTTCTTTTTGTGAGGAGGCAGGATTGTTATAGTGTTTGTCCAGACAGCTACTGAGCCATAAAGTCATTCCAGTATCGGCACGTGGATCTGAGCAAAATGGGGACGAGCCTGTTGTGCAAAGCGCACACTGTGTACCCCTCCCGGTCATGCTGAAAAGAGTTCCCACTCTGGCTCAGTCTCCATAGCTGTCTCCCCTTTGCCTTTAAAAAAGTGCATCGTCTCTTTGGGGAATAACTGGGATGTTACTCCCTGCTGGAAACCTATGGCTCAGAAAAAAAATAAGAATTGCTTTTTAAGGAAGAGCCTAATCCCATTACAAGGTCTGATACAGCTGCAGGAGAGATAAACTGGAGAGCCATTTAAAAAATTTAGGTTGGTTATAACAGCCTAAGCTAATCTATTTCTTACCCACTGTATTTCCTAATTCCTTTCCTAACACATTGCCTACAGAATTTCACGGCAAATTATTATTTTTTAAACAACATTATATGTTAGCAACAACCCGCCTGTACAGATCTGCACTCTGAGAACATCTGAAGGCATGCTCAGAGATGAGGTTTTTCCCCAAGGAAGGGGGAATGGATGTAAAGTTTACATTGATCAGATTTACTCACAGAAATAATTTCTCAGAAATTTGGTATTTGAGCTGATTTTGATAGTCTTTAGGAATGATTAAAAAAAAAAAAAAAAAAAGCAAACAAAATCTCTCTCATTCCCTAAATCCACACTCAGATGGTCTAGCCAGTAGTCTGATCCAGTCGTGCTCTATTTTTGCTCTGAGTGGTAGTAAATGGAAAGGAGCATTTGCATCGCTTTGTGCTAGCTGCAGTCACACAGCTGTAACCACTTTGACTCGGATGGGACGAGACAGAGGAAGTCTTGTGCCATGGTGACTGCAAAAGTGCTTTTCTAAGACAACACAACCCTGCGTTATATAGGCACAGAGTGCACATATACCGTGCGTATAAATACACAGAGGGCACAAGGACAGCGTGAGGTATTGCCATGCACACACAGTTAAGAATTCATGCCTGCCATGCTGAGATCAGAGAGGCTTGCTGCTCTGGGTCAAGAGCAGCAGTGGATCTGTAGCACCCGTGCTCTGCATACACCAGTAAAAAGATTAGGCAGTAAGAAGATACTTTTTGAATGTATTTTGTAAAAGTAGAGAAAAAATATTTTTCTTCTTTAGTTCCTCAATATTTCCTTTCAGATTTGTAAAATATTTATAGGAAAAGTTTGCCAGAGAATGCAACTGCTTCCCCTGCTCAAAAATGGGAGCATTTCTTTAATGTAATTTCTTTTCCCCAGGAAATGTTTTTGGTCATTTTGACTCAGCTGTTTGCTGCTTCACTTCCAATCAGAAACAGAACTAAAGTTACAATCAAAAGAAATTTCCCATCTAAAGAAAATTAATTACTACTTTTACCAGACAAAACTTCTGTTTTTGATTTCAACTCCAGTTTTTGCTGGCAAAAAGTTTTCAGGCAAAATGTTCCAGACAGCTTGAAATTTGAAGATAATTTGAGAATTAGAAACATGACAACCTACCACATCTTTAAAAGCTACTTGTTCCTAACTTTTAAAATGTGAATGCCCATCCATGCAAGAAAAGAGACCTTTTTTTTAATCAGGAAAGAAAAGGGACCTTTTTTTCTTAAATCGTTTGTAAATTGCCAAAAGTTCCTTAACTGGGTCTCTCCGGGGCTCACAACAGCGGTTTGGCATTCCTCAGGATCACTTGTGCTACGCGGAAGCCTTGCTGTCCACAGGTTTTGGGAGCTCTGTGGCCCACGAGCAGAGGCACATGCTGAACAGCTGGGATGACCGCAGACCCCTGCCCCTGGGCTCCTCGGGTTTCCTCAAGTTCACGCTTAGCTTTTACTCCTGATGCGGTCTGCATACTAAGGAGGAGCAGATCAACCTTTGCAAGTACCGCCTCTCCTATGCGACTTTCAGTGCTCTCTTTTAAATATAAATGCATGTATTCATAGTTGTAAAGCACAATATACTCAATGCCTACACTCTTCCATTTTAGTAGACACATTGTAGTCTCAAAACCCATGGAAAATAATTGTCAGTGTCCAGCTCAGTGCCGATGCACTGGGGTGGATTACAGTAAAATACATTTCATTTCTTTCCTTTCTTTGTTCTGCCCTAGTGCCATTTAACTGCCTCCCTCTTTACACATAGACACACTTCTTTTCTATATCCTTCATCTTATAAAGCGTGCTTCACCAACAGGCTAAGTAAACATTTGCAGTGATATATAACGCTTACTGACAACGTCAAGCCAAATAGACTGTGATCCAAAAGCAGGCTTGATTTCCCTCAGTCTCCTCTCCTCAGGCAAAAGCTTGAGTGAATAGATGAGTCCTGTTCTGCACCTTGAAGGTCAAAAGAAGAGCTCTGACAAACCAACAGGGAGAGAAAGGCTGGGGCTGACAGACTTCCACCAGGAATCATCCGCCTCCAGCGTCCCAATAACCGAAATTCAAGATTGCTAAGAAAACAACTCGTTTATTATCGGTTATTGCTGCACAGAATGAGACAAAATCACCAACACCCAGATAGTCAGCACGCAACTGCACAGACCCAGAGCTTCGAAGCAGCATTTCAGATTAGGCTGGTCCACAGCTTCAGTATTTAGGAGCAGGTTCTTGTTGCTGCTCCTGGGTTTTCATGCAACTGTACAGGCTTGATTGCTCTAGCCATGTTTTTTAACCCCTTCAATATTTTTATGGTGTTTAAATTTTAGTGTTTAATTTTTAAGGTGTTTAAATTTTTAGCCTGAATCAGCAAGTCGAAATGAGCCATCTTCCACATAAGACCCAGCTGCTTCACATGTGGCTTAGTTTAACGCCCACTTTCAGCTCTTTCTTAGATGCTTCTTTCCCTCCAAAAAAGCACCAGATTCTCCCTTGGCCCACTCTCCCCCTGCCTCCGCTTCCAGATTTGTTTGGCAGAGGCAGCAGTGGTTTGTCCAACAGAGACACAGGCTGGGAGGCGTCTCCGCAGCCCTGCACACGCTGCGCACCCCCGGCACCACAGGGCTCCTGCAGCACCGCTCCGTGCCTCAGAGGCTGTCCTCTTGTGCCACCGAGGAGGCCACTCCTGCGGCCTCCTTCTTCCCAGACCCTGGAAGTGTGGGATGAAGAACAGAGGGAATGAATGCTTGGGGGGTTGATCTTTCTCCTTAACGTCCCTTATGGATAACATTGCTATTTAAAATTGGTAAAAGACAGTGTATCTGTACTCTCTTCCTTCATGGGTTTTGGGAGTGAGGGATTTTTTATTTTTATTTTTTCAAAAACAAACAAACAAAAAGTCTCAAAATCTTTCACAACTACATTCCCCTGTTTACAGTACCCATCTCGCTCTTCATTTGCATGGCAAGATCACCGTAGCTTCTTATGCCATTTCACAAGTCCAAGCAATGGTACTGGTGGTCATAACCTAAAATTTGAGATACCCTTTGCTAACTTCCACTCCTGCAACTTTTTCAGAAGTCTTCTCTGTTGCCTTTTATGTTTGTTAATAAGGGAATATAATATAGTCCCATGCATAAAATCACTAAAAATTCCTTATTACAGGTGTTGTCATATCTTCATTCACTGCAAGAAACAATGGGGTCTAACCTGAGACTTTTCTGTAATATTAATATTAAGTAGCTGCAGGTTCAAATCCACGCAATTCATGTCTAGTGCCTGATTTTCTTAATTTAGTTTATTCCTGTGCCCTCCATTTCAGTGATTTTCCCTAAGTCCTAGTAGATAGATGAATAATTTCAGTACAAAAGAAACTACCCACATTTCAATAATTTATTTCCACATTGCCAGCTAGCCAGCAAAGAAAGAGAATGAAAATGTCTGCTGGAAATTTAATGTAGCTGATTATTTTCAAGCAGATGGACAGAGCAACAAATGCTGTAGCAAACATCCACCTAACCTTTTAGCAAATGATACTGCAAGGAAAGGTGACAGCCTGTAAAAAGCATTGCATTTCTACAACTCAGCTTTGTTTAAATACTAGCTAATTTTTGTGTTCTCAGAACAGGCCAGAATGCAACGCACTGATCACTCCAAGTAATCTAATTTTTGGTCAAAGAAAGAACATTGAATTTCAGCTAGGAATCATGCTGGCATTACAGATAATACGTCTGTAAAATGAGATGGAGCCATGCTTCTCTTTGTCAACAACTAATGCAGATTTATATTGATCATGTTCTTGAAGCCTGTGTCCAGACACTTTTGTGAATCATCTGCCTAATTAATTTTTCTCTCTCTCTCTCTCTTTTTTTTTTTTTTTAAGCAAAGAAAGCTTTATCTTCTCTGGTGACTTGTACATTCCAGGAAACTCCGTTAGAGAAAATACCTCTTCAATGCACTTGGGACATCACATAAGAGATGCTTCCTAACCAACTGACCCAACTTCTGAATGGCTGTGCTTTTAAATGATATCGACATTTATTTATTTATCAAATTTTAGTCAGGAAAACTTTCAGAGAGGTCATGAGGTAGTCTCTAAAACTGTCTGGGTTACACTGAAAGTCTAGTTGTGAGCTGTTGTTTTCAGCCCTGGGTTATCTGATTATCATGACAGACTGACAACTTTTGCACTATCTCAGCATTTTGCAGGGTTAAGGCAAACTCACTTTGCACAACACAAGCAATTCTAGCTTGAATGCACAGAGGCATGGTTGGCATTTCCTTCAATTTCACCCATGTGAGGCTCAGTAAGGTGGATTTGCTGTCATCACAGCGCTGGCCACAGTGGTCCCAACTTGCCAGAACAGGCAGGTATGGCACAACTCATCCTCCTCCTTGTAAGGCACAGGTAGGAAAATAGCAATACAAATTTCTATTTAAGGAAGTTCTACTACATGTGAGTCATTCAGGTCGTAAAAGACCTCTAACATCACCTAGTCCAACTGACCTCTGTAGAACCAATTAACGTCCATAGAATGGAATAAAAACACATTTTAAAACTCAGAACAAGAAGTCAAAACTTGAATAATGTGGTATGAATACGAACCAGTTATGCTGACAATTTGAAAGTGGCAAAAATGTGATTTATTTTTATAAGATCTTTGCAACTCAGTAATGTCATCTAAATAGAGCATGGAAACTTCCTGTATTAGTTCCTATATTTAGACCCGTTATGTCCTACCAGTATTTGCCAGGAATATGTTCTAAAATATAATTACACTTTGCCCTGCTATCACCTTTTTAATTACAGAACTGGTGTCATTTTAAAAGTAAAACTGCTATGAGTAACTGAATACATTTTTATATTATCCTTGGTTTAATACAAAGAAAATATAGATAGATCAAGGTCACAGGTTCCTAATCTTATATATAATCTTTAATTTTTCAGGATTGTAAGAATAACGTAAGAACTTCAACTGATCTCTCTGTGCTTTTACACTCATTCTCCCCATGTATAAAACATGAATACACGTTCTATTAACAGTTGCAGTAATATCATTTTAGCAGTCCTTAGGGATCCCCGAGGCTGGGGAGGCTCCATGGGAGACCCGGCACTGGTCTTCCCGCGCAGCTTACAGCTGTACTATGCAATATTACATTTATTTATGCAATTCGAACTCGGGTTGCGGTGCAGCCCCCATGGTGCTGCAGGCCCAGGACAAGGAAGGCAACATGTCCTGTGCCTGTGCCACCCCCAAGCATGAGCTCCATCCTGGTCCCGCTGCCCACCTCACGGCCAACCTCCCCGGCAGCCAGCTTGCCTTCCAATGCTCAGGCAAGATCCAGAGCTCTTCTGCTCCAGGTTTTAGCAATATAAGAAGTACAAGTACAAACAAAAAGCATGGTTCAGGGAAAAAAAAAAAAAAAAAAAAAAAGTCTAGATACTTAAAATAACCACAGAATTAAAAAGAAGGGAGCAATGAGAAATATGTCAAAATAATAGTAATTTACAGCTCCTGAGCGTTCAGAATTGCCATGAATCAGAAAGAGGTATTTTGACAGAAGAAAACGAAAAGTACCGTAACATAGATAAAATTCTGCCATCAGCTATGAGACTTATCTTACATTAACTCATTTTGTTCAGTGTTACTCATACCACTAGCAAACTGCCATGATTTAAAATGATGTCATACTCTAAAAGACCGTGGTAAAAAAAGTCCACTTATTAAATACACAACACTAGAAACTGCAGTTCTAGTCGAGGTAGGAATTAATTTCAATAGGTGTGCATTTTGAATAAGTACTGCAGGTTTGGACCTGGAAACAATTCATATGGTGGCAAATCATACAGTTGGATGCTGGCAGCTGATGCAATATGCAGAAGCATTATTTTGTCTAAAAAAAAATAAAATACACAAACGAACAACAATCACAAAACCCGCAAAATCTACCAAACAACAAAAAAAGAAACAAAACAAAACAAAAAACTCCCAGTCTAAGAAGTGTTTCACCTCTTTTGACTTGCTAGAGTGGAACTACTTAGGCATGAGTTGAGCTGCTGGAAAGCAGAGGAAATATTTAATCTGTGGCTTTTCCAGGGCAGAGAAAGGCACAAGCAAAATACCCAGCATTACAGATGACGAGTGATTGTGAAGGTCTGCAAAAAGGCATCTTCGGCATCTGAGATGATAGAAATAGCTTAGTAGAAAAGGAAAAGTAGTCAGAGCAAGCACTTTTTTTTTGGAGTAAGATAGTGCTTTTCCTTCAAGGCTAAGGCAAATGTTCTTGTGAGAATAAGAAATATTTTTACGTTCAGTGGTCCTCTCAATGGCAGAGAAAGTCCTGGTTTTTGCAATTTATTGATCTCTGATGCTTATCTGACTTTCATGAGGAGGGTGCCTGAATGCTACACAAAGACTATTTACCTTCGCAACAGTTTAGTGAAATAGGGCATTCGTGCTCATTTTACAGATGGAGAAGACAGAGAAAATCAGTTACAAAGCTAGTGTGAGACAACGAATTGCACAAATCAATTGGGTAAAGCACAAAATCAAGCCTACATCCTAGGACTAACCCAACCACTGCTTCTTTTCAAGCTGAATTATGTCACCAATTAAATAACACCATAATAAGAACTAGATTACACACGCAGCTTTGAAGGTTATCTCTCATTTTTTTTTCTTTTTTCTTTTTTTTTTTTTCTTTTTTTTTTTTTTAATATACCAAATGTGTCATTAGCATACACGACAGTTTGGTGGGGGGTTGCAACCGTAAGACGAAAGTACTGGCTTGCTGAGGGACAGCTGAGGGTTACAGCATACATCTTTATGCCATGAATTTTTTTTACAGCATGGTCAAGTGAAGAGATGCACAGAATGCTTAATCCAACACTGACACCAAACTGAGCACAACTGAGCAGGGCCTCATACCTCTCAGGAAGGTATAAGGGGAGCTGGGAGGCTAACTGAAGGACATGTCTGCTCTACCATCCCTTATAGATTAGAGTGGGTTATTTTTTAAAATTTGATACCCACATTCCTAAACTCGTAATTTAAAAAAGTCTAGGCAGAAGCATTGCACTGGGACCTATCTGAAAATACTAGAATAAAAAAAAAAAATCACTGTCACAAAGAAAGTGTATGATCTAGCCAACATAACAATACACAAAACAAGTCAAAAACACGAACAGACAGCTGTGCATACCGCCAACAAAACAACCTCGACATACCATACATACATCTTCAGTATCTCGAGGACTCATATGACAAAGGCTCTGTAGCCAAATGAAAAAGAACAAATGTATAATTCATGAGGAATGTCTCTTTAACACGCTGGAGATTTGGGATGTCTAAAAATAGAATTGTGACACATAGAAGCAGTAGTATTGTCTCTAAAACTACAATCATGTTTCATTTTTCTAATATCGTCCTTAGCAAAACCTATGATTTGGAGCTCAGCCCTGTGTTTTGTAGACAGTTTTTCTTCTGTTGATTTATATGTCCTTACCGGAAGGCATAGCCTGCTTCTTACCTTTACTGTGTTCCATGTAAATGAGTTAGAAAGGAGTATATTTCCTAGTAGGTTTAAAACATTCCTTTTTGTTTGTTTGTTTGTTGTTTTATGTAGAACATTTATCGTGAGATAAACAAATGCTGGAAAATATCTTTCACAGTCAAATCTTTCTCCCAGCGGTACATCATAGATATTGTATAAAGCAACAGTTGGGAATTAATGCAACATAAAGACTTTCCAATCTGACCTTCAGTTGCCCTTTGGTCCTTCCCCCTTTCTCTTTTCTATTTGACATAAACATCTGCTAGGTAAGTGAACTGACATGTTACTAAAAGAACTGAAATATTATTAAAAGTTTGTGCAAAAATTAGAGCAATTAAGTGCGATCTAGCTGGACAACACAAGCAAACAATATCAGAAAAAATGCAGAGCCTGCTAAAACAAAAGAGTAATACTTGTAAAAACATTTATAATAATAATATATATTTTTTTTACTATAGTTGGCAGGCTTTAAAAAAGAAGATATATCTCTTCTAGCTGACAAGGAATCACCTTTTACACATTAGGCAAGTACACAACTAAAGTTAAATACTAAAGGTTTCTATCTTTGTGTTAATTCAGAGACCCAAACTTGCTACAGCCCAATGGACATACAGTAGCTGAGCCCCACAACTGTCAGGCTGTATTATTTTCAGTACAGTAATTATTTCAGTGACCTACTTATTCCATGACCAGTTTCTTACCCTAGGCAAGAATCAAAACATAAAGCAGGGAAGTTTTTATTAATATGATAATATTAATAACAGATTTCCTCTCTGTTGTAGACTCTACATTTGAATCAACGGGAAAATGTGATGGGGATATTTTGGGTGAAATTCTATTGAAAATCAAAGTGGGTAACACAGTCAGTGTTTTCTTCTGTAAGACAAACATTTTTATGGCAATTCCTCACCTAGATTTTCCAGTGTTTAAATGATGAATGGAGAGGTCAGGGTGTGGAGCAGCACACATCATTTTGCCTGCTCAGGATCTACGCCATAGGAAACATTGTAGTGTGACTTAATGCTGCTCATTACTTTTATTTTAAGATGTACTTCCATTTTGAGAAGGAAGACAATTCATAGCAGTCTCATCATTTAGATTTCATGCCCTTATTAACATAGGTTTGCATTTCAGTGCCATTCTCTGGTTCCTCCTTGCCAGTCCCTTTGTGCAGGACTGCTTCTTTTGCCTCTGTTTGGTCAGGCCAGCAGAAAGGCTCGGTTCTTTTGTGAGGGCTGGGATTCAGTCCTAGGTCTAGACCTGCTTCCTACCGCCCGCTGGTGAGTGTGACCCGTTAACAGCATCAGCCATAATAGCCTATCCTTCAGCACTTTTCAGGGTATGAAAACTAAGGGCTAATCTTGTCCCATATTACACCTTTTATATGAATCTATAGAAGTTTTGCTCATTATTCATCTTTATATGTAGAAAGAAGCCTCCTTCACAACCGCCTGTAACCATTTCTCCATCAGAACTGTCAGTACTTTTAAACTTGCCAAGGGCTACTTCTCTGAGCTCTATTGTCACTGACTCATCAAATCCGAAATGATGTCTCTGACCTTTGAATCAGTTGTCTTACTTCTCTTTTGACACCAATGACAACTAGAGGAAAATGTAGATGTAACAGTCAAAAAATAACACTGAAAGCAAGCTGACAATGCCAAATCCATCCAGGAAAGCATCAGTTTCTAAAGATGTTGAATGCTCCCTATGCAATAAGGATGCTCTAATCAGTTGCTGCTTCTCTTGAATTCAGTTATTAGGTTCTAAATATTTTAAATATAAAAGCTAAAAGGTACAGAAATACCTACAGGCTTCTCCAGTGACTTCCAGTGAACACTGAGAGTAAAAACCCTTGCATAAGGCCCAGTTTTATGTAAGGCTCAAATCTTTCATCATGTAGTGAGGCAGGGACCAGGGAAGGAAACCTCACCGTATGCATCTGGGAAGAGCCAGGCCCTTTCAGTTCCCTCCCACTACCACTGCATTCACTATACCCAGCTTACTGCAGCTCTCATAAATCAGGCTCTGAGGATACTTCCCCAGGGAAAACGATTTCACCTCTCCATGTACATAAGGAGGATATGTTTCCCCTTTTGTATCAGTTAAAATGTCACAAAAATCCTGCAACACACATAAAATAGAGCACTATAGAATGAGCTTCACACAAAGCCCAAAGTTTTAAACTTGAATACTAATAAATGCTAAGCTGTTAAACCCTTATTTGGGGTCATGCAGCCTGAAATGCTGTGCTAAGCTTTAAACAGTCAAAATTCACACATACTATTGATCTCTATGATGAATCTCAACTACAAATCATGGCTCCCTTTGTAAATTCCTTTGAGTTCTCCCAGGCAAATGGATGACATGATTTTCCTACGTTTAATGGCCAGTGCTGTCCATGAAGGCAGCCTGCTTCTGCATTTGCCCACAAGCCAGTTCTGAATAATTCTTACTCCAGGGTCTGTCCTTCTGATCTTTGGTCTCCTTGCAGTGTTTCTGAAATGAGGACACCACCCCTCCTCTTTTTGTTCTGTTCTCACTGGCAGAGATTATCAGCACAAGGTAGTAAACATTTCAACAGAAAATAAAATGCAAAACTCAAGGGACAGTGCTACTGTGAGCTGTCAATTACAATAAAACTGGAGTATGTAACAAGTCTCAGCAAGATGAATGCATTTCAACATACTAGCACACCTCAGGTGCTGGAAAATCATGCATTTTGGTAATATGAAGTTCATGGAGGAAAAAGAGAGAAAGGCCAGAAGAGGAAAGAATATCTGTTACTCCTGTGACTTCTTTAACAAATGACCTATTTCTAGTTTGAAGCTGAATTCCCCCAACGAACTACCTTTCAGAATCTGTACCACCAACTTCAGGCTGTAGACTAATCATCTATTACTGACAGTGTCACAGAGAGAATTTCCTTTAAAACAGAGAAATCACACACACAGTTTCATTGATGATTACTAAATTTGGAAAATGGATGTGAAGTTGCAAAACACAATATGTTAAAAACTGTTACTGCATGATGTTGGTTCAGAATATTTAATTCATGTACAGAAACAGAAGGAGTTTAGTAATAAATGACAGGCTTGTGCTGCAAGTTAAATTGGGTACCAGTGCATTCATACAATTTGTGGTGGAATCCTGATAGATAATCACTTGTTCTGAACAGAAACTTTCCTTGCTCTCTCTTCTCAAATTTATCTTTTGAAGTTTTAAGTCTGTGCTTGCTTTGGGAATTACTTTAATTTCTGTTCCAGCCACAGGATTAAGCCTTCTAAATATCAATTTTCAATAAATATTTTGGAATAAAGGTGTTTTATAAGTCTCACCCACCTGCTTATAGACATTTAATCACATTTTAATTGATTTATTTCTTGCAATGTCGTTTTAGTAGAATTAATACCTAGATTTTTCTAACAGGAGCTTTCAGATAGTCTTTGATGGAAACAGAAATCTAATTAAAACTCTCATTTTCAGTGCAATAAACTATATAACGATAATGTTTTTACCCCATACAGTGTAAGAAAGAAAGAGTGAGCATAGTTTTGTGCACAGCCTAAACCAGCCTGTGGTTCAAAAACAAAATCAAAAACCACACCTGAATACTCCATTTAATTCTTTTCCACTTAAAACTTTTCAATCCTGAAATCACTTACCCTGCATATGTGCCATTTCCGAATTTGTGGAGCATATAGAACCTTTCAAGCAAAACTATGTAGTCACAGAGAACAATGTATTTTTGAAACTTCCAAAGAGTTCTGCACTTGAGTGTAATACCCTGAACCATGCAATTTGCTGCACCAATGTGTAACACCAAAGACTTCAGGAAATGTCTGTCATGCTAAAAGTAAGCACGGTACCTTAAGCACTATGTAACATCTTATGTTACTGAACAAAATCAAAACCAGCATATGTTCTATACTTAAAGTCGATGGCACAGATATTTATGTTGCATTTCTGAAGAGAGTTTACTCCTGCATTACTTCGGATTTTTTGAGTATATTTTTCAAATCTTTATAACAGACAACTTCATGATTTCCATTAGCACCATGAACTCTTCTCTTGACCCTTTTCTGACTCATCTGATGATTAGGCATTAAAGTTAAGTACTGAAAGTATTCAGAGTCTGTCCATTTAGCCACAAGAAACCCATGCCAGAATTAACTATCACAGATAACCATCTCAATAAAAAGAAACGAAGACTGGGAGATGACTTTATACTCAATAAGGTGTTTCATCCAAGGCACAACTGTGTGTTGTTACTTTGGTAGGCTGGGATTATCAAATCTATATCAAGGACATAGACACCAGTTTCTTGAGAACAGGGCATTCATACCTCTTGAGCATGAAAAATGTTACTCGCTTTATGAAGAATTACAGCAAACATTGGTTGCCAGAGATGCTAGTTAGCATTGCTAAAATTATTACAGTTCTGAATGTCAGGAGCATCATGTTCTCCAGGTGGGAGAGGGAAAATTCCTATAAGAACACTTGATTTTGTTTGAAGCACTTAGAGAATTCCAATAAAAAACATTCAATTTAATCTTACTGAATTATGCAAAAAAAAAAAATAAAAAAAATCTACTTACCAAACCAGTTTGTTGGGATATGAATCAGGCATTTCGGATTCAAATATTTTTGGTAAA
Source organism: Nettapus auritus (assembly GCA_011076525.1). NCBI lineage: Eukaryota > Metazoa > Chordata > Aves > Anseriformes > Anatidae > Nettapus > Nettapus auritus. The sequence goes on from CM021772.1 coordinate 6,306,561, forward strand.
AACAGGTTTCCAAACGCATACATGCATTCAAAGGCTCTGTGGAGACAACACAGAAGGAACATCAATGATTTTGCAGGGTCTGTTATTTAGGACTGTTACCATCTTTCACAGTGTATCACAGATATTAGCCCTATAACAATTTTGAAAACCTTTTTTTATCTAAGAAATAGTAATTTTGGTATGTATTTTCTGTTTCATATAGAGTCAGTATGTCACTTTTAGGAACAGGGTGTCCTAGAAAATGTGCAATTTTTAATTTTTTATTTTTAATTTTTTTTTTTAAATAAACAAACGAGCACAGGAATTATCTATTCAGTTACAATAATCGCTTTCCAGCTACCACATTCATCAAACAATGAGCAATTCACTAGGGTAACATATGCAGGAGCTTGCTTGTATATATTCATATTGTCTCCTTCCTGAAAAAAGAGTTAAATAGAGCATATAAATGACAAACACAGAGCATCTTGGGATACAAAGAAACTAAAATGGGTTAATTAGCGAAAAACATGCATCGGCGTATAAGGCTCAACTGTAAACGCTATATTTTTTAAACCTATCATATTTGCAGATAGTATTCAGGATTATGGATAATTTCAAAATAAGAGATGTTAATTGTCAAACTGAGTTGAGTAGAATGTATTAAGGAGTAAGAAATATTAATTCTTTGAATAACAGTTCAGATGCATTCACATTAAACATACATTAGTGAAAGCATTCCTTTGACGTGCTCATATACGAGCGTAATATGTAACTGACCTAGAAAACACAGACATCGCATAATCCATGACAAAAATATTGAGACAGATAAGCCCAGAGATCTTTGATCAAGTATATTCTTCGGCAAATAAACAAAACACGTGATCCTGGCAACGGATTTTCTTTGGAGCATCGGCCGCGTGACTTCCCAGGCGGCGCCCTGCGGCTTGTTGCCTCCATGGGTGGGTGAGAAGGTGATGGCCTGGCCGAGGGCACCCCCCCAGCCCCAGAGCCCCTCTGCAGGGGGACACTGTAATTCTTCTCTGCTGCCAGCTTTCTGAGGGAAGCCTGCACATCCCTGTGTGCTTTGCCATGTAGCAGGGAGCTGACCTGACTGCTGTCATTTTGACAAACAAGAAATACTTTCCTGGGTTGGTAAAAAGTTTTATGCGAGAGTTAATGACCTGTTTCTTCTCTAGTCAAGCACTTCAATGTGTTTTTGGATTTAAAACACTTTTTTCTTTGTCTGAAAGGGTCCTCCCCAGTGCTGTTGCTGCTAAATTTGTCTACACTGTTCTTTCCACCAAATAAGTGAGATTCGCAGGTTGGCTGAAATGAATACTAATATCCTATAGGTACTTAATTCACAATGGTCCGAGTTTTCTCCTGTTCCTCATACATGCTGTGTATGTGTCTGTGGGCTTCTGAAGAAAGAGACATCAGAATATTTCTTCAGAACAAATCAATCTCCTCAAAGGTCTGGAGTTGAAGACAACAGAGGCATGAAGGCCTGAGATACGTTAGCTCCAGACAGTAGCAGTCAGAAAAAACAATCTAAGGGAACGGAGAAAATTTGCAGACATAATACTGCTTCATAAGGTCTTTGGAATATAATGCATTGTGACACAGTTGTGTGGCTATCTGTGACCTGTGATCGCCATATTACATTTATCTTTTGTACAATATAATCAAACAGAACCCCAAACAGTAGAGATGTGCAATGCTGCTAAAACATTAGCTTGCCAACAGAGTGGTAAAGTTTGCTGCAGTTAAAATAAAAGAACTGGTGAAGTTTTCACTGTTTAAGAAATACTTGTGATTTTTAATATCAACACTAAGGTAACTGTTAAGTCCTCTTCTTCAATGTATGCCTTTTAAAAGTAAAAAGCAAATAACAATTCCAAACACGTAGGTAAAGTCTTTTTTTATGTATGTTCTCAATTTGTGTAAGGCAATTGACATTTTAAATACGGGTTGGAAGAGGATATACATCAGGGTATGCAGATAGAAATGTTAAAATACATATTTTATTTTGACAAGTAAAAGCTCTGTCAGAAAGTCTTTGATTCACAAAGCTGGAATACATTCATATTTTTGAAATACGATCTTCCACCATATTCACTTCTTGACAGGTTAATATCTTAAATACAAACAAATGCACATCAGACAGAATTCTAGCCTGATGTGCTTGAGGGGCTGTAAGAATAATAAGAAAGAAGATGAAAAACAAACAACAAAAAAACCCCTACTATTATTAAGTGGATTTAGCATTAAAGGGAGACATAAAAAATTGGAGAAAAAAAAAAGGAAAAAAAGACCAATCTGGAAAACGAACTCTGTTGTTACCGTGTGTAATACATGAGGTATCTAATAATAAACAGTCAAATTAACATTTATATTTTTTATTTACAGGTGCTGTCTAAATATTGCCTATTGTCCAAATACAGCTGAACATCTACATTCCAACCACAGTCTAGAGCTAACTAAATAAATTCACCTGACAAAGAAAGTAATTATGGTTTATAATAATTCCATTGAAGGAACCAGATTGCAGCTGATGCTCAACAAGACACTTTTTGAAGAGAAGTGTTAAATCACTGCATCTTCTGGGCACGTCACCTTTCCAGTGCTAACCGTATTTCAAACTCTCGTTAAATACTGTAATTGCAGGGGTTTTTAGTTTACTATTTTTAGTTATCTTGTGAATCATCCAGATAGATCCAATATTTAACTAGTAAGTAATACATACTAATACAATACATATTAATATTCATGGATAAAACACATAGAAACTAAGAATGTATTTTTTTTTCTTCTCCTCCTCTGCAAATAAATACCTTTCCTTCCAAAAGACTGACCGTGTGCCATCCCCAGGCGTGGTGTGCAGTTCCTTACCACACCCCCGGTACAAGCTTTGTACCATCAGCACAAGGTGACAGGTCCCCAGCACCTTTGGATATTATTTTATTCATTTTTTAGCACCTTTGTATACAGTTTGCTGCATTCACTAATGAGCAACAAAAACACGTATCAGACAGTTAAAAGTTTCTTGTAAAATTCTGCGGATATATTTATAACAGACTCACAAAGCTATAGATTAGAATAAAAACATGATGAAACCAAAGGCCCAGCTGCAAACTTGCTGCGGCTCTGGTGCCTGATCAATACACAACAGTACAGTATTTTGTGAAGGCAGCATGTGATAAGAAAAACGGGCACAACAGAGCAGAAGCCTACCCAAGGAATCTATTCCCAAGCACTGACAAAGCCGCTAGATACCATTCTATCTGTGTTATTGTCAACTCCATCCCCATAAATACCAACATTATCATTTGTCCACTATGAAGAAATTTTGAATCAGACAGAAATAAATGAAGAGGAAATCAACCTGAGTAAAATTTCCAGCACAAATTTCTATATTAGCTTTCAGAAATGTAACTATCTGCCAAAATCTTTGTAATTTCCAGCCTTTATCTTGAACCGTCTTGAGGCAAGACCTGTGTTATTACAGTATAAGCAAACATGCACCCAAATCACAGCAGATAAACTAGTGAATGCTACCCCTTCTGCTCTGTGTCCTCAGCTAGTCAGCCGTGGACTGAAATAAAGCACAAAGACTCTCCAAAAACAGTCAGAGCAATGAAAGGACTTTCTGACCTCACATCTAGGAGACAAAGGATCTTTGCCTCGCCGATCCCTCTTTTTTTTTTTTTTTTTTTCCCTTTCCTTTTTTTAAGCCAAAATTAAAACCAGCTTTTTATGAGCCAGTATCTTTTTGAGTCACAAACTGAGTAAAAAGGTAACTTACAGCCCTGGTGCAAGAGAGAACTACCCAATCACTGCTAAAACATCTCCTTTAGCCCTTTAGGATCAGAGTCAACAGCCTATTTTTTATCCTTATAATTGTGTAAAGACTTCCACTAACCTGAATATAAAGAATTCACTGGACTGATTAAAAAAAAAAAAAAAATACCAGCAGGTGTAGGAACAAAATCCATCCAAACACAAGCTGGTACACGGAGAGGTTCATCTGCTTTCATCCCACTTTAAGGGAGAGGGACAGCGCGTGGCTGGAGCCCTTGCCCTCATACTGGAGCTGCCGGGGCGCTGTCAGAGGTGGCACCTGGGGGTTGCCTGTTATCCCGTGAGCTGCTGCTCAGCTGGAAAACCCCAGATGCCACCTTGGTATGATGGCCACACAGAAGTCAAAAACAGGAGAATACAAGCTGTAGTGTGAACACACAGAGGCTTCACTTCTGGGAGATCAGGTGGTGACAGCACATTCTTTCTACCGCCACTGGAGGAGGGATAATTCTCAAGGGCTTTTCGGAGGATTGCAGGATGCAGAGCCCTGTTAAGACCCTGGAGTGAGGCCCTGTGTCTACGCCTACACAGACACGCCTCAGTATTGTTTCTTGGGCAAATCCCGCACCACATACAGAGTAAATTGAAAAATTTCCAGATGCATGTGACAAATCAGTAATTTTTAATTTATTTATTTTTTTGGCCATGCAGTTCTACAGTAGCCAAGATGTCCTACACCTGCAAAGTACAACTCCTCTTTGGTTATTGGCATGATCCGACTGCACGGCCTGGAAGTACTAGCATTACATTTCTCAGCAGATGGTCTGTTAAGCTCTTACAACATGAGGAGCGCCCGGTTTTATGAGAGAGTAGTTCTTTTGTTTTGATATTGCTCCATAGAGTCATTGTATCTATCTCTTAGGATGTTTTTCCCCACTTTCTTGCTCCAGTAAGACCAGTTCAGGTTGTTAACCCAATCCTCATCCAACAGGTACATTGCTGTAACGGAAACAGCCGCCTGCCTTCTCCCTTTGGCAACTGAATTGATGAATTGGCCACTGACATTGCAGAAGAACAATAGGGACAACCCCTATAACAGCTTGTGGACTGCATATAGTCAAGAAAACAAGAAGTTGTTTTTTTTGTTGTTGTTGTTGTTTTTTAATATTTGCTTGTATCTCAGAGAGGCCCCAAATATCATGAGAAACATACCTATTCAAATAGGTCACTACTTCTTCAGGAGTGAGACGTTCCAGGAAAACTTGGTTAAAAACTTCAGTACTTAATCAAAGACCTAAATGGCGATGCCCTTATCTTATGCTTGGCTAGAGAATTCCTTCAGGAATCCACTGTTATATTGCAATTCCCAATGGAAGAATAAAACAAAGCAGCCTACATAAATTGTCTACTAGAAACACTAGAGTTAAAAATATGACCAGGAATAACACTGTATTTGAAAAATAACTGTGAAGTTTGGCTTATTAAAATCAAGTGTGCTAGCCACAACCACAAAGGAGGAGTCTGGATTTTCATAGCAAAATTTCTGTTCCACTAAAAAAATATATTTTTTCCCATTTTAAAAACAATTGATTTGTCTCTTATTAAAAGAAAATGCAAGAATCAATAAAGTGTTAAGGAAATTAAGATAAAATAAAATGGAAGAAAACAAGATGAAATTGACAGGCACACTCTGCCATTTCAGAGTTTAGGCTTTTCTTGTAGACAATTAATATGCCTGCACTATTTAATTGAAACATCATGCGTCCTGCCACATGTTGTTCCTTTGCCAGTCACCACATATGGACTATGCTTTTATGGGAGGACAAAAATGACAAATGCATTTTTAAGTGAGGACGGATATATAGTATTGAGGAATTACTATGGTCACTTTAATTAAAAGCATGGACATATGATGTGTTTATGTTGCACAAGAGGATTACAAAACAGACACTTAGATAAATGTTTGCATTCTCAGTTTTTATACTTTGTCAGACTGCATATAAACTCTAATTCCAATAAAATACATCATAAAGCCTTGCAACCATTATGAGAAACAGTCTTTTAAGTGGCTTAGTAATTCCACCATTATCTCTCAAGTTTAACTTCCCCATTAGTGGTGCTGCAATCTGATAAATGAGGGTAGCAAAATGAGTCAAAAATTTCAGTTCGGCTTATTCTAAATAAAAATTGAGTCCTAATTAAAAAAAAAAAAAAAAAAAAAAAAAGTCCCAGGACTGCTTTTCAGTAATTACCATGTTTGAAGAATAAAAGTACTACATTTTTATCTCAGAACCCTTTTACCCTTTTGACTAATTACAGTGTTTTATTCAATTGTAGATCAGAAATATGGACCCTTGTCTTGGTGTACGGCTACCTTAAGGCTGCCTCCCCGCCAACATATATTCGGTAGTGCAACTTGATCCTCTTTGCTCATGAAAGGGACTGATAGGCCTTGATAGAAAATGTGTTTTTGCCTTTGATACTCCACGCAATACAACCTGTTTGCAAAATGTGGTTGGTTAATGATAAACCATCTTTCAGAAAACTCTATGGCATTCACTGTGTGAATACAGATTACATTAAAAAGGTACAAGCCAATGAGCACATTTGACTTAGGGAGGGAAGGAGCTGGTGTTTGATAATAAATTTACTATAGAAAATCAGTGGTCTATTTTCTTCCTCTCTCTAGGAAATTTGGTTGTCTGAACTCGCTAAGGATTTCTCTCTTCAATTTCATCAAATACCACCTTCTGTAACTGTGGATGAACCTTTCCCACAAGAAATTACCTCTGAAACTATATTTAAAACAACATTCCATTGATAACTGACCAGTTGTCAAACTTGATGCTGACCTGAAATAGCTCACTAAAGTAGATAAAAATGACAGAGAAGGCACAACGAATAAAAATAGAAAGTAGTGAGAAAGAGCATGTTCTGCGTATGCATAAAGGCAAAAACAAACAAAACTGAAGATATAATCCTGTTGTCCTACAATCATATGATGCTCAGAGAGACTGTTTTGTCATATGACTAGAGAAGGAAGGCCCTGGGTTTGCTTGTAGCTTACACTGTAGTGAAGGAAGACAGGAACTGTTAAACATACTTGGCAAATTTTGAAGGATCTGAGTATGTCCAGAGGGTTTCTAATTTTGCCTAGTAATTTTATAATAAACTGTAAAGAGCCTTTTATCTGTGCTTTGTGTTCAGTGAAGTCACATCAAAGGAAAGAACAGATCATTTACATCCATTTGGAAGCTACTCACCATATGCCTGGGCAAAAGATACTGTAGCACTACTAACCCCTCCCCCAAAACACCCTGTCATTAAGAGGAAAGTTTGTATACATATAAAATCAAACTCCAGCAAATCCACCAGCAGCCCTTTCTCCCCATGTTCATCTCTGATCGTTCAATGTATGCGACCTCCAAAAGCCCCTGTGCCAGTCGCTGTGGTTTGTGCTCCCAAGTGTCCACCCAGCCACTTCAGCTCCAGGCTACAGCAACATCTTTACATTGAAAAAATGAGATGCAATTGTGAGAAAGATATCTTTGAGAATTTGAGAAGCTGACTGATCAGCCCTGTACTGCATCTGGACTCACACCGATATCACTAAGCTCACAAGGTCCTCTTGTCCATATTTATCTGAATAAAGAGGAATAAACCTACATCTGTAAGTAACGTCACTCAAACGTTACATGACAAAATGGGGAAGGGTTAATTTCAGATGAAAGCATATATATTAGTGAAATAGCTATCTAAATAATTAAAAAAATAATTATTTTTAATTTAGATCACAGAATCATAGAATATCCCAAGTTGACCCATGAGGATCATGTAGTCCAACGCCTGGCTCCACACAGGACCACCCAAAAATCAGACTGTGTGTCTGAGAGCTTTGTCTAAACTCTTCTTCAACTCTGTCAGGATCCATGCCGTGACCACTGCTCTGGGCAGCCTGTTCCAGCGCCCGACCACCCTCTCAGTGAAGACACGTTTCCTAACACCCCCTGACCCTCCCCTGTCCCAGATCCATACCGTTTCTGTGGGTCCTGTCGCTGTCCCCAGAGAGCAGAGCTCAGCGCCTGCCCCTCCGCGCCCCTCGTGAGGGAGCTGCAGGCCGCCATGAGGCCTCCCCTCGGCCTGCTCTGCTCTGGGCTGAACAGACACCTCAGCCACTCCTCATACATCTTTCCTTCTAGGCCCTTCACCATCTTTATTGTCCTCCTTTGGACACTCTCAAATGGTTTTATGTCCTTTGATACCATGGTGCCCAAAACAGCACACAGTGCCTGAGGTGAGGCGGCGCCAGCGCGGAGCAGAGCGGGACAATCCCTTCTGACTGACCGTTCGGCAGGGCCGCGCCTGGTGCACCCTGAGGTGCCGCTGGCCCTCCTGGCTGCCAGGGCACACTGCTGACTTCGATAGCAAATAAGTATTCATGTAATTTAAAAATGTAAATAAGCATTATGCTAAAGACAAATAAAATAAAGCAAATTAAATCTCAGTAACTATTACGATAATCAGCTATGGTTTCCCTGTAATTATCGCTTTGAATTCTAAAATATAAATTACAGTGGTTTTGAAAATTAAGAATGAACTATGACCAGAAGCATTTGTTAAATATTTCACAAAGTTTCAGGAAATGGTATGACATTTCCCTAAATGCCAAATAAAACCAATTGTGACTGCGTATACCCAGAAAGCAAGGCCTGTAGCGTTTAGAAACCAACAACCATAGCAATAAAACAAGCCCTTCTAAAATAACAACAACTTAAACTGTGAGCTTTTTTGGCACAGAGCACATGAGAAAAAATGAAGCTCCAGCCATGCTAACAGTGTTAAGTTTTCACAATTTGGAAATGTAGTCATCAGTTCTGCTGAAAAACAGCCACCAAATCAGGCTGTGCAGAACAGAGCCTTTGTTGCACTCGATGTGCACTGACAAAAGCCTAATTCTTCGCATTGTTAGAAAGACTGACTGCCTCAGAACAAACCACCACTATTCCAACTTGTCAGAACAAGCTTGGAGAAAACTAGATAAGAGCACTTGAGTGATCTGCACACTGAGACAACTGAACTGGAAGTGAAGTTACATACACGAATGAGCTACTGTGTGGTGCAGCTTTAATTGTCTCAAACAATTCCAGAGTCTTGTTTGTAGCAATGATACTGCATTTACTAAAGGTCTTATCTGAAGGACATCTCAGGGCATACAGTATACATGCTAGTGGTATTTAATAAACAGTATGCTGGGCAACACATGATATATATTTCACATTTGGTATGAAAATATTTTCTGACATATGCAAGCTTATTTGAATTTAGTTTATTTCAGTGCAGTAATTTATGATTTTAAATAACTATGCTGCGCAATAATCCCTGTACAGCACACCATATTCAGGAATGGCTACAGATGGAGCTTTCCTGTACATAAAATAGATCATTAAGAATTGCATCTGTTTCTACCAGCCAGATGATCTTGCACTGTAATTCTTATGTTGCACTAATAATTACCAGATTAGTATTTAACTGTTCTTACCCAACAGTTGGTATAAACTAGGGCACAAGCAGCCCTTGAGAGTTGAGCCAGCAACAACCTAAGCATTGTTGTTACTGAATGTAACACATGAAAACTATATGCTTGTAGTTTCACTAGGATGTCAAATAAACTTTGACATGAAAGAGAAAGCTGTGTCCATCTAACGAGGAGCTATCTTGCTACCTCTGGAGCCCTGGCTGGAAGAGGCTGCCAGGGAAAGTGTTAGTTCCTTGAAGTGTAAGATAAGGGTGGTGATGTTTACATATGGGACACAAAAAGAAGGGAAATGGATGAACTGTATTCATGCTGATGTTGAAATTAAGATTTAGAAATAAAGCATAATGACACGTACATGGTCAGCCAATAGTAGCGTCCCAGGTAAGTGTAAGTGCCAATGATCGTACTTCATACATAGCTATAATGAAAGAGTACCTTTAGGAAAGAACAACCTCAATTTAATATTAAAAGATTTCCTTGTCTTGTCCTTACTGTAAACGTATAAACAACTGAGATATACTCTAGTTCTAATGTTTATAACATTTGATGGAATATTCATAATATTTGCATAAATGGCAAAGAAAATGACACAACTTTCCTCTGAGGTTCCGCAAGCCACAGGAGGTAACATCAGAAAGTAAAAAGTACCAGCTGAAAACTACACTGAGAGCTGATTAACATTTATTTTGGACATCATGGCAAGTGTATCACCCCTACTGCTCACTTTAAAGGCTTAGTGTAAGGGGAACTAGCAGAACACATGTGCGGGAGGGCATACTTCAGATGCTTGGAGAGTAAGTATAGCTAGCTAAATAAAAGCTCTTATTGTTGTTTTTATGTCTAAAGAATAGTGTTTTTTTTTTTTTTTTGTACTCAGAAACTGAAACATTACATTATTTTACAAATTTTGAAAACATTTTAAAGATGGAAAATAGGTCAGGGAGTGCATTGGCAATACTACAACCGGACTTGTAAACCCAGATGCTTCTTTGAAACTATTAGAAAACTTATTATTGTATGCATCTCAAGACTTTCTCATACCTGTGACCTTTTACTTATTTGCACAAATATATTCACATTTCCTGTGATGGTGTTTGACTGCTCTAACCCTCTGAGCTGGATTTTTTCTATAACTCGGGTATGTCCCTTAAGACACAATCAGAAACACTAATACTAAATAAATATGCTCTTTCTGGTATTTTCTATAGTTTATTCACTTCAGTATGAATAACATGCATCTAATACAATACAGTATTTTCTGATATCAAATCATTACCAATTCTTTACTTTTCAACAAGTCTTACCTTAATTAGCTTTTTATTATGTGTGTATATATAACTATGGTTCAGATTTATCTGAATAATAGATATAATCTCTACATTCTGGGTAATAACACATAGAATTGGATCAAATAATAGCTTTTGAAATAATTCAGTGCATCAGCACTTCCATTCCAAGCGCTTCGTGCTTATTTTCATGCTTGGAAATAGAGTAGAAATGTCACTTGGCCATGTAACTTCTGTAAATAAATGTATAATACTGTATTATGGCCAAATATGCAAAAAGTCGCACACACAGAAGGGTGAAATAATCAAATCTGCAACAAAATTCATTTGGTGTTTGGCGTTTTTACCCCAGCCTTAGGAGATAACATCACTTTCATAAAGGTCTGCTGGGTTTCTTTGTATGTTCTTGGGGAACTCACATTTTAGCTATGAAGGGATAATTTCCTTACATGGCATTTCTCAGTGCTCGCCTTACATGGTAGATTGATGACATAAATGCTGGGAGAACAGCATGATTAGGCGAGAACATGCTTTTCTCATTATAGATATTTTCACAGCATTGTAGATGACATTTTTAAGGGTAATACTCTTCATATGTTGAATATGATATTCAGAGATGAGGTGTGCTTTACAGAGATCCAATTGCAATAATACAAGTTGAAGCTGGAGTATGTATCTGAATGTTTAAGGTGCATCTTTATCCAAATTTAATACCAATGTGATTAAAAAAAAAAAAAAAAAAAAAAAAAAAAAGATTGTCTTTTAAATTCTCATCTTATGTTTCATGCCGATTTCCTTTTGTGATTATAATTTGCTCTTATTGTGGGAACGTAGTAACTGACAGCTTATCCATGAATTAGGCCCTGCATACTGTTTGCGACAGCTGTAGACTTGAATCATCCCCTGTGTGAGCAAAACACAAATTTCCTAGACATGCATCAAGCTATGTTCAACCTAAATGTGAGCGAGATGACTGTTAAAACTACAGCCCCCAAGCCTTTGGCAAATGTAAATCTTGCCATGTGAAATTCAATGTAGATCTTAATGCATGGCTACTGAGCTACTGTGCTTTGTTCAGAACTAAATTCAAGTATCAGAGAAAAAAAAATTATAATCACAAAGCCTTAAGGGGAAAATAGAGAACACAAGGATAATGCTTTTCCTTTTTTCCTTAATGTAGTGGTAGTGAAGAATCTTTCCACATAAATATACTTATATACTTTTTTTTTTTTTTTTTTTCTCCTGTAAAAGTCCCAGGCCAAATTTATTCCTTATGTTTTTCAGCTGATCTTGTTGTTTCTCCAGCTCTTATAGTCTTAACTGTCATTGTGAGCACTTACCACCTTAGGAAAAAAATCCATGAAAACGATGTCTCAGTTCATATGTGAAGTGAATAAGCTTAGACAGGGGAGAAAAAAAAAATCTACCTGAATTTAGTCATTGTGAACAAAACACTCAGAGATCAAAAAATCTACTGTAAGGTAGACTGGAAAAGTGTTCATGCATAAGAAGCCCAGGTCAACTTTCTGAAGAAAGCTTGAAGGTTTCCAGGACATCACTCAAACCTGAGGTACAGTTTACAAGCTTAAGATATGGTATAAACTTCTATTGCTTTGTGGCTATATTAAAGGAGGAAAAAGCTTTGTAAAAGTTTACTGAGGCTGGAAAAGTGTCAGTGCTTTTATATGAAAGCTTCCTCTTCATTCCAATAGAGAGAGATGTGTACTTTAACACTATTCCCAGCAAGCAGACAGACATTTCCTTTAAGCAGTCATTACTCTTATGTGCTGGAGTGAACTATGTGCTATGTAGCTTTCCAATATTCTCAGTTTTCAAAACTCTAATTCATTTGCTCAGAACAACAATAATTTAATTTCTAGATGCACTGAATTAATTCCCAAAGATTGCAGGGAAAAAGTAATTAAAAACCTGACAAAAATTGTAAGTGTATTTCAGGTTTGTTTGGCATTTATGTGCTTGAAAAAAGTTTAAGATATAAATCTTTACCATCAATTACTTTATGCCCATAGTTACCAAATGTAGTAATAATTCTGCAAAATTATCTTCAGCCTGGCAAGTTCCAGTCACATGGGGAAACCTGGAAGCACAGCAAAGAGGCTAGGGACAACAATGTAAGAAACAAGAAAGTGGAGGGAAACAGGAGATAGGGGCACAAGGAATATAGTGATTTGGGATATAAATTGGATTGAAGGATCCAAAAAACTGACTCTGCTGCTCATAGAAGAGCTTGTTTGGGTACATCCACTTTGTGAATAGCATAGCTTCAAATTAGGCAACATGTAGAAATCCTATGAAAGCACACTCAATCGTCACTCAACCACACTAAATCTATACTACCTGTAACTGTGCTCCAAATCTATTTCTGCCAAAGCTCAAGAATTGCTATTTTTAGAGCTGGAAAGCAGTCACAGTGTACAACTAGAGTCAGGTGATGTTTGAGTTCAACCCCTTTCAAACCATAGCATTTGGCCTTTGTTTCTGGGATGTCTGATCTGAAATCCAAGATGGAGAGAACTCACACTGTATTTAGAGCTGAGCTTTTGGGGTGTTGGGCTTAGGTAGTTTGTGAGCTGGTGCGAAGAGGACATAGCATTATTTAAGTCAAGGATCACAGCATGGTATTACTGTTTTCACTACTGCCATCGTAAGGCTAATTGTTTATGATTTTTTTGTTGTTGTTTTTTTTTTTTTAAATTGTCTGAATGTAAAAGCATGGAGATACATAGCTATACTTATGGGAGAAGAGAGGATTAAAGCCTAGGAACTGTCACACTGAAATACAGACCTGGACTGCCTTGAGTAAAAAAAGAACTCCGTTAACTGACAACTCCATCACCCCATCAGACAGTGTGGCAGGGACATTTCCCCTTCACACTTTTGCAGGATGCTGTATCACCTTCAGGCCCAAGGAACATCACTAGTAAGTTTTTCTGGTTCATTGTTTTAAGGCTACCAAACCATGCTCTCTATCTGGGAATACACATGGAAACTCTTGTCTCTGTCTTCTGCTTAAAAATGCACCAATGCTGTGGTTTATATAAGGCTGGGATTAAGACAGCTGCATAAAACAGCAACACATCCATCAGAAACTGAAATTAAGCCTCTTTGAACATCTTAACCAGGAAGGAAGTGGGTCACTCAATTATCTATATGCTTAAAATTAGGCATTTAACTTACTTCAGCTTACATCAAGTTCTTTAAATCATTCATGGGAAATTCACAGATCATTCAAGTTAAATATCTGAAGTAATGAGAACTAGGCAACTAGAGACATACATTGCTTAATAAACAGGTTTTGATTTAATGACCGAAGATGCATCAAACTTTTTAAGGACACGTTTGAATTATCAGAGCTTTGAGGAGAACGGATGAAAACATACTGTGCTTTTGTTTTGCTCTGACCTACGTGCGGTGGGAAGGGAAGATTATTCAAACATGCATGATTAGTAACCACCTCAATAACTGATTTAGATCCAGCATTATCTGGAAATAGGCTGATCTCAAAAATATTTGCAAAGGCAAGTACTTAAATATATAATTTTTGCAGAAGACATTAATTTTTAGCTTTTTAGAAAAAGAGTATTTTGGGAAATGTTTAATGAGGACAACGTCCAAAGAATACAAGTGATGTTACATTCTGGTTTTGGATTCATTTCACCATAAAAGAAGCCAGCTGCTGATGCTAGACGTGGATGGGCTTTGATCATCACTAAAATATGGGAGAAGACCCTTTTCTACATTTCTTTCTAGTCCCACACCTCATGGTCACTGTAAGGTTGGCACCTCACGTGTCCAACCTCACTGCAGGGCGGGAAGACGGACAGAGCACACGAGGGGCAACTCTCTGCAGACATGGAGCATTTCTCTAGAACATGCCTTGTCTCGGCAACCATCAGCTTTGCTTTCCTTCCCCAACACATCCACATCCCTATGTTTTAACACACAAAACACTGCTCATTCTGAGCAACCTGCTGCAGTGGAAGGTTTTCTGTTGCCAATGGTAGTCAGGGTGGAGCTGGATGATTTTTAAGGTCCCTTCCAACCCAAACTGTGACTGTATGAATACAGGCCAGCCTCTTCCTACCACAAAAATAAATTTCACTTGCACACTTGGAAGGCACTGGGAATTCCTCTGAGGATCACAACTGCCTTGGAAGCCTGTCCTGAAGTTGGTTCCAGTTTGGGCATTTACTTATACCTTACACCTGCTAAATAGCAAAATCCGATACCGAGCAAAATTCTAAAGAAATGAGAACCAAGAGTGCAAAGGGGAGGTATTTTCCACACAGACTGGGAAGCATTTTTTCAATATGATTAGGAAATATATTTTTCTTTACACAAGACTTAAGGGAAACATAATTTAGAAAACATAAGCTGTTTGATTCCTACATTAAAAAGAAGCATCTGAAATGTAATACACATGGAGATAAAATTACTAGTGAAATAGAAGACCTTCCTTATGGGAAGCAACTGACTTGTTTAGCCCGCTGGAAGCAAACTGAGATGTGACAAGATGACTCTTTACATAATGTAAAAATGTTTTTGCTTGTATACAAATACCACTGCTGGGAGTACCAGATCTTGACAGAAGGTCAGATGGATATAGAGATTAGTCATGAGTTCATATAGATTTGAACACCAGAGGTTTAGCCTTACCCCCCAAAATAAATAAATAAATAAAAGGCATTGCCAAGAAGCAGGCCCGTTTCAGGACAGTTTGATAATCTGGCGAGGGACTGAATGCAAGGCTAGGGGGATAGGGTTGCATGCTGGAGCTACATATTTAAGCTGATAGCATGATACCCCAGCCCTGCAGTTTCTAGTATACCCTGCGGGGGTGGTGACAAGATGGTTCAAAAGGACGTTTGTGTTAGACGTATATTCCCTCTTGCTTCAGTGATCCACTGATCATAGCAGCTTCCAGCAGCTATTCTTTCCATCACCTTCTCTCCCCCACACTTTCCCCAAGGTGACATATTAGCTAACGTCAGGGGCATTTTTCTGAGGTAACGTAGTTATAGCTAGAAATAGAAACAGGATGCTTTGGCTGATAGAAAAAATCTCTGACGCCTGTGTGATGCTTGGCTCAAGCACTTGCAGACTGCCAGATTGCAGCCACGAAGGCATTTCCCCACAGTCCTGCCCGGCCCAGGAGCCTGGGCTGCGGCTCCCCCCCGCTAGCACAGCCCCTGCCTTGCAGCTGGGGCTCACCTTGGAGTTTCCCGTAGCGAGCTCCCTGCTACTGTGGTGTCCTGGGATACCAATCAAGCTTCTGAGGTCTCCTGCCTTCTTTCTGTGGCACGTTGTAATTGTGACCATAGGTCTTTTATCATGGGCTTAAGCTTGTTACAGGATATTAGAAGTGCCATGCAGACTCAGGGAGGAGGAACAGCAGATGTCCCCTGGGCCCGCTGGGATTAGCTGCTTGTCACACAATTGTCAGCCTGCCAGCCCAGTCGGTCCCTCTCATGCACAGGTTTCTAACTGGCAAGTCATGAACCCACCCCAGTTACAAGAAAGAAAATGCTCTAAGTTTTTTGTTGTTTCCTTGTTCTGCTTTTATTATTATTAGTTTGTTTCTTTGGGCTTGGCAGTGCCTTCCATAGATCCATTTTTTTTCCTCCTGCACAGGTTTTGAGGTCATCTTTCTTTAGAGACAAGCCACAAGCAAAATCAAACTTTTTTTTAAAAAAAAAATCTATTAATTCTATTAAACAGATGGTTTAGAAAGACTTACTAACCAAAGCAAAATAACATTTTTAAAAGGAAGAGCTAGATTTCGTAATGTTACCCATATATCTTACAGGGACACGGAAACTGAAGACAGAATCCTATCATGTAAGGTATTAATTCTCTTCCAAGGCATTTCCCTGTAATTTTAAATAGTTGAAAAGGTTTGAAAGTTAGGAATGTTTGAAACTTTGAAAGGTTTTAAGTGCCTGTGAATATATCGCAAAGAGTTTTCCCTAGCTTCCCAGCAAGATAAACCATAAGGACAATAAAGCACTACTCTAGTCTCCCTGTTTATGTTTCTATCTTGGACAGTTTTCTTTTGCTAAAATATAGTCTTTACTCAGAATAACTAAGATTAATTGTTGTTGCTTTTTTCATAACTATATAAATGAAATATTTGTGTGGGATAGATTTACACTGCCTTCTGTAACGATGGGGAGTTTGGACATATAACCTTATTACAGCAGATGGAAAAAATACAAACTAGATTGCAAACTTTCCTATTTGTGATAAAAAGACACATATCATTGGTAAGCCAGATGTGCAGTTTCCTGTTTCTTTCTTTTCAGAGAACAAAGAGGTTGATAAACATATTTGTATATATAATTACATAATGGTAGTCATCTTCTGTCAAAGGTCCTCAAGCCACATGACACTATAATGGCATAAAAATCCTGTACATTTCAATAATCAGCCACAAGAAGCAAGATTGCTCTGACCTTGCTACCTGCACCCTTTGCACATATATCCTTAACTGTTGCTCCAGCTTTACAATATGCATTTCTATATTGCAAATGCCAGTTTAAAAACAAAATTCAAACATTTATTCAGTGAATAATAAAATTATATCATATACCATGTGATACAGTGGCCAAGCAAATTTGACTTATGTAATGCCATTATAAAAGATTAAAGCACTGCTTTGCTAGTGGTCTGTGAATTTTTTTATATAAGAACATTTCTGAAAGGTTACTGAGCTGTAGACTTTGAAACCGTGTCATAAAGAACCCATTTCTCTGGCTAAGAACTAACAATCTATACTTAAAGCATACAACATTTTATCTGGCAAACATCACTTAGCAGTGTATTCTTAGACCAAATTAATATGCGTGTCATACCAATGAACAACATGCACTTCATGTACCATTCTTTCAGCAGCGGCCATGTCTGCTGCAGACTTCCATTTTAGATGCAGAAAAGATTCAGAAAAATAATGTCCTTGATACCAAACTTCATGCCAATTTAAAAAAAAAAAAAAAAAAAAAGATTATTCCCTTCCTTGTAAACTTCGAAGTCTCATGATATTTTAAACTTTTAGTATCTAGTGGGTAAAGAATCCTGAGCAACATGTGAGAGTCATCTATCTTTATCTCGGTGAAGGGGGAATTGGTTTTAGATGAATCTATGCAAAGGACAGAGCAAGAACTCTTTTACTTGGACTTCTTCATGCAAATCAGGTCCTCCCCTCATTTTCCATGCAGAGAAGATGAAAGTTTGATCTACCTGACTAGCTTGATCTACACAATCTAGAATCAAAAACCTGCCTTGATACTTTGTAATCCTGAAAAATAAAGGATGAGAGAAGTGGCAGTGTTGCACATTTCTTCCACTAAACATTTCACTTTCTGCCAAAGGTGAGGCTGCCCCTCTGATTCCCTGCATGTTGGGCTGGCTTTGAGCAAAGGACAAGGTGCTCCCTCTCAAACAGTGACCACCTAATGTCTTCCCACACCCTTCATTCTTCTGCTCTACCCAGGAAATTAACTTTACATTTCATTCAATTTATGTAGTATGGTACCAGGATTTATTCAATTTTTTTCCAACTCCTTGCTGTTCCACTTGCAATACTATCACGGAAACTATACATCCAGTATTAATTACACAGTAAAATTTAATGCCCTTCCCAGATTTGTTACGTGACTTATCATGAAAGAGAATTTTGTGTTTGCAGTCTTGTGAAGACTGTAGGTCAAACAGAAGGTTTGTTTTAGATAACTTCTGTAATTATTTCCCAGCTTCAGTGAGCATGCTCACTCAATACATCCAACAAATTCCAATACATTCTCACTGGGGTAAAGAGAAGTTTCCATGCAAATGCAATGGTTAAAACATATAAAAGATATCTGATGCCTGTTAGAAAAGACAGTAAGTCTTTTGGGGGGGGAATTTTCATTTTCATGTTATATATAATTCAAATGTACTTTCCATATTCACTAATTTCAAAACAGAGCAAAAAGAAAAGAAAACAACACATTAGGACAAGGCACTGTGCTACATAATCAGTTTTCAGCTGAGACTTAATTTTAACATATTGAACTAGTTTTACACAGTAAGACAACCTTATGACCAAAAAAGACGAAAGAAAATCCCTTGTGGCGATGTAGCACTGATCAAGGGAACTTCTTTTGCCAGAAAAGACAGTTTCATCATGGCAGTTAGGGGCTTTCTGACTAGAAAGCAAATTGTGTTGGACAAACAATTCTGCTAGAAGTGCATATACTGCGCTGTTATGACAGGGACTTTAATTTATTTTGTATTATGCTGTAGTGTAGCTCTACCTAACAAAAGAAAATATTAGAGGATATCCTTGTATTCTAGCAATAAAGGGAAAGAGCATCTTTACATGAAATGCTTTTTGAGTTAAATATATTATATATTTTGATTCCACTTTGATAAACTAATGCTATAAATTATACTTTTATTTGAAAGAGGCTTTCAGTCCTTTGTCTTAAAATGCTAGAATTAAGTAGATCCAGACACAAACAGCCACAAATATCTAAGTGATCCCAAGCTTTGTGAAGAAGCCTTCCTTCACTGCATTCCCATGGTAAAAGACAGACACATGGTGAAGGTTTATCGTGTCCAACTGCTTCATCCTTTGCTGCAAATTCTAGTAAATATTCAGTTAAGTTACTAATGTTTTTCTGGGGGGGAAATTCAAGTTCCCTGATAGGGAAACTTCCACTTTGTCAACTTAACAGAAGCACTATCTTGGACCAGAAAATGAAACCCACAGAAAAGAGCATACATATTTTACTGTAGGCCCCATATTGTTTCTGTAGCTATATCACAACAATGAACTCTGTATTTCTCTCATCACAGCATATTATCATGCTGGTCCAAACTCTTGGAAAAGGGGGAATGCAGAACACACATGAAATAAAAAGAAAACACATACGTTTTAGATTAAGCTGCTCTCAAGATGTTAAATCCCAGACCTGCTCCACAGAAGAGCAAAATGGGTATTAGCACCATATGATAATTATCCAGTTTAGGACGAGAACGTAAATTGTAACATGGTGTTTTTCCTAGATAATGCATGCTAATTCTGTTCCATCTTCTGAGAGACACCATCTCACCGACATTTATTCGGAGAGCTACACTAACCGCACCAGT
This sequence comes from Nettapus auritus, assembly GCA_011076525.1. Lineage (NCBI taxonomy): Eukaryota > Metazoa > Chordata > Aves > Anseriformes > Anatidae > Nettapus > Nettapus auritus. Next base: position 6,326,316 of record CM021772.1, read on the forward strand.
AAGAAGCGCAGCTATTTCTCTGCAGCCTGCTGCTCCCTCCTTTTATCCAGTGCCGAGTGAGATCATTGTTCTCACTTGCTGAGAGTCAAGCACTGAGCTACTTACTTCTCTTGACCTTAAATATTTATTGGGCTACAGAAGTATTTGATTCTATAGATACCCTTGGTTTGGGCCTTCAATTACGACGCAGAAGATTAAATATTTGAATTTCCCTTGATCATTTTTGTTTCAAACATACTTTGCCCTATCTGCTCTTCTGCTGCGCTATGGCTGAAAAGTGAAGCATATGAGATTTTCATACCTTTTCTTACCATATGGATTTCCACCCACAGGAAAAAAATGTTTATCCTTATTATTTAATATCTTCTGATAGTTTTCTATGTTTTTCTTTCAGACTGTAAACTGACTAGGTCACTGCAATATTTCTTATATGCTCTTTGGAACCTCAGCCCAGCTTTGAGAGAATTCTAAGAAAATTTCCTAAAATAGTTGTAAAACAATTCATACGTATTTCTTTAAAACGTAAGTTGAAGCAGTTAATAGACATTCATAATTAAAATGGCATAACTTGCAATAAATATCATTAAGCAATTATCAGTTCTAGTCAAGAAAGAAATGGAAACAACAGAATTATACCATTTGTTTTTTTCCCTAGATAAGTCCAGTTGAGTATGCCTGGCACGAAATCAGTAGTTACCAGGTTTACAGCATTTTTTGTTGCTCCATTTTTATTTTTCTTACACATCAAAATAAAACAGACTTTCACAGTCAATTAAAAATAAAGAAAGATTAAGTGGTTCACATGTTTTCCAAATCAGAGCTTGGACCTTAACCTGTGTCACCTCATCGTGAATTAACACAAATGCCTGAGTATTCTGAGCTCCCCTCTCTCACCCTCTTATTTCCAGCATAACTTTCACCAAAGTCAACAGCTTTCCATTAGGAGTTTTGTTTTCAGTAACCAAGACTTCTGTATAGAGGAATGTTTAATTAAAATAAGCTTGACAGCATGCCTTGGTTTGGAAAGAACCTCTGAAATCATCTGGTCCAACTCCCTGCTCAAAGCAAGGCTAGCTTCCAGCCTGTTGCTATACCTTCAGATTAAATACAGATGATGATTACCTTCCTACAGATTTTTCTCTTCCTTAGCTATGTCCAGTAATTGCACACACCTTCTTGCAACTTTGGCAACTAGCAGTAGATAATTTCAGGCCAGCACCTACGCAATTCTTATTTTTATATTAGATATCTGCTTTGTTAAATTCCCTAAAAGCTGTCAGTCAGAAGCAGACTGTCCATAACTTACACACAAAACAGTTTACAGTTTATTGAGGCTATGTATAGGACACGTGGTTTTCCAGCAAATCAAACTAATTGTATAACTCAAAAGTCAGTAGAAAACAAAGACATTATTTTTCAGGTCACTATATCAAAGATTGTCCCTCTGAGCTTACTATAATTACTGGTGGACTCCAACACTTTTAATTGCCCACCAGGTCTCCAGACTCTGCTGGGGTACCATAGGGAACAGTCTGTTCCATGGGCAGAGCGGTCTGGGCAGGAGGACCAGCACTGGTGAAATGGGCCGCAGCCCACCACGGCAGAATTACCTGCACAGAGCAGGCCCAGCTTTTGGTCAGTGCTCTACAACATTATTACTCCCCAGTAATCACATGGCTACCGTTATTCACCAAAATAAATTCAGTGCTTCAAAATGTCACCCTTTGTACTGGAAATGCTCAGAATTTCAGAGAGGGGGAGGTACCTTCCAATACTGAATACCTCTTATACTTCCCCCATTCCCAATCAGAGTGTAATCGGGGAACAATCCCATACCACAATGCACTGCACAAGAAGTTTATGAACAATTTGCAACAATACAAGAAGAAAACTCTATCCTGTCTACTCAGTGAAATGAAGGAATCTTATATGTATATATGCAGAAATATATTCCTTTCCAAAGCAGGCATTTTTACATTACCTTTCTGGTTTAGTGATTATTTAACCAGTTCCTAAATGCTATCTGGAGTGACTTTAACAAACGAATACTAGGAGTTCAAGCTGAATAATCTGCTTGAGAGCTTAGGTACTCAGGCTTCGAGGTTTAAACATGACCTGTGTAGAATTTAAAAATAAAAAAATTAAAAATTAAAAAAAAAAAAAAAAAAAAAAAAAAAAAAAAAAAAGAAACTTCAGCTACTAACGTGTTGTCATTGTTGTTTTAAATGACAAATTAGTGGGATGGAATTCAAATTCAAGACACTTATCACATTAGCTAGCCAGATGGTTTATTTGAAATCTCAGCAGACAAGAGTATCAGATTTTTGCTTTAAGTTGGGCTCAACAAGTCAGCAAAGGCAAAGGACAGTAACAGTCCATGACTCTCTCTTTTGCTTGTTTTAACATGTAATTTTTTTTGTATATGTCCCCTGAGCAATGTTTCAAAAAGCTTATAAAAATAGTGGTAACCCAAGGAATACAAATGTTCCACAAGCCTTGAGATTTCTTTGGTCACTTAACAGACTTGTTACCTTTCTGACAAAAACTTTCCACTATGCTTTTCAAAGAAATGAATTTAGAAGCAAACTTCCATAAAAAATGGAGACTTTTTTCTAAACTTGAAAAATGGTTTAAATAGTCTTTGCCATCTTTTTTTTTTTTTTTTTTTTTTTTTTTTCTTCCCTAAATGTTTTGGCAACAACTAAGATTCCTTGCTGGATGCCTTTGGGGGTGGTGGGGAGGAGATAAGTCATGCATCAATAATCACAAAATAAGAACTGGTGGTATGACTTGGCTTAACTGTGCTGTTTCAGCACTTAGCTCTCTAGTGGCTTGTTCACATGGTCTCAGCACATTCAGAAGAGTTTCCATTAGTGTCTGCTCCAGACGTGAGAAGAATCCATCAATTTCGTTTTCAAAACATTATAGCATGTAATAACCGCCTTTGCTCAAACAGCTTCTCTTAACAGGGAATGTTGAATTCTGTCTGGTAACTGCATCCTGAATAAGTTTTTCTTGGGGAACAAGTCATTTTTCTTGGAAGAGTTTCAGAAGTTTTTTGGCTTTCACAGGCTGCCTGAACTATCGACAGATACCATCTGCTCTTATGTGAATATACATTTCCAGTGTACCATCGTACTCATGTGTGAAGTACATAGACACAGAAGGGCAGATTCGTTAGCCCCATTCCCACTGTAAAAGTAAGTGGCAAAAGTCTTGGCACTTGTTTTTTTTCAGTGGTTGAATTACAGGAGTTGAAACGTACTGCACATCAATTCATTGCCACCGAAGTATTTCTCAGAAGGCACTTGGGGAACAGGAGTAATACCTGATGCACCCACTTAGGTGCAGTCCTTGACAGGGCTCTCTTCTCCAAAGTTATAATACTTGTACAAATATGCAGAAAGAGCTCTTGTTGAACAAGGCAACCATGTATATTTTACATACCAACATAAATACAGTAGCCTCTGTAAGGTGTTATTTCCAAGTAGAGAAATAACATGATTCACCTTTCATTGGTAGAGATGTGAGGAACAGACATATTAGACAACTGGCTCAAGATGACATAGCGATTTATGGCACAGAAGAGAGTTATGTCTTGTTTCTCATGTTTCAGACCATATTCCTTCTGGATTTCTACCTAAGAAGTCTTATTTATTTTATTATATATTTTTAATGTATTGCTCTGATGTAGTAAATGGTGAAACTTAAAACTAAAAACTTAAAAAAAAAAAAAAATCCAATTATTTTCAATGAGACTACAATTTTTAGAGATGAAATACAAGTAATTTTGAGGTGTTGCCCAAGAGGATCAGCACATGGAAATATCAACACATGCAAAACTTTAGCTAGGATTTCCAGTAAAGGCAGCACAGCTGGATCCAGGTCTTAGCATCAGAGACATTAGCAACATCTGTACTACGGTAGGTATACTACCCAGCACTTTTTATTTATTTATTTACTTTACTTCACATAAAATGTAGACTGTCAATATGAGAGAGAGAATTTCTGGGTCAGGAGATTAGAGTCAAGCTAATGCATACTGAATGCATAATCTATGCATTTTTAGGAATTCTTGAGTTGCCCACATGGTAGAAAAATTGCTTTTCCTAACATTATTCTTACAGAGGCTAGCTATCAGGGAGAAGAAACTTTTACACAAATTTTACTGTGTCCTCCTTTCTCTTGAGGTGTCATACAAATGCTCAATTTTGTCTAGTAATGACAAAGATTTTTTTTTGCATCTCTACCACCCTTCAGGAGGGTTTTGTTTGTTTGTTTGTTTTGTTTGTTTTGTTTGTTTGTTTTTTTCTGAACCAGTACACCACTGTCTTTTTCCCTTCTCCCAAGAATGATATCCCTGGAACAACAATACTTTCTACAAACTATATGTGCATCACTTACTATGACCAACCACAGTTTGGGAACAAGCAAAGTACGCTATAGTTAAATTACAGATTATTTGCAAATAAAATTCCCAGTAATGTGTAAGACTCCTGATGATTATTGTCTTGAGATGCTGAATTAGAAAGAGTAATACCATAGGTGGTCAAAATGATCGTCTGACATCTTTAGATTTTCCTTTCTCCTGACTGTAGCACAGCCTGTGACTTTGCACCTTTCGATATGTGCGCACTATCTCTAGTATATCTCCCTACCTTTTTTGCCATCCTGTAGTATTTGAAATTATACAGATTACTACTAGCATATGGAAATGATGTAGTGTACTCCTAGGTAAAGACTGTACTTGCTATGTTATAAACATGCACCGATACAGGATGCTACAATTACCTCAAAATTATTATAAACCAGTGAGTAAAAATTATTAAGTTATGGAAATACACAATGCATAGAAAAACCTGTCAGTAGAAGAAGCATGAAAAAGATCCAGTTCTGTTAAATAATTGAGACTGCTATAAATCTTAGAGGATAGTTAACCAGTTCTTGGAGAGTGCTTTTGCTTCAGAATGTCTCCACAAACATGCCACCACAGCAGCAGCTCCATTTTGCTGTCACCAGCAGCTCTCCCATGTCCTTGAGAGATATCATCATCTGGTTCTCCCCAGGAACTACAGACATGGCATCTATGTGAGGGTGAGGGGGAGACAGCCTGTTCTTTGTAGAATAACATCACTTTAAGCTGTCGCTGGGGGGAAAAAAAATCTTTAAATTTTAAACATGATGCCCAAAAATAGCACTGCAACCCCGTGACATCGTACATACACAAATAAACATTCACTACACAAGGCACAGTTTACTAAATGCTACTCAAAAATCTACAGGAAAAAAAAAAAAAAAGTGACCACCATTGCCTTGGAAAGCACAAAAACAGAAATGAAATATCTGTCTATGATGATGTAACAGGTCAGGAACAGAAGTAGGACTATAAAATGCACCATCAGTTCAGTGATTCATGTACTGCTCTTATAAACTATCATATTGCTTCCCTTAAATCTTATTTGAAAGAAAAATATTGGTTTAAAGTGCATGCTGGTCTGCTTTGTCTCCAAATACATACTTCAAAGAAAAGTTGCAAATATTTACTCCAAGGGTGCTAGTGGGCAATCTTTTACAAGTGGAATAGCTACCAACAATATGTCATGTGAAATAAGTGTTAAAGTTACTTAATGGCAGAGTACTGGACAGTTATATGGGAAAAATTGTCTCTCTAGTTTTTGAGACAGACCCGAGGGAGCAGGGGAAAGAAAGAGGAACTTGGAGCTGTCAGCGCATAGCCCCTGCAGATAACTGAACGACTCTGTTGAAGTCAGAGGGAAATCTTGCCCAGCCCTTAACCCAAAATATAATAGCTGTGAGAGTAAAGAAATCATGCGACTGGATGAAGGGGAGTTACTTACAGTCATAAATGCCTTTAAATGACATTTTTGCAAAAGTTTTGCCAGCTGTTATTTATTGGCAAACAGGTTGGTAGTAAATTATGGAGCTACATTCTGTTTCAAAAATCATAGATCCACTGTTTATTTTTCTTTCACATCTTGTGATTTTCATTGTAAAGCTTGAAAGCCATCCTGTATAAATTTGATTACGTATTCACTATTTATTGTTTCCTCATGGTTAAGCCCATCTTTTTTGTGAAAACACGGAGCATTTGTGAGAACTGTTAAATGAGTGCAGCTAATCAGTCCTTTTTCTGGAAGGACTCTCTCAGCTAGAAATGAGGTATAAGATATGTGGCTTTCAAGTTCTACTGTGTAAATTGTTCTTCCGCAACAGCTGGAGAAAATGCTTTCAAGAGTTTTATGCTTCTTCCTGTGTGGTGATGCAGCTTTCCTCTAACGACAATTTCTCATCAATACCCACAGACACCTACCTTCTTAACCACCGGTTTAACGGTTTCTCACCACTTCCACCTTTCCGAAAAAGGAAGATTCGTTTGGGAGAAGGTTTACAAATATCTGCACACCAAGCTGTTGAATGAGATAATATCTCAGAGACCTTAAAATTAGGTGTACAATTCTGGTCTGAACAAAATAACCCCAAACACTCCTGAATGTGACCAAAATGATCAGTATATGTTCTTTCCCATGCTCTGTCTATAATGGTCATTGCTGAAAACTTCCCAACAGGAAAAAATAAGTGACCTTTCTCCAAGCAATATAACGGTTATGAGTTTAAAAGTTAATATAACAAAGCACATTGTTCTGAATTATACCATTTTCTTTTCAATGACAAGGAACTTTAAAATGCAAACTTTCCTAAAAGCAGTAATAGACATGAGAGTGCTGTATTTTCCAAGAGCTGCTATCTTTAGATAGATGCATGCTGACTCTTCTGGGAGCTTCAATGTTTGCTCCATTTTCTAGAGGACTCTGAAGACCCACCCAATTCAACTTATGCTGCATTAACAAAGGTACAGTTTGAGCTTACTAGGATAAAAACTTTGCCTACACAGTTATTCAAAAAATGCAGTGAAATATTTAACTATTTGGTATTTCCTTAGGCAGTAACTTGGTATTTTAACAGCCCGGCAACTAGTGTACTTTAATACCAATATAATGTAAATGATTACAATCATTTTACACTTGCCCTCTCATACAACTAGTGTATTTATTTGTTATAAAGAAAAGCGCAGGGAGAGCTGCAGCAGAAGAGCCTGTACATGACACAGTCTGGTAACTGCTCACATGGAACACCATTTCACAGAGCGTGCCCGAATTTCATTTAAAGTAAAAGATGATTTTGTAATTCAGAACTGTCACCTGTTTTTAGACCTGCCTCTAAAAAGAACACAAACCAGTTTCTGTACAGAATGCTAACAACTGCCCCCCACCCCAAAAGAGCAGGATTTTTTTTTTTTTATTTAAATCAAAACATAGAACCTGAGAGCGGTGACAAAATGTCACAGAAATGTCTTTATTTGTAAAATCAGTCAATAGTTAATTTGAAAAAATAATATAATATAAAGCCATTGCTGGCATCCTCCAGTCTGGTAAAACACAGATTGTTGCCAGCACTAAGGGAATGTTAAGTAGGCAGGCTGCAAGGACTTCTCTATGGAAAAGCCCTAAAGGATGTTTACTGACTAGCAGGAATACTGTCTGCAATCAAAGGAAAAAGAAGCATTAAAATACCTATTTTAATACAACATTTTTCTAGGTGAAAGTAGAAGGCTGCTCACAACCAAAGTGTTCTACTGAAATTAATCATACAGAGAACTGAACTAAATTTAGATTAAAAATAAATTCTTGTTATCCAAAAAGTCAGTTCAGAGACATTCGTGAGCAAGGCAGCAAAATAAATGATGAGGATTTACAGAGAACCAAACAGCCTGTTGCTCCAGAACGAACACGTGCACAGCCCAGGACCTCAGCTACAAGGCACATGTCAGCCAGGAGCACTGCCAAGGTCAGTCTCTGTGGTCTTACAGGGAAAAATGATGCTCTAATCAGTATGGCAGCTCAGGTTTACCGCCATCACTTGGATATGAAATGTTTGTGCCATCACTTAAGCACAGCTGTCAGCATCTCTTCTCCCCCCCAACAAAAAAAAAAAATACAAATGCATTAATAATAAGATTGATAACTGCTGTTAGGTTACAAATATTACTGTTACTGTGCAATTTTTGTATGCCAAAAGCAGCAAAACCTTTAAAGCAATGTATATCAGCATTCAAATGAGATACTGCAAATTCAGTTTGTCTGGCTACAACATGGGTTCAAACTCATTAATTCCCACTCTTGTGAGGGTTTTCTTATTACTGGAGTACCGGAAAACTAAATAATGAAATTTATAAAGAAACAGAACAAGACCAAAAGCTAGGTGAACTGTTCAAATCCAAGTAGAGTTTCACAATTAATTCAATTCTCAGAAAGCTTTTTATGGTCTAAGACTGAGAACTGTCTGGGCTTGGCTGCTACAGCAGTTCAGGAAGGTGTGTTGGATATTGATTTGGAGGAGTTAATAGGAAAAGATTAAAGAATTTACTGTAGGAAAAAAAAAAAAAAAAAACAATGTCCAGAATCTGCTGCAAAAAAGATGCAACAAAGACAGTAACATGAGTAGCTGAAAGTAATTTTATTTCCCCTATTTATTTAGAAGTGTTTAAAAATGAAATTCTGAAATGCCAAGCTAATATTTTTCACTAAAAACATATAATGCAAAAATCTCAACATGACTATCAGCAATGTTTTTTTATAGGATTTAGTGAGAATAGCTTTAATTCTACTTCAAATGCATAGTTATCGTTTTTAGTTGGATGTCAGGGACCTAGTCTGCTTGTTCAGCTACTGTGATTTGTGCTAAAACAGATAACTTCGTCCTATGTTTTAACTCTCCTAATTCATAAAACATCTCATTGATTGTCTTTATGCAAGAAATTAGAATCAGATGGCTAATTGAATCGACATAGAATCTTTCTACTGCAAAAATCTGTCTGAATTCCTGCATTTACTACTCGCCAAAACCAAAACAAAACAAAAATACCAAAGGAAAAAACACACAACAATTACTTCTTTAATATTTGCAATTTTCAATTTTTTACATTAAGTAAAGCACTGGCTCTGACCTACATTCAAATTAAATCTGAAGTTTAAATATAGACTCTTGGAACTCATTTAAATGTTTCATTTTAATTAGAAGATTTATTTCATAACCTGCCTTTTCAGTTAATCAGGACATCTTCCACTATAAAAAGTAGACTTTTTTCTTGCCACACTGAAAATTACCATGTTTTAATTAAACTGTACATTCAACTGGACTTGCAAAGTAACAGCCGGTTTATACATTTAAGTTTCATTTTTAAAACTACGAACTTGTAAACCACTGAAATTCGAAATAGCATGTAGTTTCATTGTGGAAACCATACAGTTGTAATGAAACGAGTATCAGGCTTCAGCATGCACTTTCAACAATTTAAGTAAATACATGCCTTTATCAGACCATAAATATTTGATCGTGTATTTTTATACACAGCTAAGAGGTTGTTTGGACATTTCTCATGCATATTTTTGTTGGTGCGAACACTAAAACCCAGCTTGTTAACTACAATGCTTTCTCTCCCTCCCTCCCTCCATGAATGTGCCCAGAAACAAATGCACCCTTTCCTCTCTCCAGCTCGCCAACGATGTGCCACAGGCACTTTGTCAGCACAGAGAACCTGGCTTTCATTCTGCATTTCCAGACTTTGCGTAAACTCCTTCTGCAGTATCAAGATAGAGCATAGATTTTGTAACTAATATTCCTACAAAACCATTAAGGTTACAGGAATGTAAATCAACCTTTTCTCATTTCTGTGCCAGCAACTGCAGTAAAACGAGGAGCTTTCCCTGACACTCCTTTCAGGCCTCATTCACTGCTCCCTTGCACTGTTATGCACAATTTATCCCTGCTTTCATGGGTAACAATGGCATCAGCTGATAATATGCCAAACCAATGGAGTCTTATTTCATTCACTTAGGGGTAGCTTAAAGTCTTAACTGTTTTTTCTGGGTTCGGACTGAGGAAAGTGGGCTGGAGGGAAGGCTGGATTTTGCTGTTCACATGCTTTCTTTTGTATAGGTGAGAGAGCATTAGCAGAGACAGATGCATGCATTTTTTGAAAGTAAAAAATTAACATACATAAGCCAAGGAGACAACACAATAACTTGAATAGCATCCGTTCACACAGAAAACAGAGTAGAATAATCTGTGTATATTGTAGATACTTTATGCCCCCATTTGTATCTGGTCTTTTTGTAGATGGCTGATAACCTGTCTGCCGTGGCACAGCTCCAAAATCTCACGGCAGAGAGAAAACTTTACTGCTTGTCTTGCAGCCGTTCCACTAAAACGGTCTGCAGACAGCTCTGTACCTTCAACACCACTGGAAGATGCCGGACAACACCGCTGCACATTTAAGGTGATTTGTCCAAGTGGTGGTACCAGAAGGAACGTCCATAAACAAGGCATGCAGCTGCCCGAGGTACAGGTGCTAAAATGTGTCAGAAGTCTAGCCTCCACTAGGATATATATGTGACAAATTACACAAAAACACACCATTAAGCTTCCTTTGAATGCACAGCATACAGTTGAGGAATTCAACCTTTGGTCATTCATGCTGGCAGCTGCTACTTTCAGCCACACTGTACGAATAAAGTCAACACTGAAACGTCTCACGTTACTGCCTGCCACCACGAGAAGGACTCAAATGCAGACACAAAATCCCTGATACAGAGGGTCACAAGAGCTTCTGCTATTCTACCACATATTATACATCAAATTTTGCATCTCATTTCAGTCATCTTTGGTGAGACAAGAGGCCACTGGTAACATTTCAGTAATTCTCACCTGTCTTTAGGTTGGCATATACAGCTCACAAAATACATGGTTGCTTTTTTGTTGTTGTTTTCCTTCATTTTTTCTTTCCTTCTACCCCCCCACCTTAAAACATAAACCAAAAATACTACCTTTTTATTATACAAGCAATCCCTTTCCTGCACAGCCGAGAGCTGCAGGCCTTCCATCAATCTTTTTCACCACCCTTTTAAAGCCACTTCAACATTAAGGAGCTCCATAACTGCATGGCAACTGGCCGGCTGCCAACCAGCTGCAAAATGAACGCCCCTTGTATTGACATTAGAGGTTCCTTGATCATACTCAATAAAGCACCTTTGATGTTATCACTGTTGGCTAATATCGTCTTACAGGGTCTTGAGGGAGAGCTTATCGAGTCTGTAAGGCGGATCGTAAAGCCAGAAAGGACCTTCCAGTGTTACAAAGGAACAAAGTCTGTGTCTTGCAAAGTAAAAATAGTATTTCTTAGTGCTAAAACGTCAGAATGCACTCATTGTCTATGATTCACCATTTTTTGCATCACATTTGGTAAACCACAGATCCCACCTTGTCTAACACGAACCAGGCTGCTTTCTCTCCTTATCCGGCCCTAACGGAGAACTCCCAGCTGACACTAAATGACCTGTCACACTTGGGTGCCCTCCTGGCACCCCGTGTCCTCCTGACCACCCCACCTCCTCCTGACCTTCCCGTGGCGCAGCCGGGCAGCAGCCCGGTTTCTCCCTCTCTCTGGTGTGCTCTTGGAGCAAAGTCTGTCAGCCTGCCCACAACGCGGGACTTCACTGCTCGGCGGGCACAAAGCACTTCTGGTGCTCTAGCACCGCGGGCTGTCTGCTGTAGTGACACTTGAAGTAGGTGGAATCGTACAGGCAATGAGACTGACAGGCCTCACACAGCTTTCTGAAACAAAAGAGACACTGGCCCAAAGGGAAAAAAAAAAAAAAAACAAAACAAAAAAACAACAACAACAACAAAAAAAAGCAATACACATTGCCCCACTTCGGCATCCTTGGTGTTGGGGAATGACCTCTGGGAGGTTAGAAATCTTTCCACATCCTTTACTGAAATCTGGAGGCTTTTCTGGGTTTTGGTGGTGTGGTTTTGGCAATTTCCCTCTCTCGCTTCATTAGCTTGTGTGCCTAGCCCTGCAGTGGAAATCATCTCCACTGACAACTCAGTGAAGTCGTCGTCTTTTCCTCTCATCTTCACTCTTCTGTTCTGCTGTGGGAACAATCCCCCCCAGGATACAGACTTCTTGTCCTGTTTTTCAGATATGGCAAAATCACACTTTTCCCAGCCCTTTACATACAGAACAGCCTCTGGCTAAAAGTTACACTCTGCAAGATCCCTTCCAGTACTGCGCTGGGTAAAACAACTTCCCCAACAGGCTAGCCATCTCATTTTTGACCTATTTATGAGCAGGTAAAATGACCGTACTGGGGAAAACCAAAGTGTTGAGGTATCTCAGGTCTGCTTCTAACAGCGGCTACAGAGATGCTAGCTTCAATAACTAACAGCTTATTAGCTCATGGATCTCTAAAGACTTCTCTCCTTCTTTCATACTGGGAGGAAAAGGCAGAAAAAGACTGTTAGAGATCACTTAGACAAGAAGGTATTTAATTTCATTTTTGTGAAAATGTACAGAGACAGATGGCCCAGATCATCCCCAGCTTCTGTTGAATGTGGGATTATGCTCTGGTGTCGGCCTGACGCGCTCAGCAGCAGTCATTCGACGTCATTATACCCAAATATGTAATACGCAAACCATGGTGATTCAGCATTTCTTGGCAGTTTCATAGCCCTGCCCCACATGGAATGGAATAAGGCATTATTTCATCCCTCAGGGCTGCTCCTCCTCGTCTGCCCAGCTCTAGGACTGCCCTGCTTCCCTGCCCAGGGCTGGGGACACGATCGCCTTGGACTCGCAGCTCTGCCGCTCCTCCCACCGCGTAACGCCACCAGCGCAGCGCGTGCTTCCCGCATCCCAGCACCCGAAAGAGCCCTCTGACCTGCAACCTTTGAAATTCAGCTCACTCTATCTTAAGTCACAGAGACACCAGAATGGGACTTACTGTCAGCTTCCTAGATGAGATGTTCAGCAGAATTGACTGGATGCCATAATGCCGACGCTCCTTCAAACAGCAGATGTACACGTCTCCTTCAGACCTGAACTGCTGAGGTTATCACACTATCACACTGTACCAACCAAACGCTGTCTCAGGAAGCAGTCTTAGCAGCATGGAATTTCCCAATGCCGCAGTCTCCAAAAGAAGCAATATCTCTCATTCCTGCATTTTTATATCATCTTCCTCCTTTTTCAAACACATTCTTCAGGTAAACATGTTTTTCAAGCTCTTTTACATTCACTTCAATGAGATTTTCTAAATAAAGTCAAGTTTACTTTGAAACAGAAAACTGTAGAACATACTAAGAATGTACTACGACCATACTATGATTAAAAATATTCCAGCAGGAAAAAAAAAAAAAAAAAAAGTAAAATTTCCAGTTTGTGAAAGAACTGATTAGCACTAAACACCACAAAGGAGCTGGAAGTGCAAGATCACCTGAATGTTTTAGATTGTGACTACGACTCAGTTGCCTTTTGATAGCGTGCATTCATTAAGTCATTAAAAGCTTTCAGGTCTTATTAAAATTCATTTGTAAAAAAGGAATAAAATATGCTCAAGGTATAGAAGCAATTTTCTTTAAAAAGAGAGGAGAGGTTAAGTGTAGCCAGCAAATTATATAGGTGAAAAGAAAAACAAATAGTACACCTGACAGTGTTATCTCAATTCTAGAAATTAATTTTAACCACCCTTTTCAAATATTCACTTTAGGAGTGAATACTCAAGAGGAAAGAATTAAGTTATATGTTCTTAATATCATATGCTTGGATGCTTTTTTTTCCTCCTTTTTCAATTAATCTTCCTAGACTGTCCCCTTGGCAATCACTCCACAAAAACATCTACAAGCCCTGTGAGCACAAATGGTTATAGAAGGCAAGTTCAAAGGCACACGTGGAAGTATTCAAGGAAAGTATTCAGGTTCAGACACAAATATTTGCAACAGGAGTACTTATCCACTTGAAGAACAGAAACATCGTCACGTACATTAGCTGACCATCCTAATTTGAACAGCGCTTGCTGATTGCTTGCAGAGAACTGATGGTTAAATGCAGACCGACAAGATACTGCTCCCAGACAACTCCAATGTTCCTCAGATAACCAGTACAAGTTTGCCAAATCATTTTCTGGTAATTAGAAAACACTTTGAGAAGTGAGGATAATCTTCAGAAAAAGAGAGAAGAAATAGTAGTGGGGGAAAAAAAAAAGTGTGTGTGAGGGGGGGAGGGGAGATAAAACCCTGGAGCCCTGGCATTGTCATTTTCACTATGTTTGAGAAGGGTACAGAACCATAAAAAGTGGAAAACCTCATAAGAGCATCAAATTGCCTGGACCTGCAATAATCATTAACCATTTTAACCATAAAATAATTTTACATGCACAAAATAATTATGTCTCTAATTATTTGGTCCCCTTTCTAAAGGAAACCAAACGTAAACAAAGTGCATGGCTTTAGGAACATCAATTACGACTCCAGGTTGTGAGAGTTCTTTAGAGGTCCGAACAACGAGCTGAAACATCCAAAGAACCCAAAGAGACGTCCTGCCAAAGACAACCAGTTTCCAGGTGGGCCAGTGGGAGAAGATTTGAAAGAGTTGATGCTCTGATGCTTCGAGATGACTTAACAGATTTGAGATGAGCAAAAGCAGAGCAACAAACCTGCTTTCAGCACGGGAGGAAAGTTTTAACTAGACAGAGCTGCAGTATGGAAATCTAAATCTCTGCGCTTTTATGAACCAGTGAAGTTCCTTTTTATAGCTAAACATAAATGTAAGTGTCATATTACAAAATTCATTTAAATATTAAATACTAAATGATAATTAAAGACACGTTAAAAGGTGGCACACATGTTCATTATTATAACTACATTAAAGGTGAGGATTTTCATTCCTTCGATGCAAGAGGACTTTTCTGTTCACGTAATAAAAGACTAAAGCAAAAACAACCTGGGTTTTCTTTTCAGACTTACCATATGTTTTTCTAAAATAACAAATTTAACCTTCAAAGATGTGCATGGCATAGAAGAGGCAGTCAACTGGTAGTTTACTTTGCTTTTTATAGCCACATTACTCCTTATTTTCACTGTTCAAGGCCACACATGGTATTTTAAAGTCTGATGACTCGGGTTTTTTTAGCGTAAGCCCTCAACCCCTCCCTACCTCCTCCCCAAATCCTCAGACTGTCCGGTGACTTAAACAAAGTATTGCTTTTTCTGCGCAAGCGTCTCTCTCCTAAGTCAACAGCTGTATACTGCTCCAAGCACCGCAGCCCAGCCTCTGCCCTGGTGAAGGTAGCTTGTCATTTCCTGTCACAGGATACCCGGCTAAATTACCCTTTTCTTCTAAGAGTCCAGCAAATCATGTTTCAAGAAATGACCATTTGTATTTCCTTTTTGATTTAACATGTTAAAAATAAACACCAGCCATCCCTCTTGCTAAAGCCAGAGCCAGATGAGGATATTATGAGATCAAAAATAAACAGCAAATTATTTCTTCCCCCAGCTATAACGACTTATATTTGAAGTTACGAAAGAAAGCGATCTTTAGGTTAGGGATTTTTAAAGGTATATGCAAAAGTGGAACAGGGATTTGAAAAAACTGCAGTCAACTATTTCCCCTACTTTCAAGATTTTATGTTAGAGCATGCATTCTTGGCTGATAAAAAACAAATGTCTGCAAGAATGCTTAATATAACTCAGATTTAAGATTTACTAATCTGAAAGGTGTTGAAAGTAAAAGTAGTTAAAGTTACATGCTTTCACACCATGATGTTTTGCCCTGGTGTTCACATGGTTTGAGAGTCAGATGAGGGACTGCCACATACACTGTATGGCTTTCACAAACGTGATCTCAGAGGGGAAGTTACAGCCTCAAATTTCATTCAGTGAAATCAAGAAAGAAATTGTCCTGCTCTCATCTGAGCGACCAACACCCAAAAGTTTGAATAAAAATTACGGCAAACTGTAATAAAATATTTTGTTTGCAAATTAGCTGACTTTTTAATTTTCATTTACTATGGCCCGTTTCAAACTAAAAATGCCTTTTTTTTTTTTAGCCGAAAGTCAAATAGATCACTCTTTTCTAACATTAAATCAGCTATTCGTCAATATTTTCCTTGACGGTGGTCCGGATACTTCTTGATCCCTCTTACCACTGGCTTGCAGGTCACCGGGAATGCCAGCTGGGTGGGCAACCACAAGCACAGGGGAGTGGGCTGGGTGTGCCAGGATGCAGCCTCCTGCTCCACGTGGGCCAGTGCACACGCATCAACACAGGGAACACGCTCACCCAAAAAAGTCTTCATACTCTAACAGCTTGCCATGGCGAGCTACGGACTTCACTGCAATATTCCTATCTCTGTCTCTGATCACACACATACAGCAGCACCTGTTTAGCCTCTCATACATGAGCAACCCTATTTATTTCCAGAGTTGAGCACAAGCAGATTCCGCTTCACTGATTTCTGAACACAGAGAATGTTATGTCTGTCAAGAGAATTCTTCAAACATTTGCGGTTTAAATCAAAGTAAATAGCAACCGTCCACCCAAAATTACAGCTCTTCAATATTTTTCCCAAGGGTTAAAACTAAGAGAAGGTATTCAAAGTTCTCCCATATATTAATTCTGATCAATGCTACAAAAATAGTAATATTCACAAATTATTCTTGTCTACTAGAACCCTTACTTTCTAAACTTTATTTTTTACATCCATTTTACATTGACCATTCACTGCACAGGAGGCTCAAACACTGTGGCGGGCCTACACAAATGGCCATTCCTCCTTCCCTAAAGCATAAAGCAAAGTACAGACTCTGCATATCTCCTTCTGTGCTCTTTATTACCTTTTTTGGTGGATAAAAGGGCAGTAAAAGCTCGAATCGCCTCTGCTGTGAACAGCTTCAGTATAACAGCACCAACATGAAAAGTAAGATGTTTCAAATCAATACAAATGTATACATACACATTAAAACAGGGGTGTTTTCCACACTCCCTAATCACGGAATCACAGAATTGTAGGGGTTGGAAGGGACCTGGAAAGATCATCGGGTCCAACCCTCCTGCCAAAGCAGGTCCAACATACCTCACTAGTTCACCTGCATTTCACTACTAAGGCTGTTTTAGTCTTTTGGTCAGTTGCTGAGGTGTTAACAAGATCTCTCATAAGGAAAAAAAAAAAAAAAAAAAAAAAGGACCTTTGTGTTTCTTAAATTTGTTGAAAGTTATTAAGCACACAGACAATTTTCCTAAAGCAAGCAAAAGCACGGCTTTGTCACATGTTGAATAAAGTTAAAGAAATCTGCAAAAGTCCTAAATTCAGACCATGACTGAGGCTGTGTTTTCCACCTTTATTGGATCTGTCTAGGTCTCACACGTGTTGGCTGCTCCATTATCTATCCTGCAAACACAGTGTTTGGGTTTTAACCACTGTCATGTCTAAGAGAGGCTCCTGAACTTGCAGAGACTGCCTTTCTTTGAGGTGACCACGGCCATTATCAGCACACACGATGGAGCGATGCAGTGCGCTGAGTACTCACTGCATTTGGTTATGCTTGGTGGTGTTGAGATTTCCTTGGAAAAATCATTGCTGCAATAGTAAAGTCAGCACAGGAAAACATGATCATCGGTGTTTTGTTTCATTACAAAGTGAAGTGAAAGAAAAGCTTTAGGGTAAAATATAGCTTTTCCATTAAGGACCTGTTCCAACTATGAAAACAAAATGATGCTATAAAAACTACAGGGCTTTTTGCTAATTCAATGGCTGTTAATTTACAGTTCAAAAGGTGAGATTCAGTGTTTGAATGTTCTCTTTCTCCACTGCTCTATCCCTAGCTAATTCCATCAGACAAAACGTCAACCCTACATTATTTTTTTAAAATAAAACTCATAACTTGCCAAAAAAGAAGTTTAGTAGTTTTCCGTTTTGATCCAAAGTATAGCAAGGTCAGTAAAAATACTCTCATTAAGTTTAAACAGGCTCTGGCTCAAGCATTTGTATGGTAATAACTGCAGAACCCAGGAAGATAGATGTCTTGTATAAAGCTAGGACCATTTTACATCAGCTTTTACCAGTTATCATGTTAATGTATGGAAATCAATGACTTGGAATACAAACGAAGCATTACAGTATTTGCATTGAAGGCACTGGTAGCTATTGAAGTTCATAATTGATCTGATGAGGAGCCTGTGTTTTTTAAACGCAGGAAACCTAAACAGATTAAAATCCTGTTGCAACATATATGCATGAATATGGACTTCAGCTCAGAATAACTGCAAACATAGACCCGTTCACAGATGCCTCATATTTCACCTTTATCATTAACTGCACAAATCCCAAATGTTCCATTTGCAGTTTCTTCCCTTCCAGTTAGGAAGGTTAGTTCCAATATGGGTTAATTCACTGAAAGTCATACATTTATTTTGAAAATTAATTCTGACAAAATCATTCTTTATTAGTCGATTTTTAAACTCAGAAGTTCTAGGTTTGATTCAGAGCATTTTTTAGGTTTCATTTTGAATTCCTTCAAGTGAGAATTTCATCAGAAGGTTTTAGTCAAATATAAAACTTGAGGTGGTCTGTAATTTTTAATCATTAAAAATTCCTTTGAATTTAATAAAATCTCACATGCAATTAAGGCAATTCTTGTGCATTACACCTCTTAGAGTTTCATCCTAGTACTGTAGGTCCACATTAAGCCAGTTACCCGTGTTGACATGTCAAGTTACTGCAGGTTATTCTTTGCTCATGCATGCAAGTAAGTAATTAGTATTTTAAAACTTGCACACACTTTAATCATAAACACATAACGTTTACCACACTTACTTTAAAGCCAAAGAAGCTGGCAATGCAACGTTAATTAATACCTTCTAGTTTAGCCATAAAGTTCTAAAACTACAGAACGTGCCATACGATGGCTGCAGAAGCCAGCTAGAGTGAGCAGGAGCTTGGACTACAACTAGTAGCATTTCCCCTAGGCTAATTCACCTGCTGCTGGCTAGCCAGCCACATGCCAGTAAGAATCACTAACACAGGCGCCAGACTTTTAAGGTTATAATGCTTCTGCATAAGCACCTCCTGCACTGCCACCAGTCTGCAAAATAAATAAATTAGGACGCTTAATGCTAGTCAGATGAAAAAGGCTGTAAAGAAGTGGAAAGGCGGGATCAAAATTCTTTAGAATGAAGTTTGATTTCAGAAAGTTACCCACAATTTAAAAAGGGAGCTCTATTTTGTGTTTTAAAATGATTGCTAATGGAAAAAACAGCTGCAAGCATGCTCCTCTCGCAAGAGGCACCAGAAAGCATGTAAATACTTGCTCAAAAGCCATCAAGCCATCATTCGTTGCTGTCCAGATTTCCCTTTCCTGTCATGTGTGTTTTGTATCTCTTTTCCATTTTTCAGGCTTCACACCTTTCCTCTTTTACTGCTTTAAGCCCTGAACATCCAGGCATTTTCTCCCTAGTCATCACCCTTTTCTACCGGGAGGTTTCCCGTTACCTCTGAGGCTCACTTTTTGCACAGACAGCTCCTGTGCAGTTCTCCCCACCCCAGTGTCAGTCAACTGTGCTAAATCCAGACATTCCAGATGCCGCAGATACTTGTCCATTACATTATCTCCCTTCTGCCCATCTGCTAAAATCAAATTTGCTGGATCAGGGACTAAACAAATGCTTCCCCTTCCCAGGCCTCTGGTAGCACTAAGCCAGCTTAGGGTCCATAATAACAGCAGAACTTTGAACTTGGGACTTTTGGTTTGGCCTGAAAATGGCCAACACAATGCATTAAATTAAAACCAACAAATGAGCCCTCCTGTCATATTAAATGCTATCATGCTGTTGAAAAATATTACCAAGATCTCATCAGAGGACTATTTTAGGACCTAAAAAGCCCTACAGCAGAATCAGAACTTGTTAACAAATAGTAGCAGTAAGTATTTATCACTGTAGTTATCTTTATAGTATTCAATAATCACGCTCCTATTTTGTATACACATGCACTGCATACCATCTGCTGATGTTTATTTTAATTCACCAGGAAAGGCCTGTGTTTAAGTTGGAATTTAAGTGACAGAATCGGAACAAAAGGAAAAGGGCAGCAGAATAAACTGAATAAATTCCAAATATGACTTGTAAAGGCAGACAATATAAAAGCTATAATCTTAGTTTAATCCCCACACTTTTTAAACATAGTAATTACTAGACATCTGCTGGTAACACAGCCTTGCTATTGGATAACCTTAATTACCCTGTAATATTTCCTGACACTCCCCAAAATATGCCCTATGGATAATAATTCATTCACGGTTCAGCCCCATTATTAGCTACTAATTCAAACAATCAAGACAAAGACAACGAACAGATGACCTTGAACAATTACCCACTCACTGAACAGAATTTATTTCATGCTTTTCAAAGACTTTACTGCTTTCCTGGCTTCATAACCAGCACTCAAAAATTAACAAAATGCAGGCAAAAAAAGAGCTGCAGAATAGAAGGAGATTTGCTGGGGAACCCCAGCCCTCTTATACATCATTTGCTTGCATTAACAACATAATGGCTACTGAAATATATTTCATTTTCTAAGATTAAAAGGAACCTAGATGGAATAGCTGCAAAACCTGATATAAGTGTTTTATTAGATGTGATCTGTAAGCTACTTAATCATCTTCAAGAAATGTCTTGGGAAGCTCAGAATTAAAAAAGAAAGAAAAAAAAGTGTGTAAGTAAAAGGAGTGGAATACATGCAACTGTTGCAGAAACATACAACATCAGTGACTTCGGTGCTGAAGCAGATGACTGTAAATGGCTGAGGCTTCTCTGCAGGCTGCCGAGGAAATATTTCAAGCCATGGATCGTGCTTTGTCCTCATCTGAGTTACCATAACTTGATGCCCTTCTTACTGACTGTGTAGGTAAAATCAAGCACAAATGATGAACCATTATTGCCAAATAAACCTAATCTCTAATGCGTTGGGGTTGATTCCTTGTCTTGTTTATTTTGAGAAATTACTGTTGAAATGAACATGAAAGGCGATACAGCTTTCGCTTTTATTATTATTATCAGTTTTTGTGTATTTTGTCTTCAGATTAAGGATAAGAAGAAGGTACACTGAAGAACGTAAAAAGGTATTTTTTTTTCCTTTTCCTTGTACCTCAGTTCTTTGTCTCTGAAAGTCTAGGAGACTGTATATCCCCCTTGCTGGGAGATCTGAAAGTCAAAACATTCAAGTTCACTTGGAAATAGCACCAGAATTGTTGAACTGCTAGGAAAATAAGGTTGAATAAAATACAAGAAAAAAAAAAAGAAATTGGAAATGGAAAGTCAAAATCAAAATGAAGTCACTGTTTTCTAAAGTGTTTCTAAGAATGACATTGTCATGGTAGGAATACAGGTAAACACCTGTAAAAGTGAGCAGCAGAAAGAAAATAATGATTAAAATAAAAACTTAAAGACAGATGCAACAAAGTTTCTCCATGCAAATAAATAAATAAATAAATAGAATTATGATGAAAAATTAGATTCTAAAAATAAATGTTTTAATTTATTTGTATGCACTGATTTCAGTGACTTTCAAGATGAGATTTTTCATGTAAATTTCTCAGGAATGAGCATCCCCATGAAGTTTAGGGCAGGATAATTAGTCCTAGTTCCAGCCAAACAATCAGAAAAGCATCGATAAAGGGACAACTATATTTCCCCTTGATCTTAAAGAGTATGCAGTCTGCAAGTATAAAGCACTCCAGGCAAAGAAGAGTGGAAAAGGATTTTCTTCTCCAATGGAACCCATGAAACTGTAATACCTTCAAAGAAAAATATATCAATATGGTTTAGATACTACTTGAGGCTTCTTGTTGAAGATACACTTTCAGAGCACATTTTGCTTATCAAGAAAGCCTAATAAAAATTCTAAGATTTAAAAGTCCAAGTCCTAGAAATTATGCATATGTGATGAATTTTCTAGTTCCAAGCTGAGTTTTTTTCATCTCAAATCTATGACACATTTGAAATCCCTCTTTAGGAATGGTATTGCAGTGTTAGCACACCTCCCTAACATTTTGCGCTTTTCTGAAGTGACTAGGGACTTTATTTGACCTTATCATGCTACCCTGGAGCTTATTTATGCATGTACTCCCATGCATTTTCACCATTCTTTTGAGCTAGAGACGGGGTTTCAAGCTGGGTAGCTCAGAGAAGACACTCATTCCTAAACAAAGAATGAATTAATCACCAAAACAACCAATGGATGAAGTAGATCTCTCCCTCATGAAATCCACACTTCAGGATTAGACATCTTTTCTAAAGAGAGTTTTGGAAGCATTTTCAGTAGCAATAAATTGGAATAAATTTAATATAGGCTCTTCTGGCCTTAAAGCTCATGAAATACATCATTCTTCCTTAGTTTCCCTTCTTCTGGTCACTACATGCACCACAGTGAAACATTTCGGATTTTCATTAGGATGTATGTATTTATTTTTGTCTAGAACTCCTCTATTTAGCATTTCCATTCCAAGATCAAGATTACCCTCTAAGGTCATGATCAAGCATATAGGAAATAAATTTCTTATCAAGTCTTTGTAAGAATGGTGTGCTATGGTTATGCTTCAAAAATCACTCAAGTAAAATACAGTTAACAAAATATTTTTCAGTGGATAAACCAACAAAAACCTCTTGGCCATGGGTCAGGAATGGCCTTTTCTAATGCATTAATATTCAAATTATTATTTTTGAGGGGAAAGTTTGAAGCACACTTGTTATTAATTTCTATACAGACCAAATTAATGCAACTTGCCTGCAGCTCATGTCCTAGTTCATTCAGAAACTGAAATGTCATGTACAGCAAGATAGTCTTTTCTTCTAATTAACGTGGTCATGAAACAAATGAAACACAATATGCAAATAAGAGCTATGATGATTAAATAAAATGCTGTCCCTCCAGGAACAAAACACTCAAAATAAACTAGATTCATGTAGTTGGTTTTGAAAGGCCCATCTGTTAAAACTGAAAGTATTTTCCTTAAATTACAAGTGGTTACTAAAAGGTACTGTATTTCAATTAATTCAGAAAAGCTTAAAAGACTAAAGTGCTTTGCTAGAGTTCTGGTCCAGAACAAACTGAATATTCTGGGTTCTTGCGTGTTTAATCTTAGATGTTGGGCCAAGCTAAAATTAAATTCATGGGTTTTGTTCACATCTGAAAAGCCTCCTGCAAAGTCAATATGAATTTATATTATTTCTCTTTATGAATGTTACACAGCCAAAAGACATACTAAAGAATATAGAAGCTCATTTTTAATTTATTAATCCTGTTATGATTGCTACAGAATGTCATAAAGCCCCCACCAAACAACCAAGCTTATTTACAAAAAGAAAGGTCCTTACAAAAATATAATTCCAAGCAAAATTACCATTTTGCATGAGTAGCTCCCTTATCATTTAGCATACTTGACCTAATCTCCTGAGCCACACAATAGTAAGAGAGTTTTTCATTATTATTTTAGAAAATGCCTATCTATGAAATGAAAGAAATAGGGCAGAAAAACAATCAGATTCACTAACAACAATTCTAATTCAAGCATTTCTTTAGCCAACCAGTTCAGTCCCCTTTCAGACTGGACGTGCTCAAGATGGCTACCAACATCTTCACAGCAGAAATTAGACTTTCCTCCTGGTTACCTGATAGGAGTTTTGACTATTGAACTACAACCAGTTTCACCTCTCCTGGGCCCTTCCAGGGTAGGACTCCACATCCCAGGGCCGGTAATTTCCCATTCCTCATTAAAGCTTCACAGAAAACAGCTCCTTTACCATGTGACCCTGGAGGTTTTCATGCTCTTATGTATTTTCATTTCAGTGATTCCTTTTCAAGATGAAACCAAGACAATGGAAAAGAAGTCCATTTCCTCCGGGAAAGCCAGACCAGCAAGGGACTTGCCTGGCCTATGTGCCAGAACGTTCTGGAATGAACCAGATACAACAAGACCTAGCATGCAACTTTCTCGGTCATAAGCAGTTTTTCTGAACACCAAACTGTGCTCTGGATTTATCCCACCTAGATTCAAAGATCACTTCCAATACAACCTCTGTCAAAACTGTTATAATCCTATGAGAAGTTTCAATGCCAACCAGTATTTTTCAGTAACAAGTATTTCTAATTAACATGAATTTTGAAATGAGAATATGAAATTTAAGGCATCTTGCAGAGATACAGAAAGCCGTGCTTTTAAAGCAATAGATGAACCATCATCTGTATAGCCAAAGATGATATTCTGACAGTCAGAATTTTAGATGCAGAAGAGCTGCCCAGACCCAGAAAGAACTCGGAGATCAGCAGAAATTCTTTTCTTCTCAGCCATAGTTTAAACAATCAAATCTGCAGAACTACTACAGCCTAATCCCCTAATCCACACAACTCAATGGAAGAGCTGAACTCCAGTTGCCACCACCTGCTTTTAATTTCTTGCCTTTTCCCAGCTCCCCTTCACATGAAAGCTTTTTTTTTTTTTTTTTTTTTTTTTTTTTTAAGACAATGTTTTTTCCTGCCTATGTTATCCCTCTCCTTCCTGGAGTCATGACTGTATGCTTTTAACTTCAGTGTAGTCAATTCCTAGTCTATATCTAAGACTTTGACCACAATGGATTTTTCCAATGAAAATAAACAAACCTATTGTTTTTTTGCTTCTCCCTGCTTCTTATACCTCCTTCTGCGCTGCCCATTCCTAGTTCTTCCTTTCTTAGCTTAATCTGTACTTGTATGACTTACAAAATCTATTTGTTATATAATGTATAATCACCTTCAGTCCTTATCAACTTTCTGTCATCTTACCCTCTTACCCTTATTTTCATACACGGTCTTCAGTGCCCAAATTTGTTTTAGATTTTGATTTTGATTTTTTTTTTTCCAAAACAATGCTTTAATTCCTTAGCTTTTTAATGAAGCAAAGTATTTTGGGTGTTTGAAATTAGCAAAGACAAAGCTGTCATTCATCCCACCTTCTGAATGGTGGATACCTACGTGAACCATACAATTTTCACTTTCTGAAGCTCATTTCCTGAGCTAAGTTCCTGAAGCACATTTATAATTTGTATCTTTGGGTTTGCCACAGATCTATTTCATCAGAGTGTTTTCTAGTTCTCCATTTGATATGTTTACTGAACATCCATAATTTGAACCTACTGTAGTCTGACCTGAAACAGTTCTCCAAGATGATTTTTGCATCTCTTCACCTGCACCAATGCAAGGGACATAAATCATCGTCACATTTCTAATTCATAAATTTTCTACGTGAAGTAGAAATTACAAGTGCACATAAGAAGACGTTGATATAAGGAGTGAGTTTTAGCAAAAATGATGGCTTTTCCATTGCTATGTTGCCTACTGACGCTCCAATATTGTCTGGCAACTATCCTCAAGGGCAACTGTCTGGCCAACTTAGCAGTGGGCCCCCTGCCATCGTAACAGATGGGCATCAAGCGTAAGTAGCCATAAGACCATATAAGTGCATTTAGTGTGAAACTTGGGGCATAATTCCCAGCCTTGATCACCATATGGCTTTTCCATACTGAGTTTGTGATAAATGGGATGTGCAGCGCTAACCTAACTTTGAACATGAACAGCATTCATAAAAACAATAATGAAAATAGCTCGCACCATGTGATAAGCAGGGGCCAAATTTGGAATTAGTGGGAGCAGTAGAACAGGACTATTATAACAAAATTTCCACAATACTTTTATTTCTGTTCAATCTCTGGCAGGTCCATGGAGTTTTCCATGACAAACTCAACTTCTGGAAAGCAAGGAAATCAGCTCCTTCACTCCCTCTCATACTACTCTACGGAGAAGAGTGCAGAATTATGAAAGCCAGTGCCCCCAAGAAAAACCTTGAATTGATTCACTTAGTCTTGTAATTGAACTAAATCTGCACTTCATAGAGACTCCAAAGATTTATAAGATAGGCTTGGGATATCACAAAAACAAATAAATAATAATAATAATAAAAAATAAAATTAACATAGCCACATTAATGCTTTTAGTCTGTATTCTTATTGGATATGGAGAACATTCCACACTCCATCTTCACATGTTGCATTGCCACAGCTAATCTAATGCTCAAGGAAAAAGAAAAGCCAGCAGAACCTATAGGGATGTTTGTGGCCACCATCTATCATTCTAAATAATTACAAGTTGTGCATGCCTCAGAGCCCATGGATTTTAGTAACTGCAGCAAACTTTATGTGAGTTTTTTAACAGAAAGGGATGAAAACAAACAATAAATACTGATATAGGGAATTAGTTCCAGGAAAACAAATCTTTTCTACGTTCAGACATGGGTTTTGAGTGTTTTGAGAGATCACTTCTGAGTTTTAGCTATTGTCAACAAAAGATGCTGTTTGTGACCTTTAAAGAGTGAAAATAATCTAATTTTATCAAGTCTTGAGAAAAGTATGAGAACTCTGATGAAACATTCATCTTGATCTAAGAGTTTTAAGCACCGGGAAATGATATGAAAAAGAATCTATCTTCTTGCGTTCTTACCTTCTCTCTTTATCATACATTAGGGCAGAGTTCATGGTTGGTTTACACCAGTTTAAAGCCATGCTAACAGAAGGAAACGCTCCACCTCTCTCATTGCTAGCCAAATATTTCTCCTGGAAAGGACAATTCTGTCTTTTGGAGAGACATGATTTAGAATAGTTTAAAGTATTTATGAGACCATAGTCTTAGATAAAGAGGAAGGCTTAAACTGGTATGCACTAATACAGGTTTTGCTAGTAACAGTTACAGCTGTGCAGCTGTCTCTCTAGGTGCATTTCCTAGATCTGAAATAGCAACACCTTTCATGAATACTCAATTTACTTGCTTTCCAACAGTGTTCAAACAATCAACTCTGCTGGCATGAACATTTGCAGAAAGCAAATGTCAAAGTTGCATATGTGAGCTTTTATGGAAACACAATTTAAATCTGGCCCTCCAATAATTTTGGTCAAAACATTTATCTAATTAGGAAGGGAGATAACTGACAGGCAGTATTTCATCAGAATGCTGAAGTAACCATAATAGAGAATTAAACAGTCACCATACAAAACATTTCTGAATTAACATCCTATGTGAATAAATGAGTTAAATTAATGCCTATTTATATATTAATTACTCTACCAGTAGCTTTTTTCATATACAGTTACATATGATTAGAGCCCATTATGCCAATTTTCTCTTTTAGGAAGACTGGTTCTTTTCATTTCTCTTTAACTATTAACATAAAAAGTCTGAAACTGAATCTGGTTATGTTTCAGGAGTCATGGGGGTGACCAGGCGACAGTAAATAGTATGCTTTTTTGCAGACCTATGCATCAACTTGAGGCTTCAAATTCTCATTCAGTAGTTGAACAGGTGAGAGGCAAACCAATCATACTATTCGAACACATGCTAGTCTGCATCTGAGCATAATTAATCATGTAAAAGATCTTTGAAAGTACAGAACCCACCATAAGTACTAGGAGATCATATTCACAACAGACAGAATGTCTTTTTGCTTCAATTGTGTCTCTGTTGAGAAACGAGTTTAAAAATTGCACAGCTTCCTGTTCAGTATCTTTCAGAAACTTCCAGGTCCGATTCACTCAGCTTATCTGAGAAATATTTTTTCTTATGTTGTCAGCCCTGCAACTGACCTTAAAGATAAGAGTCAAAACGTGGGCTCCTTTTGATGAGTTCAGTTATGAACAGAGCACTGAAAGCCATGGGTGGGGCCACCACTACTCCTCTTTCGTGGTACAAATAACTCCACAATCCGTCCATCACAAAGATTTAAATATACCAAATTTGTAATGCAGAAAGAACAAAAGTAAAAGGACTTTGGTAAGATGAAACTAGGCATAAGTGAAGTAAAAATAAACAACTACAATGTTCTAATAGGCCTTTATCTTCCTAGAAAAGCAAAAATACAGTACTTCCGATAAAACTGCAGTTACAAAAGTTACCTCCTTAGATTGGGAATGGACATGCATTGTTACAACTAACCTGCAGAACACATTGTCACATTGGTGATGAAGAGTTTCACTTGTTTAACGGCTTGGGTATTTGTTGGGACACTGAAATTAAAGACGGGCTCTACAAGAAGAAGAAATGCTCATCAACCCACTGCTTTGTGCAGCAAATGGTGAGCTTGGGAGAGGGCAGGGCTGTGCGTATATTTCCCCAGTGGCCAGCTCACTGAAGAAGTTTCTGACGCTGGCAACTATAAAAGCAGGGAAAGGCAGATGCTGCTTCGCTACATTTACATGGCTTAGGTTTCTTCAAATTCCTTGCTTTGCTGAGGTATATAGTACAGAGCAACCCAGGTGGGACACGGCTCTCCTGCAAGCTGTGGGTTATCCGCACAGCGGCACAGCACGCAGGCAGCCCTCCAACACCCCAGGGGCTTCTGGGGTCCAAATCAGAATAAAAGTCCTGACCTACACCATTAGTAAATTATGAGGTTATGTGTGCATCTTGAAAGGAAATCAATTCTGTTTTCCAGCAGGTACATTCAGAATATTAGCCACATTTTTAGAATTAAGAAGCAACCGATCCTTTTAGAGAAAGCAATACATCTTTGATTGAAATTGCATTCTATTTGAAGCTATTAGAAACACATTTAAAAAGCTGCGGTCATTGAAAAAGTCTCAAAAATGCCTTATTTCTGCTTGTGTCTGCTTTTTTTTTTTTTTTTTTTTTTTTTTTTTTTTTCGATTCTCATCAGCCAAAACAGACATGCTTTGTGATTTAAGCTTTCAGCTGCTGGGACCCAGTCAATGGCCCAGCTAATGCTCCCTGGGCTGCTCCTCAGTCAGCTCTCACCCACGGGCAGGTCCCTGGAGCACCGTGCGCCCGTCCCTGTGCAGCCGACAGCTGCGGAGCGTGGGGGCCCGTGAAGGCCGTGCCTGCCCGGCCGATGGCAGCGTGGGGCCCGGGGCCAGCTGCCCAGTGGCACTGGGCACATGCAGCAGCACGGCCTTCTCCTAAGGCATGCCGACACCTAAAACGCTGCAGGTTGCCACCTCACCTCACGGGCCTGCTGACACAAGACTCAATTCAACCTTCGTCAATCTTTGCAAGCCCAAACTGAGTTCACAATGGAAAGAAGAAGGGGATTCTGGTGGGTAGGTGTCTTACAAAAGTACTCTTCTCAGGTCACGGTTTATATAGAGTCCTCAATTACTTTGTGCTCATAATCGTTAAAAACAGGAATGAAGTTTTCTAAAGCACTTTTGAAAAGCGGTGTTTCTTAAACGTTTCTTAAATAAACTTTCAATATTTTAAAATGCGCCCAGATTTTCCTCTAACAACTCTTGCTGTCAATTGTTAACAGTAAGGACACAGAGTTCAGAAGCGAACACACAAAAAAATAAGCTTTTAAAACTATTTCTATTTCAGTTCAGCTTGCTCCTAAAATATTTTATTTTCCAGTGTACCGGTGATTCGTTCAACACTGACAACAGGACAGTGCAGTGCCCCTTTCAGGTTCCACTTTTATAATCCATAGCATCTTTGTGCTTAATCTTTTGTTAGACCCTCAAGTTCTTTGATGCATGCACATTATTTTCTAGTGATTGCCACCACATGAAAAGGGTGTTAATCCTCCACTAATTAACAACTTGTTGAGGTCAACAGGGGTCAGCACTTTACATTTTTGGATTTAGTGAATTTTTACTTCATTGGAACTTCACGTTCTCATCAGTGCAGCTATTGCATTTTTTTGTTGATGTAGTTTGTTCCATCGACATGCTAGCATCCTTTTATGCTTTCAGCCCACTGAGAACATACTAAAAGCAACTTCCTTTTGGTTTGACACGGGATAGAGTTCGCTTGTAATTTTTGAGTATCTATACTATCTAGTCTCCAATTGCTTTGTTTGCAAAGTGCATTGCTTCATGCAGTTTAGGTGTTTTGTCTAGTCGGGGAATGGACTTTATGGTACTTTTGATAGTCATACTACATGTTTCATTGCATGCAGCATTATTCAGTATAAATACAATACTTCCACAAAATCATTAACAGGTAGCTGAACAGATATAAAAGATGTAAAAATCAGAATTTTTCCTTTTGGAGGGGGATTTTTTTTTTTTTTTTTTTGAGAAAGGTATGCTTCCTGTACACTTTATTTAGTAAAGCATATAAATATTTCTTCATTACCTTATTAATCTGAAAACTAACTTCATTTACTTCAGACAATTTTAATTTTTCACCTTTACTTTTGCCAAGTGCAATGATTTACACAGTTGAAATTCTGTTAAGCAGATTTCAAGAACTGATCTTTTCTTTTCAACTGACACTGAGGATTATAAAAAAGTTAATTTCTGCAGAAGAATGATGGGAAATGAAAATATTCTTATCTAAGCAAAATTAACAAGACATGTCTTCTTTTTCCATAGCATCTCAGTGAATCCTGCTTTTTTTCTAAATGAACACATGACAGTCAGAGTACTGGTGAAATATAATCACACTGCCCAGTCTGTGTATTTCCTTAAAAAGCTTCTGAAATTTGTAGAAAAGTAGATAGCAAGATAGTAAATGTTGTTTTGCATTCAGTTCCCACAAACTGGAAAAGGTGCATGAGAAAAGGTTTCACAGAAAACAAAACAACAACAACAAAACCTTTGATTACGGAGAATGGGGAGAGAGACAGTAAAATGAAGAAAATAATGGAAGGGCATCAAAGCAGTCCTTATACATATAGTAATTAAGAAACAGGTCTAGCCTTATTCATCTTGCCAGTGAGTTCCGCAGTTTAATTACACATTGTGTGTAAAAGCACTTCCTTTCCTGAAAAAAAATATTGATTTTTCTATCTTCAGATTAGGTTGAAGACCTCTCTCATCCCTTGTGTGAGAGACAATCATGATAGACAATCCCAATCTCTCTTCTCTACAAGCTTCAGTACTTCACGATTTTTTTCTTTCCTCATGGCCCATTTTAATTCTTCTGCCTTCATAAATAATTAATCCTAATCTTTGCAGTTTCTTTAACCCAAGCCCCATACATTTACTTCACTGTTTTCGTCACTATTCGAACACCCATATTTCTAAAATACTCTTACGAGGATGAGGAAATTTGCTTTGAAAACTCTGGTTTTCAGTCTAACTGAACATTTAAAACTGTTGTGAAAGAAAAACAAACAAAAAATCAAAACAAAAAAGACCCCAAACCACAAAAACCAGATACTTTGGCTGTCACTTGTAATTATAATTCCTTCAACAATTCTTTGAAAAATACAAACCCACCTACAAGTGAAGTGCTGCACGCATATGTAGACACTCTGCCTAATTACATGTTATGTAAACGGTATCTCACAGACAGCGCGGTATAGATGATAGACCATTAAGACAGTTTACAACAGGAAGTGAGGGATCTTACCCTTTTAAATCTTGATTAAAGGGAAAATTAATTGTATAAATTGCTTGTTTTAAAATGATTTTGTTATCTTAAGCTCAGTAAAATCTTAGCACAACAGAGGTGATTCATGATCCAGGACATGCCTATGTTTTTGGACAAACGAAATACCTCCAGGGTACTGAAGCTCTGCGGCTCTTACTCAGCCATTTGAACAGGGGGAGGATGAAGGTTACGGAGCGCACGCCTTCAGCTCCTGTTAAAACAAGGCACTGATTTTTTCCATAATTATATTTGAATGGTTATTTTGACTGTTCAGAAGAAGCAACTCTTGATTCCATTTCTGCAGTTATACATTAAAATCAAAATAGTTGGAGAGAGTGCTTGTCTTTTTCTTTTCAGTATTCTCTTTTCAGAACCCTATTAAAGTATTTCCCATTTTTATTAGATTATTAACATCATTTTATTCCTTCTGCTATTCATCTATAGTAGTAGATTTTTATGCAGATAAATTAGTCATTCACTTAAAAGTCTGTTCTTTCTCTAGCCTATTAACCAAGCTAGGAATTTCAGTGTAAATATTGGCATTAAAACAGTGCTGCTGTTTTAGCATTGGAAGAAGTTTCATTACTTAAGGAACTAAAGTATTTAGATAAAGTTAAATTAGGCCACAAGAAAATACATTAAAAAAAAAAAAAAGACGATGACCTAAATGGTGAATTGTGACAGCAGCCAAGTAAATAACTTAACAAGAAAAAGCTTTGCAGAATATTGATTTAATGCATCACTTAAGCAACAGAATATCTCAGACCCACATTATCCATGCTCTATTTCCCTGTACCTTGGACAGTTTATCTATTCACCTCTCTCAAAGGAACAAGCACATATTTCTACATGAATTGTTTGTCTATGATGTACAGTTTTTAACGGTATGATAAAACTAATTTTCAGTATAAATCTGTTTTTGTGGAAGATATTCATAGAAATTTTAGAATTCTGGAATTGAAAAGCACAGAATTTTAACCTATATCTCATACACAATATGTATCATTATTACCCTGAAAAAGTGTCACTGCAAATTAAGTATTTTCACTATGACACAGGACTGTAAATTGCACTTTAACATCATTTTACAGAACTTCCAAAAAAAAAAAAAAAAAAGCAAAAAGCAATAACGGGTTGCAAAAAATAAAAATAAAAGATACAGAGTTACAGTGATTTTAAATTACATCTTGAAACATTACTTAATGAACAAAGACTGCAAAGGTAGCACAGGCTGACAGGAGGGACAAAAAGCAGCAGAAAGTACTAGTGCTCATTCTGTATTTGTTTTAAGGAAGAGATTAAATATTTTTTATTTTTACTTTGTGTGTGTGTGTGTGTTTTGTTTGTTTGTTTTAAAACAGCCTGTTTTATTACCCACAGTAAAATTTGGCGCTGTAAAAGACTTTTTCAGCCCAAATTAGCCTTTATCAACATTACGCCATTTAAAACAGATGAATGACAGCTCGGTGGCTAGAGAGGCGCCCGTTCTGAATTCGGAAATTTCCTCAGCGTGGCGGCGCTGCCGACCCCATCTCCCCAGCTGCCACGTCAGGTTCTGCACGTAGGCATGGCTCTTTTCACAGCATACATTTAAACAGTTCGACCAAAGTTCTGCGTGAAGGAGAAATATTATGAATGAGGCCCCTTCCTAGATGCGTGTCCTCAGGAAGTATTTAAAGGCTCTTTAATCTGGTGGTTTTGGTTTTCCCTGATTAAGCGCTCAATTTTATGGAAAATAGGCTAAGAAGCTGGAGTTACTCAGCAGGTGGTACGGGAATTGCACATGGTAACAGGAGCCCAAAGGAAACTATGATTTTTGCAGCATTTTCAAAAAATACAAACAGTCAGGACATCATCCCCATAATAGGGCTTAAATCACTGTCTGTTCATGACATCCTTAGCAATTTTCACGCAGTCTCAAAGATGTCTCACTGGAAACCAGCAAAGAATACGGAGGCAAATTCAGTACTGACAAAATGAACCACCCCTACTTTAAACTCCTGTTTAGCAATACCCATTTCACCAGTAGAAAATGGTATAAAATGTTCAGGTCCCTTCTCAGTCTTAGGGGAGGTGGCCACAAAGTCTCACTGATCCTCCCTGCCACACTGGTAAATAGCTCTTGAGCTATTTGTAGTCTTCCCTTTGTAATATCTGCAAAGCAGATTTAAAAGAATTACAGAAGTTACCTCCTGGCCAGTTTTATTTATCTTTTACAGCTAAAGGATGCTCTAAAAGCATCTTTGGAGCCTATTTGACCACCCTTGGCGATCCCTCCAGCTGAGCAAGGCAGTGAATAGGACTCATCTGTTCACCTCATGTTGATTTGTCGTCTGACATCTGTGTCGGAGCAACACCCTGCAAGAGCAGATACTTTGATGCCACTGCAGCTTTATCTCTGTCAGAACTAGAGCTGGGTGGACTATTTACTGTGAATAATTTATTCAGTGGATTCCACCCTTTCTTCAGTTTAAGAGCTCTCTATACATGTCCTAATTAAAAGAAATAATTGGCTTATTACTCAAGCACTTCATTCTTACTTGTTCCCTTTGTCCAGAGGTGTCCTGAAAAAAAGGCAGGGGTGAAATCCTGATGCCACTTCAGACTCTGTAACCCACTCTCCTCCTTGATTTTACCAAGGTCAGGATCTCAGCCAAGGTCCCTCAAGCAAGAAACCTCTAGTTTAGACTGTAATGTGCCAAAAACAAGGTCCATAATTAAACAGTGGGAAGGAATAGGAGAAACCGAGAAAGAGGGGTAGTGTTAGGATATTCAGATACCACCGTGAAGACTCTCTAAAAAATATATATATATATATATATATTATATATATAGAAAAACATTACTTAAAGTATGAGGGCATTTAGGAGGGCTCGGGATACGACTATTTCCCTACAAGGATTAGACAAATATGTGAACATCCTTTGTGACTACAATTATTTGAACAAGTGCGGTTTGCATTGATCCCCCCCTACCCCCACCACTTTCCTCCCCTCTGTCTCCACCTTGTCCTTTACGCAAGACCAAAATCCTCTTGCTGAAGGAATTCTTTGGTCTTTAGCATATAAGATATTCATTAATCAATATAGAATATGTAATCCAATATATAATTAAAGATAGAATGCCATTACTAGGTAGCAGTTCTATTCAACTATACAATAATCTATTTTTGAAAGCATCTCTACCCTGCATGCACGTAGCAAGGATCAGTGCCTTAAGGCAGTAAAGTATTGAGCTATATTCTCTGAAATGTCTAGTGTTTTGCTAGCAATTTCAAACTCCTCTGTTCTTCAACATTCAGTCACTAAACTATGCTGCTTAAATTATTAAACCCTTTTAATTTAAATTTTCATAAGCTACCAGAGGAAAAATGCACATTCTTAAAGTCACAGGTCTGGCTTCTTGCAAGGAAAACTACAGTACCAGTACTGCCTTTATGCAGTATTAACCTCCCTTAAGGGAAAAAAAAAAAATCATTAAGGAGTAAAATGTGGAGGGCAGATGGTTAAAAAAATCCTTTTGATACTGTCTTGGTTTAGGACCACCCAAAACTGGAACACAAGTGGGGCAAACTACCTACTGTCTTAATCCCTAAGAGGCAGAAATATCAGACAAGAATAACAAATCCCAAAATGGGAGATCTTTTCAGATAAAATTTAAATAATAATAATAATAATAATCAGCTCCAAGCTTTTTATGTTGCCCCCCAAACAATCCATTATTTTGGAACAGGTTTTAATATATTTTAACTGTAATATCTTTTTACTGAGAAAAATTGCAATTGCATAAGACTTGTTTCCCTGCAATGCTTTAATTTCACCAACAATACTGCACTTCTGTTGCAGACAGTGCTGCAGGTGCCGGGACAATGGAGCTAATGCTCTATTTAATTTTGTTACATATAGTGTGAAATACTTAAACATTCATCTATTTCCTCTGTGAAAAGAGAGATGATTTATCCCAGGGAAAGGATCTATTAAATAAAAAAATTACAAAATTAAACCACATATAACTTCTACATCAAAAGACTTCAATGTTTTAAATGTGAGCTGGTAAGTAGCATCATTCTTCACTAAATACTGGCACAAAATGTTGATACATTTCAGATTTTGAAGCTGGTAGAACATCTTACAACAGAAGGAACTGAGAATATGAAGTGCCAGGTGCAGACCTCTATAATAAAGTGGCAGTTTGATACATAATTTATAAAGTTTATACGTTTATATATAATTATGGGGTATGTGGGGATCGAAGAACGTACTTGAAACCAGAAAGAGCTACATAACCCCATTAGAGTAATCTGAGAAAAGATCCCTTAAGGTCAACAAGTCAGACTGCCCCCTTCAAAGTCCTTCATTCCTCTGTGAAAACTGGGCCAGCCGAGCTTCATGCTCAGGTATTATGGAGACGAGAATGCGATTGTACTGAAAGGACTTACGGAGAGAACTGTCTGGAGAAAATGGACTGAAACTGGAGGATTCACCATATTTCTAATTTTATCAGTTCATCTGAATGAGATGATGAGATCTG
Source organism: Nettapus auritus (assembly GCA_011076525.1). NCBI lineage: Eukaryota > Metazoa > Chordata > Aves > Anseriformes > Anatidae > Nettapus > Nettapus auritus. The sequence goes on from CM021772.1 coordinate 6,362,171, forward strand.
AATTCCTCACCAAGAGTCCTGTAACCAAAATCAGGTTTGTAAATACGAAACATCTAATAGCTTTAAATATACATTAATTTCAGTACGTATAGGTCAAGAACATACTGAATATGTGGAAGTTTTTGTGGTGGTTAAACTGCAGCCAGATTATCTAATTTATTCACCAAGGCTTGACCCCAAACAGAAGGAAGCCTACAAAGGAAACAGGACTAAGTTCCTCTGACTTTCACTAGTAGCAGGTAGGGTAGAAGCTCCCACTCCATCTGCTGAAAATCTTCCCAGAATCTCATCTGGGTTTTTTCACTTTATCTACATAAATAGCTAGGGGAGAGAGAGGAATGACAAAGGAGTCATTTTGGAGGGGAAACAAACAAACAAACGAACAAAGAAAAACAGGAAAAAAATCAAAATGAGTTATGATACCAACAGCTTTGCCATTGCTTTTACTTTATGGAAATGGCAGATACTGCAGCATGGCCAGCTGGTTTATATACAGCACAGATGACTTGCTCAGACAGCATTTATGCAAGTTTTGCCCCTTTTGGTGCAGGAGATGAACAAACATTCCTCCAGAGCCCTCCTGTATCAGCTGCACTTGAAAATCTCCTCATGTTAGCTTAAGTTTGCTCTTAGGTAGGGTCTAAAACCATTTCTGGGATATACACACACACTGCAAGCAGCTTGCGTATTTCCAGGCCCTGGTAATTCCTGCTTATGAAATGGCCTGTGGGTGCCTTCTGTCCACTGCCTGCCCCCAAAGACTTCCTGGAACTTTGCTTCTTCTCTGCCTTATTCCAGCTTCTCTGATATCTCCTATTTGATTTTTTTTTTTTCCTTTTTTTCTTCCTTATGCATTACCATCACAGGGAGTTTTTCTACCAGCAGTGACTAATACAAGATTTAAACTTTAGCAGATACCACCTACTGCTGAACTATAAAAAGCAAAGGTGTATAGAACAGTAAGTATTCTCTGGCAAAGTTGCAAGCAAATACACAGCCTATACAATAAAGTTCAGTTATTTTCCACAGGGAAAAAAAATAAAATAAAATAAAAAGGCTTAAAAGTGAAATCTACATCATACATAAAATAGAATTGCATTTGATTTTTCCAAGGGAACAGTTAACATTTTCTGAAGTATCCACATCAACCAGCAAACTGCCCAAGTGCCTTTATTCAAAGTATTTTTGAGAGAAATTTGTCTGATGCCTTGCTAAATATGGCACACGTCATGATAAAGAAGCCAAGGGGCTTCCTCCCCCCAGGAGTCCCTGTGCTTGGGTTTACACAATAAAAATCACTAGCTGTTTTGCTAAAGTTCTTTGGAAATGCACCCCATCTGAGAGGATCAAGGCCATCCTATTTTTTCGTCTCACACTACACACTCTCTAATAATTCCAGTGAACTTAAAAAGCACTTGTACTGACAACCATTTCAAACTTGGTTCAGTCTTCCCTATTATTTCTTAAAATTCCCAGTCAGGGGACAGTGAAAACTCTGAGGAACAGGACCTCTATTAGGCTGGAGTTAAGCCTATGCTTGTATCTTACTGATTCAACTAGGTTTTAAGACTGGTTTAATTATCAAATCCTTTCTGTCAATGGATGCTATGGCAGAGGACCACGTAGCAGTAACAGTATGGTCTCCTGACTGACAGCCCTGTTCATACAGCAACATCTTGCCTCAGAGAAGCATCACCACAACAGAATTTGTGAAGTAATGTTATTTCCCATGCTGTGATAATTTTATGATGCTCTCATCCTTTGGCTCCTATAGTTATGAAGTCTTTTCTAGTAACCAATACTAGAGGAAGCAGCAGCTTGTTAATTGAGGAGAGTGAAACTGAAGTAGACTTGGTCTTCACTTTAATTTCTTTACAATTGAGATGATACGGAAAAAAAATCCTAAGTATTATTTTTTTCTCCAAAACACTATACTACAAGTCACAAAAACATCAGCTTGTATCACCTAAGCCTTTAAATCATGGCTTGAGAAGTGCAGGTAAACAATCATTGCTCCAGATCACCTACGTTTCTCCAAAATTCACCCATGATTTGTCAGAGGAAAGAGCTAAACAATACTAAACGAATTCAGATGTTTATTTGCTGTCTTTAAATAACTTTTCAACATTTAAAATGAGAAATTGACATTCATGAAAAAGATGTGTTTAACACAAGACTGTGTACTAGTCTTAAAACTAAAGAGTTTTTACTGCTCTCTGGAGTAGGGTTTCTTTTATTAGTATTTCTTTCCACTTTAATTGAATTAAACGACAACAACAACAAAAAAGTAACCAAAATTACGAAGACCACCAGCACTGCGAAAAAAAGAAAATGTCTCCCAGGGTTTTCAGTTCTCTCTCCTCACTGTTCTGGACTCCAGATGTGGAAAGCCCAGTGGAGTCAAAAACATTTTTGGAGGGAGGAGAGAAAGTTTTGATGCTACTGCTATAGCCTTATTTTATCCAAACCAGACAATTACCTTTCTTCATGAAGATTAAAATGCCAAAAACAACAACAAAAATTAAAACCCATCTTTTATACATTATTACGAACCATTTTTTAAAGTGAGCCTGCTAAAGGGAAATAAATAGTCTGCATCTTCTCAGCACTTACAAGCAAAGAAGGCCTTGCGAAAGACCTTCTTCTTATGTGAGAGTAGAATATGTAGCGTATTCATCTTCTCTGAAATCCTGCTTGTCAGGTGTGTAAGGAGATTTTTTTTTAAATATAAATATTTTCCTGCTCACATATCGATTTGCTGCAGCGATACCGGGTCACAGGCTGCAGGGGAACATTCCCATGTCCTGTGCAGTTCCTCTGCAGCTACACCTGGAAGACGGCGTTCAGCTAAGTGATGACAAGGGTGGTCAATGAGGTGATGATAAAAGTCTATAAATAGCTTAAGAGGGTGAACTCCAAAGAGGAAGAAGCGCTGTGTTAAGGTGGTCTGAACAAGCCTGACTGGTAGAAACAAAAAGATGTCCTGACACCCAGACCTAGGCATACGCTGCTGAATAACAGCTTGTACGTAGCACCAGCACTCGCAACGTGGCTTGTCAGTGCTTGGCCTGGCGTACACCCGAGGCGTATAACGAATTAACTATTGCAGAAGAATTATTCTGGTAAATTTCCAAGACTAGTTAAGCCCTTCAGCAGCTAAATTAGGGCCCTAAATTCAACAGTCCAGCAACAGGAGCCACACATCCAGGGTATTTAGAACGACACCAGTCAAAACCCTGGAAACAAACCTACCCAGAGAGGATGGGCACAACTCCTGACAAATCTGTCATACCTCTGCTTTCTGTGGCTCTAAGAGAACACGCATGTAGGATTTCAGAAAGGTCTTTTTAATAAGGGTTAATTGGAGAAGTATGTCACACATGACTGAGTACCGTTTCAAATTACTGCTCACGCCAGCATAACTAAATCAGGCAATGACAGAACACCAAAATAGGGAATAGTCAATCTTCCTCCCTCCTATTTAATATTAATACTTTCGTTATTCTAAAAATGACCAAATATCATCAATTACAGATGTTTATCAAATCTGTTGCTTCTTACAAAATATGATGACTACATCATAATACTCCCAAGAGATTTAATTACTTTTTAAAAAATTATTTTCTATTGCCACGCAAATTATTAATCTAGGTTTTGGAACTGCTGGATTTATTTGTCTGACTTGTGTGATGCAAAAGCTCAAGTTAGATGATCCTAATATAGCCCTTTCAAGGCTTAAAAATCTAGAAACGAGAAAATAACCACTCTGTGGCCAGCCAAAGTAAATAGTTATTCCCATAAAATCATTGCACAGCCTGTCTCTCTCTAAAGTGAAGTCCCTGTGCGTGAACCTCAAGAAAGTCACTTCAGTTTCTCTGTGCTTCCCAAGTTAACTGCAAGCATTTCCTGACACACCGAACGCAGGCAGAAAAAGGAAAAACGTCGACTTGAGAAAAGCACAGCTTCCAATCCCCACCCACCAGCTTCAGTCAAAGGGATGACTTCAGTCCCTTTCTTAACTAATCCTGTCACTGTAAAATCCTACAGTCATTCTTCCACACATAAAGGGAAAACGGACTCACTAGGAGGACCTAGACTCTTTCAGCTTGAACTGTTAACCAATGGTGGAAATGCAAGAATGCTGAAGTTGTGCCTTCGGAGCCAATAGAGTGGATTTGTGTGTCCCACATGACTGTGTTTCCCCTGTCTTTCACATGGGCAGTATTTAGTTCAATTCAGAACTGCAGATAGTATAGCGTGCAGAGCAGCAATGGGATGTCTGAGCACAAGTGGCTGACTTCCAGGCGACTTCAAGAAGTGCATTTGTACATTTCTCCCGAATTAAATTGGAATTCTGCGCCCTTGACATCCTCCTGCCCTCCTGGTCTCTGCGGAAGGAGACAGCGACCTGCGCAGCACAACAAAACTGTGAGTACAGGTCTATTTATTTTTATTTTCTGAAAAGCAAACTGCTTAAAATCGTTGAAATGCTATGCGCACCAAATCGAGGGTTACTTTTTTTGTATGAGGTGAACAAGTATCAAAAGTGCTATTCAAATTCAGAAATATTTCTTGAATGCTTAAAAAAAAAAAAAAAAAAAAAAAAAAAAAAAAAAAAAGAGTTCTCCTCCAGGGCAGTGCCTGCATGCATGCTGCATGCCACACTGCTTCCTGACATAGCCAGCATGCTGCTTTGTTCATAAAGAAAAACAAAGACAAAAAGCCCTACACATGTACGCTGTTCACTTTTATTTGTACCGTGTGTCTAATCAGGCCTGATCTGTCCCCAAGGGGAAAAAATAAAGGCAAACTTTAACTCTGCCAGCAAGGGCAGCCCAGACTTTGCATTCATCTGACAGTTATTATAATTAGCTATGAAAGACAGCGAAGACACTTTGGGGCAAATAGCTCTAACATTTGGAACAATGAAGTCGAGCAAGGTTCCCATCCCACCCCTTCCACGGGGGGAGGGGGAGAGCGAGCGGCCGGGGGAGCGTGGGGGGGGTTATGGCTGTACTGAGAAAACACCACCGGAGCAAGATCTGGACTCGCTCAGCCCGAGGAGAGGCTTTTTGATAAGCAACTTTAACTGCCTCTCCACCGCGACTTGCATTCGCTCGCCTGCCCGGTGGGGTGGGGAAGGGTGTGGGGCTCGCCGCGGCACAACGTCAGAAGGTCGGGGTGGAGGGGGCACTGGGGACGAAGGGGGCAGAAAGAAGAGAATATTTCTAAGCGAGAGACATTGCAAATGCTTCCCAGGGCTTTGCCGGCCAGATCTCCTTAAGCCCAAGTTGATTTCTGGGCAAGATTTATGAGAGTTCTCAAACAGAAGCAACAGACAAAGCAGAGCTTTTTTCCTTCTCCGGGAAAGAAACTGAACCCAAATGGATAACTGTATAGCAAGAAGCACCGATTTGTGTTTTTGTTCATTTCTTTGCAAACGTTTGTAAGACCTTTAATAAGGTCTTTCCCCCCGGCTGCCCCCCCTTCTCCCCCCAGCAAAAGTTAGATTCTGAAAACTACATTCAGAGGGGAAGAAGCGAAGACAATAGAAATCTGACTCGGTCCTGGCTGGGCTGGATCTCTAATAAAGCATGAAGTGAAAACAGTTTCTAAGTGAAAGATGAGCAGACTTCTTTAAAAAAAAAATTAAGTGCAATAAGGAGAAATTGTTGAAAGACTCCAGACGCTACTAATTATGGCTTAAATAAATCTTCCTGGACAGATGTTTGCTTGCTCCCACTGCGGGGAAAGGAACGTTAAAAGAAACGTGTTTTTTTTTTTTTTTATTAAATTTAATTAAAAAAAAAAAAAAAAAAAGAGGATCTGAGGCATTTTTTTTTACCTATGATTTTTTTTTTAATACCCCATTTTATTCTTTGTCTGCCCTCCTGTTATCTCCCCCTCCCCCAACCGCCGCCCACCGCGCGCTGAGACACCTGAAGGCTAGACATAATGATCAACAGAGCTGCGCTCGCCTCGCTGGATTCCAGCCAGGTTTTTTTCCCCTCCACAATCAAGGAGCCTGCACGCAATGCACGGCAAGCCCGCTGCTCTGCTATGTGCACATCAGACAGAAGTCTGAACCCGGCTGCAGGAAGATTAAAGGCAAACACAATCCTTTTCTCCTTTCGTTGGCCCCACTCAGCTTCGACTTCATTGCGACTCGCAAATAATTGGAAAGAAGAAACTTTGTAAATATGTACGCGGGCTATTGTACAAAGCACGTGCTTATGTGCGCGCGCTTTCCACACAGCCTAACCGTGGGCATCCACTATTTCTGATTTTACAGTGGTTTCCACTCCAGCTTTCCCGTCAGCGCAGTATTTTATGCCAAGTTCACGCATCACTTACACAATTGCCGAGCAGCTCTTGTACATTACGTAAAGGTTTTCTGTATGTATACAACGCACTGGATAAACGCAAAGAGCGTAGAGCCCTACATCTGAAAGGCGGTCATACTGAAATACTTAAACACTCGGTTTTAGAGATTAGCAAGATCTCCTAGACAATTTCGTGGCAGTTTAAAACCCAGCAGCGGCCAAACGCTTTGTGGGTAGGCTGTCCGTCTGCAAACGGAAGGAGGGGAGCGTGGCCGGGGGCCGCCTTGGGCCAGCTGGCCCCACAGCCGCGGCCTGGCCCCCGCCACAGCCCAGAGCAAGGCCGCCGGGCCCAGTGCCACCGCGCCACCGAGCCGGCCTTGGGAGCGCCCCGCTCCCCAGAAGAGTTGCTCTGTTTGGTGTGGCGATGGGTGGGGTTAGAGACACCCGGGAAACAGCAGATTCAAAGCAGGTTTTGCTGTTTAATTTTTTAATATATGCTGCGTGGACCTGGTTTCTAAACATTCTTTGGAATTGCATCGGTTTGGGCTGCAAAGTAGGGTATGGTGCACGTGGTGGTTATTTTTTGCTCTTCAGTATGGACTTTGTGTGAGCAAGATTTAATTAAAAATACGTCTCTGTATAGGCATATAAATTGTAGTGCTTTTATTTACTCCCTGAAAAGAATTAAACTATATTTTAGTCAGATTAACATGCATCTACATGGAAAGATAGGACTTGTTTGTGTTTTTTTTGTTTGTTTGTTTTAAGCTATTTTCTTTATTATTGCTAATAAGCGCAAATAAAAAGGGAACCCAGCTTTGAGAGCCCATATATTTAGCCTTTAAAAAACTTCCTCAGCAGCAGAGACATAAAACAAAAGGTTGCATCCAGTGATAACACTATCCACAGGCAAGGTAAAGGTTCTCGAAGGGAGATTTCAGAGAAATAAAGAGAATTAATTGAAAACTACAGTCATATTTGGAATTACCGTGTTTTTTAAAAACAAGATACTGAACACTTCTTTGACTGAACATTTTACATACCTTGCATGAAATACCAGCTAATTCAACACAATGGTTGTGTAAGTACCTATGTATAAATTACACACGTCTACACGTTACTTCAGTGGTAACAATATGCTAATTTTCTTTCTACTTTCTCTGGTGTATTATGCTTGAAAAAGAAAATTTGTCACTTAACGTTTTATAAATGTGTTTCAAAATAATGACTGCAGCTACATTTTGAAGTACTGACTTTTATTTTCTTAAATGGTAATGACATCAGCAATCATATTTTTTATCTATTTCCTAAAGACTGAAATCCTATGCAAATCAATTCTTCAAGACTTCAGAAGAGATTTATACGCTACCTTGTATTAGAAGGGATATCTCAACTGACAATTTATATAACGTTGGAAAATGCAAAAGTATTAACCACATGAAAGTTAAGCGTTTAACCTGAGCTTATGAATACAGTGCCCTTGGATCCATGTTTAGTTCAACACACTTTCCTTCTCCCACTAAGTTCTCCTGTTTTTTGTGCATGCTGGGTGTTCAAGAGCTCTGACTAAAGTAGGTAGGAGAAACTAATGTCCAACGTTTTTGTAAAATATGACATTAGCCTCCAGCTGCTGTTGTCCAGGTACCAGAAATTTAGAGCTATGTGATTTAGCTTTTTACATGAATAATTTATTTACTTAAATGTGAAAATTCTGACCTGTGTTTTTTGCTGACTTCTTTAAACTTTTAAATAGTTGCTGATGTCGAAACAAAGCAATCGTGGAAGCTCATGCATATTTATGACTTTGTTCCTTAAAAGTTTGATGTCCATTACAGCTCGTATCTTAGCCTATGCCCTCCAATTGGTTGTGCAAACTCCATGGTGCTACTCACAGAAACTTCAAGTTCGAATTTCTAAGTCAAGTCCTCCCTACCCCTCTCCCCCCCGTGCTCCCCCCTATAGCATCTGCTTGTTTGAACCTTTCCTTGTTCTAGCTGAAGTGCAAGTTCTAGCCACAAGAATAAAGTGCTCAGGATTACTTCCAAAACTTTCAAAAGATTGGCTGTTTCACTTATACCTTTACACAGCAGAAGTAACTTGAGAGCCTACCAGAAACGCAGTCAGTCTCAATAAGGTAACGGGGTCAAACGAGCTCATGCATTACAGATAGGAAGAGGACTGCACATTGCATTTTTATAGATAAAAAGCACAGAGTGGTTTAATGTAAACAGATTTCTGTTTGATATTTTGGCAAACTGTTGCAAAGACCAAACTACAGCTGAGCCAAAATGACTTTCGGCATGGTACAGTTAGACCAGATGGCCACGTGTTCTTTTCTTATTTAGATGAGACTTTTCCTTTCAATAACATCTTTCTTCCTGACCTGCTTAAAAATTCCAGCGAATGAAATCAGCACAGGATTTTCAATTCTAATTGACCATGTGCAGAGGAAGGGCCAGTAGAGAAATCAGTAGGGCCATTGTAAGGCATACTGCATCAATCTCCCCTTTGTCCTGAATCTTTTCTAGCATGAGCTAAAATAATTAAGAATATTTCATTTATATTATTTGTACAGCAGCAAATCTAGTCGTGTTCCAGCAAAAATCATTGCAAGTTCTTCTTTTACAAACGTGTGCAACAAGGAATGCCTATCACACACCAGACAAACAGGTACTCAGCATCATTTCATTGCCAAATATTCAAGAGAAATAAAAACCCTCAAGCAAAGAGTGAATAAAAAAAGGAAAGGTGTAGGTGAACTAAGGCATGATGAACTGCTTTCCCTTTTCTAATGAGGTCACAAAAGGGAAAAGGAGGTGGTACCTAAGGAAAAAAAAATAATTAAAAAATAAAAAATATGTAATTTTCACTATCCTAAGTGCCCACTGAACACATCTGAAATCTTCAATTGCTGTTAATATGCCTACGCAGATTTTACACACACACACCACCCACAATAAGTGGGTTGTAGATCGTGGTCTCACTTGTGTCTGAGAGCTACACGCAAAGTACAGACTGTAAATACTGTACATATTATGCACAAATAACATCTACAGGCATATGCACATAGATTGCATCCTAACAGTCTTAGATACTTTTTTTTTTTTTTTTTTTTTTTGATTTGGTGAGATATCACCTGTGGACTAATATAACAATGATTATTGAGATTTAGCAAAGCCAAACATGCAAAAGTTGCACAACATCCCACCTATAAATTTACGTAAAACGCAGATAATGTAAGCAAGTAGAAAGAATCCTTTAGAAGGAAAAAAGAGACCAACTGAAAGCAATCAGAGCAAGGTGTTTTTGTTTGTTTTGTTTTTCTCCCCACAGGATAAAATTTGGCAACAGATTTGTTATTACTATAACATTTTAAACAAATTTGCTCAACTTTTTCTGGTTTAGTTTAACATTATGCTTGAGTGGTTGATGGTTTTAGATTATTATTGTAAGCCTGAACCAAGAAACTACCAAGAAGCTCTAGAAAATACTTTTTGAAAAATAATTATGTAAAATGGTTTAGGTAAGATAACCTTCTGTTCTTCAGCTAAATGTAAAGTGGGAAAAAAAAAAAAAAAAAAGAAAAAGAGAAAATGCAGTGGGCAATATGGCCTTGGGTGCATGTCAAGCATGCAGTCCAAGTAACATGTGCATGAAGAAACATGCCCGAGAAGATAAAACAAAGCACAGACTTTGGGACTGGCCAGGCAGACGTGGTAAAAGGTCTGGTTTCAGCTCTCCAGCAAGATGCTTTATAGCCTTGGGCAAATCATTTAACTGCCTGGCTTCTCATCTACGTCATAGTAGTAGAATTTGAGTTTTGAATACGTGGTTATTATTGTGAGGCTAGTATTGAGATACCACAGCAAAGTGTGCTGGAGACACCTCAGATGCTTGGAAATAATATAAATTCCAGACAGAACAATAATCTTTTTCTCTCTCTTTTTTTTTTTTTTTTTCCCCCCTATGTGTGTGCGTGTGTGCGTGTGTGCGCATGCGTGTTAAATCAGGTAATTTTTGCTGTGGTATTTCTGTAGCTATAGATAAGCAAGAGTGTTTCTCAAGAGGTTCAGATAATCAGTTCTAGCTTAATTTTCATTTAGTTGAATATTCTATTTTAACTTTTTTGATAGCAAACAACAAAACATGATATAAGAAAAATAGAAGATACTACTCCATCTGTAATGATGATCTATATTCAGCATATCGCACTGCCATTCAAGCCCTAACTCTAAAATACTGACTCCTGTAATGCTAGCTAAAATGCTGGCTTGTTTAACAAGCAGTCCCATGATAAAGTGACACTAACTGCAGGCCAAATTGCTGCACTGCATGACTTAGTGTACCAAATGTGAGTCTCAGGTATTTACCTCTTGTACTTGTGTACGAAAGCCCTGATCATGTAATGGCGTTGAGCGTATTTTTACTTTTAAAGCCTTAAGGACAACTAGTGAACCACTTTCTTGCTCAAAGTTCAGCCTATGCTTTAACATTGTGTTGAAATAGGTCTTAAATGTCTATAGAACCCTTTGCCTTTACAGTGAGAAGTAAATACCCTTGGCTGTGTTCTGCCCCCTTGGCTGGTGGTAGTTAAATTCTGTACTCAGCTTCACATTTCTATTTCTATTGACAATCCGATGCCACCACTAAACAGATGGCACTGGAAAGACTTGGGGGGTGATTCTGAAGTCACTGTGCAGGAACAGAAATCAGCGGGCCTGAAGATCATGAGATTTCCCAGATTTTCCCAGGCTGCCATTTTGTGATCAACTGAAATTGTGGTGTCGCACACATGGAACTGAAAACTTTTTCCTCCATTAGCAAGTATGGATCTCCATGCAAACGAAAAAAACATTTTTCTGCTGAACGTTTCTATTAATATTCATACACAGTATGAAAGAAATACTCAGACTTTCAGCTGTCTTTTGTCAGCGCTGTTCAAGATCTGCGAGAATGCATCAACAAAATGGCAGCGTGGCAGGTCTGCTGGTTGTCTCTTGGCTGGTTCGCAGAGAGGGTGGGGTGGTGAGAACCGGGCGAGGGGGAAATATCCCGTGTGGAAGCACGGCCTGGCACAGCGCTCAGAGCAAGGGGGGGAAGTCAGCAAAATGTGCGTGGTTACGTGCAATTGATCAGCTGCGTTTCACCAGCCTGTTTGTACTGTCCAGGCTCCAGACTATATTAGCAGTCTATCCAGTCCCTTAAGCCTTGGGATGTGGATAATGGGATTGGACAAAATGATTAAAATCAGTTTGGTCTCGTGATTTTAGCTAGTAGTGTAATAGAGGCAAAACTGAAAGACTCAATTGTATGATAAAAGTACAAGCATGTCTTTGTGTTCTACCTCTACATTTTCGCAGTTTTTAGAAATAATTGGTAAGGGATTTTTGTTGTTGTTGTATTAAGAAAAAAAGCAACAATAGCAAGCAACATGATCATTTTCTTGCAACATCCCAGTTGACACTGTTTTTTTCTGTCCAAACAAGCAAGCTCAGAAGAAATTGCAAAAATAATACTATACTACATATTTTATGTAAAATCTCTAGTTAAGAAGCTGCAGGAAAAGGATGCATTTAAATGCCTTTAATAAAAATAAAATAAAATAAAAGGCAAAAATAAACAAAAACTTCATTTTCCAGAATGCCTTATCCATGCTATGTGTTTGTGCTTCTGTTTTCACACATTATTTTTAGTTAATCTGAAACCAGTTTTTAAGAGGATAATTTGCAAAAGAGAAGGTTTAAAAAACTGAGAAGTCTAGTGAATGATAGTGAAGGAGAAAAGTGGTTCTCAAGGTTGATTAAAAGACATTAAAAGGGTTAAAAATTCAGAACTTTATGTAAGAATTAAAAATGAAAGGAGAGCTAAAAAGGGGAAGGGGGAGGAGGGATGGGGGGAGCTAAGCTGCTGGTGACTTGAGTGTATTTATGGATTACTATGTCCTGAAAAGAAGAAAACCAGAGTTGTAAGATGACACTGCAGGGGTTGTCTGGACTTTTCACCGAGTGTAAAGTCTGTTTAGTCAGTGTCTTAATGCCTAATGCTGACCTTTGCCCTCTTCACTCCTCCCTGCTCCAGGTGCAACATTTTTGCAAGTGCTTTAACATTATTGGAAAGTTTGTGCAGGTTTCACATGCTGCAAAGTGCAAAGACTTTTACGCAACAGCATCCATTACACATCCAGTATCAAGGCACAGCAACTTTTTGAAAATCCTAAGTACACAAAATTATTTTACGCATTTTCTGCTACTAGTTATTAATGCACTAAGTTAATAAAAACAAAAGCTTCTTTGAACGATACAGAATTTGCACAATTCTGTATAACAAGATACAAGATTAAGTTTAAAGCAGTTTTGCGTACTCCCCAGCGCCGTGAATTATAGCAGGAGTAAGCAACGTATGCTGGCAACTCTATTGATCTCTCTTAAATTAATTCTCTTTGCTATGGAAATGGGAGACAAAACCAGAACCCATTGCTTCAAAACAGCCAAGGTACTGCAGCTGATTTTTGTCTGAAAAAAAATAAAAATTATTTCTTGTAGAGAAATCAGACCAAAAATATTTATATATAAATATAAATAATGTCCAAACAGATAAATTTTAAAGAAAAACCCAACATTTTTAGTCTAATGATAAAAAAGAGGTAAACTATATAAAGTCTGTATAATTTACACTTTGATTTACATAAACGAGTATAGTAACATGTATTAAATATGAGATGCTATATATCTGCAGCTGTCAGTGATTCACATAACAAAAGATGGCACATACATGTGTTATTCACCTATGCATTATATTTAGTAGATGGTTGCTAAGATAAAAAAACAAAACAAAACAAAAAAACCCTTCTACAATGGTAGTTTTCTGCCACTGTGCCAGAGAACCCACTTTGCACATTCATATTATGCTGATAGCTTCCTGAGATGCGTATCTGGCATTTAAGATCCCTCTCTTCATCTTATGCTACCATTTACTAAGATGTGCTCCAGGTAACTACAGCATAAATCTTACAGGAAATGCAGAACTCCAGTAACATGTTTCATGTGCTTTGCGATCTACATCAGCTAACTGTGCCTAAGAAAAAATGGTGTTAAGATTTAGACATTTAAAGCTTTAAATAGCTAACTAACTTTCCCCATATTCATTCTCCTCTGAGCTATGCTGCATAATATTCATTAAGATGGAGGAAAAGAAAAGAGGGAAAGGGTTGATTTGAAAAGGTTGAAGGTAGCCTTTATGGAGGAACTTACTTTTTCAGAAGTATCTAGCCAAAATAAACCAGGATAACACCCCTTCTAGGTACAGCATTACCACAAGGTGACAATTGCACAAGAAGAGGTCTGATGAGGGCTTACACTGAGAGAACTTCCGTGAAAAATGTGTTTGGGTCTGGACTAGAACATTATGGAGGTTGGCCAACATTACAGAGGTTGGACTCGGCGATCTTGTAGGTCTCTTCCAACCTAGACATTCTGTGATTCTGTGTGATTATACGTGGATTCCAGACGTGACGAGCAGCCTGATTTTCCTATGACATCTCTATAAAGTTAATTTAGGCCATCTTCATTTGCTACATAGTTTTAAGGGGTTTGGTTTGGGAATTTTTGTTGCTGTTGTTTGGTTTTTAACCACAAAACAAAAATAACAATTATCTTACTATACTAGTTTATTCTATGAGTAGGCATAAGTCAAAGGATGGAAAATTCTGGGAAATGTCCCAAAAGTTATGTTCCTTGATTTCATTGCTAACATTTGGACTACAAGAGAATCAATAAAAAAAAAAAAAGTGTTTTGTTTTGTTTTGTTTTGTTTTTTTTGTATGACAGACTATTTCTAGAGCTGGGCAGCTTTATCTCAGCATGAAGAGTGCTCCTGTTCACAGTGCAGCTGCTAACAACTCATCAACACTCCTTATTTAAGAGTAGATTACAATTAGAAGTCAAAACTTTAAAGCAACCTGAAATGTTGTTATTCTTTGTAAACTATGCAACTGGAGTTGATTTCTAGCCAGACTGTATCCCTTTGCTCCTGACATTGTTTACAAGACACATATTTAGTGCAGGTGGTACTCTCCTTAATTTCACTGAAGGTCAAGTGTACTTGTCATAATTGTATTTTTCGCACAGCTGAGAATTCAACTACTTCTGTAGACTGAAAACAGACATTGTTTCTGTGAGGGAAACACACAGCACTGAAGAGCTGGTCTTGAAATAAACAAAATGAAGTAATTTTTCACACAGTTTTCTCCTATCTCATCAAGATCACCAGTTCTGAGGCTGCTCTGTATCAGTGGGAACAGCCATTTGGCTACTACCACTTAGAGAACATCACAATTCTTTGTCTGGAAAAAGTTGTTTCAACTGTCTTGGTTTAGGTGGCTACCATGAATCTTTTTCAAGACTGTGATCGGATATAAAGTTCTTATATGCCTGCAAATGACTGAACTTGCAATGACTTGCAAGTATAAAATCTAATAACACTGCAAAATTAGCCAAGTTCCTACTTCAAGTGCAGAAAAAAATGGATAACCAAAAATATATATTGATTATGCCTTCTGCTATTTTGGGATGTCAAAATAGTGTCTTTCAGAGAAGACTCACATAAAGCTTATTCTCTGTAAATTCTAAACTGATTTGTTACAACTGTCACACACCATACTAAATCTGCAGAAAAAAAGGCATGATAGAAAAAGGACTATTCTTGTGCCTTGATTAATTAGCCATTATGAATTATCAGTCCCCTCACAATTTAAAAAGGCCACCAGAAATTTTTCATCTAACCTTCTTTTTCTGTAAGTACACATTTCCTTCATCCTCCAACGTATGACCATTCCTAACTCCTTCCTAAGCTTTACCCAAAGAATGGAAATTAAACCGACCATTACTGAATTGTGCTTGTTTTCAAAGTTATTTTCCTTGTTTGTTGAAATTAGATATATTTAAAAAACAGGTGTCTCCTGCAATTTTTGTATAATACGTCAGTCTTTTGCGACACTTAGGGGGGAAAAAAAAAACAACCTTCCAGTGCATCATGGACACAAAAGAGAAGAAAATATAATGCAAGTCCACCACCAGGGTCAGAGCTCAGGTGTACTGCAGAGAATCAGCTCACAAAAGTCTAAAATAAAATAAAAGTCTCCTGGTGAAAATCACTTGCTGATGAGCCACTCCTCACCCATCTCTTCCACCCCCATCCAATCTGCTTCCTTCAGCTACTCTGTACTGCATGAAAATTGTGGTATTCCCCTGCAAAGGGTACACTCAGGATGTAAAAACTGGATCTAGTTTCTAGTTGCCATAGATAGGAAAAGGTACTCTAGATGGGATTCGTTTTTTTTTTTTTTTTTTAATTAATTTATTTATTTATTTATTTATTTTACTTAAAAGTATACATTCAAGTAAAATAGTGCCCATGTGGGGCATTTGCAAAGATAAACATTGCTGTTAAATTCAGACCAAGATTAGGATTTCAAATCTGCATTTTCATTATTAGTGGAAAAAGCAAGTAAATCACCAGCTTGCAATCTGAACAGTCTCTTTCATAGTTTTCCTACTTGCAAATTTAGAGACAACTTTCCTTAAAACAGAAAATAGCACAGTAAAGAGAGAAATTAGTCTCATGAAATTTCAGTGAGTCAAAATGTGGGACCATCATTACTTTCAATCCGTGAGATTCATTTGACATTTTGTTTCTAGATCCAAGTTTCCTCTTTCCTCTCCTTGTTGGTGACTCATGTCCTTAAAGAAGTTTGTTTTGTGGTAAAATCCACATTTCAATTCTATAAATCACATTCAAAAAAAAAGCCTGTGCGAAAATCCTTTAACCAGTGTCCTCTAATTGTTTTGTATGTATGTTTAGGGAAAAATTAAAGTTTACTTAACTTAATTTAGAGAGTCATTCGTCATGACGATTCTACCAGTACCAGCATTCTAGCTGAATTTTTCAGGCTGGGTGGCAAAATTTGGGTTATGCATTTGAGATCTTTTCCAGGAAAAATCTATTGGTCATATAAATGAAGTGAAACCTCAGTTATTTAAAAAGGCAATGAAGTTCATGTCTTTTTCAAAGAGAAATCCAGAATTATTAAGTTTTTGCCAAAAGACAAGTTTAACTTCATACAAGACAAAGTCTGAACTTTACTAAAGAAAATTGGTCAAAATAAATGTTGCGTCAAGTTCATGAATATATTTCTTAGTTACATAACTGTTTGAATTGGTTCTCCTAGGAAGATGGCAAAGTACCTGTTCCCGTTCAGCCTGTTTTGTAGCAACTAGCTCAGCAGTGGTGAAACTGAATTAGGATAATCCCCTAAGGAAGGCTTCAGTGGGTTAGGACTTCATCATGTGTTTTCAGCACACATGAAGATTCCTGGTGGAAGTAGACTGACACCTCATATAAACAGATTATGAGAACCTAAAGACCACTTAATTCATTAAAGGGACTTCACTGAATTCAAAAACTTTTTATTGAGTTAAGACCTAGCTCTCCGCTTTGTCCTCTGCTAGGTAAAGCACTGTGTGGTGCCTATGTCCTCTCATTTTCTTCCCTTTTTTGGGATTTACAGAGAGCAGACAGCAATGATTTCCTGCTGGATGCCCTTGGGATTCACTGTGTGCTTTGGGCATTGAGGGGAGAGCAGAAAGTCAAGAAAATTTGAGATTTTTATGGGAGAAGAGGTTGTGGCCTTTGGCTACTAGATCTTAATGAGCTTCCTGCTTTTCTCCTTAGCTTTCTACAAAAGGAGGTGGTGAGCATAAAGAGAACTAGAACTGTGCATCCCTTCTTGCCAAAGATTTATCATACAGTATTTTATATTTAGAAACTTAACTTGGCTGGCATTTCTCCTACTGCACAAATGTAAAATGAGTGAGGTTATCATAGCATGAAAGAGGAATGTGGGAGAGAAGACCTACTTTTCAATTGTTCTGTTTGAAAACTCGTACTTTATTTCATGACAAGCAATGAGATTCACTTAAATGATTAGGGTAAATGATTCTACATTGGAAGAAATTGGGCATTCCTCATTATATGAGAATATTTCTGAATGAAGACCTTCTGTATTGTTTTCCATTTCCTTAAGAAGGCCTCAGACTGTACCAGCTGTCTAAACATATTTACAGTCTCTGCACTGCTGCAAAACCACTGTAGTGGAATTTGTGTAAGGGTCAAAGGTAGCATAACTGAAGAGTTCTTGTTTGGGGGTTGTTTTTTAAGAGACAGGAAGATAGCCATGCATTTTCTGCAAGCATAGCTACACATACAGAGGACTTGTTGTAGAAGCATTTGTTAATCTTGATTAGAGATTCAACCTTTCTAAGTGACTGTTGATCATTTGGGAAGCTTTATTTTTTTTTAAATGTAGTTCTACGTTTTGCAGCTTGCTTTTGACTTACCTATTACTCTCTACTCCCTCTTTCCATTTTTTTTTTTAATTTATTTATTCAATGCTAGTTGAGCAACAACAGCAAACCCCATCTCTCTCAGTGTACTTGCCAGGTTAATTTTACCTTTACTTATTCGCTTTGGGGGGGGGGCCCCGGCAGGCAGTAAACATCTCGGGTAAGATGATAATATCAACGTCTGAAGCCAGGAGCTGAAATGAGATCAGATCAAGCTTACCTAAATGCAGATAAAAAATTTAACTGTTCACTTGAATCAATTGCTCAAAATTTGAAGGTTAATATCATTTATGAAATTACTATTTGGAGAATCCCTCCCCCATCCTCCAGGAAAGACATCTGGCTAGCACTGAATGGAGTTTAGTGTTTGAACGTCCCATCTGGTTTCATCATGTTAACACATGATTCCAAGTCATTCAAGAAGTATGAACAATGGATATTGTATTCCATATGCTGCCATGTGGATTTAATCTTTAAAAGATGGTGGCACTGTAGAATTCAACCTTTTAGTAAAAAAGGTCAAAACATTTAATGTACAGCAAACTTGCTTCCCATAGTCTCAGGAATGTCTTGAATTTTATCTTACTCTAAAAGCAATAAGTGCAAGACGCCTTTCTCATATAGTACCGTTCCCATTCTTACCCATCATATCTTGATAAATCAAGAATACAATTCCTAAACATGGCATTGAAAAGAGACATTATGACAGACTTGCACATAATTTCATGGGAAATTATTTCATTATTTCAAATCATTTCCATGTTGCTTAAAAGCAAATGTTGAAATTTGCTATAAGACAAATGGAAGATGGGCACTTTTGCCTTCCATGCCTGACTTTTACTGGAAATTAACAAAACCTCATAAATGGTGAGTATTTTCATCAGACCAGTATTACTCTGCCTCAGTGAAGTTGAAAAGAAAATCTCATTCCTCTCCTCTTGAATAAAAACTCAAATTCCAATTAACATTTCTTATTCAAAAACTTTTAATACATGTATTTCTTCATAAAAATGACTGACCTGTAACATGGTCCTGAAAGAGGGATCTCAACAAGTATTTTCTATATTTACTAATTGATCCCTAGTAGGAGCAAATATTCAATAAGTGGCTTGTTATGAAAAGTCAACAGAACTAATTCCAAACTGAAAGAGATTCATAGAAACTTCAGATGTAAGCAAGTATTTATGTATTTGCTAACTGTCCTTTAAGCAGATAATAGAAGATTGTTTCATTTGAGCACTTGGAAAAAAGAATGAATTTTACCTGTTAGGATGAGAAGATGGGGAAGCAAATAAAGAGATTTGGGAGAAAAAAACATCTTTTGAATGGAATGAAGCACAGCAAACATGTTTGAAAATTTACAGCGTGTGTGAACATGTCATTTTTAAGTCACATTGCTGAATCTCAACTCACATTTTATTTTTGGAGATAAGACCCTAGAAGATGTGATTTCCTCATCAGAAATCCCTGGAAGTGGACCAGAAACAGGGACTAGCTACCCTCAGAACTGTGAAGCCAGCATCAAAGTTGTGTAACAAGACGTTTTTGATTTGGTTGGTGAGGAAAGACAAATAATTCAATGGAGAATGGTAAAGGAGATTAAATTACACCATTCAACATTTTATGAACTCAGTTGAAATCAATCTTTTCAGTGTCACCACAATTACCAGCCAGCGCACAGCCTGAAGTAAGCTAAATAAAAGTAGGTGAGAAAAGCAACATGGATCATGTGACATCAGGATTTTCACACCAACCTCTAAATCTGAAGTATTTAAGAGGGAATTGATGATGCTTAAAAGATCACTCTTGTAACCTTGGAAATTTGTTTACCTCATATTTTTTTCAATTGCCAAAACCCATCCAGATAATCAGAAATGTATTATTTGGAGCTTGAAGGGGAAAAAGAGGGAAACATAAATGCTCCAATTTGCATTATGTACATGAATGACTTGTGGGAGGAACTAGCTAAGCTCACACAGCATAGTTGGATAGAAGGTTACCTGTATCAGTTGGAGATTTTCCTTAAACATGTAGAGATCATATAGACTATTAAATCAGCATGTTAATAAGGATTCAAGCGTCACCCCAGGCTGATTACCACAGGGAAATCATTGAACTTCCTAATTTATGAACAGAACTAGAGAATGCAAGATTAGAATACAGATGATCGAACTTTGCTGTATCTAATACGCTGTCTTATTCTTCCTATCATCTTTAATAACTAAATAATTAATTAGTGACTGCGTTCATTGATGACCGTCTTGGTTTTACAGAACTAAAAGGGAACTGTTTGATTCATTTTGTAATACTGCTTTCACATCTTTACAAGTAATAATGTAATGAATGAGCACTCATTCAGTACAGACTCACTCAAGCTGCAGCAGACAGCCTGCGTGAGAAAGTCCTGAGAGCGTGTCGAATTCAAGTACTCTGTCTAGAAAGGCATGGCTTTTGAGTTATCAAGACCTACTCCTTCAGTTCCTTGTTGGCAGGCACAGAGTCTCCAAAAATACAATATTTTTCTGTCTGCAATTACTACCACGGTAAATGTTAGGAACCTCCTTCAATCATTTGTAGCACCTGAATTACCACAAGCACTCATCAGGCACTAAATAGAAAAAGCGAAAACAGAACAAGTACTAAACCAAATCAGTGTGAAAACACACCTAAGATCTTAGATTTCTGTAGCATTATGGGACAGGAAAAGCACGCAAGAGCCTTGCTTAAAAAGAACTAAAAAAAATCCTGTCTTCTAGGACTTGGAGAGTTGATTGAGCCTTACTGGTTCCATATAAACATTTTGCGCAACGACTTCTATTTTTACAGTGGAAACCTTTGACTTCTCACACAAGATCTAGAGTTACGGTCGGTTTTACTCTTGATTGGTTTTGCTTAAGATGCAGCAGCCAGAAAAATACAAAGATGTAGCAAGACTTTCCAAAGGAGGAAGAATTCATTCAAAATACTTGCCATAAAACAACTACAAGTTAGACCACACGATCAAGTAATCAACAGCAGTATGTCCATTTTAAGAGGGCAGTAACAGCGCCTGATAGAACTGTTGTTACTGCATCAGCACGTCTCTGATTTGTGTTGTGTGGGATGGGAATAGTAACTTTTGGTTCTAGAATGGAGTAAAGAATATGTATTTTCCAGTACATTGTATTCGGTCATCTTGTTGCTACCTATGCTAAGCTTCATAAAAAATAAAATGCTTCCACTATTGTATTCTGCACTAGGACGGATGGATATCTCAGCAGCTTGATTTAAGTTCCAGCACTAAGTTTAAATTAAGTAGCTTTAGTGAATGTGTCTACTTTTGCTGGATATCTACACAGAGTTGCCATTAACTGAAGCTAAAAGGTTGTCGTAATACGAAGGTTTTCAGGGGCAGTCTGAGTTCTGAGTTGGACTTTGATTATTTGTAAATCATGGCTAGCTGTATGGAGGCCCTAAGTGCGTTATGATCCAAATAACTAAATTCAAATTTAAATCTTTTCTCCATTAATGTTACTAAGACATTTGTGCACAGCAGACATTTGAAATCTGTCTCTCCCTCTTGCTAATACAATCTTGTTTTCCACATATAAATGGCAAGCTGCCAATTAGGGAAGTACACATGCTGCAATGCAAAGGAAAATAAGTAGATATGTCTGTATGTATAACTACAAGTCAGAGTATTGTCTGGTGCAGCTGGAGTGAAAAACACTCCAAGAAAGCTAATTACAACTCCGGTCTTTATTATTATAAGCTAAAGCTTTTGTGAGCTAGAGTTACATTCTTCACTGTTTTATTAGTTGTATTTAAGTTTTACTTCTTCCCCCAATTCAAACCCATGAAAATAAAATTGTGTCAAAGCCATTAAAACAAAACAACAACAACAAAAAAAAGGCAATTTATCAAGCCACAGAACAAAGAGCAGTTCTCTTCATTCTTTCCATTACCTCTGTGGAAGAGCCTATTGGCTGCTTTTAGTTCTACATTGAACAATTCCAATATAGACACCATAGTTTCATTAAAATATCTACCAAAGAAAACCTATTAGTATGGACTGAAACACTTTTATAAAGCTTCCTTTTCCCTTAAGGGAGGAAAGAGCAAGTTATTGGCGAAATCAGTGGGTGACCCACACTCCCATTCCAGATTCAGAGTGGTGTAAAATGAGAAACTCCCTTTTGCTCATTCCCTGACTGGCATGCTGTGGGAAGACATGTTAAGATTACTTCCCTTTATTCATTCCAGAGTAAAACAAAGGAAATTGATAATATTTCAGACATTGCAATACAATAACATAGAAATCTAAACAATTCTGTATGGTATATCATATACATACAGCCATATATCAACCTCAAAACCCGATGGCAATCATCTGTTCAGCATACTGAAGAAAACATACAAAATTTACAAAACTACAAACACCTGTGTTCTCTGTCTATGCTTTCTGTCTAGGTAATGAAAGCATCTTGACCATCTGCAAGGTCAGCATTGTTGTTGAACTGGACAAAATAAAAATACAACCATCGTCATATTCATCCTCCTCTCTAGTTAAAAATGAGAGAGTGAGCATAACTAAATTGTGTAGGCTCTATAATCTCTGCATGACCGTGCTGCATGCTCTCCGCATGAAAGGCTTGGCATCTTCTTGTGCCACACTGCTCAACATAAGCTGCTTTGCTGTAATTCATAGACTACTTCTGAACAGGAGCATTGCCATTTTTCATTTGCAAAAAGCAACTATATGAAGTGTTAGAACTTTCAGAAATGGAAAAATGTGTCCTACTTTTAACTTAACAGAAAGTGGCATTTCATCTTATAGCCTTGCCAGTGCACTTGTTAGTAATGTGATGTGATGTGTCATGTAGGTTGAAGCGGAGTTGTTTGCCTCAAGGATCAAGTGCCACTTCTCACCAGAAATGCAAGATTTCACTTCATGTTTGACTTCTAATTCACAAGTAGTATTGCTTCTGAATACCAACTTTTCTGTCAAGTTGGAAAATAGTGATTCATGAAGTTAAACTTCAAGTGGTGTTGCACTTATTTTAACAGAAACTCCTTCAGAAAACATTGCTAACGATTAAAAGGAAATCTGTGTTCAAAAACAGATATACTGACTCCAAAATAGCTCTTTACCATCCAGTAGTAAATCAACTGTTTTAGACAGATCTCTTCATTCTTCCTAAATTTTCACTGAAATATCATGTGGAACAGAACAAATTTTAGCTCTAAAATAGAAATTTTGTGGGCTGGAAAAAGGGAGTTTTCTACTTTCCTGTGGTCATAAAAACATTTATCAGTTCCCCAGTTAAAAAATAGCTATGAATGTTACAGTGATTCATTTGTGTTTACGAAGGCCTTCGTATAAATTGGCAATCTAGTGTTCAGTAGTCACACATATTCAACAGTCATGCTACTTAACCTCACCTTCACACCGGCATAACCATGTGGCCCCCACTGGCAAGTTCACATCCTTCACTAGCTTGTAGTATTCTATTTAATCTAATGAGCCAGAAGGACCTCAAAGTTGCTTTAAAAATAAAAATCCAACGTATGCATAATAAATAAGCCAAGATAGAACTACATCGACAATTTGTAGGAAAATTTAGCAAGGCACCTTATGTAGAACAGTATCTACTGCATAATTTCTAGTAAAAAGATTTTAGTCCATTTTGCACAAGTGCAACCACTTATGCCAACTTTTCAAATTAAAGATCCGGTAAAACCAGTTAATAAAACAGAACAATGCCCTAACTAGTCTTTCCCATAATGTAGTTAATTTTAATAATAGAACTATAACATCACAATCCACACCCACCTATATATATATTTAAGAGAATAGCAACTATTAAAAAGGTATGGAAATTTATTCATGGGAGGGGCTTTCTGATGAGCAGAATTTTGGAGGAAGAGGAAAAGGAACGAGAGTCAGCTCACTGCTTAAAATAACTCTTGCTGCCTGAAGATTTTGCCTTTGCAAAATAGGTGACACCTAGAGCAAACCAGACCAGACAAAGATCTTCTCAGCTTTTGATTGTGACCAGAGCTAAGCAACCCTGACGAACCCTGCTCAATAATCTTTTCCTGTGTCTTTGAAGTCTTCATTGTGACATGATAGGTATCAAGGTTCAAGAGTTGCTACTTTTACTGAAAAGCATCTTCAACAATTACTGAAACTATGGCAGGCTGCCACTTCCCAAGTCACAGAACTATGCGGTTTGGAAGTCAGGCATCTCAGGGGACTTCTTTTGGGGGGGAAAAACAAAACAAACAACAACAACAACAACAAAAAAAAACATATAGGAACTCAGCAGAATAGCCTAGTCATCACCATAGCCTTAAATCTTCTCTTAGAAAGTTAGGTATACCCTTGAAATAAAAACTGGGGAGTGCTTCAAGGATCTGTAGAGATTGATCTGTTTGAGGTGTGAAATGAAGGAAATATTTCTAATAAGTACAAAGCCCATATGGATATTTTGAGCTAATATTTAAGACAGTTCCCTTAAAAGAAATTGCTCACTGTGGATCATGTACTGGACTTGCTTTCATTGATCTTTGCTACTAGCAAGTTGCCTCATTAAAAAAGAGCCTGGTTATTAGAATATCTGAAAAAGAATGTTGTCCAAGAAAAGATAAAGCTCTTTCTTTACAAAGCAGAAACCAAAAAATTAAAGGATTCCATGCTTAA
Organism: Nettapus auritus; assembly: GCA_011076525.1. Classification (NCBI taxonomy): domain Eukaryota; kingdom Metazoa; phylum Chordata; class Aves; order Anseriformes; family Anatidae; genus Nettapus; species Nettapus auritus. The sequence continues at coordinate 6,386,575 of CM021772.1, forward strand.
AAAGAGAACTACTTGAATATTTAACAAATATATTTTCCTCTATAGCATGCAAGTCAAGGATATGGCACTGTGCTTGGGAATAAAAGGTAAAGATGGACTAAAATTTATTCCAGGCTCAAATATGGTTTGTTGTGAATCTCATGAACGTTAGATATCTCTAGAGGTGGAAGAACAAAACCAAACTTGAATATACCCACTACTCCTTACATCAAATCATTCTGGTAATTTAGGTTGTTAATACGTATGGATTGCCTTGTGACGCGTGGATTTTTATTGAAGGATCTCTATGCATTTTAAGGCACAGTGTATTAATTTTAAAGAGAGAATCACTAAAATATAATCACATATATTTAAGGAAAATGCTATAGAGAGTCAAACGAATCAAAAAGTAATGACTGGAACATAGAGCAGGTTTGGTTTCAGTTCACTGACAGCTACTTGCGATTCCAGAGAAATTTTGTCCAGAAGCTAGCAAATGTGAAGAGTTGGAATGCTCTTTTGCAATGCTAGAGGTCAGTTAGTTTCATGAGGATGTTTTTGCTGGATTTTTTTTTTTTTTCTAGTTAATAAAATTAAAATGAACTGTTAAAATCTCTTCAATGAACCAACACATCACTACAGCAGGCTGTATTATCTGCAGCACCAGGAACATTTGCCAGGGCATGTGCTGTTGTGCCACCGTTATCAGAGCAGCTTGTGAAGGAGGAACAGGGCCAGAGGCCAAATTCTTTCAGCTAAGACTCAGTGTAAAGCAATATATGCCACCCCTGTAGATTCCTTCCCCCTCGCGAAGCCTCCCCTCAGCTGTGACCTTATTGCAGGTGAAAAGCAGATTTACATTCTGGAAGCAAAACAAGATGGACAAGAATCACTGAAAAGTATTTCAAGTCCTAACTTGAACGCATGTAGCATTAACATGTTGATGTCTATATAAGCTAATTTAATTAGTAAAGTGAGGGTACTACACACCATACTTCTGAGAAGCAAGACTCATTGCACGCACCAGAATACTATTTGACATACTGTGAAGAAAATGATTTACTAAAAAGCTTCTTGTTGAATAGTGTGATTTATGTACTCATGAAACAGGTTTGGCCATATCATTCCCAGTTCCTAAGCTAACTCCACTCGAGGAAAATGTATTGTGCAGAGCTTGGCAAAAAGAAAAGTGTAAAGTCTGTGGTTTTCTTATTTAATAAAACTCCCTTCCTGTATCATAAATGAAGGCTTCTACTACACCTGCATCAAGTATACAGGCTAGTGAAGGACGTGAACTTGCCAAAAAATAAAAAAAGTGCTGGCTTCTTACAGAAGAGAATAGAACCTGCTGTTTATGAGATTGGAAAGTGTTTTCTTATCCAAAAATAAAAACAAATCCACTTATTTAGCTAGTCAAATCATATTTGGTTTATCAGTGAGAAATACTGTTTCTGGAAAGGAGCAGCTCAAGGTAGTTATAAAAACTTTTCAGAGAAGATTTTAGTAAACAAACAGGAGTCTAGTTTCATCAGCATATATTCTCATCTCCTGCCTTTTCCAGAAAGAGTTATGCTTAAAGGAGAAATAAATTCATACACAATGACTTGATGAGTCTGAGCTTAAACTGCTTAAACTAACACATCAAGAAGTAGACGGAAGGATAGAAAAAAATAAAAAATAAATAAATAACTTGATACTCCTTGATACTCCTTAAGTATATCTTCCTCCGATCGACAGTGATACAGATCAGTTTAAGTCTGTGATGGTTGAAATGGGGATCACAAGAAATTTTACATTTGTTTTAAACTTTCTCTATGTAAAGCAAAAGCCTGTCCTTCCAAAACCAGCATCTGGAGCATGTCTGGATGAGAAGTACATGTGTTTTTTGTTTTGTTTTGTTTGTTTCTTGTTATTGTCCCCCCACCCCAGTCCACACTACTTCTGGCACGGTAGAGAGCTCCGTAAGGATTCCTGGGGTATTGTCCTCCTCCTCAACACCTTCCAGACAGAGGGAAAGACTTCAGAGGCCTGGAGAACTCTAGAACACAGCTGTGTGAACTGTCCGAGAGCTGGCCAATAGTAGTCATGATAAATGTAAAATTTCAAGTCAATTCTTTAAGTCAGTCTACTTTCACATATTTCACAGTAATTCCACAGGATCCTCACCTATACAACAATTATTTCATTTAAAAGGAGGATGAATGGAAATATCTTCTTTAAATTATGTGCCAGAATTATGTTACTGATTAAAACAAGTGGAGCTTCCCAAATTCTGTGAATTAAAAAAATATATATATCCTATTCTAATAGGAAGTGTTATAAATATAAACCCTTGAAGTATTTAAATAGTCCGGAATGTATTAGAAACTTTAATAATCAAATTTGACTGCAAAGGTATTTTCCTTTATTTCTATTCTAGTTTGTGGGGTTTTATTTTATTTTTATTTTTTATTATTAAGAGCCTACCACTGAATCAGAAGAACTTCTCTTTACTCCTGAGTGTATTGTATAACACTGGTGGGGGGCTTGATCAGATCACACACACAGAAGAAGAATATGCTCAAATTACTTAAAAATCCTCAAGGACAAAAGAAATTGTGTTAAAAGCTGTGATATGATCAGGGCACCTACAGTTACTTTGAACCTTGCTACTTTGACAGAGTGGGCTTTGGACAATATCTTATTAAAAACAGCCTTCATCCTTTTAGAAAAAGAGCACCATCACATCAGAAAGAATTTCCAGTACTATATAAAATAAACAGGAAATTGAGAGAATAGCCTGGAAACTGCTAGTTCTCAAGAGAGTTTCACTTGGAAGCTACATATCTATAGGTTTAAGATAACAAAATTCTGATACCAATATCTGGTCCTGTTAAGACTGTACTTTTTCCATATTGCCATCTTTTAGATTAAACTGGGTCTATACCAAGAATCTTATTTTACACTATCCTACATTTTACTACACTTGTTAATTTCTGTGAAATACACATTTGACCAATCTGCAGGTACTGGTGCACTAAGAACCACTAATGTGTTACTGAACTGTACTACCATACAAATCAAAGAGTTGGTCGATCACCTTTCATTCTAAAAGAAGCACCCTAAACATGAAAGTTTTCTCCTTAAGCATGCAAACGTCACATCAAAAGCCAAATACAAAGACTGTGCTCAATTTTAAAATGCCCTTTGGAATGTGCAATTGAAGATATGGAAATTATTTATTAAAAAGGTTTGTGTATTGTCTCGGTGGTTAGAAAAGTTTCTAAACCTAGGTCAGCATGTAAACATCTGGTTTTTGAAGGTCCCAAGTAAATGCAATAAATTCATACAATTTTCTTCAAAGCTTTTCTGTGCAATAGAGCATGTGGGGTTTTTTGTTTGGTTGGTTGGTTGGTTGTTTTTTTGTGTGATAAATAAAAAAACCTCTTGTCCACCATAAACTTTCCTCAGGAACTGAACTAGTTATTGCAGTTCTGAGCTAGGAAAAAAATAATTAACACAGTAGTTCAAAATTGTACCTGAAGTATATGGTAGTATATGGTTATACCTTGAAAATGCACCTTCAACAGTTGCCTTCTGATTTTTTTTTTTCCCCATTACAGTAGTCATTTGAGATATTTATTTGCATTAAGAGCTTGGGCACTTGTGTCAAGTAGCACCACATTCCTAAAGTTCTCTTTGAGAAGCCATAAGCCTAGCTGGACACTGGCATGTGTGATTCAAGGTGACAGAACTCAGTACTTAGCAGGAGAGGGAAATGCATTCTAAATGTAACTGAAGTCCAGTTACAAACTATGGAGTTATCTAAGTCCATCAAGTCAAATGGAAAAAGCCTATACTTGAATTTATGCACATGTGCTCAAGTATCTCATTTAATCAGTCACTAAACACCGTATCTGCAGTAAATGTTTTAACCTGAAAGATTTAAGCAATGGAAGCAACAATGTAAATAATGCAACTTCTCTTTGGATATAGTCTGTTGCTTTTATACATTTTAACCACAATCAATGGAAATGAAAAAATTACGGGATACAATGTTGGGATATCTTCTTTGAATTTACTGAATTCCTTCCAAAATGCCTTATGGACTGACTGTTTAGTATGCATCACCATGCTCCCGTACAGCAACGGCTGTTAATCTTCTAAAATGTACAGAAAAGGAAAAAACATAAGCTCTACAAACAGGCTTATTTTGGTCTATTTTGCCATTTTTAGTATATGAGCTGTTGCGTTTTCTACAGAGGGAAAAATAATTCTAGTAGGTTAGTGTAAATTAAATAGCTAAAGTAGGAATTCACTGTCTAGCATGCCTAAAAAATCAGTGAAACAAATTCACTTTTCTTCTCTTTTCAAGGTCAGCCAAGATGCCATACAGACTGTATTATACAATTGTATCACATGGTAGACATACTGAACCTTTAATTCAACAAGCTCAGACTTCAAGTCCAGCACGAGCAAGGTGTTAGATGTGCTTTCCAGTGCCTCTGGATATTGCATTCAGTCAATGCCTCTCCCCTAGGAAAACAACCTCTCCCCCAAAGTAACCCAAAAACCAAAATCAGTCATAAGCATGGCAGGCAGGGCAAGACTGAATTTTTGTCAGTGCAATGTGGAGCTGCTGAAATGACCCTAACAGCCTGGTGAGATAACTAGCACTGCTCTGGTTTTACACTGGTAAATCTCTTTTACACAAGGGATGAGGATGTAATTCCCCTTTTGTTGTTTAACCAATTTTAACAAGAGGAACTGGAAGGGGGGTGAGGGGTGTTGAGGAAAGGAGGGTTTCCAGCTACTTTCTGAAAAGGTATCTTTGAGTGGGAAAGGCAATCTTCAAAAAGGAAAGAAAAAAAATAAAAAATAAAAACGTTTCCTTTCATTTCTTATCTTCCTGAAATACATATATACAGTTTGTTCCCGGAAGTGTCTGAAATGCCTTCTGGTAGCTTTTAAATAAACATGAAAAATCTCCTTCAGAGTTCAAAGAGTTTCAAATAATGACAGAGAGAAGAGTTCTTGGGCTGTAACACTGCTGTAAACAAAGGTCAGGAATCACTCTCAATAATTAAAATGCATTATCGTTACTTTTGCACTTTTAGTCTGCTATCACATAACTGAATTAAGCTTGAGCAAAGCCGTAATGTGCTTCCACAGTAATCTTTTCCTCTGCACTAATACCAACAGACCTCAGCCTCATTTCTCAGCTAGGAGCTAAGGTTTCTGGGTCCGTGTTCCTGTTCCATTTGTCAGTAAAGCCTTATTTACTTGCTTCCTGTTATTAATTATGGGAAACGGGATCTCTTCAAACTGTAGGAGAGGCTCTTTTAACTGCTGTCTAGACTTTTCAAGACAAAATATTGATGAGCCCTTTAATGTTTGTACAGAGACACAAACTGAGTGAAAAAAACATCGTTACCTCTAACAGCTTAAGACTCCTTATCACACATCCACACACAAAAAAAAAATCCTTTAAATCACTCGGGCTCACATCCTTATTGTTAGTCACTGAAGTAAGGTTTTCTTTCATAGTTGGATACTTTCTTCATCTGTCACACTGATTAATTAACAGCTCACAGTATGAGCCCTGAGCTTAAATAGCCTACTGAAAAGAGGAGAAGAGATCAACATTAATATTCCATAAAAAGCTAAGGAGGAAAAATGCTTTATTTAATATGAAGGGATCCATCTTCTAATAAAAAAATTAACTAATTTATGTTTAGTTACATTACACAAGGAGATGAAAGTGCACGGCCTGTGAAGGAAGATAGCAGCAGAGGATTAGGACCAAAGTAAAAGACAAAATGCTTTAAATTAATCTGTTGGTTGGAAAGAGCCAGGTCTCGAACACCCGTGAAGTATATTCTTCACTGCTAAAAAAGCCAGTTAATCAACACAGTAAACAAGTCCACAAACACAGTCAAATTGCCTGTAGAGATATATGACATGCAATTGCGTGAAATGGAGATTTTTCTAAAACCTGAACACTGTCCCTTTTTTTGGCTGAAACACTGGTAGTTTCTCCCCACACATACACCTTCCCTGAACTGTTACAGTCTGGCAATTATTTCAAGAGTTTGACTTTCAACAACTACGAGCTCTCCCCCCTTTTTTTAGCCCCTCCAGTACTGCTGAGTTGACAAAAAATTACAGATGCAAGAAAAGCTGACAAATGACTACAAGGCCCCTCCTCTCCAGTGCCTCGACAGTCGGAGCTCCTGCCAAAACATGCCTGAAAGCTAGCGAGGAGACAAAGACACAAAGATTCCATTTTCTTGGGGAAAAGAGTTTTCATGTAGAAGCTACCAGAGAGAAGAATAATACTGACAGCACACTGCCACACGTATCATTTCCAAGCAGAACAGGAGTGTGTGTTTCAAGAAAAAAATGGAATTATATTTGATTATTCACTAAACTCAACGAATGCTGTTTAACACGTAGCTCTTTTTAAACCAAAAAATGCCATGGGGGGGGGGGGGGGGGCGGAGGGGGGAGGGGGAGCTTCCATAAGGCTGGAAAAACATTTTCAGTGGAAGAGAGCCTTCAGTTCAACAAGATCCAAGCTAAGACTTCGCTGCTGTTGCTCTAAATCATCTCTTGATAATGGTGTAGTACTCATGCAACCAAAACAAAGTAAAACCATCTTTTTTAGCTCAAAACCGTTTGGATATGTTTACTATTAAAAGATTCTTCCCCCCAGGGTGTCATTAATAAAGTTGCAATGGGTTTAAAACCCTGGCACCTAAGCACTTCCAAGTTTGCAAGCTTTTCATCGTAAGTTTACTACTTTTGGCTTGTTCCGCTGTCATGACTGGCACTCATCACGGAGCTGGAATGGGTCTGCCTGCGAGCAGGGGGATCCGTGGCGAGGGGAACACAGACAAGCTGAGCAAATGAAAAGGAAGAGCATGACTTCTCCTCAAAACCAATCAGGAAGTTGGGAAAGAGCGCAACTGAGTGTGAGAAAACTGGGGACTATTTGAGTTTCCCATTAATTTAAAAATGAAAAGGATGTTTACAACAACGGCAACTAAGCTTAAAAACTATCAATCATTTTAAGCATGATTCCAACCCATTAAGATGCAGTGGCAAAAAATGGTAACAAAGATATTGTGAGCTCCCACCAGGCTGGGAATTTGGAAAGCAGATGTGTAAAATGGAGGCTCCATCACTGGTAAGGTTATCCGAATGCTCACAGATCTGACCATTACTGCTCATCGACATGGAGCATTCTTATAAAGTCAGTGCTTAAAACAGCCCTTCTGTGAGGCTGCTCCCACATAAACAGCAGCAGAGCCACCTGAATTTTATCAAGGTCTTCCACTCTTTCACCAGAAACATTAATGCAGTCTTATAAAAACAAACAAACAAACAAAAAAACAAACATAGAAAACATCACATAGGGAAAAGACTAGAAGTGTGATTGATGCCCTAAATCAACAGGTTTGCAACTGAGGCCAGAATACAAGTGCCAGGAGCCCTCTCCCAGATGAGCTCTGCAGCTGCACGGCTCTTGGGACGAGAGCAGGCCCCGCTCCTGCATCTGGGGCACCCACAGGAGAGCCCTGCGGGCGGCCAGCCCAGCTTCTGTCCTCTGCTCACCCTCACGTCCCCTTCCTGTAGCCCAGCCGCACGCTGTGGTATTTCCTCTGCCTGCCCAAGACCCAGGCCGCAAGGTCGTGGTGCTCTTCTCGCTCAACCCATGTGCTGTCCCACTGCCCTTGCTCGTCCCTTCTGTCTGCTCCTGAAGACTGCTCTGATGATAGGCTTAAGAAAGAAAGGGCTGGTAATCCTTTAGCTAACTCATAAAAACACCTGAGGGTATCAACGCTAATCACCGTACATGATTTGAGATAAATCAGTAACAATAAGTAAACACAAAGATTATACAAAAAAAAAAAGCAGCCATATTCCCCTTATTTCATCTGAGGACAGGGAATGCAAGAAAGAACTTTGAACGTTACATGTTTCGTTATAACTTTATATCTATTTTTCATTAAAATTCTTCACATCCTTTTAGCTGATCCCACTATCCTCCTACTTACTAAGTCCAAGCATTTTTGACGTCTGCCTAGCCAGACAGCATCCACATGCTTTCTGTTCTCAGTGCAATTTACCATCCAGCCATCACTCGGATCACTCAGCCCTCCATCTCACGTTTCTGCTGCCACAAAGTCCTCCCTGCTCAGATAAAATGCCACCCTCCCCACACACAGCCACTCGCAGTACCACAGCAACAGCAACATTTCTACCCTCCTTCTGTTTGGTCGCCATTCTCCACCAGATAAAACCACCAGCACCTTTCCACTTCCCATCCATGTTACCCCTTCTCCCTTACAAGACATCCCCTCTCACGGCTAGTATCCACTGCAACTGTTCTTTCCTCAGACGGGTATCTTCATCATCTTGAGAAAAAAAGGCTTAGAAACAGCTGCGCTAGCCCCTAACGTCCTACTAAATCCACCCTTAGACCTCCAGCAATGCCACCAAAAGCCAGCCCAGCATCAGTCAGGGAGCCGGCACACCAAACTGGTGCCACCAGATCCTTGCTTTGTGCCTCCAAACACAGCTCCTGCAACTCTAAGCGCTTGGACAGGGGCAGTTGCCCTGCTTTGTGTTTGAACAGTACCAAGCATGATGGGATCCTGATGTTGACTCACCTGTATCTACCTATCGCATCCTCTTACTGGTGCAATTTTTTTTAAAGATGTGTTTACTTCTAAATTGTCATAAGGAGTATCCCCACCCCCCCGGTACTCCACCCAGAGAAAGCAGAACTACAGCAGCTTAACGCACAGATCAAGAGTGGTTCAATCGCCTGATTTCCAGAATTAATACAAGGGGAAGACTTAGGTCTGAGGGCAAACTCTGGAAAGAATGCTAAAAGGAGAGCTATATGTATTAAAAAACAAACAAGTAGAGGTTGCAGTTATTAACTAGGTGAAAGATTCAGAGCAAAGAACGAAATAAATAAGATTTATGAATGGAGATTTACAAACATTCTCCTCTAATTCAGCTGGTAAGGGCATTCTTCAGTCTGACATTACAAAAAAATCTTTTGAGAGAAAATCTAAAATCTTATCAGGTTACAGAAAGACTGCAGCAGTTGAAAATACTATCACTTGATTTCACATATGTGAGTCTCTTCCCTCACTCAGGTGGCATTACTTCTCTTTGAAAGCTCTTAAAGATTATTTGAGAAAATCAAACTAATAAAATTTCAAACTATAAAGGCTGTTGGAAGTCAACATGAAATGTTGCATCTTTGTCTAATGTCTGTCTTAGCAGCCAGGTTCGTTTTAATGACCAAATGTCCAGGCAATACACGGTACAGGGTTTGAAAAGAAGGAGACTTGTATTTTAGTTGGCTTTTGTATAATATAGACCTTCAGCATAAAATTTAACATTAGCAGGCATTATGCAATTAAAGCACTGTGTTTTAGTTCCCTGATGGGTGGTATTTTTTTCCATGTTCCATAAAGTAGACACATAAAAAGTGTGAGATTTTTGAAAGCTGTTTGGAGATTTCAGCCTTGCATGTTTCTCCATTAATTGTAATGGAGTTAGTGTAGCTACACTAAGATGGATCTGGCATTCTCAAAATGTCTCCCATGAAACCCCATGAAGGTCAATACTACAAACCAGTCTTTTAAAGCATATGCTGTATAATTATAGTATTTTTCAGACCACAAGCTCTTCAAAAAGCAATCATTAGACCACTGAAAAGTATATTAAACCTAAAAAAAAAAGTATTTTCAAATCTATACCATATTTACTTGATACCAGACTTGTTCAGCTGAGTTCAATGTAATAAGCAAGTGGCTTTAACAAGGAACTTGTTACTTGAGTCTTGGCGTTTTCAATCTTGAATGCCAAGAATTAGAAGGCTTCGGGAATCCCATCGCCTGATGGGATCCCATCGTCCCACAGTTTAAGGACAGGGGAGAGTTACTCCATATTTCCTCTGGTGCCTCTGAATATTGCAGGCCAAAGATGTAACAGTTTTCAGAACTATTGAAAAACTGCAAGTTGTGTGTTTTGTTGTTGTTGTTTTGTTTTTTAAATTTCATCAGGACTGGTGCATGGTACCAAAAAAAAAAGATTAGACTGATACTTAGACCTGTATTTCTGAGAATTTAAGTAGGATTTAAGACAGAAAATGAAATGTAAGCTCCACAAGAGCAAAAGACAATAGGTTTGAGCACACATGCTTGAGTTTTCAGAGAAGGATCTTAGCAACATTTATCTGCAACACTGAAGAATCAGCTCATTTTCTGTCATTTTTTGTCTTTCTGAATAATATCACAAAAACAAACCAGAACACCATGAAGCAAATACCACAGACCTACTTATCTGTGATATTTAAATTATTGAATATGAGGCTTATTTCACAGTACTAATTTCTGTTTAATATTCTCAATAATCCATTTTCACTCAGAGCTAGCTTGAAGCACAACATACTGAAAATCCGAAGGAAGAATTAGGATAAAAAAGGAGTAGCATAAAGATATTGTCAGACCTCCATAACGCTAGTTATTTTTCCTTAGCTAACATCAAGACCAATTATCAGCTGATCTGGTGAATATATTCTGAGCCATAATACTAAGATTTCTTCTTCTTTGCCTTCTAGAGAAATAATCACAGAACTGCAGAAGAGCAAACGCAGTGAGCTGAGGACAATGCGACTGTCTTCTCTGTCAGTTCCCCAGAAGTCGATGAAGCATGTTACTGGGTCTCCAAGGTACTTCCCTCAGATTAGCTGGTCATGCTGTACAATTAGGGAGTGATTAAAACAAGCTGTTTCTTCAATTCTATTAAGATACTTGCAGCAGTGAGAGCTGTTACCCTCTACATGTGTACCTCTCCAAACTGAGGATATTTATTAGCACTTAATAACGAAGTGTCACCTCAGCCAGGCGACCAGGCAGCACAGTGGTCTCAGGTACAAGGAAGATGTTATGAAACTCCACCTGTCTCACCCGCGCAAACCCAGTAAGAACATTTGAGCTAAGAATGCTCAAATGTATTTGAACACTAGGTTTAATCTTGGGCATTTTATTTACTTCAAACGTACCTGTAAACCTTTTACAAAAGGTAATCAACAAAACGTGTAGAGTCTAAATTACAGAGATGGGGGTTAAAATGTTCTTGTGAAAAGAAAAAAAAGATTCAGCAAGACCCCACATAAATGATGTTTTCTAATAAGGCGAAAACCTCAGTTACAGAAATCATTATTCTAGGTATTACGTGCTATTTTATATTCCCAGCAGGATGCTTTTCATCTCATCAAGAGTTTCCAAGGCTGTTCAGTGTTTCTGTATATGCAAAACAAACTGAAGGGCCCCCCAAAAGATCTGCTAATTAAAAAAAAAAAAAAAATCTAGTAAAGTGGTCAGACAGACTGGAACTCAAGTATTATAGGTAAGAGGGATGAAATGAAGGCTTGGAAACTATAATTTCTCTTTCTGTGGTAGGAGCAGAAGCAGCTGTTGTTATAGACTGGGCAAATTAAAGATGTGGCTGACTAAGCCAACAGTCTGGAAACAAGACGTTGCAAAAACATAACAGCAAGTCATCTGCACCCCACTTTTAAAAAGCCAAAAATGCTGACCATTTCTTTTTCTCCCTCCCTTCCTGTTATTCTCATCTGTCACAAATATCCTCCAGCTGGTATCCTTCCAGCTTGTGCTCACCAGTTCTAATTTCCCACCCCCGTCTTGGGGAGTTAATAATAATTCCTGGGTCTTTGGACAAGTATTCCATAGTGGGAGTTGTCAGCAAACAAGAAAGGACACTTCTAAAAGAAGGGCAGGTGAAATAACAGAGATGCAGTTCCACACATTTATTTTTTTGCGTATGCGAGTTGTTGGTCAAACATGTAAAAACAGTCTTTCCATACTAAACAATATTTATCATTCTTACAGGACAGTTTCATCAGCCCAGTAAAATCAGCATCTAGATATAGCAATGTCTCAGATTAAAAACCAGAAAAAATGCTGCCACCTTTCTTGATCCCTTTTCTAGTCTATTTACCTTCCTTCTTTTTAAAAAGTTAAAACCAATTGTGCCATGAACAAATTGAAGCTGTATACTGTTTTCCATGTCTGAAAGTGATAGATGTTCAATGTATTTCTGCAAATATTACTTAACAAAAAATTAGCCTTTCCTCATACCAGCTTTGGACTATGAACTTCCTGGTAGAAGAAGCATTAGCTCAGCTTTAACGTTGAATGGTGGTGTGAAACTAGAATTTCTCTCAGTTTACATTAGCATAAACCTGTGGACTATTTTTGATCTCAGATTATACATCATGAATGAATATCACGTGATCTACTTTCCAAATGCCTGTTCAGACACAAAACAAGTGCTTCATTTCAGACTTGTGTGATACATTCAAGCATTGCCATTTCAACACCACTCCAAGACAACATGAATAGTGTTGCGGCATTGAAACATTGCATCAGATTTGAGACATGCTGAAGCTCTCCATAAAAATTGTTCATTAAATATATTTTAAAATGTTTAGGAGATTCATATCTTAACTCACACTCAAAATTGATACAAGCAAATTGGGTGCCTCACTTCTTATCAGAAATGAATCAAAGTTAAACCTTAAGGTGTCACAGGGCCTTTTTCTGATGCCTTTACACAAAGTAAACTGATTGCCTTTTAGCATTTTCATACAAGTGTAAGAATATAAGAGAACAGCAAAATAATTCTGAAGGTTAAACTCCATATTCAGTATAGTTTTTTGTTTTGTTTTTTCCTCCTACCGTGAGAGTGGGTATTGGAGGAGGTTCTTCACATCTCCTCCCACACAGTTTCTGTGCTTCATAAACAGAAGCCAGCTGCAATTTTTTCAAGCCTAGTGGTTAGTTGACATTTACCATTAGTTTATGCTTTCCATTCTATCTTATCACAGAAGACAGCTAAGAGTTTACTTTTAAGGAGTGGAGATTAAATCTTTACATTTTTAATCCCCCCACATTGAAGGGAGGGGCCTGGAAACAAGATTTTGTGGTGGGGCATAAAGAAGGGGGCAAAAAGATAAAAAAGGATAATGCTGTGCACCAGAACAGAGAATAGGACTGAGGAGTCCTGGTTTTACTGTTACCATTTTACCCACTGGACAACACTTTATGGCACCTCTTGACCAGTTGTGCTGATGATGGTGTTGTTTATTTCCTTTTCAATCTCAGTCACTATCAGTCACTAAAGAATGTAGTGTAGAGTGTTGATTACATTTCTGCTTGACAAACTTGGCAGTGTTATTCAGCAAATGCCAAAAAAAAGTCTTGCATATATACCCATGATATAGCACTTTGATGGTAAAGATGGGAGAGGGGAGGTAGAGCTCTAGGACACCGCACAAAACACTTTACATCTCCAGAACAATGAAAATGTCAAATCCAGCTGAAAAGGTAGCACATGCTGCAAGCAAGTGCCTGCTGCACCCCTGTGAAAGACTACCACTACAGTGTAGCCCCCTCCCCAAATTACGATACGGCCCTACTGTGCAACTTATGAGTCAAATAAACAGAGAAACGGCTCTAAGGTTTGTACTTTGGTGACTGTCTTGAAAATAAACTCAGTTACGATTTTTAAATATGCAAAATTCCTGTACCAAAGTATTGGTACAAGACAGCAGTGTCACAACCGCTATTTCCAACAGTGGAACACACTTAAAAGATTCTCAGGCCAACAGGTATGTTGAACTCAGTGAAAACAGAGATGGCTCTCATTTAAGGCAAGTTCATACACAAAGGAATCAGGAAAGCAGAGGTGATCTGATGAATAAAACTGCCCCCCAAATCAGGAAGTCCAAAAAGCTGTACCTATAGCCATTAACAGCCCACTAAAACCTTCAGTGGGAAATTAACCTCAGAAGTTAGCCAGCCAGCAATACTGTGTTTATTTAATGGACTTTTACAGAGCTGAAATCTAGAGTGTGCAGCCTTTAATCTGGTGATATTTACTAACAGAGCTTTTAAAAGAGGTAACATTAACAGGATTGCTGTAGATATGAAAAGGAACTTGGAATGTGCAATTACTGGAAGGCTCCAAACTTTATCTGATCTCTTTAGGAGCCACAAAAGAAAACCATCTCAGACAGCTCACAACAGAGAGTGCCAGAAAATACCATGCTGTTTTTTTCCTTAGGTCTAGGTCAGGACATTTGAAGACATCCATGACTAAGTATGATTTCTTTTTCCTGTATCAAGGCTCTCATGACCGAGCACCACAGCAGCAGTTAAAAATCATACTGGCTCACAACATCTGCAGAAACTCAGTAGTGCAGCTGTTCACTGCACGTGTTAAACAGGCAGCACTAAAAACTGTAAAAGTGGGTCAAAGAAAAACCAAGACCTAAACCAAGAAAGACCTAAAACGAAGAATTTCACATAGGTAACTGGAATAGAATGTGAAAACAACCTTTTCTCCAGGTCAGCAAGCTGAAAGCTTTAAGAGAAAAGCAGTCTGCAGCAATCCACACACAATAGGTCATGAACATTACTTCCTTTTATTGTGTATTGCACTTATGGGGCACTAAATTTTTCTAAACAGTATCCTAAGCACACTTTCAAGTCCAGCCAACAAACATCTGAATGCCACAGAAGCCTTTTAAGAGAAAGCTTCAGTACTGTGAGGTTTTAAATAAAGACTGAAATGTTTCAAGTAAGACCAAACACACTCCAGTGCTACCTTCTCTTGCTCCTTCAAATTAAAAATGAAGAGCAGCATGTCCGGAAAGTAGGCAGAATATAATTTAAAAAAATCATCTTTTTGAAAGAATAAAGGAGAAGAGCAGCAATCTTTAAATAAGGTGGAAACCCATCTGGAGATGGACAGCAGTATCTGTTTCTTTTTGTAGTGTAATGATTTAGAAGTGCACTCAAAGACATCTTAGTAATAAATACTAAGCAGAAAGACATTAAGTACTAAAAATGAGGTGCATCCTATGTAAGCATGATCTAACCATCGCCTTTTTTTCCCCAGTGATGTAAGCTTTCAAGAAATCAGACATACCTGTGTTAAACTACATTAAAAATAATACTACCTTAGCATGCATACAAAATCTTTTGAAAGACTTTACTGACTGCAGTTAGAATTTATGCATCAAAAGAAATGCTATAAAAGCCAACAATAAAATCAAGGTTTGACAAGTTTTTGTATGAACTGAAGAGAGGGATTCAGATGAATCAGATGGATTTCTTTTTCTTCCATGAAGGGCTCCTTCGGTTTCATTAACAGGATTTGGTCCTCACACTTGCATGTTTGTTGTGTTGTTTGCTTTTGTATTTTAAGCAGCCCTCACACTGACTGCATTAATTCTAGTTTACGCTATGCACAAATAGAGCAAAACATCAGGTACATACACGACCGCACAGACAGCAAAACGCTTCCATGCAAGGCTCAGGTGACTAAATGCAAGAATTTCCCATTGCTCCAAAGAAAGCTCTTCAGTCACAGCTAGTGTCTCTGTCTCCATTCATGTACAGTCCTGACACTTCATTGCTAAGAACTCTACATGGTTATTACAGTCTTATTCACCAGACAAGATAAACAACGCATCTATGCATTGCTGTTAGTGCTGATTAGAAAGGAAGATCTCTATTTCAGAAAAAAGATGAAAAGAGGTTTTGGTAAGTTTTTGTTCTGTGTTAGCATAAAGAAAGGTATGTCTAAATTGTTTTGTTTGCTTTGGGGGAAGTAGATCACGGCAAAGGAAAGAGGAGGAGAAAACCTAGGCAACATGATTTTTTTTGCAGATAGATAGTAGTCTGATAGTTCGGAGTTTCACACAGTATTGGAAACCCAGCTTTCCAGGCCTTTCTCCAAAAATAACAGAGCTTTAACATTCCAGAGGCACACCAAAAACATCAGGCTATCAACCATTCTGGGGCAGCAAGGGGTCTTCTTTCTTCTCCTCACGCAAAAGGCCTTCCCAGAAAAACGTGCACTGAAAAATGTTTCTTTAAGACATCTTTGGTTTTCCCCATAGGGGAAAAAACAGATTAAATTTTCAACCAGATGTAGTTGCAGTTTTGTTTACATCTGCAAATGAGAGGGAAAAACTAAAATAATGAGAAAAAACACACTCTACAAAGTTCTAGTAATACCTTTAATCATATTACAAGCTTAAAGCATTACATTAATTTGTTAAATTAACACAGTTGGACTTTTAGATCAAACAGGAGAGAGAGAAGATTGCGATCCAACAAAAGCATGTTATAGAAATACTGTTCAAAACATGCCGAGTATTTTCTTGTGCCTGAACCCGAACAAAAGGGTTTTTCCTTGAGGCAGGTATTAGGTATTTTGTCTTCATTTTTGTTGTTTTACTTTTAACTTGTAACTATCTGTTCTGCTTTGTGAAATACACTCCAGTCTGCTCGCATTTCTGTGCATAGTTTTCTTAGGACACTTTTGTATTAGTAATAGTTGAAAAAATAATCCCATCACAGGTCTGCACTTTACAAAAGACCACAAGCCTCAGATCACTGCGTGCACGAACTACGCACCGAGTGAACTCATCACATCAATCCTACACAAAGCACTGCAAAGTTCAGTGTTTTTTCTACTCTGAAAGAGTCTCACATCAGGTAGCGAAGGCTAACTCACTTTGTTCTTTGCCAGCGAATGACTTTTTCCAGCATCCCCTCTTTAAATGCGATTTACATGTTGAGGTTCTGGAGCCGCAGTACCCGCTGCTGCCAAAGGGCCACGCAAAACGCAGCAGTCCCACCGCATTACGGGCAGAAAGGGGGCTGCGCAGGGGGACCCTTACGGGGACCCCCACCTTCCCTTTCTCACGCAGCCAACTAAACTCTATCATAATTGATGCAGTATGCAGAAACTAGAAGGCGGTTAATTGAGTTTAAAAGCTATACAGTTGCAGCCTCATTTAGGAAATGCCTCCAGGCTTGCTCGAACATTTACTAATAAAACTAGATCACAAAGCAAAGTGAATACCCAACTCGATGTACCCAAAAGGCATACAAGATCCTTTTCTCCATATTCTTAAGCCCACGCTAACCTCTCCAACAAAGTATGGTTCTAGAAGTCTGAGAATTTCCATCTCCATTTCTCTCATCCTGAAGGCTGAGCTGTACACTGTTGGCAGTGATTAGTCACCAATTACAAATTTGTTGCAATAATACATTACACCTGAAATCAAGGCCCTGTTTTACTAGATTTTGTTTTAAAATGCAGTTTACAGGCTAAACGGATTATGAAGACAAAAGAGAAATGGCCATACAATTCAGGAACAGAAAAGAGGTCCCTTGATTCCCAAGTGACTGAGCCCCTCAACCGCATTGCTTGTAAAGCACGATGATTCCTCTACAATGGAAGATTGTGTGCAGCTGACATGAAGCAGGAAGGAATTGATAGTACCCTGTATTTAAAGGCTGAGTTTAGGAGGCATAAATACATAAGATGTTTCATCCTCCTGTCTTTAAGCTAGCAAGTTTAAAAAAAATAGTTTTTTTGTTTACATTAGACATTTCTGTTTCAGGGAGAGGCAGATGGAAACCTCATTAGCCCACCTATTCTGAAGCTCGCCAACTATATGTACATAAAAGTCAATGCAGAAGAGTGCAGTTCTTATCACGCACCTTTAAAGACAAAGAAAATCTAGGGCTGGTGACCTCGGCATGTGAATCCAGACTTTAAACTAAACTAATCCCTTCAGGTGTCAGAGCATGAATTGCAATGCAAACTACAGATTCAGTTCTCAAGTGATGAGTCCATGCTGTGCTTCATAGAGTTTTGACTACATTGCTGTTATCCTGATAGGTGGGCTAAGGGTACAAAACCTTCAGCAAGTCCTATGACTGTTTCTAGGAACACTTCCACAGGAGATTCCCTCTTTTTGACGCGGGTACAAAAGCCATAACTCATGATTTTTATAAGTATGATTCAAAATTGACTAAGACAGCGGAATCTCCCTCAACATTACATGGTTCACTAGATAGTAAATAGAAAGTGTTGAGTGTGTTGTTTTGTTTTATTTTTTTTTAAATAACCGTAAAGTAAAGCTTTCTCACCTCAAAATATTTTTCAGCTTTCTTCAGAGCACCACTAATGGTATCGTGTCATAATTTAATAGACATAGGTCTTTAACAGACAATGGTCTGATGTTGTGATTTATTTGGTTTGTGTTTTCTGATCCTTCTTAAACTCACGGTGCTCGTGATTAATATCCTTGGGATTACGAGGTGCAGATTTCCCAGTAAACTGAGAGCTATGTATCAGCACAGGCCATAGCACAGAACATCCAAGACAAAACAACAACAACAACAGGGAGAGCCTGTGCAAAGATAAACTATTCAAACAGTTTCCAAAATAAGTTATCCCTCTCCTTTAACACCTCTCCAAATTTTCTTATTTATTGAGAGAAAAAATAAGGTTAATTGTGCCCCCCCACCACGTGTTTTCCCACATTGTTCTGTATCCACAGATAACATAGGAAGTTACCATTAGAAACACCTACACAAGTGACAGCATCTACAAAACTTCCTGCCATCAATCAGCTGCCTAGTAAGGCATTTCAAGCCATGTGATTTGAGGCAATAGTTCAAAACAAAATCCACAACAAGAGTATCCATAATATTTAATGGAACAATTAGGTGTGGAAAGAACCCAGGACCAGCTCCCGTCCCAGGCAGGAACATAAAGGAATTTGAGCACATGTGCATTCAACCATAGTAGAGCATGTTCTGAAATAACGCTAAAAACTAGGGAACAAAATCACTGTTAGTGTTGTTCCCGCATTCTTTCAAACTTTAAGCTTTCAGAGTCCTGTGAGAACAGAGTGGGAGAAACACTGGAGCTGAACATCTAGATACACTTCTGTAGGTGGGTTTTAATTCTCCGTTATCTACACAATGTAATCACAACTAAAGCAAGTAGCATGATGAACAGAAGGTTTTGATCATTGTCTTTTCCACTTTATGTCTCGTTAGGTACTAGATAATTCTTCCTTACATAGGATTCAAGACGCCATTATTATATCCTCAAACCTAACTACTGCTTGCACTCACTCGGGTAACATGAATACATTTAAAAGACTGCTTCCCAATGTAATGGTTTACTCCACATGCTTAATCCACATCGCTACAGCCATATTGAAAGTATTTCAACAGATACAACTTATCAGATTGTCAGATCCTATCCTTGCTGTCCAACAGTTAAGCACCACTCCATACAGCCAAACAGGAACATCTGGGATCCTGCTTTCATGATGGCAGCTGGGAGTGCACTGCTACGTCAGGAAGTGAACTGTGTACGCCTCAGGGTTTTAATTGTTACAGAATATATGCAGGGCTTGTAGAAAAGGAACGGCCATTTTGGTTTCTTGAAGGGTTACTTGTGTTCAAAGCATTATTTTTAGAAAAGCTCTCTGAGTATGTCATATGCTTGCATGACATGGAGACATCGTGCGTGTTCATTCTGTATTTAAAACACAGTTGAGCATGGAGAATGGTTGCATTTCAGAAATGAAGAAATTATTTCTTAAATAGTGCTAAACATAACGATGTTTTGTGTTTTTGTTTGTTTTAAACCAAGCACACCAGTAGAGTTTTTTCACTAACAGATGTTTTGATCTTACTTTTAGGAAAGTAAAAAACAGTTTGGAAAAATGCTAGCCACTACTTTTTTGTTGACTTTTGCTTTCACATCATTCCTTGCAAAGGCTTTTTGGCAATAAACGTAAGAAAAATTACTCGTTTACCTTCAACCAAACCCTGTTATATGACAGGAAAGTGACCACTTAGAACCTCAGTCTATATCAGGTAAATGAAGCCAGGCAAGATTAACTTCTAACTATAGCAATAGTGTAAGATAAGTACCTATCATGCCCTCTATACGTTTCTGCAGCACACATGCACACTTTACCTACACTTTTTTTTTTTTTCAGTTAAGTGAGGAGATTGTGGCTCACTAAATATTTCATTATTATTCATTTATCTTTGCTGATTCCTGCAGGACTATATGTACCGGATAGTACTTAAATACTATCAGTCTGGTCTGTGTGGAATGCACGCACACCTTCCTAGCATCACCAAGTGCTCTCAGACTTCATTATAAGTTAATCAATGAGCCTTTTAGTGACTTAGAATTTATTTCTCCACTTCTCAGAAACTGATAATTTTTTCCACTGATTATGCTGTTACAATAGTTTTCTAATATTTCTACATAATCCCTCTGAGCATCATGAAGAACATGAACGCCAAGTATGGGGGGGAAGATGATACAAAGATGCTGTAATTTTTTCTTCATCATTTACCCTAAGTTTTCTACTAGAACAACCTGTAACTTAAATAGCTGAAGACTACACCCATGATCTGAAAACACCAGGCTTTTCTTTCAAAGTCTGTGACCCTTCACAGGTATTAGCACTTCGGTTTGGGAGCAGCTGTTACGATACTCCTAAGCTCTTCCAGACTTACTCTTATAAACACTTCCACTAGCTTGAAGGGAATTTTGGCATAGGTAAACTCAAGGTAAATCATAATTTTCTATGGGTTTCAATAATTTGGGGAAGGAAACACTAGCCTACCAACACAGCTGTTGGCAACATGGGTGGTAAGAAACCATTATTATTCAAAAAAAAAAAAAAAAAGCAAAATCTACAAGTTTTCAAAGTAGTCAGTCACCTTCAACACTATTTCTCAGCATTTGACATATGCAAATTTGATGTTTACTGTAGAGGTACTTCTGTCCATTTTATCCAACGTGGAAAAAGAAAAATTAAATAAGCAAAAGTTTACCCAAAATTCACTTGTGGATTGCACATCTGCATAAGTCGCACATGATAAACTGTGAACTATGTGCACAGACACACAAGTCTGTTTGCAAAACACAGAATTTGGGAAGTTTAGCACACAAAGTCAAACCTCTAATTCCTTGAGTTGCACAATTTTTCAGCAGTGGGTACATACTAGGCTGTTTTAGTTACTATGACTAGCCATAGTAAGTCCGATCACGCTAATCAAAAAGGATTTTGCAACTAATGATTCCATTGTGATAGCAAGGAGAAGAAAACCTACAGTAAGAGCTAACAGTAGATCTCATTTCTGTTTGCATTTGATTTCTTTTGCGCTATGAAGCAAAAAGTGAAACTCTAGCCGAAAATGAGGCATAAGCACATTGGCATGGCAGTGAAGAAGAAACCAGCAACAAATAAAGGAAGAGGAAATAAAGGAAAGCCAGTTTTTTTCCTCAATACCTGTAGCCCAAGAATTAACTTTTCTTCTTTTCTCATGACACTTCTGAACAATAACAAAGAAAACCATGATTTCTACAAGAGAGAAGACAGAAAATGTGCAGTCCCCCCCAACATACTCCAAGGTTACACCCGTTGCATTTGCTGCTGGAAGTTTATAGAAAACTTAACCTTCCCAGATTTATTACTTACAGGTGTAATTTCCAGTTAAAATTCCTGGACTTACTGACAAAGCAACTTTATTTAAAGCCACTAAACATTTCTTTGAAGAGCTCCCTCTGCCCCCTGCCAAAACGAAAAAGTACTGATTGTAGTAGCCATAGAGAGTGGTTTAAGCAAAAACCTTTCCACTAATATTCAGAAGGGAAGAAACACAGACAGCTGCTTTCACTTGGCCAATGTACCTTTGTGCATTTTATTGACTGTTCTACTCAAGATTCCTTCCAAAATCAAGGCAGTCATAGGATTTCGTTCAGCATATTCTAGTACTAGACTTTGAAAGAACCTGAGCAGTTACAGAAATGCACAGAATCAGGAGAAAGCCATTTGGATGAGCGCAGATTTGAAAGACTACTTCAAAGAGGTAACCATGAATTACAGACGTTAGGTAAAGAAAATTTTCAGTAAGTCAATTCTGCTAAAGTTCAGGCTAAATTAATGCCATAGCCTTATTTTTCTTCAGTAATATAAAATAGATCAATTTCATTATTTTTCTAATAGAGAAACATGCACTGAATTTTAGGTGTGATTTGTTTTTAAGTGAGAAGAGAAAGTCATACATAAGTGCACACATCTAGCACCCTTGGAATTTGAGGCTTGTTTTTAAAACAAAAAAAAAAGGAAGCTTTTCTGAAACCACTTCCCCATCTCTTTAGCAAATACCAAATATTGTTTAGTTTTGATTTATTCAGAGAACATAAACTGGATTTGAAATTTGTTGGCCCAGTGTGAATATTTTAAAAGAATCCGTGCACTTAGTCTAAATTGGAAACAGCTAACATATACCTTGTTTAGTACCAGACTTGTATACAATGAACAAGTCTAAAGGAAAAAAAAAAAATGCCTACATGGGATTTACAAAGGCTTCATTCTTTTGTTTGCATTCTAACAAGAGCGTAAAGCAATAATGTCTCCTGCTAGAAATGGGGGAGTGCTTTAAACAAGTTTCACTTACACAGCATTTCTTCTCTTTTGAAATACATACTTCAAAAATGCTTCACAATTAACATATTGTACACATTTTGCAAGGTCCTCAAAGATCAGGAATTGTTTCTGGAAAGACTCAGTCCAATTTGGCAAACAATTACAGCATACATTACTCTAAGGTGCATTAAATGTCTGGCTTCCGTGAGGGTACAGAAACATGTGCTTTACCCACAGTTAAGTCCAATAAGCAAAACAAAGTCGGTTATAACTTAAAATTGAAAGGAAAAGAAAAAAAAAGAGCAAAGTGAAGGACAACAAGACTAGAAGGCAGGGAACATTACAACAGCAGAGTGGAAACAAATGGGATATTATAACTGGGAAGCAGTCACAGGACTCTGTGTAACTCTGTTGCAGCTAAACACCAATAGCTTCTGGTGAAATTAGTTCTGTGTGCCACTTTAGTGAAAGTATAAAGAAGCACATTCAAAAGCCAACGAGCACAAAGAAAACATAGTCATGACTATTCACAATAGCGAATTCTGTGCTGAATGTGTGAAATGGACATGGGTTAGGCAAAATACAAGCAGCCTCGCTTTGCCCGGGATCTTTGTAGCAATACAAGCCAGGCAATCTAAACAGAAATGGCTGGTTGTGCTAGGAGACGGGGAAGAAATAAAACCCCACAACAACAAAAACCACTTTCCTCATGGAAGAATGGTAACTTTGGACAACATTTGGCACCACAAGTTCAAAGGGTTATTTTATCTGCACTGTAAGTACAGACCCAGAGATTTTACAGTATTCCTGTCTCCATGCTA
Organism: Nettapus auritus; assembly: GCA_011076525.1. Taxonomy (NCBI): domain Eukaryota; kingdom Metazoa; phylum Chordata; class Aves; order Anseriformes; family Anatidae; genus Nettapus; species Nettapus auritus. The sequence continues at coordinate 6,409,744 of CM021772.1, forward strand.
TTGCTTCTTCTGCCATTAATGGCATTTAAATTATAGACCCGCTGCAGCCATGTAGTCAAAACACCACATCATCTGATGAGACACTGTATTATAATGTCAGCGTGTCTGTGTTTTAACTGTTCTTTCATATACTGTACTTCTCGTCAATCACCCTCTTTCTCTGCCAAAGAGTAGATACAAGAGACGATTCTATCTTTAGACTCCACTGAAATTCTGTGCTCAGACAACTGCAATACTTCATCATTCATCACGTAGCCAAGGCTCTTGTTTACAACCATGAAATTTTTAGAGGTACAAGGACTAGATAGAAACATTTATAGAGAATTTAAACTCAAAATCGAGGATATTGTTAGGGAGGCAGTTTAATTAAAGCACATTATGCTAACTTCTAAACCAAATATTATACTAAAAAGAAATACCTGATCAAGTACTTTTAGTGTCCAGTTTCAATAATACATTCCAGATGTACTGAAACGCTATTTTCCAAAGGCACGTACCAACCTGTACGTACGTATCGTTATTCACAACAACAAATACTGATTTGCAACAGCCCTGACAGCATCTCAAACAAGAATATATTCAATTTCTAAATGATTTTGTGACAAAATCTGAGACATTCCTTTTTCTAAATAACCCCAAGAAGTTAAAACCACTCATCTGAAGTCACTAACAGAGCTAGGTACTGACTCCAGATTTTTGGCCTGTGTTTAAAGCTTTTTCATCTCAAAAGCTAAGAAGAAAGCTGTTTCAGTGTCACTAAACTGCTTTTTTGGGGGGTCTGCTCCTATAAGCTGGTCTCCTGCTGGCAGCCCTCAGACAGCCAGCTCCACTTAAGATGAAAGGGATTATTTATTTAAGCAAGAATTTTCAAGATTTCATAATGTTTCCTATTTTCTGCAATTTAAAGTATGCTGTTCATCAGCCCCAGCACACAGACCTCAAAGCAATGCTTTAAAGTATTCACACTAAGAAATAAACAATTTATATTACTAAACTGCAGTCGAACTTTTCAGCATTGGCTTATTTCTAATGCCTTACAAAAATTAATAATGATTATTGCTTATTAAATGCATAGCCTCAGCCCTGAGGAGCTAAATATCAGGAATCCATACGCTTCTGTGAGCGTGTAACAAACTCGCCAAGATTATCTAGAGCAACTGAATCTATTCAGCAGTTCAGCTGAGCTTTTACAATTGTTTCCACTGGGGGGAAGGGCCAAGTCAGCACACTTTTTTTTTCTGAAGCGTTGAAATTGTTTGCCCTACTTTTCCTAAAGGAAAACTGTAGCCTTTCCATTGCAAAGAAAACAGTATTTTATGACTGACCTAGCTTGTTTTATTTTTGTTTTTCCCCTGAAATGTAACGTCTTTTACTCTTTCCCTGCACTCCATTTTAAGCTTCGTCCAAAGCTGCAATGATTTGACACTGGACAGAGTATAAAAGCAAAACAGAACTCCCCCCAGCCCTCCTCACAGTTAAATAACAAAGGAAATACATTTCAGGCATCGGAGAAAGTTATGCAGACACTGTTTTTATTTTATTTTTTAAACAAAAGTTCTTCTCCAACAGCTGACAAAAACATGTAGAAGTAGGTCTACTTTTTGAAGTCTTGAGCTGTCTGAAATATTTTTACCACCAGAAGAGCATCTGACGCAGTTCCTTCAAGCCTCATTGATGCATACTCTGCGTGACTGACCTTAGAGAGGCTCCTGAAGTAACTGAGGTTGGAAGGGGTCCCAGGTCCTCACCTAGCCCAATGCCCTGCTTAAACCAGAGCAAAATCTGACACTCCCCTGTACTGGTTGCCCTGTTTAATCAATTCTTAAGTATTGCCAAAAATGGAGATGCCAGCCTTTGCTGACTTGTCTGTAATACTGAGGAAAAACTTGAAAAATGTACATAACTCTATACATCAGCTTACATCACAAGCCACTGAAGTAGAAGAACATCTACAGTTTAGCTGTAGCATTCAGGTTTTCTTCATTACTTATAGTTGCCTTTTTACAAAAATAAAAAATAAAAAATGGCTGTGATAGACCAGATCGTACTCAGTGGTAGCTGTTGGTAAATGAACTCAATTTAGTCTAGAGTATTAAGTGATTGAGTAATGATCACTGAGCTAGACATGGATGATGCTGTGAAGATGTTTAGTTTTTGCATCATTTTAACCCAGCCACATTCCTAACCCTTAGTTTCCTTCAAATATCATAATTCACCAGAAACATCTGAGTTAATTCCGAAGTTAGAATAAATCCTGTCTGACTGCATTAAGTACCTGCGGTTTGGTTCTGATGATTTGAAAATTCTCCTCGCACAGAAGTAAATAGCCTTTCCTAAGTTCAATTCTAAAACCAACATAAAAATTCACTCTCAGTGTAGTTAAATGGGAAGAGAAGTAAAATTAGGTCCTTTTGAAAACCTGCTCCAAAGAACATACCGTTTATAGCCCAAAGCTAGCTGTGGAACATTTCATTGTCTATGAGTGAGTACGACAAACCCTCAAAGTATCTATTAAAAGGTACTAGGTTTGATTATTTAAGAACTGGAGATCCTTTGCATAGAGTTTGACTCCCTTAATCGGTTCAATAGAGATTGTTTGCCCTCAAGTAACGATAAAAACACGAGGCATTCTCGTCAGACACCTGCTTCAAAAGACATGATATTGCATAACAGATTTAATTCATGATTATGTGACTAATCTGCATTTTAGGTGTAAAAAAGAAGAGCTTATGGGTGGAACACTAGAATTGCTTCCCCTGTATCCCCCCTCTGAAATTTGCTCCATTTTTGAACTTACTGATACTGACATCATTAACAGAAATTCACTGATCACTGTGACAGAAGAATAGGGAGAGGAACTTAAACACACGCACAAAAAGAACAACACATGAGAATGATCTGTACCCTCTGTATCCCTTCTTACAAGCCAGCAAGAAGTTTAAAGCTAGACTATGTTTCAACACATGACAGAAAATAAACTTTTAAATACATTCCATTTAATACCTTTTTACATTGGTATTTTCATACCTTCTTTTGGAATTCAGAAAAAAAAAATTTTCTTCAATTTAGGATGTATCAAAATAAAATAGATATTATGCTTTTCCTATGTGTATATATAGTATAATAGATATTATACTTTTCCAGTGCATGTAATCTTCTGCATCGATACAGAAAAGACAAAATTAAATGCCTAAGTCAGTATATTTTTCAAGCAGATGTTAGTTACGGAGCACTGAAGGAAAAACCTTTATGAAAGCAATGCAAAAATAGACCCTGTTATGCTTCACAGCTACATAGAAAGTTCCTGCTCTGGGAAGTCCAGCAAATAGACAAAATATATGACAGTAAAAATCATTTTTCACACTTTACCATCACAAAAAGTCTGTTGATAGTGTTTCAAAGATACCTTGCTTTATTCAGGCCAGCTTACTTTTAGTCATTTTCAGAGTGACCAAGTTTTGAATTTCCTGATAATCCTGATAAAATATCTCCTTATGTTCATTTGTTTTAAGTACTTCAAACAGATGCGCTTGTCTTCTCTCTGACTGAATGCCTCACCTTTTCCCATTTTCAAACTCACACGCCAAGGTAGCAGAATTGTCTGTAATACCTAATCTGTATATCCAAAAATCCAGCCGTAGTTATTTTAATTGTTTCATAGTCAAGTAGCAAGCAGTTACATTCATAGATGTGATGGGACTGAGTGGAACAATTAAATACAAACAAGGTGTCGGTTCTGGGCTTCACACTTCTTGTAATGACTCAAATGCATAGGTCTGTAGAGAAACTTACAGCAGGGCTAAGACACCTGTGATTTTAAAAATGCTGTTGTAGATTTAGTGTTATGAAAATTAAACAAATTAGAAAAAAATTAAGCTGCCACAGTAGAGGGAGTTTCCATATTAATTTATGAATTACTTTTATAATAAAACAATTTGCCATAGATACTCTCTAGAGTGAACATAAATTAGCATAATCTGAGAACTGCTTTGCTGAGCTTGTCCAGAGACGTTTTTAAGCTGCAAATTTTGATAAACATTTTTAATCATATCCCTGGCAGTCAAAACGTTATCAAGTTCCACAATTAATTCCTTACATCTTTTATCCAAGAAATACATAGACACTACTTCCAACAAAAATAAGAAAAGGAGTCTTCCCAAACCCATAGAAACATCTGTCTGCATTCTGGTCCTGAAAAAATGCCTCTATTGCCAGATCTAGGTCAAACTTTGATTTTTATTTTTTTTTCCCAACCATCTAAGAAATTCAGAAATGGATGCAAACACTGTCTGATGAAAAAGCCAAGCAACCTAAATAGAATTCTATCTCAAGTAAGCATCCATGAGTTTGCCAAGAACTTATATAAACAGTGGACTGAATTATTTTCAGTTTATGATCACCAGCTTGTCACGAGCCACAGACACATAACACCTTTTAATGCAATCTACGTTGACACAGTTCATAACAGAAGGATAGCTCCTGAGGCAATTTCCCCCTTCTCCCTTCTTGCAGTGCATTGTTGCACATATTTCTGAGCTTTATCATTAGAGTACAGCTGGAGGCATGCTTTTGTTGCCAGCCAGTATTCCTCCAGTGTCTTCCTCCCTCATGTGAGGAAAAAAAGGACAATGCTGCAGGGGTGGGAAGAAAAGCACAGTCAGAAGCAGTTGCTTTACCCAACCTGTACTAGGCAGCATCCATCCATTCATCTTGCTCCTAACAGCTCTTTAACTGCACGTCATCATAAGCCATTGCACGCTACACCTCTCACAAGAATAGAGATGTGTTCTGTATTTCTGTACTCTCATTTTACATAAGGAACATTTGTTCACCTTCATTGTATCAAATTAATAAATGAGAAATCAAAAGAAAGTCAGCAAGCTTTGTACTATAGCTCTTTCTTATAACTTTTCCAAGTATCCCCAAAGACATCTAGAGAGGAGTAACTAGATTGTTTTCAATTACTTGGATCTTCCAAATGAGCCAATAAGTCCAAGAAATACCAGCATGAAGTTTCAGTAATAAATAAATCTGACAACATACTGAAGGAGGTGAATATGGTAAGGAAGGTCAAAACACAGTTAACTCCTTCAGCAGCCTGTTCAAAAGCATCCTTTTCTAAAAAGGAAAAATCCTTTTTAAGATAGACATGCTAATTGCATGGCACTCAGAAGAGTAGAAAACTGCAAAACATTTTTTAAGTTTCAACTCTGCAGATTTGCAAGGCTTTAGAGTCCCATACATAGAAGGTGCTTTATAACGTTAGTAAAACCAAAGGTTAAAGACTTTTTACAGCGGATAAACACAAAGGAGAATGATTTTTTGAAGGCTATACGTTGCTCCCACTAACAAGAAAAATTATCCCAGAGCTATTTCCCATCAGTTTAACTCCAGAGAAGAATTTGTATAGCGTGCTTTCTCTTTTCATCTAGGCCATACAACTATTTGCTAGCAGAGTACTGTATAGAAATTAACTCTATACTTCCATATATATGTTCTTCTATCTTCTGAGGTTAGCTTTCAGTGTGGTTTGGCTAAAAGCTAATCTAGATACTCAAAACCCTTCTCAGACCTTCAAATTCATATGCCAACATTTTCAGCCAGCAAGGTCACATGCATAAAATATGTAGGATTCATGCATCAGATATGTAGAATTAGCAGCTAAAGAAAATTAGTTTGATAATGGAGACAGACTTTGTAAATCAGTGGCTCTGATTTACCTCCTAGACGTCTTCCTGGAGAACCATTCAGCTGGAGCAAACACATCCTGTGTACGGTTTTCTTGGCTGTGCCATGTCACGTGTCACCCAGGAGCTGTCACTTCAGCAGAAGGATAAATACCAAGTTCGGCCTAAGAGGAAAGCAGAACATCCAAAGAACATATCAGTCACTTAGTTGAGAACAAGAAGAATTAGGCACAGGAGCAGGAGAGTCACAGGTCTAAAACTGTAGCCTTGAAACTTTGGATTTAATGTTGCTGCCTCCTGCCATTATGGCGATAGGACCAGGAACTCACTCTCCTCCTAACTGGAAAAAGAGTGGGCACTTTTTGCTGCCTCCCTCTCAAGGAATGGAGGGCAAGCCCAAGTCATGGAGGACCAGGATTCAAATTCCAACTTTACCAGTGAGGTTTTGAAAACAAGTCTACCCCATGCCCACTACAGGGCATGCTGACTGATGCAAGGGATGCTCTCAAATGCCTCCTCCATGAACTTTTACACTTTGCAAAGAGCAATTAAGTATTCAGTTGGCAACAGAGAACATGCTCAGCTACAGCATGGTAACTGAGACAACCACCTCCCTTGTCTTTAGCGTTTTCTCAAATGACCAACTACTTGCAGGAGCCGAAAGCGCAGGGGCAGGAAGCTGCACGTGCCTGAAGCCAGCTGCACAAGCTGTGCTGAAGCGAGGCCAAGGCAAGCCTGGCCTAGGCACCAGGGAATTCATCTGACAGATATTGTGATGACCCAGGGCTTTGGGCACATCCATGGTCAAACAAGCACTGGATAGGGTTTTAATTTATATACTGGGTGCTAGTTAAGCACCTAGGCTTGCTGTGGAACACATTTAAGCAAAATAACACAGCTTGATCAGGGTTACATTATGCTACTTTTGTAGTGGTTGTTTTTTTTCATAATGGTTGTTTTAAGTGACTACTAACAACTATCTGCTTATAATAAGTGCGATTAGAAAACTTATTCTATTATGTTGTATACCATCAAATGTCTCAATACTTTTGGGAGGGTCCCTGGATTCTATAAAAATTGGAAATGCCACGAAGAGACATTCATGATTGTGGAGATCTGTTGGCACATTATCTTTGCTTTTACTGCTTTTGGTTTTAGTATTACACCGTGTTAGTTTTCAGTATGCTGACTGTACAGATATCAACTCTGTGGTGGAAACGGGGCGCAGTTGAAGTGCTTTGTTGGTATCGTGCAGTTGGTGTTGTGCGCGTGTGCAAAGCGGTTTGGTGGGGATATTTAGATTTGACTGGCAGCAAAACACTTCTTGTTTAAAATAGAATTTCCAAATTCACTAAACATAAGTCCTGGCAAACGAAGCACAGAATGTCAAATACAACAGTAGCTAAGCATAAAGGCATGGCAAGCAATGTAAGATACCAAAAGAAGGCAAAAAACGACCTCAATACCATTTGAGACAAGTTCAACTCCTTAACCATGCAGGATGGCAAGGTGTTTGTTATGTAACAGCAACTTCAGATAGCTTTTTTTTTTTTTTTAATCCTGCCATCCTTTCACTGAAGAGCAGTGGATTATACTTCTATAGAGTCTGAGAGACAGGGAGAGGAGCCAGCAGCAATATTTAGCACAGAGTGACTGATTCCTGGCATCGCTGAGCTTCTCTGCATGAGGAATCTGGCAGCCTCTTTTCAAAGATGCTGATTGAATAGTTGATACTTATGTTATACAAAGGCTCAAAATAAGCACACACAAAAAAAAGAATGAGTAGATCCTAAGCCCCAAAATTACCTTTTTTTTTTTTCTCCTTTAAATGGTGGGGGGGAAAAGCCTGGGCAAAGTGCCAAAGCCAAGGGAACGCAGACAAAGTTCATAATTCAACTTCTGACTACACATCTCTGACAAACATCTATAATATATAACAAACACTTCAGGCCCAAAGAAACCTTAATGCAAGAAAGACGGCTAGTCCTTAATTTTTGTGAGACACGGAATAACCTGCAAAGTAAATTTATTTATTTTTTGACCAGTATAACTATCCCTACTTCCACTCAGAACTGTAGAACTCTAGCAAGTCTGTCTCATCATAAAGATGGTGGATTTCTACTCTGCCGCTACACTTAGGATGTTTGAACTACAGAAGTTCCAGCCAATCACCACCAACACGGTGTTGAAATCAGTCGAGCATTTGAGAAAAGCAGCCACATTTTGTTGCTGAACATCAAAAAGGAACCAATTGTAGGGATGTACATGCTTTGGTTATTCTTGTGCACTAAAATTTTGCAGAAACGTATTTACGTGCACACACACGTTTACAGACTTTCACTTTGAGAAACACAAAGGGAAGACCAACAAGGTTGGTTTATGTCCTCAGAGAGGGGAGAGAGATGGGAAAGGACAAGAAATTATAGTGGACCACATCAAGTAAGCAAGCACACTTTGTGCAGTTCAGAGCCTTTTTGCAATTCACGTAATGAAACTCTTTCCATTTGTCTGAAGTAACTGAGTGCCTGGCACGCGCTCGGAGAGCCGATCCACCCCCATTTGGGTTACACAGCACAGGCCAATCAAGGTGAGGTTTCTCCAGCATGTGAGTAACACAGCCCACTTCCTCAGACACCTTGTCTTTTCAACTATGCTCATGCAAAACTACAGAAAGCTAGTTAAGGTAATTAATATGTTTACACAAAACCAATATAGCTGCGATTCCTAGTGGAAATATAGATGTATGCTTTTCCCTCTAGTCCACTTCAAGTGATAATTCTCTGCATCTCCCTCAATATCTTGGCACAGCTTACCCAGTCCAGACTCTTTCTTTTTGCAGTAAAAATGCTTAAGGTTATCCTGCTATTGATTCATCCATGATCAGCTTTTGTGGTTTTTGGTTTCTTCCAGTAGCTTAAGGTTTGAATGCTAGGCAGACATGGCTGTTTAAAGGTATTTCAAAGGTTTTCCTTTAAAGAAGAGTCTTACATTTTTTTTTCCTAGATATGTGGTTCTTTTTAGACTACTCAGTCTCCACCTCATTTGATGATAAAAGAGTATGAAAGACCATATATTTTCACAGCACAGGGACAGCTGATAGCTGAACATCAGAAAGTCAGTATTTGGTGCGTGGCAAGAGGATCCAAGGGGAAAGGAGTTTCAAGAGCCCAATCTGAACTGCAGGCCAAACTGAAGCTTGAAACAACTCTTAAAAGACAGAACCTGTTAATCGGAGCACATTAAGCTCATTGAACAGTTACAGACCAAAATGGAAGAGCCCATGAAACAGATTAGGCAATGGAAGTAAATCAGAGCACGTTCATGAAAGAGAAGGGAAAATCGAGGCATCTATTATCACAATAATGCCTACTGATGTTATATTCGGTTATGTTATTCAGTTGCAATTATTGTAAGGTGCAAGTATCTACAGAGTATAGACAAGCAACAGGTATGAGAACTAAGGAACCTTGCACTACTGTACTGTAGTGTTCGTTTGAAAGATGCATCACATTGAATTCAACACATTTCTATGCCATTCCTGCAGATTGCACTTTGTAGTGAAGCACAGCAGGAAGGACAGGAAGTTTTAGCAGAAATATCACTGAGTGTCAAGGAAGTGGATCTTTAAGAGCCCCTTGATACTTTCCAAACTCCTCACATGCAGTTTAAAGATAACATCTAGAAACTAGAAAATAACCTTCACTAAGCACATCTCCCTTCCCTTTTCCTAGTGAGCTCTCGTGCAAATATCCTGAAGCAGAGCAGCTTGCATGTGTGCAAACACACACGTGCACACATAGAAGCTCTTGGCTGCCAGTTTGTGCCGATCTGTTTTAGTGGCAGTGTGCCTAATCTGAAATTGTTTGCTCCATAACTCCTCAAAAAACACTATCAGGAGTTTGATTGAAGATGCGATGGCATCGTTCATGCCCTCGTTCTAGAAGGCATCTCTGCTGTTTTCTTCCATGTGAAATTAGATTTCCTGACATGCCCGTATGCAATCCACACAAGTCAGCCATGACCTTCCTGTCTCTACTGTATTACCACATGCCAATAAAATAAATTGCAAACTTGGCCAGAAAGAAAGAAAAAAAGCACACCCAGCTAGTACTGGGCTTATGCAAATATTTTCAGAAGGCACCTACACTACACAAGTCATCCAACATAATCATGAACAGCTGAATGAGATTCTGATACCTAACCTGCAGGTACACTGCCCAAAATAGGTGCTTGAGAGAAAACACTGGAAGGAAGACAAAGAACGGGAGAGGGGAAAAGCGATAAAGCTATCATAGGAAAGTGGTAGTGCTCCCGCTCCCTTTTTTTGTTGTTTGATATTCAGCAGGAATTTGTCATGACTACAGTAGCCCACTCACTCCCTTTTTACACTAATTCCCAGCGTTTCTGTATCACCACATCTCAGATACACTTATTGAAGACTCAACTTTCTAATCTTGCAAGTGCAGGTAGAGAGAAGGGGAGAACAAGAAATGCCAATAAACTTCCCCACCCTTTGCCCTCACATTGCTGATACTTGCTCTTTCCCCAGATACCTGAGGATTTCACAGACCTCTGCAATAGATGGAGGAGATGAGTGAAAGAAAACTGATTTGTACATGCATCATAATCTCACTTTTAATTTTACAGTTTAAAAGTATTTGGTTTTGTATACAGATTGCTTAAATAGTTTGGAAGAAATCTAAGCTCCACAGAAAAAATAAATAAATAAATAAATTACCAGGATTTCTCACTCAGTTATTTCCCTGAACTGTTTCCACACATTTGGGAGGAATCTAGATCTCAGAAACTATGTCCTCAATTTCCTTGCAGTTTGTGCCCTAGAACTGTGGCAAAACAGTAAGCATTACAACTGGCCTTTCTTCTCCTTCCTCCCTTCACTATGCCTTCTATCAGTGATGCTGTGAACAGCACATAACAATAATACTGAGCTGTTATGCAAGATACGCAGGCCCTTATATGCCAGTTAAAGCATGATCCACATTTCAGACGAAAAATAAGTTCCAGAGACACGAGCAGACTGGTTATATCCTCTCTTTGGTTGTATTTCTTCCTTCCATCCCATTTATTCCTTCGTCAGTCTTGTATCCTGTCTCCCCAGCCTTAAAGGACAGCCTTTGGAACCTTAAACCAGTTTCAAGGAACGGGATGAGGTCAGCCATGAGATCCACAGGACAGGAAAGATTAAAACATTTGTCGCAAGTGCAAATGCAGTGCCCTATTCAGACAGCTATGCTGCCTGCTTGTTATCAGGTTGAATTTAAAACAAAAGTTATATTAAAAGACAGCTGGATCATTATTTCTCCTTTCTGCCCCCTCCTCAAGTGCCTGGGGTCATTTTCCACAACAAAAATGAAAGTCCTTCTTGGAAGTGTTTTTGTGCTAAACAGCGGCGGTTAATTTCTTGCAACTAATTAGTTATTCAAGTGAAAGTATAATGATCCTCAAACATGATTGAAAGTGCTTCAGCTGAGTTTCCTGCTAACAGCATACTTCTAGAAAAGATGCAATAAATCAGCAGGGTTATGGAAATCTTTAAACAAAGCAAGTCTACGACAGGAACCCATTAAAGACGTAGCCATGTAATATTTATGTAGCTAGCTGACTTGTGCTTTTAACCTAGCACTTTCAGCCATAGCTTTTTAGCACCTGGGTCATTCACTAAGAATGAAATTCACCCTATCTGTTAAAAGCCAGCATAATGTCTCTGCATTAGGTGTTCAGAGCACAGGGTTTACATAGGACTTCGGTGATGTAGTCCTCCCACTGCACGGAATTCCACCCCATTTTTTCTAAGGAAAAATACAAATAAAACACCTTTTGGCAACACAAACCTGTGAAACACAAAATCCTCAAGTACCATTAGCACGAAACTTGTTAGGTACATAAAGAAGAAAGGTTTTATAAATCCATTGATTAGAAAACTCTCAGAATAGCCATTATCAGCTAGGGTTGTTTAGATTATGATTTTCTGATTATGAGTGATTATGAGATAGAAATAGCTGATCTGTACACCAGACACAGTTTCAGCAAAGGTGCTGACTGCACTGGAATCTTTTTGGACATGCCATCCATCCGTTACAGGCTGGGTACTGCAGAAGAGCGAGACGCAGTTGTGCAGGGAAACATTTTGGTTATGTTTGGGCCTTTTCAGAGTTACTGAAGTACAAATCTGATCCCATCAAATCTCCAAAAGGAAGAGACATTCCCCTTCCTCCCATCACATTCAACTGTCTGTATTCTATGTTTACCCCTATTTTAAAAACGCACTTAAGCATGTATGAAGCAAAGGGAACGTTTTAATAATCCTCGCGTCCTTAGGCTGTACATGTTTTCCCTCATCCCATTTGCTCATTTACTTTATTGCCCATCTCCTAGTCCATCTCCCACAGTTTGAAGAGGCAGAATTTGGATTCATAAACTAGTTTCAGCTGAGGTCCCAAGCACTTGCTGTTTTGTTCCATTTTTTTTTTTTCTCCTGTCCTGCCCTTCCTTCCTGCAGCAGATGGCTGCAAAAAGGGAAACCTCACTCTGTGGGGCTGCAAAAGGGAAATTTTAGGGGTGTAGGAACTGCAATTTCCTGAGAAATGGGAGAAAGCAAAGAGAATATAAGAAATTAGCAGGAGAAAGGGATTGAAGGACAGAAAAGGAGGCTAAACATCGCTCCCTCTTCTTTCTAATAAAATCATCTTTTTGGTTTTAATGGTTTTTGGGCCAATGACCACTTTCAACTCACACTTTCTTTTGGAAAAATAAATTAGGAGTCCAGTTTAATTTTGTCAATAGAAAGTTTAAAGTGGTCACTGGAGCACAAAGTGCTTTTCAAAAGGCAGCTGAACTCAACAGGGACAAGGAGGAGGACGGTGGGACAGCCACACAGATACAGACAAATTAAAGACATTACGGGTGCACTATTTTTCAACAACAACAAAAAGGTTTTATTAACAGTTCCTGTTATCCTCTACCTTTTCACTGGGGGATTTCTTTAGACAAATATGTTACTCAAAAATACCTTTGCTGGGGCAGAACAGTGGTTTGTTTGCATTGGTCTTAAGAAAAAGAACAGTAAATGAACTAGGAGTTTGCTCCGTGAACACGTGGGATTATGCTTTGCCTGTGCAGTAAATCATTGGATCTAGCACAAGTAATTGTACTGCAATGGATTTTGCTATGCTAAACATTTAAACTGCGTGCCCTGTCCTTCAAAGTCTGGGGTAATGCTGTGTTCAGAGCTTTGTAGGGTTCAGTCAATAGCATATTTGTTCTGATTGGTTGTTCCTAGATAACAGTGACAAAAATCCCAAACTTGTTTACATCATTTAACATGCCTAAAAGCTTAGCTCAACACTAGAAAACACAAGCAAGCACAAAATGCGATTATTTAGAACGGACTCCACTGATGAAATTAAGTTACACCACCAAGAGGCAAAAAGTATGTTTTTATCAACTGTGGGCCAAAAACGGTTTTGCTTCTTTAAACTGGAGCAATGACTTGCATAAGAAGATATCAAGGAATTTCCTCCTCTCCCTGAAGATAGCCACGACCCCTTCTACTGCCCCAGAACGCACACTGTAGTGACTGCAAGATAGGCATATCCTGGGGGTCCTACGCAGCAGCCCTTGTTTATCAGAGCATACAGAATGTGTGGTGGAGAGTCAAAACGAATCAAATCGGGCAGGTCCACCAATCCTATGAAAACTGAAGACTGTTCCAGTCTGAGCAGTACACCCAGTTAACAGACAGATGTTACACTGGCCGTTTAGCAAGTGCCCCTCTACTGCTTTCCTATTGCAAATCGACGTCACCAGCATTTATGCACAGGCACCCATGACACATGCAAAACACTTGAATTTGTGGCCTAACTTCTGTAAAGTAAGATGATATTTTAGGAATGAATTTGAAGCACCCTCTCTCATCCATTTTAAACTAAACGTGGAAGGCACTGAGTTTGGCAGCAACAAATAGGTTTGCATACAGAACTTTCACAAAGAAAAAAAACACATGAGTACCAAAACATTTACAGCAAAGGAGATACTGTGGTCAGGCAGTGATTTACTACCCTTATGTTTTCAGGATCATAATTCTGAATGCTGTCCACCTTTAGTTCATTTCCAGGACTGTGTAATAAGCACTATATTTGAAAAAAGCATATTTATATATATATATATATATATGTTATTGGGTTTTTGGTGTTGTTTTCATAGCTACCTACATGCTACCTAGGAAGTTCCTGAAGCTTAAACCGAAAGTGGAGGTGCAGAACCCAAAAAGGTGCCTCTGTTCCCGTGAGGACGTGATTCCCCCTCTAAAGGCCTGGGGCAGGGTGCCTCAAATGCTAATGGCTTCAGTTGTGTGCAATAGCCCTATATTGTTTATATAGCACTTCACATGTTCAAAGCACTATAAGATATCAGCCATCACTACACTTTTATGAGGCTGTAAGTATTACCCACTAAACATTAGGGTTCAAATGACTTGCTCTTGATCAAAAGAAACTTTGTGCAGCAGGACCATAATTATTTGAATTTGGTAATTCTCACAGTCCATTCCTATGGTGACTCAGAGAAGAGGGGGGATGGGATATTAAAGCTTGTTCTGGCTGAGCGAAATACAGGCACATGGAGAATCCCTAAGCTAACTGCACTCAAGCAGCACCTTCTTCAACAACAATTAAAAAAAATTAAAAGTACAAATAAAACAAAATGTTTTAAGAGTCCCAATCACGTTTTTCTGAATATACGTATTTCATAATCACTGTGAAGAACCTAAAAAAAAATAAATACTGAAATAGTCCTTAAAACCTAAGAATAGTATCTATATCCATCTGCTCTGAAGCAGAGGTTTTGTTGTTTTGTTTTTTCTATAACATCAGGAGGTTTAGTAGGCAAGGACCAAGGTAAGTTAAAAGTAATCATCCACTTTCTGCAGTTAAATGACTGTAATCTATTGTGTAATACTTGACTACAGTGGGACTCAACTTTTAGTAATATTGAATGTTTGTTTCCATTTTTATAGACATTCAACCTATGGTAATTCAGTTGCCACACTGACATTTATAAATCCAGCCTGAAACTATTGTCTCCCTTCCTGCAGATTAAATACAGAGACAAAGAAGCACATAGCAAAAACCAGCCAGTCAATCCAGTCATGCTACCTACAACAACCAAATTCATGCTTGAAATAAAAGCTATAGAGGACAAATCCTGAAAAAAAAAAAAAAATAAAAAAAATTAAAACTGGAAAAGACTTGGTGTAAAAAAAAAGGAAAAGTAACATTGAGACTGAAGAAAAAAGAAAATTGGAACACAAAAACTTCTGACTTCTCATCTAACACCCATCCTATCATAGTGTTGTCTTTCCCACATCTTACATTTTAACTTGTATGCAGTCTTGGTTTCCACACATACCATATGTTTTCAGAGCACAGCTTAACAGTTATTGGCCTTCAAATCTTGCCTGCAGGATCACATGGGAAATATACCATAGTACTAAGACAAAAATGTAGACCTCTACATACAATCCAGATTCATCAAATAAGAAAAGGGTGCCTGTTTAGGGCTTTCACAAGCAGGGGGAGGGTAAGAAACCCCCTTCAAAGGCAGTAAGTAGCACAGAGAATTACTAACAGAACCTCTTGTGTTTTAGCCAAGTTGATCATGTTGCTCTTAATATTTACGCCATCTATCCTACAACTTCTGTTAGACATTTTGGGGTACAGGCCACACAGAACTCTATGCCAGACTGTTTGCAATTTCTACTGTTTGACTTACATTGCCTGAAAAGTTACGTTAGTATTTGCTAAAATATTCAAGTTTAAGCTAATATCAGTAGGTGAGCACTGCTTCATGGATATTAATGTAAAAAACAGTTACCATAGTCCATATAGTGATTTTAAAAACAGATGTTTGCATATTATTTATGGACACTTAAATGAAATATGTGCATATCTTCCATAAATAGTAACATGTTCCAGTAATAAAGAGTAGAGAATTGAGAATTGTTGTCCAAAAAGACTGGGAAACTACAGGCAGTATGAGAATACGTTCAACAATTTCTTGGCTTTAAATAAAAAGCAAAGCTTATAGGTCTAGGGTGGCAAGCCTGTATGTTTGAAAGTGTAATTTTTTTTTTTTCCCCCACCAGGACTAACAACATGAAGTAATGCTCATTTAAATTGCAGAGTCAGACTTAATTGCTCAGATATAAGTGCTTAGAACATATGAGTGCAGCTATGATTTGATAAATAAGAACAATTTATTTTGATTGAGGTACAGTAAGTTTAATGCAGTAAGCAAAAAACCCATATTGCCTTTTTTTTTTTTTTTTTTACACGTAAAATTTTACTTTGGAAATGCTGTTAATACCAAAATTTAACAAAAATACTAATCAGGTAAAATTCTGATGGGCAAAACAAACTAAATTATTTCTGGAAATGCAATCAAATATTTGATTGACTAATATCACTGCTGCTCCTCACATTTGCTCTGTTCCTAAATTAGCTTGGCTAATCAGCATCCCACTTCAGACTGCTGTAAACATGTAATGGTATTTGATGGATTTTACTTCAAAAGCACAGTCAGTTTTTGGATAACAGACTTGCCAAAAAATTTACTCAAAGGTTACAAATACATGTACTAGCAGGCTTGGAGATGTACTGCTTTCTGGACCAGAACTCCAAGAGGACATTGTGACAGGTATGCATACCATACAACTTTTAATTTGGTTTAAGAACAATCATAGGATTATTATTTCACCTCTAAAAATGCTTTCTGGTGTGCCAAGACGCATTCCCCCTGCCTCCTCCCCCCGTTCTTCCATGGGAGAGCACCAGGATAATTCTGCATAACTTCAGATTTCTCCATACCATTATGCACGGAAGAGCAGCCCTGCAGAATGCAGGACTTAAACAGAGCAGCCACAATTTTCTCTCCTGCCTCCGGCTAGCATGCACTTGTGCTCCAAGATATTATACAGCTGCTACTTTTCTCCAGAAATGGCTATACTCCAGTAAATGGTGAAATACTTCCTAAAACATCTTTTTTCAGCAGAGGTTTATGAAGATGTTACCACATTTCTATTGACAGCGATGCAAAAACATTGTGATTGTCTATTTGGATATCTTGAAAAACATGGACTTTAGAATTACCGCCTAAGTAAGAGCTGATGCTACGCTCCAGCGCAGCATTCAAACAACTGCAGCTAGCCTTTATAGAATGCAGTAAGTCTTAGATTACAGTGACGCTTACTGGATTCTCTTCTTGCAATTTTCAAGACCACAGAAGAAGCAAACACTTTTCATTTTGTCAGGTAAAGACCTTCCTCTTTATGGCTGAACAGTCTTCACTTTCAGCATATAATTCAAAGACATCCAAGAAGAACTTGGAATCTCTACTAACAAGTCAGACGGATTTAATTCTTCTTGGTGGAAGCATGCTGTCAATGCACAGCAAGATCTAGTGTCGTTGTTAGTTTACCACAGGTAAGATGTTGATACAATAAGATTTAGCATTTGAGAAGAGTTTAATAAAGATGATCACATAAAAGCAAAATGTAGAAAACTAATGAGTGATCATTCTACTTCATTTTTTTTTTCAAATGAGCATCAGCTCATTTGCCAGCTGGTGTAAAGACAGATGCCACTGATATCAGTGTGTCGGTTTACACTGTGTCCGATCCCATGTGTGTGCCATTTTTAGAAACTACCACAGGAATTCACTTTTGCAACAATTGCAAATACATCCAGCGATTGCATTTCTTCCTGTCCAAGCGTATAACTGGAAGCCTGTTGACAGACTGTGGGAGAGGGCAACAGCGAAGTGGAAGTAGCTAACTGTATGCACGAGATGATAACTCTGCAATAGAAGTATTAACACTATTGTTCTGCTGTCTTCTTTAGATACCAATGGGTATTTTCCCTCAAGAAGTCTTAATTCCAATTTCCAGTAATAATTCAATGCCAACAAAAGAAAAGGATGTTATAAACTAGGCAGAGTACCTACCATATAATTATGTTGATACAGACTGTTTTAATGCAACATGAGGGAACTTACCTAAAATTGTTAAAAACAAAAAAAGAGATCTGTTTGTTCACCTAAGTATTTGTTCCTAAAGGACTGCACTGCTGGACAAGAAATAAGACTTAAAAATATTAAAGCAGCTGTTCGAAGCTGTATTTCAGTGAGTACTAATGCAGGGGAAAGAGAAGGAAGAAAAAGGAAGAGGTGGGGCAACAGGCATGGCGGAGCAGTACCTCACAGCTCCAGCCACCATTTCTAGGCAGAGAGAGGGAAATTAGTGTTTTACAAAAAGCAGCTGTTAAACACAGCTATAGCGTGGAACAAAACCTAGCGGCCGTTGTTAACCAGTATAATGATGTTGAAAATTTATCTTTTGATTCAAGATACCAAGGTCAAAATAGAAAAGCTAACCGATTAGAACTGAAGATGCAGCTCATGTAGCTAGTGAAGTAATTGTGCAGCACAACACCCGTGCCTTCAATTTAGGTCAGGCCATCAAGAGGAGCAAAAGGACTGAAGATGAGATGCTCTACTTCACACAGTTGCCCTCTGGAAGGGCTGGCAAAGGCAGTCACTTAAATTAAGTACAGGTCATCAGACAGGATATCTAATCTATTCCTAAAACAGGCAGCTCTGGCAGTCCAAATCCCCATGGCCTTTACAGCGACACAACGAACTACTTCCTCATGTACCTCTGTCAATTCACGTTAGGTTCCAATTTTTTTTTAAAGCGATATTTCATGTACACCATGACCCTATTGCTCATAGCAAGGAAAGTGCTTTGGTTTATTTATGACCTACTAACCTTAAACAAAAAAACACACATCCAATCTGAATGTTCACATAAGCCTGCAGATCTGAAATAAAACTTAAAATAAAGCTGGCGTTTGTAATAGCTAGCTAAGCCCAGTAAGGGATTTAAAAAAAGTTAAAATTAAAACCAGATGAGAGAAGATGAAAGCATTTTTACCCTGCATAACCTGCACACATCAGGAACGATGGCTGGAGCTCAGGAGTAATTTGTGTGTGTGTTTTTGTACTTACAAGTTTCAGCCCTCTTCAGCAGAGGCTAGGTAACCAAGGAAATACTGAGGTTTTCCCATTACGGGGTTGGGAGGGAATAAAAACAACCTGTGAAAGTAATTACTTTTAAGATGCAATCCACCCAGTCATAAGCTCTACATGGCTACTCTCCTTCCCCTACACCCCATCCTACTGCCAGGTATCAGCCAGGCACGACCTCATACTGAAATATGAAGTGACAGAGGGAAGCAGGGAATAAGAGCATAGGAATAAGTACTAAAAGAAACGGCATACAGAAGGAAAGCTTATAACAGGGAGGATGTTAAACATGAGTGACCCTAAACTGGAGAGTCTGTTTATTTAGTCTATTTATTTTGCTAGAACAATGTTGAACAGATGCATGGAAGACTACGGAGCTGAAGAGATTTATTGTCTCATAGCTAGTGATGGTGCAAAGAACTCTTTTCCTAACATCCGTGGAGTTACGCTGTGATAAAGCCAGTACAAATAAAAGAAAAATAAATAAATAAATAAATAAAAATCAAACTTTAGAGCTAAAGTACCACAGCAGCATGGGATGTTTGCTGCTATATCAGCAAATTAGGGCTCACTGCCACAGTTGGTTGGAATTCAGAGATATTGATAATCAGAGGCATTCCTGAGCAAAATATGTAAGTTTCTCCTTTATGGAGGATCATAATTCCATTCTTGTGTAGTTTTCCAGCACACTGTAGTTTAGATACATTTGACAGAAACACGGATGAGTTAAATGATAAAAAGTAATACATATCTGTACATGCACAGCAATTAGGTGAAAGAAACAGCTTGGACAATGTCCTTGTCTCATCATTTGTTTACAAAATATATGCAGGCAGCACACTTATGACTGCACTCTTTTGGTGCTGGTTATCTTTACACAACTATAAACAAATTTAAGAAAACACATTTATGAAGTGCTTTTTTAAATGCAGAAACCAATGAGAGAGTACAGGACTACCTTGTCCTCTGGTAAAAGACTTAATGCAGAGAAGCCAATGAATCAGTCACAGCTTCCAATGCAACAATCTAAAAGCAGTCCTAACAAAAGGGATTCAGACCAACAAAGCTGCAAGAGAACAGCCTTCTGCAGGAGAGCTGCTTATAAATACAAATAAGGTAAAATACCTGTGTTACCTTGTTGTGCCCTCGTTACATTAAATCCTATATATCTGTATTTGTATACACACTACTCACATGCACACCAAGTAAGATGAGAACTTCGTTGGAAAGCTCTGATATTAGAAAAAATGTACTGTGCTACTATGGAAACTATGAACTTTACTGTGTAATTTACTGTATAATGATCATGTTCTGGATATGGACAGAATGTTGACACCTAGAAAACATATGAAATGCAATTTAGAACATAAAAACCTGATGCAATATCAAGAGGAGAATATCAGCAGAATAGATTTTACTCTATAGGGCAAATTATAATTGGCAACACCGATTCATAACGCTCTTGGCCAGATCTGTTAATACATGGGATCTTGTGTTTTGGTTTGCTATAAAGTTCAGTTCTGTAATGTAACAGACAACACTAATCCACTTCTGCTTCAACGTCCAGTGTATATAGATAAAGCTTGGATAAGTGAAATTGTCTTTTCTTTTCCTAGAAATATGTTTGGAAAACTGCCAGCTTCTTGCACGAAGACTGAAACAGGATGGGCAGAAAAGGGTGCTGGTGTGGGTAAGAGAACAATGACTGAAATTGCATCATCTGTATGATTAAAATGATTGTGTCAATTTTGATTTTCCCCCCTCCTTTCAGACATTTAAGGACGCTGTCAAGTCAATGGAGTTCTGTTGTAGTGGTTGCTTCAGTGAACATTCAACGCTGTCGGTGAGTTTGGAATTAAAGTGAAAACCATCGACCGTTGATTGTACCCTCCAGCTAACCATCCTCCTCCTTACTTCATGCTTTCAGGCCTTCACACCGAAGATAGAAACCTAACCAGCACATGAGGTTTCTCCCCCACCCTGCCAAGCTTTACAAAAAAAGGTCACAATCAACATTCATTGCTGTCGGTGGGTTTAACTATGTGGACAAGCTCACTGAACAATGAATGCAACTGTGGCCCCACATTTTACAGTTGCCATTGAGAGGAACATCAGCTCTGAAAGGAGTAGTAAAAAGCAGACACTTCTTATAGGCTACATTTTTTCTCTTCAAAAAATAGTTGAGGATACTCAGTTTTCACTTCCTTGTTTTTTAAGTGTTTAACTCTGTTGACTGAAAAAACACCACTGCCTTTTTCTGGAATATTGTCCTTGCAGGGTTTGGCATGGTTGAAACCATAAAAATCCTTGTTTAATATGTACATAGAAGCAAATAATAAGGAACTTTGTGTATATGTACTCCTCAAGACTCAGCAAAGGGTATTCAAATCTCATCTAAACTAGGCATTGTGGAGTAGTTCACAAAAATGCCTTTTATTCTTGTCAAGACAAAAATAGAAATTAAAGTCAGAATTAAAATATATAGATGGATGATGTATCAAAAAATTAGTTTTCCATAAAACTGAATCTTATGCACCTAAATAAATTGTGTTAGCAAATATTAGATTTGCCTTTTCTAGCGGTCAGAGGGATTACAGAAATAGACGTATATCCAGTAATTATAACTGAACAATAAACAGTTAAACTGTAAAATTATTGTATACTTTGGGCACCAATGTCACACTTAGTATTGCTAATAGTAATAAGAAAATAAACAAAGTTAAAGCTCACTGCTTTGTCCTTATTTCCTTAAAACCCTTGTTTATCCAGTCAGACACACACCGAGATCCATCTTCATTGCGAAGTCGTCTAAGGTAAGTTCAGCCTTCAGACAGCACAATTTTGATATTCTGCAGCAGGGATTGCTTCCAAAGTAAGCAATCATGGTAATCACATGGCATTCATTGTTTCTCCTTCTAATTGGGGGGGGCGGGGGGGGAGGTGTCTCATAACAATACTTTAGTTTGATTATTTACAAAGTATCTTCAGCACCTCAGTTACACAGTTCTCTTGCTCACTGTACTTGCTTGTTTTATCCAGGTTTTATCATATAGCAACTGCTAAACAGGATAAAAGCATCAGGACTATCACTGGTGGATACATTTGTACTTGTTTCTTGAACTTGGAAACCAGTCTAGTTAAATTATAAAAGTATATTTCAATCATGGAAGAGATCAGTCCTTGATCACATGCAAGACTGATACTTACATTAAAAAAAAATCAGTTCCTCCAAGAGAGCCACAATAATGAATTACATTAAACACCAGAACTGTGTGAATATTATTTATTTGATGGTTGGGAATACTGTTTTTGTGTTCTAATATTTGCTGGAGAAGAACCTGCAGAGTTCTACTGAGGCAACAGACAGCAGAGTTGAGTACTAAAAGGAAGGGTAGCTATGGAGGTACGGCTTCTCAGCAACGCTGTTCATAGATAAGCCATTATCTTTAGATTTACTCATTTCTACGCAGCTATGGGAACCCAAATTACTATTGGGATCTGTACTGTAAGGATCATACTAAAAGCAGGACTCCCAAGTTCTACCTAGAAGGAGAAACTTTCAAGGTAAGTTGTAGCCAGTATGTTTTGCAACAGTGTGCATCAAAATTTGTTATTGAAATAAAAACCAAGACTTGTTTCTGCAAAACATTTATCAATGCTACTTACAATTGTGTTATGCATTTATAAACACTAAGATAATTCAATAATAGAAGATTGGGGAATTTGACAGCACTGGAAAGAAACAGTGTGCTGGCATATAATCTCCTTCAAGTAGAGAAAAAAATGCATACAGAAGCCATTCATGCTGCAGTTGATAATGCTTGAACAATGACAGTTGGTGTAGGGACAGATTCCAGTGCAGGGAGGGGGGAAATAAAACTGTGATTTGTTTGGTTTTGATTGCTTTGATAATACTCTTCCTCAAAATAAACAAACGCCTTACTTGTTAAAAAAAAAAAAAAAACCTACAGTGATTTCATTGCCTATGCTGACTAAATATGAAACAGCAACAATTCATGCCATACTGTAACAGGTTGCAGAAACCTCAGTCAGCATCAACCCAGGCACAGGTAACTGGCCCACTCACGTTACAAGGATATAACAAATACTTCTAACTGGACAGCAAGCTTTTACCAGTTTCTGAAGAACAGACTCAACAGCAGTCTTTTTTTTTTTTTTTCTCCACTCTTTAAAGTAAACTTTTTTCAGTTATTTGTCACATTTTCTTATCAAGACTAAAAAGTCTCCTTAGCAAACAGATATATACTGCATACAGCTTGATAACCAAAAGGCAATGTCTGCAGAACAGTAATTTGCAGAAAGCTTATGGGCAACGCAATGTCATTACTCCACACCCAACAACAGACACTGGCTTGCGTAGGCTTTCCTTACACCGTAAAGCAAGAGCGATCTGGGCAGTAACAGCAGCTGTGAAATACTGTGGGGAGGTTTCATGGTCGTTTTCAGATTTTTTTTTTTCTTTTTTTTGGTAAATATAAGACATGTACCCATTGCAGTGCCCACGGGCCACAGAGACCTTCTAGAAAATTGCTCCTCGGTGTCATTGTAAATAATTCACCCACAGCAATATTTTTAGGTCATCATATCAAAGCATATCAAAGTTACAGTGAATGCAATGGACCTTGACATAATAGGAGCACTAGCTTCACAGCAGTGGTGGAAGAGGAGGTAAAGGAACATCGTTTCCGTACATAAGAGATCGGTCACTGTTTCCCAGTGCCACGATGCTGTGCTTGAAGACAGAAGAGGTGGTACCAAAGGGCTGCTATTGGGTTTGCAGCCACTGAGGTTTTAGTTACCTCCAAATATCTGTGCATTTTTCCTGACTTCTGGCATGGGATGATGCAGAAATTGTTGGGATGGATGTTTTCACTCAAGTCTGTAACTTCTGTTCAGTGAGTACACAAAGACAGGTAGTCTTACCTTTAAAACTACTGAATCCCTACAACAGAAATCAGCTGTGACTCAGGACCATAGCAGGATGGAAACGTCAGGCTTTGGCACAGCCAACCATCACCACACTAACATTTCTTCCTTTACGAATAGCCAAGTGACATACAGTAAGCTAAGGAGATAAATATAAGAAGTCTATAGCTGGGCTGGAAGTAGTGTCTAGATGATCTTGCATTCCAGTCATGTCCTGTTCTAGGGCAGAAAAAAAAATGTGATCTTGTAACTGACTTTTCCCTAATGTGAACACCACATTTTCCTTCTTGCTGACCATCCCCTTTTTCTTTTCATTTGATGTTTATTTTTGTTTCCTGCTAGAGTTGTTGTCCACTCCAGCTCTCCAGATTAATATTTTTATCCTGCCCTTGCCTCTACTTAGCATTGTATAATTTTGTCTCAAGTTCTTTTTTTTTTTCTCACTTTTGTTTCAAGTCTTCCTGTGCATCCTACTTCGGTGCAAGTCCCAGATACGCCGACTGCGTTCCAAGCAGCCCAGCCAAGGCCAACTGAAATAGTCTGATGTCTCCTTATTTTACAAGGAACTACTGATCTTTTCCAGCCAAAAATAGCATTTGTAATGGCACTATGCACTTAACACATTTAAATTTATCTAACATTATTCCACAGATATTACTGTCCACAAGTTTTCCTAATTTGAAGTAGATTATTTCATCCCCCTGAAATGCAACACTTGCCATTTTTTGAACTTAAAAATTTCTCTAGCTTTTGAAAAAGTAGAAACCATGGCAGCATACGTGGAATGAACTTTGAATATAAATCATAGAATATCCTGAGCGGGAAGGGACCCAACAAGGAGCATCTAGTCCACGCACCTTTTTTTAAAATAATTAAAAGTCTCGCACAGACTTCAGAAGGGCCAATGGAAAGAATGACTACAAAACCAACGTGTTTTTCCCTGAGCTTAAAGACATTCCCCCTCACTTACAAATGAGCTATGTTTCCAAGATACATAGGCATAAGAGCTGTTGAAACATTTGCTATTTGTTACAACTGGGAGATGTTGCAGATACCGTCTCAATTTAAATAAGGGGAATGTCTAAAATTCAATTAGAAAAGTTAACTCCTCAGTAAGAAACCTATTAAATGTCAAGTAATGTAACTATTTTCCGTTATTGTACCCTCTTCTGTTTTCATATTGCAGCATCCTGGTTAACCGCCCCTCCAAGACAAACGAGGAGGGGGATCGTTTTCCCATAAACATCCTTCTGTAGTCTGCATTGAAAGTCTGTTTACGAGCTCAGTATTTTACATCGCCATGTTAGATCCTTCACTTTGAAAGGAACAATAATCACAGACTGAATAGCAAGTGCACCTGGCATAAATATATCTTCAGTTTATTTTTTAATTTAAGAAATACTGATCTCAGGAGAAACCTGTGCCAGTATTAAAATTACTTCTAAATATACGTTTATTATAAAAAAGACTGAAAGAATTGTGCAATTTCTACATTCACTGATTACATCACTGCCTTCATACTGCCACTGGAACTACAAATAGTCTTCTCCTTCTAGGTTGCTATCTTACGTCTTATCCTTCTAGGTCTGGATCTGAACTGATATCCAATAATGTAGGGAAGGCTCCAAATGTAGGAGCATCCACAAAAGCTATGAATTACAACAAAAACCTTGTCCATACGTGTCAGTAAAGCAGACCTAAATCCCCTAACTCTGCAGCCAGAATATGCAGGGTCAATACATATTCTGGCCTGTCCTGATTTTGTTTCATGAGTTACAGCTGCATGCAAGTTAGCTCTAAAGTTTTGATTTATTTATTTATCTTTTAATTTAAACTATCAAGTTCGTAAAAAGGTTATCATGAAACCTGAAGGTGCAAGTCAGTTGTATGTTATTTGTTATTCTCTATTAGAAATACCACAGTAGGTCTAGATAGAAGACAAACCCAAAGTGGACGAGATACCACAACTCTAGGGTACCAGCGTTCAGAATAGGTCAGGCAAAGAGGAAAGTGCTGGAAAATGACATTTCCTTGGCCATTAAGATGGGAAAATTTCATCTTGCATGCAGGATAAACTACATTATACATAAACTATTTACTTAAACTATGGTATAATTTGTCATTAATGGCAAGCTATCCCAATAATCATGCTATTAAACTATTTGTTTGCATGGAACCACTCTTCAGTAATTAAGCAGTTAAAATATTTTATCAGACACTTTGAAACAAACGAAAAAACACAAAAATATTAATTTTTAGTTAGTGAGAGCTCAGTCCAGGTGGTTGCCCTCTAAAGTCAACATCACCATCTGAGGTGTAAAACATTCCTAATTACCATAAAGTACATCCTGTGCTAATTACTGTTTGCCTCCAAATAGTGTGCCGTAACAAGCCCAGAGTTCATGGTGACAGATTTACATTTGGATGTCATGCAGTTCACCGGCCTGTACCAATATGCCCATGGCTAACATGCTGACATCGTTACTGCAGCCACTGCCCTGCAGACTAGGCGAGCCACAAACTGCTAAAGGAATACCAAAATTATACAAAAAAGACGTTTCGTATATATTCAGGATACAATTGTAGAAGACAACAAGAAACAGAAAGTACTTTAAAGACAGAAGCTGCCATGGCCTAAGATCTGTGTACAGCCCCAAAACAATTGGGGCACATCATTCCAGAAGTTTGCATGAATCATGGTCAGCTAACTAACGAGTTTAGATTCTCTGCTGGATTTAGTCAGCACACATTGATTTCAGTGGAACTATGCCAACATATACAAGCTGAGGGCTGGCAAACCAACATGCAAGAGAAATATAAAAGTAGAACTGGTCCTGTACATCCTACACTAAAAAATGCAGTCAGAGGTAGATGTCACTCCTGGGGGAGGAGGGAGAGAGAAACAAAAGCCCATGTACTTTGAAAACACATGTTCCCACCTACAGAGAGCATTTCTGCCCACAGAAAAAAAAACGTGGGTGGCCCTGGACACCCAGCACTCGGACACCTAACTCCTCCGTTTGTGCAGATAACTGCCTTGCAGGTACAGATGCAGAGCTTCGAAGCAGGAGAGTATTTTGGGGCAGAAACTTCACACCCACGTTATGATAATCTGGCCTTTGCCACCACATGACAGTCTCCTTCACTTCGTGAAGCTTGAGGTACGTGGGTGGAAGGAGCTCACAGCATATTTGTGTCTGACGACGGTTCCCACACCACCGGTGTACATACTTGAAGCAATGGCAGCTTGTTTCTTCTCTTTCTCATTGTGCTCTTTACTTCAGTTTCCAGTGTTTCTTGCACAGAGGTAGTAAAACAGCAAAAGCCTCTCACTGCACAGACGGGGGAAGCCAAAACAAAACACCACCACCTGAGTCTTTAAAATACCTTCTCTCACAATATGAAGGAGCTTCTTCCCAGAGTGCTTGCTGACACCCTTGTCTAGCCTAGAACTGTGCGCTGACTTCAGATCTGTATCAGCCTTTACAAGAGATGATTTTCAGCAAAATTTCAGACACTGCATGTATATGCGCAAAGACTGCTAAATGCTGACTGGAGGTGTCTTCTGGAATCAGATAATTTGCATCGAGCGTAAGATAACCAAACCACAGGTCTGTTCAAGTGAATACCACAAACTGACTGTTAAAAGTCAATTTAAAAAATTAATGCTGAAAACACTGAACCTTCTTGCTCTCTCTACTGAGACCCTCCACCACCCATTCTCCCTTCAATGTCCTTGTGGATGCAGACGGGCACTTAAGACACGTCATGCTTTAGAAGAAGGAAATCAGTGGGTTTCCTTCCTCCTTAGAGGGACTTCACTGTGTGGGAACCTGACTTCTGCTTTAAATCTCATACTGAGAGTTTGGGGGTGCTACTGCATCTATTGCTAACTAGTCAGGAATAATCCAAGTCTGCAGCATGCATACCTGCACATGTATGTTTGGCTAGAACCTAGATGCATACGTTTTCTGTTTTTGACAAGTATTAATGCCTAGCATGAGTGCTCTACTTAGACAAAGCATCTTGAGCTACATTTTCCTGAAAGATAATCTTCCTACCTTATTTCCTATGAACATGCTATCACATTTGCCACGAGGACATGTTAGCCTTTGCTGAACTGAAACAAGGCTAATTCATTCAAGTGTCTGCAAACAATAGACCATATTTTAAGGATTTTTGTAGTCATTACAATTAAATAAGCTTGGGCACTGGTGCCACTATCCTCCCAACAGGCCCTCTGAACGCACTGAGCAATGAAGTTGGTATCTCTGCATCGCACGTAAAGGAGACAGGAAGGTTGCTAGGCCACTGGCAGCTCATATAGCTTTATCATTGTCAGAAGCTGCAACAGCCAGTGTAAAAGTGAACTCAGAGCCTCCATGCTTAGAGGCAGAGAATGCTGCAATGCGTGCTTAAAAGCACAGACAGGCTCCACGTTCACTTTCAGATTGTTGGCTGCTGCATTTTGTCATCTCTTTTTAAAGTGAGGTTGCTCACTAGCTGCTTTCCAAGTCTTCACATATGTATCATTTCCATCAGCTACAAGTGTAAATTCACAAGCAACGGGAACACACGCGCTACACTGACTCCATCAGACAGTGAGAAGGTAAAGCTGTCACCAGATGGCATTTCTGAGTTTTGTGCGACCACATAGTCAAAAGCAGCATCTGAATTTTGGATGCTTCCCTTCTTTTATTTTGGATACTCCCAAAACACAGTGTCTGCTCCTAGGAATAACTCCTGTGATATTTTGCGGATAAACCTCTAACAACTCATTTTGCATCACTACATACCTAGACTACAAGAGCCCTAAATTAGTATTTGAGTAGGGATCACTGAAAACTCAGTCCATAATGTCAGTAAATAAACTTTTTATGAATATAATTTTGAGTCAGCCCTAACAGTAGCAAAAATAAGTAGGTTGCATGTTCCTTTCCTACAGGGAAACATTGCCAAAAATACATAACTGTCACTTTTCATCTTCAGAATAATGTTAGCTACTGAAAAAAGAGTCACAATGAGCAATTATGTCTTCAGCTTTCATGTCATTTTACATCACTGCACTATCAGCCATGCTCAAAAGCTTAGAGGCAATATTCTAGGTCAGTGACTTCTGCAGACAGTGTGTTTGCTGTTTGATAATTAAATTAGATTCACTTTAAATAACCAGATTCTGAAACAGCCATTTACAAACACATGACCAAGTGTATCATCGGTGCTGCTGACACCGGATGAGCAAAATTACATGTGTTAGCAATCATTAACTATTATTGAGGATTATAAATTTAAGGATTATGATATTAAAAATAAGTGCCAGCAAATCACTGCAGAGGCAAATCTTTAAGATGTAGAAAAAAAAACCTAAAGGACTGACCTACTTTTCTTCACTTTTCCTTTACACAAGCTTTATTTATATAGATTTATTTTCCTCATGATATTAAAATAAGTTCTTAATGAGAAAGCTCTCATAATAATAGAGAGCAAAATACTGTAATGGTGCTCAGCTTTTATTTTTATTAAGGTTTTTGCCTTACATGCCATGTAAATATCCACTGGTGCTGCTTCAGATAAAGCTTTCAAAAGCAAAAAGACATGGATATAAAGTACATTAAAATTATTGTGGATAATCAGTATATTAAGTGTTAAAATAAGGGTTAACATTGGAATATTTAAAAAATGCATTTCGTGTCAGATTATGGCTCAAATGCATCTACTACATAAAACATAGTAGGTCTGCTTTTTGTCCTCCTCTTCAAGCCTACCATTTGAAAATTAACATTAAGAAAAATCTGATGGGTAATACGCTTTTTATATGAACAATTCTTCTTAAAACTGGTCAAGGAAAAAAATACTTTTTTAAACCTGTTTAAGTAGTGATGCTGATGGCTTAAGACATGCAAACGATAACAGGAAGAACTTAATACAGCTTAATAAAGCCTTAGTCTGGGATGGCATACAAGTGGTTACTGGGGTTCCACCATTTTAGGTGTACTTCCTTCTGCCCACCTTCAATGCTCAGGGTTTTTGTTAGTTTAATTTCTCTACCACTTTGTCTGAAGTCAACAGCCAAGAGCAAGCCCTTAATTTGCAACATCCACGCAGAAGAGGTCTAATGTTAAAATTCTATTTTATCTTTCCTTCCAGAGCCCGAGCTGTTGGCATTCCCCATCCCACCCTGAGCTAGACACAAGCTACAAATCACAATCAAATGTTGAATATTATTAATACACTGTCCACCTAACTGCCTACAGACCACTGTAAGGACACTGAAACCAGCCCAACAAGCTGAAAAAAAAAAAGTGTTTGTAGTATTGCCATAGCTCCTTCTAAAGTACTGAGCTGGAAAAATCAGTCTTAACATCTGCAGGTATTGCTTTGGCTGAAATACATGGAAAAACTGGCTTCAAGAATGAGGAAAACGCAACCCACCACATGTATATTTCTGACTATTATAAAGCATGAGGTTGAACAAGGGGTTTCTGTGTCCGTTCCTGCGCCATGAGTAGAGGTTTGCAGCAGTGTCACACTCAGCTGCCAGCAGGTGTTGCAATAGGCAGTCATGTAAAGCATCTATTCACTAAACTCTGTCACTCCAGTTCTGCGCTCTTTATGGCAAGGAAAACAGAGAAAACAAAGAGGCTGTTATGCTTTAACTTCAAAGCCTTCGTACCCCCAAGCTTCAGCTCTATACCGCAGGCAGTGCAGTCCAGAAGAGGCAGAATAGTCTCAGGTAAAGATATTTTCTGCTCCAATAACCTAGTCTCTGTAGTGCTTACAAAAGAAATGAGATTTAGAAAGCAAACAAAAAAGCCTTGGTATATGCACAGTGATAGCAGAAGGTCATCTGACATTTGTCATTTGACTGACAAGTAAGTTTTATACCTAAGCTAAGTTCACAGGAAGGTTTTTCTGAAAGGTCAGAGAGGAGAATTGTAAGTTTATCCATAAGTGCCACAAGAATCAATGCACAAGAAGTTAGGAGATATTGATCTTCCCAGTGTACAGTTCCTCTTGGAGTTATCTTTCTCCAGTTGCACCAATTTCCTCTTCAACAGGGGTAAAACTTTTATGAGATCCCTCAAGCTTGCGTGCAATATTTATTCAGTTAGTCTAATTAAAGGTATTACTATGTACACAGTTACCGGATCTGTCCCCAGTGGCACTTCACATCATAAATAACAGATGTGAAATGCACTCCCATTGGGACAAGAACTAGTATCCATTCTTTCGCTATCTCTAACCATCTCATCACTCATCGTTCTTCAGGATTTTGTGTGTTAAGTTTGGACAAGAAGTACCATTAAGCTAATACAAATTTGGGATAATTAAATTTAGTAGATCTTCCTGGACCCAGAGGAAGAAGACTGAGTTGTATTCACTTGACAGTAAGGTAAAAATGAAAGTTATAAAATTCATAAATCAGCATTACCAAATCCACGAAGCTTAACTGCACAGGAGTGGCCCACGATAACATAACTTTAAATACGCATTCAAAAATTCAAAAAGCTTTAGCATTGGCCCCTGAAGCACAAGAGAAGAAGAGGTAACAGTTTGTGCTTCCACTCTGAACTTCAGACTTGTTCAGACTTCAGGTTTGGATTAATCCAGGTATGTTACAGTACAGAAGCACATATTCTTTAAGCGGGAAGGAGACAGGTTGTGCCTGTACAGTTGAATTCTCTTTTCAGATCTACGCAGCAGCCACAACAGAAGATCAATATACATTCATGCCTACAACATGGATTCAGCTGCCCACAAAAATCCAGGGGGTTCACCTAATCTCTCTAAGCAATGTATCACCTGCAGCATGTCAGGATATACTCCTAGCCCACGAGGGCTTAATGTTGCTTCTGAGGTGTGGTCCAATACAGTATCAGCAAAAAGCCAGTAACAGTTCTCCCTTTATTCTGCACATGTATCACGTATAGAACTGCTTTCAGCTAAAATAGCTCTAAAATAGCACATTTTTAGCAGCATATAGAAACCACAAGGGAATTTCAGAGATTGCATGAAGTCCATCTACCAAGCCCAAGGCAGAAGCAGCTATACAAATCATGCTTGACAGACACTTGTCCAAGTTCTTCCTAAAGGCCTACGGTGCTGGCATCTAGGGCAGTATATCCCAATGCCTAAACTAAATTGCTCATGCTACGATTAAGCTCATTATATCTTTCCATCCACTCAGGCATAAAGGACAAGTTTTCCCCTTCCTATCTGGGGGACAATTGTATCTTAAGACATTCTCCTCGATTCTCTTGGGTTGTGCTCAGATTCTTCAGCAGAGCTCTGATCATTTTTAATAACCTTGTTAGGATCTGCATCCAATGGAGCCACATTTCTGGAAGTGCCACATCTTAGATTTTATGAAGTAATTTAGATGATGCTTTATTAGTACTGGCTACAATAGAAATATTTTCAGACCCTTTCCTCAATTTCTCCAACATATTTGCAGGTCTCCCTTACCCCTTTCCCAACATAATTGTTATGTGTAAAGCTAGTGAAGATGCTTGAGCCCAGGAGTCCAACAGCAGGTTCTTCCTGAGGCTGTTAAAGAACACCAGACACAGGACAGAACCTTGCATACTGCCATTCAATAGCTTTTCATTTGGACAAGGAATAATTGGCAGCTACCCTGAAACTTACTAATATGGAGATAAATTATTGCTTCTCTGCTTTCCACAGGTCCTGTTATGTCACCGTAAAGAAAATTAATTTGACAATTTGCTCCTTACAAACCACGTTGACTCTCACTTCTCATATTTCAAGAGCTTAAAAAGTTGGACCCTTTATTCCAATATTAATTCAAGAAATTTAACTACAGCCAGTAGACCTATAACTCCATGACTCCTCTTAGTACATCCCCAGTTCCTAAAGATTGTTTTACTTTCTAGCCATTATCTGTCCTCTTCAACTTTGCGACTTTTACATCTTTCCTTAGAAGAACAGCTTTCATGCATTTTTTTTCTGGAAAACATTTGGGAGAGAACCCTGGGTGTTTTACAGATGATTGACATTGTAAGCACAGGATACTTGGCAGGAAAGGAGACAAATTAGTTGAGCTGAAATATACCAGAACTGAAGAAAAACATGTAGACAAAAATATATGACCCACTTTCTCAGCACAGGCCAACAGTAAATGGAATAAGTGACATTTAATACGGTGCAAATTTGGAGGAAGACATTGCTGGGTCGTAGGTAGCCTTGCATGGAGGCAGCACAGACACGATCGAGTACCTTGGGCACTGTGGACACTGAGGTGACACAGCAGGGTGACTGGGGATTAGATCAGGTGGCAATGGCAGAAGGAGGGGATGTGATCAGGCTGGAGGAACGTTGACAGCTCAGGAAGAAGAGCACTTGTACACAAATTCCAGTGAGGAAACGTGTGGGAAGGCACTGTAAAATGAAATATTAAAAAAATCCAGAAGAGAGAATACAGAAATGTCAATGGTGTCCCAGTATAGAGCAAAATATAATGCAGCAGAGGTGAAACTTCTTGCAGGAACAGAGAAAACAAGTCAATAAATGTATCAGAGAAAGGACTGTGAACAGAGGTGCAGTAAATGGCATGCAGCTGTTGCACTCTTCTTGTTCACTTCCACATTTGAAAGCAGCCCTTCAGCAATCATTAACCCTTTTGTTAGCTAAAAAGGACAACACTGACACCCAGCTGGGCATGCCTCCACATGGATTACTTTCCAAACCTAGATATCCATATTTTTTTTAAACCTCTCTGAAGGTAAGATTATACTTAATCAGCAGCTGAAATCTGTCATTGGCCTTACACCCTTACCTACAGCTAAACAGGGCTGCCCTACCCTCTCTGCTCCCTGGATAAGATATCACGTGCTAATGTAACAAAGAAGAATCTTTGCTGCCTCACTGTCAAAATAAGCTTTTCTGTTCCTAATATTGCAATGGGAACTGAGAGTTAGAAGGGTCAAAAACATAATTAGAGCTTGCTTGTATAACCACTTTTTTTCCTCTTTGTGGGTCTTTTGCAAATTGAAGGGTTCAGTTGTTTTGAAGGAAAACAGTGTCTCAGAAATGCATTGTGAGTCCTGGCAAATAAATACTAGTCCTTTTGTAGCCAGCTCCAGGATAAAATCCTTACACATTTCATTGCTCTTTTTATTTATTGAAATGTTTTGTTTCTGGGTGGATTTTTTGAAGATCAACATCCCATTCCTGCCAACATGCTCGGACAGCTATGCCCATGCACAGCTGTTGATTCAGTCTCACAGTGCAGTTTCCTACACTGCCACATCAACAGAAATAACCCCAGTTTTTCTTTCCTGATTTGGCTAACCAATATTTCTCATTGCTTTTGTTTTAATAACTATCTTTTTGGACTGTGACTGCAGTAATTACTGATGGGCACAGATCAGACTTACAGCAACTCGGTCCCATTTCTATATTTATAAGAGGCCTGGTCTCATGCAGAAAGCATACCCTGTGAAACCCCACTGGCTTCAGACAAGCTGCAGCAGCACCTAGATAAATTTTAGCCTCTTGAAGTACTATTTCAGTTACCTGTCCTATGACATCAGAAGTCAGAGTGCTGTTGTCTTCTACTTGAAAACTTAGTGAGAACATGGGAACAGATGAACAATGAAGGCATTTATGATATTCTTGCAAGAGGCAAAAACCGTTTTCCAGGAGTTAATTTTTTTTCATCTCATTTTTCTTTCCTTTGAGCCAACTTTTTTTTTTTCTCCCCAGACTGTTAGAGTTCATAAAAAAAAACTTCTGGCTTCCAGCAAACTTATGTTCTGCTTTCATCTAGAAAGGCAAAAATGTGTTCAGCCAAAACCACAATATTCACCACTATTTGAAACAATCTGTGCAGCTCTTTTACATCCCTATTTGCAGAGTGCCTTACAAAATTCAGTACAGTAACCACAGCACTAACTTCCCAAATGTCCACACACATCAACCTGCAGGTAAAGTGAATAATACTTAGCATCAGTCAGCGATGACTTCTATGACTGGGATCAAAATAGCTCCATCAACTAGCGTGTGTGAATATCGCCTTTATCATCTAACCAACAGAGACTCCAGAATTAGAATTGCAGTGGGTATTTCTGCTGATCTGAAAGATTTAACATCTCTCTTCTCATCAAAAATTCTATTTGAGATAAAAAATGAATGCTTCCAAATCTAGTATTGCTGTACACAATGTAGGGAAGAGACAGTAATTTGGTATCTCAATAAATTTTTTAAAAGAATGTTGAGACAAAACTCAATTCCCCCCAATGAAACATCAGGGAAATTAAAATAAAGATTTATGACAGGTTCGTTTTTTGTATAATTTGATATGGGCAGACCTGACATTCGTGCAACTCAAACTTAGAAATCCCTGTTCTCTTAGATCACATTCTTGATGAACATAACAGAATTCAAACATAATAGGCAAGCCAAAGCAATCAGTGTAGCAACAAAACTTCCCTGTTCACCCCAAATAAAATAATGAATTCACCATCAAATGTTTACTCAGAAGAACAAGCCTTCAGTGATTTCCACTCAAATTGCATGATCAACTTGAACCAAAACAGACAAGGGAAATAATGGCAGCTCAGTCATTTGTTTTAGCATTTTCAGGC
Organism: Nettapus auritus; assembly: GCA_011076525.1. Taxonomy (NCBI): domain Eukaryota; kingdom Metazoa; phylum Chordata; class Aves; order Anseriformes; family Anatidae; genus Nettapus; species Nettapus auritus. Next base: position 6,445,082 of record CM021772.1, read on the forward strand.
AAAAAATATTGAACATTTTTAATCTAAAAAGAAAAAGCTATATTTTAATATAGGCCAAACCATTATAAGATGATTTCTAAGTTGAAACACTCATTTCAGACCAGAAATTTGCGTTCACCCAAGAGAAACTGATGGGAAAGCTAACCAGCACCTTCACCCATCTGGTTTGGTTTGTCCTGAAACCATTTTCCCTCTGTTCCTTTCAAATGCTTTAATTCAATCATTGAACTGAAAAAGTCCAGCTTTATTTAACATCTGTGCTTTGATGCACATATATAACTGGAGGTTTGCAAAGCCTTTTGCTAAGCAGTATTTAATTATACGGCAAGGAACTTTTAAAAATGTTCGGTTTTTATTAGATGTCACTGGGGGCCGTTCACCAAACTGATCAACTGGGGATAGAATCCGTGCACCAACAAAGAGAAAACTTTGTAGCGGACATCACTTTAACCTGCTGCACGATATACTCAGAGAAAACAGTGTTGCTTTCTTACTCGCTTTACACTCCTTACTCTTCAGTAGCCTTCACTGTTGTCAGGAAGGGGCCATTGCTGCCACCATGAAAGCTCTAGGACCCAAATAGTCTATTTAATCGAGAGAGACATGCTGTGCCTCCAAGAATCATCATCTACATTAAAAGGCAGAACTGATCTCAGTTAGATAAATTCACCATTGTGTGGTAAAAGTTGTTTACTTGAATCCATGGGTTACAACTGAGGAAAGGGAAGCAGATGACTTTATAAACATTATATACAAATACAAAAGCATGCACAAAAAAAAAAAAGAGATTGGGTCAATGCACAAAATTTCCAGAAATGTTTCTACTTTCCCTCTATACAGAGGTATTACTAAGATATACTCATTTTTGATGTACACACAAAAATAGTACTAGACTGGAGTCCGATATAAATGTGCAGTAAAGAAAAAGACAACCAAAATGAAGACAATGACAAGCTATGGCACTCGATAGCCCCCTCCAACTTCTCCTCCCCTTTCCCTTCTAAAAATTTCCAGGCAAGACTTTTCTCCCTGTACAAGACTTTATTCAAAGTCTGAGTAGCCTGCACAAACTGCATAAGCACCTGCGAAATGTGGATTTTGAAGGGTGAGGGGAGGTGGCACAGCACAAGGCGATTCACTTAAATTGCATTCAAAATATAATAAATTGAAGGCATACTGTAAGGTAACTTGTCCAAAATTAATTTGGCTTCTGTATTTGCTAGCTTGTACAAGTCAGAAAAACCATGGTCCTTATGAGAGGGAACCAAGCTTACGTCATTCACAGCAAGCATCACGGAAACATGCCTCACAAGGCTATTTGCAGACAGCCATGGTTCTACTTTACATTTAAAGCATTTTAGATAAAAACAAAATCAAGAGGTATGATAATGAAGGACGGCAAATTAAAAAATATTTCACAGGGTATCTTCAACCGCCATGGTGGTCTGCACGAGACAGAAATTTGCCATTAGGTTGTTCAATTACTTTTGGGGCAGGAATTTTCTGTTAGGAGTGAAAACCAAACATGAGTAATTCAGTCCCCTTTGAAAAAAAATCAAAGTAATGAAGTACTGATTACATTTATATGCAAATTATGCTTGTTTGTATGTAATCTGTTAATTTAGGTCAGAAGATCCACTGTTTGCTTCATTCCACCCAGGTAATGACTCAGGTGCTGAAAGCATGGCAGGATGAACTGCTTTCTTGCCCTTATAAAGACAACAATACCCTATTCGGTCTCATTCCAGAGCTGCTACCCTTACTCTAACAATGGAAACTGAAAGGAGAGCAGTAGTACTTTAATCACTGCTTCTGGAAAATCCTTTTCTCTTTTCTCCTGATGTGTAATATCCAATTCAATATTCCATTTGAATGGGTTTGATATGAAAAACCCCAAATGATGGCACATAGGAATATAGAATAGATAAATCCGTGCAGATGACAAGACAGGAGAGCACAAACTGGTATCAGAAACCTGGAGAGGAACTTACATCTTTGTTACCATGCCTCACAGTTCACCAAGCGGCTTTCTTTTTCAGATTGAAGATTCAATGAACATGGGATTCTAAGTATGGCTTCTTCGGCAAATCAAAGCACTTCATGCTTGCCCTGGTTTCAGTTGGGATAGAGTTGATTTTCCTCCTAGTAGCTGGTAGGGTGCTGCATTTTGGATTGGGATGGGAAAAGTGCTGCTAACATGCCGATGTCTCAACTGTTACAGAGCAGTGCTTTACACTAAGGCAAGGACTTTTCAGCTTCTTGCTCTGTCCTGCCAGCGGGCAGGCTGGGGGTGCAGCAAGAGCTGGGAGGGGACAGACCCAGGACAGCTGACCCAAACTGGCCAGCGGGGTATTCCATACCATCTGCATCATGCTAAACAATAGATAGGGGTGACTAGCCGGGGTGGTGGGCCAGCTGCTTGGGGATAGGCTGGGCATCCATCAGCAGGTGGTGAGCAATTGCATTGTGCATCACCTGTTTTGTACACATTTGTAGTAGTATTATCATTATTGTTATTATTTTCCTGTCTTAATAAATTGTCTTTAACTCAACTCACAGGCTTCACTTTCCTGTTTCTTTCCCCCATCCCAGAGAGGAAGGTGGGAGGGTGAGTGAACGGCTATGTGGTGCTTCGCTGCCGGCCGGGTTAAACCACAACAGTGCTTCTACAGCAAAAGCAAAAGCAGTCAACTCCTTAACATTCTAAAAATAACGTGTGCAAAAATGGACAAAGAAATCAGGTATTTTTGGAACCCAGGTTGCAATGCAGGATTTTATCAGGCATGCTTGTTACGAATTAGCTCACTACTGCAGCTGTAAAGCTCTCCAAACTTGCACAGAGTAAGATTTTTATCTTAGAACACTGTTTTATTCATTGCTGAGGCTGAACAGTGGCCCCAGATATAAGTGAGCATGCCTGTACTGGTTTCAGTGTGTACTGGGTCTGGCTGGGATGCTAACTTTCCCTGCAGCAGCCCATACAGTGCCACGCTCTGCACTTGTAGCTAGAACAGCAGTGGTATCACACCAGTGTTGTGTCTGCTGCTGAGCAGTGCTGGCACAGCATCAGGACTTTCTCCAACCCTCCTGGGGTGGAGAAGAAGTGAGAAAGAAACATCACCAGGGCAGCTGACCTAAACCAACCAAAGAGATTCCATACCATCTGATGTCACACTCAGCAATAAAAGGTGGAAGAAGGAGGAAGAGGGAGGGGGTGGGCTTTCGTTGCAAAAACGTCTGTCCTCCTCGTGAACACCGGCTACGTGCGTTGAGGCCCTGCTGCAAGGACGTGGTCAGGCATCGCTCATTTGTGGGAGGTAGAGAATAATTCCTTTCCTCTGCACTTCCATATAGCCTTTACTTGTTTTGTTTTTGCTGTTCCCTTTCCCCCTCCATTTCCCCTTTCCCTTTTTCCCTTTAGTTGAATTGTTAATTAATAATATTTCCTTAATATATATTTTTTTCCCCCTTTAATTAAATTATCCTTATCACAACCCGTGAGTTGTTCTTTCCTTTACTTCTTCCCCTCCTCATCTGAGGAGGGGGAGTGAGAGCGGTTGTGGTGTTCAGCTGCCCAGCACGGTAAAACCACCACACAGTGGAACTCACAACCCCATCTGAGAGAGCTTGCCCTCAGTGGCTGAGCAAGGACGTTGCCAACTTGCATAGTAGATACTTTTGCTGTTATTTGTCAAAGCCCCTATACAAAACAGGAAAGGGTTGTGTAGACTTATTGCTGGAAGATCTCATCTTCAGTCCATCAGCAATACCACTAGCACTTGAACACATTTACTTTTGCTAACTTCCCAGTCTACTTACAAAGAGCAAGAGGTGATAAAGCTGACAGTTTAGATTCTGGAGAAAATCCCTAAGCTCTTTATAAATACCAGCCACACAACCACATAACACAGATTATATTGTTATAAACTTCAAGCACATCTAAAATACACCTATCAGAAAAAGGGTTGCATCAAATTCAGAATGATAATTTTGTAAAGTGTAATTGTGCAATACTTTTAAGCCTATACATTAACAATATAGAATAACATTCCTGAATAGAGTTCCCCTGTACAAATTACTTATGGTGTGCATTTTCAGCCAAGTTGAAAAGAGAAAATACAGTGAAGCACGGGCTTTGTTTTTAAAACTATCAACTACAATGATTTAATGTTATGTAAGATTCGGAGAAAGTTTAATTTTGAAGTTGAATTGATCACAACATTAAATTCAATAAAGTATGAAAATTAAAGACTGAAGTCTCAAAATCATGGTTAATGCTACAAAGGCTTCCCCTTAAAAATAAATTACTGCCCTTCGATAAGTCAGACAAATCCCCAACAAAATGATACTGTTAAAACAGGTAATACTGATCACCAAGCTTTCAAGTATTACCTAAATACATGGGTGAATTGAACTGGTCAAATGGGAAGCCAGCTCTTCACTGAACTGAGCAACAGGATCCAGAGGGACACAAATTATATCAAAGAATAAATTACGTGAAGTTAAAGTACTGGTGGTGATGATCAGCCCCATATATTAGCTTATGCAACCTTCCTATAAACTTTTATTCAAGAGCTCACAAGTTCCTCATCACTCAGGCATGCAGAGTTAGATGCTAATTAAGAAAGCCCTCACTCACACAAGAGCTGTTACCAAAAAAGAAAAGTCTTTTAAAAAAAGGAATTCTCACTTGGTATCTTTAAGCAGCCACTAAAGACAGGATACTATTTCTAAATCTGTATTCTCAACTACTCTCTGAAGTGGTGATTGGTATTTCATATCATATACTAGAAAACTTCACCCCTTAAAGCAATCTTTCACACATTGCTTCTATGCTTATCTATAAATATAATGAGCAATCAGCTCCCACAGTGGTGCCTTGCTGTCTGTCTAGAACTACTCTTCTATTGTAAAAATTTTTAGACAGTGCTTTCGCGTATTAATAAACAAAGCAGTCAAGCCTGCCTCCTTTCACTAGTTTAATCTCAGAATATCTAAGCTGCCCACAAACCCATATATCTTTATGAGCAAATATTTGGCACAGAAACAAACTTTATTAAAGATCTGTACTTCAAGCTACACATCAGAAATAGACTTTTTGATGGCCTTTCTTTATGTACATAGTACAAAGTATACCATTAATAAACAAACATATGTCCTAAACTCCCAGAGTCAGCTTTACAGCAAAGCTGTCTTTATGAACGTAATATTAGATCCCCCTCCCCCCAAAAAAACACATTTGCTTAATAAAGAAAGCTGTATGGCAGACTACATCTGTACCCATATTACCAGAATATACATATACAAGTTAAAGAGTACTTTAAATGCATATTCACAGAGATCTCTTGTGATACTATGCTTAACTTCATTCCAGTTTAGCAATTTCCCCTATGGGAACATAGTGGATCTCTTATTTCCCCTGAGCTTTTCCATCCGTGTTTTAAGGCCTGCACCTGCATTAAACTGTTTTCAAGCTAAGCCACTAGGAGTTAAAGCTCATAGGAAGAGGTCTTTCAAGTTTTAGACATCAGAATTCTTACCATAGCACCAGGAACATAGGTGGCATATTAATTACAATGCCAGATATGGCCAGAACCTCATTTAAGAAGCTGGGGCTAACTACAGAAAAATGGTAACAGGCAGTAAAAGTCTCTGGATTCAAGCAGGACAACCATTCAACGCTGCTTTCCACTTCTTGCAGATGCATTCAGGAGATGCACTGCTTGTTTCCCCAGATGTTTACATCAATAAACCTTTAGAAGATAACTAATCAATCAGCTAATCAACTCTAATTGTGTTATTAGAATTTTACAATTAATGGATACTCCACATGAAAAGCAATCCCCAAACTTACTGTATTTCTTCTCTCCACAGTAGTTCCATGAATTTTTAGGAATTACAATTGCATCCATGTAAAAAAAAAAAAACAAAAAAACACACACACACGCACACACACACCACACTGGATGAAGCATAGAAGAAGCCAGAAAATTGAAGTAAAGCAAGTGAAAGTTTTTCAGAGAAGCTATGCCTCATATAAGTTAACGAACAGCTTGGCCTTTTATCCAAAGGAGTTCCTCAACACCAAGAAAGGCTTTCAAGACTGTTAGCTTTCAAGGGACTAAAGTCACATAACAAGCTATTCTAGGCACACAACCTGAATTCAGTAATATCATTCAGGTTATGTAGCCGCCCATTTTCTTTGTTCTGGCTAGTAAAGGCAAACCAAGCATTTGATGTCCTGATGTGAAAACGGTGGCACATTAGCTCTATTAACATTTGGAGAAAACCAAAATATAATGCTTCTGCTTCTCTAAGTTGTATAACCAATCTTAAATGGATCTGCTTAAGTTTACTGAAATCACTTTTGCAAAGGCATCACTTTGGCCCAATTTTAAGAATATCTTGTATGTTAGGAATATTCACAAGTATTTCCACCCTGTACAATGAAACAGTATGCATGTGTTTGTTGCCTGTTTTACCTACATAGGTTTTATTTTGTTTTGTATGTTTCTGTTTATAACGAGTTCCTCTTTGAAAGGCAATGCAATAGATACTTAGAGAGGAAGAACAGCCCTGTCTGTTCCAAAAGTATGCTGTCACAAATATAGGAATGCTCAAGTTGCACACTTTATTTTTTTTCATTCCTGTTCCCTCTTTTTTCAGAGCCATTTTATGATCATTTCTTGGTGCTGGATCCTATTCTTTCCCTTGAATTTCTCCCAAGTGGCAAACAAGTTGATTTGTTTTTGTATTTGAGTCAGAGTTTTCAAGTAATCGCTGCCAAATAAGGTTCAACACCAACTATGAGAAGTAGATTCCCATGAACAGAAGTTTTCTGCAAGCTCTATATTAAGGAAACACAGATTGAACATACACGCAACATATTTGTCTTGGGCATTGCAAAAAAACTTATTCCATATCACGTGCATTTCATATATTTGTTCTCATAGCACACACACAAAGACTAATGACAGTGTAAATAGTTGCACTGTTCTTAGAGCCAAACATCATTGTCTGTTTTTTGTTAACAAACATATTGATTTTGCTTCTTCGAGTTGTATAACAATCATTTTTATGACTGAGTTCTTCTATCAATAAATAGTAATCCCTACGGAAAAAATAGCAAAAAATGGATCATCACCTTGTTTTAAGCTTGTGATTGTCTAGGTTCGCAGACTTCAGTATTTTTGTACACCAAATTCAACACAGATTTTTAACTAAAAAAAAAATAAAAAGAATAAATTCACTTCATTTTCCCCTTAGTTTTCTTCTAATCCAAAGTCACTAACAACTGATTTAAGAAGTAGGTCTGATAAAATGCGAATGCAAGATATGTGTTTCCTTTACACTTTTTTGGCCATGCTGCATAGGTCAACGATAAACAAATTGCAAATAGAACTTCTGGTCCTATCTATAAGGAAAGAAAAAGAAAAGAAAGTTTTCCTAGTAACAAGAAAGAAAAACTGTATGTATAATTGGACTGTCAACTTTACATCTATTATAGAAAAAAAGCTGTACTGCTGAAGATTTCTACTCCCTAAAAGTATTAAACACTTACCTTTTGGAAGCCAATTTGATACAGTAAGAACATATTATCCAAGCTCATGATCTATGATAGCAGTAGAAAAACAAATCCTTACAAGACAGCCAATAATACAAACATGTACGAGAGATAAAGACACCGTTCAATTTTCCCTTGTAAGTACTTGTTGGGAATCATATCACACTGCACTTACAACAATGATTCATCAAACTTTTTCCACATACATACCATTTGCAGCGTATGTGCACAGCCACAGGAGTGCTCAGTGTCCTCAACCTACAGAGGAGGTTGGGCGAAACAAAGAGCCTAGAACAACAAAGCAGAGAACACATTTACACACTAAAGCTTTCACGCATCTACATGGCTGCAATAAGAGCAAACTTAACCTGAAGTCATTAACCTTTAACAGCTCAGACCCCACACCACCTCTGGAAAAGGAAAACTTCCCTTCCAGCTGCTCCCACTCACTCAGCTAAAGCTATAACCAGTCATACTTGTAAGTAATATTAACAGAAAAAAAAAAAAA
>CM021772.1:6453163-6673163 GCA_011076525.1 Nettapus auritus
GTTTCCAGAGCACTTTTTGATTCATTCAGACAAAGAGAATTTCACCTCCTAAAGTCATGCTGATGGGGCTTTTTTGTTTGTATATGCCTGTGTGGCATGATCAAACTTTTGAGTTGCAACACTTCTTAATTAAGAACTTAAAGATTCTGCTTTGCCTGGCAGCTCTCTCCTACTGTGACTTTAAAAAGTATCAGTCCAAAATTTGTTGAGCATTACGAAGAATTCAGAATGTTTCTGCTTCTAATACTCATCATCTGTCTAGAAAACATATATGATCATAAACAGCTGTTGCATTAGACTTTTAATCAGCCACAATTTTCAAAAGAGACAAAGAATGTTGGAAGGGATGATGGAAAGTTATTGCAGAAAATGCCCTACTTGAGAACTCCAATATCCAGTTTTAGGAGGCAGAACTTTGCTAAGCGCTGTATAAATTTTTTATATATAGCATATTGTATTATGAACAGTATAGCTCTCTGATATAAGTAGAAATAAAACACTCAAATACAGTACATATAACAAGCAAAACTGTAGAAAATGCTCCAGACTTTTAAATATATATATGTAATTATAAATATATATAATTAAGATATGTATCACTAGCTTGCACAGATGGAAAAGAACAAAGATTTTGCCCAGCAGTTCATTTTCTCTTCAAGTTACATAAATCTCATTAATGAGGGGTTATGAAGCCTTATTTGAGATGCTGCCTATCCCTTTGCCTAGAAAATGTTGATTTTCAGGCACGGCCAATTTCTCTTCTCAGAAATGTTAACATTATCTGTATTAGCTTTGTTGGAGTCAGGAGTCATTATAGGGTAACTCCTGACTCATTTTTTTTAATAGAACATGCCAATTTGAAATAGTAATACAACTACTCCGTGTTATCCATCTGCCATAAGATTGGAAGGGGGGGGGGGGGAAGGTATTTCAATAACTATTTAAAAATATCCCAAACTCCTGACATTTAACTATTACAAATAGTTTCATTAAGTATTACAAGGGATTTATGATACAATCCCCTTGAAATTCAGAGCCTTAGGACATCCTAAACACATTCACACTGAGAACATCAGCCATGGCATTTGCTCTGTGCTCAGTCTGAATAAACTTTTCTAGCCTTCGTCTTGCTCCTCACTCATCCCCAGACCGCTGCCTGCTGAGCCCATTTCACCCAGGAACGAGTGACAGGGGAAGAGGAGGCAGGGCCTGCATGTCCCACCAGTGCTCTCTTAGACGGCCTGTGCCTGCAGCAGGGGCTGGTGTAGATGCCACAGAGCATCTATTTGTGAGGAAAAAATACTGGAGCTAAGGTGCTAGGGCAAACAGTCAACAAACATAACACTAATCAGCAAGTGATACAAATTTCCTGGCAAAAGCCAAAATCTTTTACTTTAGCCTAAGGCCACGTACTTTGTCTTCTTTGCTCACAGGCAGGTGAGGGCTCTCCTTCATTCTGGGTTGCTTCAGAGGTCACTCGGCGGCTATTACAATCTCTGCTTGTGTTTTCATTCCTTTTCCAGCTGGTTATTCCCATTGTGCCTGACAGCAGTTCAAGCTCAAACCACTACAAACAGCAAAGGTATTTAGTCTGAAGAAAGCTGCTGTTAGATGGTCAGGACAGACACAGTGTAAAATGTTATCCTAGGCTTCTACTTCAACACTGAAAATAAGGTTATTCTGTCATATTCAGATTTGTGCATACATCTCCTAAAAGAGTAACCATGGGAGCATGAGATTCTGCAAGCCCTGGATGGATACCAGAAATCGTCACTTATGACAAGCACTATATAGAAAATATATTAGAGGGATAACTAGATCCCTGCTGTCTATCCAGCTGAGACAACACTGGCAAATTCTTTTTAAGTGGTCAGAGATGCATAGTAGGTTGTAATTTAATTTCTGGTGCCATCTCCACCAGACACCACAGATACAGATTCCAAGCATAGCTGAACTACTTACTGAAATGCAGTGCACATTGCAAGCCATCATGTGAAAGACAGGTGGAAAAGTCATGGGAATGAACAATCCCTTGTCCTTCAGAGGTTTTCCACACAGGGTCTAAATAACATGCATTTACAAAATGTTCCCGGACAGAATTTTAATTAACACTATAAATCAGATTCATTAATCGATAAACCTTGCAGAATTACATAAGTGTGGAGTACCTAATAGTTGTAAAAAACAAAACAACAACAACAAAAAACAGTGTTGAAGCCTTAGTGACATGGAGGTATCTTGCATGATCTGCCTGCATGGCTAGAGTTCTGGAAGCAGCACCCGTGATTTACATTGTTTTCTGGAAAAAGCAACATATGCATTTCAGATGTGATCTGGGGACAGATTTCTGAGGTCTGAGCATCCCCATTTTCATTGGCCTTCATGCCTTGTTTTGTGAACTGCTCAGCACTTTATAATTACCAGCATTAATACATCTTTAATGTGCAATAAAATGTTTTTCAAAATCAATAGCATGAATCTCTCATCTTTAGATGCAATAAAACATGATATAGATTAATGTTTTAATAGCAAGACACCTAATATATATCAAAAATGCACAAAGATATAGTCTGCTTTATGTCATGTGCCTAAGTGTTTTACCATTGCAGATTATTGGCCACTACCTGAAAGGAACAGGTGATAAAAATTCTTGGAAGTCATAGTTAATTTCTGCTTCTGTTCTGTAAAACAACCCCAGTGAAATAAAGTAATCTTTTCAGTGATCAATCACATTCAGGAAAGAGAATCCAAGCATTTCTTTGTTTCCATAACAATAAGAAATTGATCTATAAATGAAGAACAGTATAGCACTCAGAAAAAAAAAAAAAAAAGTGTGTGTGTTGTTTTTTTCCCCGGTGCAATTAATGTTATTCTAAAATATATTAAAAGAAAATCAAATACAGGAAGATAGGAATCACCGTGCCAAACCAGATCCAAGATTCTTTGTCTAGGACAAAAAACATGGCATTGAAAGGAAAAACAACTCTGCACTAGGAAAGTAGAAAGTGATCTTTCCATTCCCTCCTGTCCTGATTCTTTTTTTGTAAACCAGAACAGTTGATTTGAATCTCATTGTGTATGGAGGTCATCTGTGGTTTCTCTGCCGAAGGGCATTCCTTTGCACATCTATCCCAACTGACCTTCACTTCTGTTCACACTCCCCTGTTCTTCTTGATGCTTAAGACTCCGTATTCATCAAGACGTTAGAAGTGCTTTCTTAGCTGTAAGTGCTCACTAATAGTCTTCTTGGAAATTTGCTGCACCTGGGTTGCCAGCACTATGAAATATGTCTCCAACAGCCTCTTAACTTAGGTGTGCTCTCAAGAAAAGCATGTTGCAACAGCTCTTTCACTCTCTACAGTTCCTGCCTGCCTGCATTAATGATATGAATCAGTGCTCCTGTTAACACGTTTCCCCATTAGCGTTACTTCTGTTAAAAATGTTTAACTTATATATTTTATTTTATTTTATTTTGCATAGAGATGCAATTATTAAGGTTTAATGGATGTTCCTGAACATCAGGAGAGAAAAACAGTTCAGACAGCTAGAACAAGGTATGATTCTGTTTCATGATAAAGCTAATAAAGACTGCTAATTGGAAAGTAAAAGGACCATCTTTGTATCAGAAATGAAATCTAGCTTCGGTGCTTCTGGAGACAGGTGAGATTTTTCTAGTCTGACATTCTATGCAACAAGCCACGGAACATCTCCCAGTAATTTCTTCTCATGCTTGTTTTTGCTCTCTAGACCAAGTTCAGCATTCAAAAACAGCAGGGATGCAGAAGAAAAAGCTTATGCCTAGATAAGCTCTTCTGAGGTTTAATTAGTCTTGCTTAAGTTCTTCTGAATTATTTTCACTTACTTTCAAAACGGATTTGGACATAAATGTGGACATCAACTGCTACTTTCTGAGCTACATAAATCTTCTATATACCTTGTGTTTCTCCAGAGATTCCTGGTTTTCATCATCAGTCCTGGATTTTCATTCCATTAACTGAAGTGAAATGGACATACAAATTTAATAGGTAGTTCTGAAAGTCCTAATTCCTGTTCTGTGCTCATTCTGCCAAACTACTGCAGCATCTGAGGTAGGAGATGGGAAATGTATGAGATGGGAGAGGAAACTATTTTGCTACAATTTAATTTTTTTAATTATTATTTTTTTTCTGATTTCAAAGGTGATTTAATTTCTTTCAGGAAATCAGACTCTTGCTTCTCTTGAAACTGTACCAAAAAAAGGAAAAGCATAGGAGCAAAAATGTTTATTTTAGATATAATATTGTGCACGTGCCTTTGAGACAACTGATCTAATGAACATTGTGATCTGACACACATTTAAGTCAGCACGATTTTCTCAGCGCTGACAGCACTTCCGTGTTGCTCCAAACTCACTCGCTCAGGTACTAAGCACTATAGCTGCTCTGTCTTTGCAGTCTGCCCAGACAAATCTGTCCAGCCTCTCAGCCAGGCTAATTAATTCTGATGAGAGTGCTGGAATAACATCATTGCTAGGCTGCATCTGATTTGTGGCTCCGAGCTCACTGGCTCAGCACTGGTTGAGGAGCTCCTGTGCTGTGCTCGTCTGCATGAAGCCTTCAGATACCAGCATTGCAGTGAACATACATCATGCATAGACTCTTGCTAACATTCAAGCTTTTGACAGTTTTGCCCTAGTTATCCAGGGGATAAAAAGAAACTGCAAACTGATGTGGACTCATAATTTTCCTCTTGAAGAGTTAATTTCAGGTATGTCTAGGACGCTGTGAAAGGTTTGGCTCCTAGCACCATGTTCTCCTCATCCAAGGCAACAAAGATTAAATAAAACTTCTTCATTTATGCAGAAGAATAGTAATAATAATAATAAAATCCTATTTGCTTTATCACTAAGGTTTGGTTAGTTTGGGGTGTAAATGTTGGTGACATTTAGTGCTCACAAAAGTGGGAGATTAATCCAGGTCAGAGCAAAGTCTGGTGCCAAAGGACCCTGTGTAAACTCCCACACATCTCCCACACATCTCCATCAATGCATCTCAGTCAGGAGGGGCAGTGAAACATGGCTGCTGTCCCAGCACCGGACCTCTTCTGAGGGGAGTGCCAAATCTGCTGAAAAGCCCAGTGGTTTGCTGGATTGCAAATGGGTTTCAAGCCCATCAGAACAGCACATTTAATTATACTTCTCTGTTGCTTAACTCTGAAATTGTAACGGGTACTTGTTTGTCCTCCAACTATGCTCCTGTAATTGCCCATATCCAAAAATAAACCAGGAGGTAGCAGAAATTGTATCTGTGGTGACGGTTGGTTGGGTGGTTGGTTTGTTTTAACTAGATGTTGATTTTTAATATGCTGGACTGAATCTTGATGTAAAAGAAGCCACTTCTAAGGGCAAATTCATGTTGCCTCTTGCTTTGATCTTTTACACACAGACACACATACAAAAACCTTATGCAAAGGAAGAGAGGATTTGAAAAAGAAACAGGTGTTAGACTCTGAAAAACACTATAACCAGGTCAATAGGAATTTCCCACTTGCTGCTCAAATTCTGTGCCTGTTTGCCAAGGAATCAAGGCTAACCACAGCAGTTTCCCTGCTATATACTGCTGGCAGGGATCTTATCACTGAGCCAAATTAGCAGGAAGGCATATTCTTAGATTGTTGTTGGTTGGGGGCCAATTCAGCAGTGGGCTCCAGGTAAAACTTGAAACTGATTATTTGTGCCTTTTTTTCTTAAAGAAGCAGAATGTGAAAGTTAAAACGAGTCCACCACAATGATACCCTGTGTTGTTCTTCACTTACAGGGCAACAGAATCCAAAAACTGGATTGTTTCAAGGCACAGTAGTGTGCCAAATGCACATTTTTATGTAGATGACCTCTGTTTTCCCTTGCTTTGGGGAGAGAAGAAAGAGCTTATTACAGGAGGGAAACTTTCTGCACAGAGGCAATATTTGTGAGTGTCAGTATCTCTGGTACAAAAGGGCAAAAAGTATATATTGAATGTAGCCTATTCATACTTGCTTCTTTTATTTAAACCCCAACATACAACACAGCAAAATCACTGGGAAAAATTCCACTAATTTTTGTTGATACAGGACAGAGTCCTGGCTCGGAAGAATGCTGTGATCATATTGACGTCACTGGATGCTTTTAAGCCATGTTGCAAAAGCGGTTCATCCATGGAATTGCTTCCCCCATGCTCTTAATGTGCTTTGTGGAGCAAAAACCCACACTGGGAAAAATGAGGGAAGGCTATAACTCAGGGATTGCTTACGCATTATCCTATTGGGTCATTTTTTTATTTTTTTTTCTAGAGAATGTGAAATGCGTTGGGCTTAAAAAGCTCTCAACTTATGTAAGAGATGCCAAAGGGCAGACTATTCATTAGCCAAGACATAAAAGTAAAAAGGCTGCTTCAGGGCCTTGAGGCAGCACAGTTTCTTCAGCTGTGCTTCATTGCAGCTGCCCTCCAAAGTCTGGTTAACGTCATCAGAAATGCTCTTTGAGGACTAAGACCATGTCCTTACTGTCACAGAGTCCCCACTCTGGGCAGTTCCTACATGAAAAAAATAAATAAATAAAATAAAAATCCTCAGTTTCCAGATCTCCCCTTCTGTCTGAACCCTGAAACACTGGGGCTCTTCCTTTACCTCAAAGTAATCACCATTGGAATTATTGCTCTTTTCTTCTTTAATATTACTTTCCACTCTTCTTAGTCTTTGATAAACAATGGCTGCTCAGATATTTGTTACAACACGTACTGCTGGCCCTGCGTATTAGTCCTCTCTGCGGAAACTGACTTGATCATTTGACATTTGATCTTTCGAGGTCCCTTCCAGTTCCTAACTTTTGTGATTCTGTGACCATCACGGAGCAGCCTTACAGCGTGTGCGCTTTGGATTTACAGGAAAGCAGGGGACCAATACCAGAGAGCAATGGGAGTGAACAAGTTCCTTCCTAATACAGGATTTTATTACTTTGCTGTAGACATGATTAGAGTCTAGTGATTGGTGTGATTAGCATTTTTTTTTCCCCTTAAATGCTGCTATAAAATGATATAATTGGCTAAAAATTCTTAGCAGTAAATCTGGTATGCCTTTCCCATGTAGAAGTCCAGCAGAACAGCCGGACAGCTGCATTTATTTCTTGCATACAGCCCACTTCCCTAATGTGGAGATATATCCTCTTCTAGCTTCTGGGCTGGGTTACTCGTGCTACCTTCTAACAGCACTTTATATGTGAGCGCTGGCTGTGAATCACTTCAGAGGAGCCATCAGCACACAGTTGTAGCTGTTCAGAGCAGTTACCATCACAGGGTCACTCGTTTGTGTTTGTGATGTCTCTCAGCCAAGAGTGTCAGGTTGCAGGGGAATGTGTTGGCTGGGATGTCTACTGTAGCTCAAGCTCTTGCCAAGGAAACCTGAATAAACCTTATAAAAATATTCTCCCCCTTCCTATTTATCTTAGATTTTTGAAGTTATAACTATTTAATTTATCAGACTTGATTTATTGAAGTATTTACCTTGGATGCTGTTGTACTTGATGGTTTTGAGCAAAGAAATGACTAATTCATAATGACAGTTGGGATGAAAAAAATTGCAGCACCAGGAATTAAACTAAACAAACTCTTGATTTATTTATATTTTTAGCTACAAGCAAAAGCTTGAAGCTGAGTAATAGAGTGCTAGCTGCGATTTAAAAAGGAAAAAAAAAAAAAAAGAAAAAAAAAAAAAAAAAAAAAAGCAATACAGAAAGGCTCCAAAGCAAGAGAAAATTCCATAAATGTAAGGAAAAACATACCCATCTGCTCTATCCAAAAGCTTTGAAGGAGAAAAGGGAGAAGATATTGAAATGGCTATTGACTAACACTCATTTGATGACTCCTGAGTATTTCTTTACATAAAAAGCATGCAAGTGTGAGGCCATCTCAGTTCAAGCTTCCTTACTCCTTCTCCAACAGTGCCTCCTGCTAGAAGCCTCCTGCCATGCAGCAAGCACCACTGCTGGCTTCGTGCCTGTACTGCTTTAGCTTAGTGAAGCTTCTTGCTATGAAAAGAAGCCTACTGGAAGGCTATGGAGAGAGACCAGAAAAGGAGATGTGGGGATTGTTAATACATTTCTGTGTAGCAGTGTAAAACCCATGACTTCAAGGAGCACTGAGCTGGAAAGTCAAAAATAGCATTTTTGAAGCTGTGACTCTCACAAAACAGCATCAGAAAACTATTCCTGCTAGATGGAAAAGTTGAGAACAAGGTATCTAGTTTGCGGCTATATCTTTAGTACCTGTTCTAAGATGAACTTTCACAATAAAATCTCAGCTGGTATTCACTTAGGATGCAGAGGTGCAGATGTAGCACACAGAGTAGAAATGGGCCTTGAATGAAAATGTATGAACCTCCTATCTGTAAGTCAATTAATTCAGCCAACTTGTTCTCCTCACATCTCTATATGCTTAACTCAACTTTAAATTCTACATAGATAGCCATAAACTTTATATCAATAAAGATTCAAGTTTTAGTCTAAATGTTCAGGCAGCACGTAGCCAGCACTATCGGTTTTAGAAGGGTCAGTGGTTGTCCTATCAGCTAAAAATGAAAGATCTAAAATCTCGGCAATCTTCAGAAATACTAAAGCAGAGCCCAGGGAATCTTGCACCATGGTATGACAGCTGTGCTGACATCTCCTACCTTACCAATTACAGGCTGGTATCAGAGGCTGAGCCACAGGCCCCAACAAATGGCATGCTATGACAAGTCATCAACCCCTGTAACATCTATCCAAGTGGCATATGAACGTCATACAGTCAGTGATTCCAAAGCAGTGTAAGACCTCTAGAAGAGATGTAACATAAACTTCTTTCTTGACTCAAGCCAGGAAGCCTGTGGCATTAAGATAAGGAGTGCTGCCTAGACCTGCTGTGCCTTAAGGGCTGCCTGTACCTGGCCATGCTCATGGCTGATCCTGACTCACCCACATCTCCTTGGCCTCACAGCTGCTTCGTTACTTTGCACTTGCATGGCGAGCAGTGGTTGCTGTCTGATGCTGGTTGCTGTCACCAGCCCTGCTCTGCTCACTGTGGAACTGTGCCCTCGATGCAATCCCTTCCCTGTCTGCCTTGGACCCAGGCTCTGCTTCCCTGGCAGGGCAGCCAGCTCTTGATGCTCCCTGGCACCTTGCACTGCTGACATCTGTGCCAGAAAGGAGCAGGGAGGACGGAGATGTGGATGGAGATGGGCTAGAAAGACTGCGGCAGAAAACAGACATCTCTTCAAGTCAATGAATATTGAATATTCCAAAGAATAATAAAACCTGTAACATTTGATACAAGTATTCAGGTAGGAAGAGGCCACCATTCAGTAACACAAGCAAGAGCTACCAAAGGAAAAGACAGAGACTGACTAATTGGACTGAGGAGACAAGAATGGGGCTGTCTGCTGGAAAGGGGGCTGCAAACTTTGCCTGCCCGGCATGTCCGCAGAAAAGGTGTTTCCATTGTGGCTGGAGCAGGGGCAAGGCATGATTTGGTAGTGGAAATTGCTTGCTCTCTTGGGAAGGAGAGAGAACTCTTTATGGAATAATTTTTTAATGCCATTTAAGAAATTGAATTTCTGTTCTGTGGGAATTTTATTTATGCTAAATCAATACATGAAGTCAGAATTTCATTTTACTGCTGAATAGGAATTATATTAAAAAGCAGCATAGACAAAGGAAACACTTTTAAAGATGCTGAACTGTTGTAGTCCTGAAGTGGTTTCAACAACAAAATGATATAACATTAAAATATGACATTTAAATATTTCATATTTCATAAAAGACAAATAATTCAGTGCCAAAATTATAACAAGATATGGTTGTTCTCAAAATGACATTACCGTAAGTAAAATAAGCTGAAAAATTATTCATTTCTTTAAAAAAAAAAATAAAAAATAAAACTGACACTTGCCAAATTTCTGCATTTGGCAAGAACTTCATTTTTGAGTGAAAACTTACTATTGTCTTTTTTTTTTTTTTTTTTTTTTTACCGTATTTCTCTGAAGTTGACGAATGTGAGTGATGACTTCTATTTCAACAGAAGGAGAGCTGACAAATGATTTCTTGGAGGACTGTGATGCCACCACTAATTTATTCTGTATGTATGCAGTCTGCTGTACCTCACCTGTGGTTTATTTTTTGCAAAGTCATTTTTGAGAACCACTCAATCCAATATCATCAGCCCCACAATCCAATATTGACTCCATGCTGTACTGCCTTACAAAAAAGTTAGCACGGGCACACTACTTCATTCCATTTTTTCTTTTTCAGCCCGAGAAGCTTCTAGAAAATCATCAGTTTTGAGTTTTTTGGGGGGAATGTAATCTCACTGATACAGCAATTAATGATGTTCACAACCGAACTATCGAGGCTAAGTATAGAGGGTTCAGCTACAATATGCACTCCAGACCAGAGCTTTGTCTTACACAGACACAATCTATGCATTTGTATAAACAAATGGCATCTTCATTACCTCAGATGGCTCCATGCTACTGAAATGGAGCAAGCTGAATGCAGCGCGGAGCTCTGAACAGAGGTGTTTGAAGAATTTCAGCACAGCCTGGCGGGTAAACCGAGAAAATGCAGCATGGCCACCAAAGGACTGTAGGGAGCACTGCTGTGGGCACACTCTGCGTGGCCGGGATCTCAGGTAACTGTCAGGCAAGGTCAGGCTAGCATGAGGTTTGCCTTCCAAAACCAAAACTGCGATACTGAGTGCTAAAATTGGTCCAAAGTAAGTTTCCTGTTTCTTTTTTGCCTCTGTGTCGTACAGTCACACTTTTGGATTCAAAAGACAACCTGGCTGTAAATGGTTATATGCCTCTTCCTTTGAAAAAGGTTTATTATTTTAATTTCACAAATTCAGTAATGTTATGTATTGCTGAAACTGAAAATTCTGAGTCTGAGGACACAGCTATTTGATAAACCCCCATTTTTCACTAAGGCTGAAAAAACCAGCAAGACTGTTATTTACAGTAACTTACTGTATTACTGTAGAATTCCTTTTTGTCCCTAGCAAGGAAATATTTTAAATTAAATTTCTTTACTTTTGCAGTTGTCCTCTTCCTTTCATTTGCATTGAAAATAAAGATCAACTAATAAAACTTTTATATAAAACTGTTCATTTATACCTTGCTGTATGCTTATGATGTACTGCGTCCCATTCTTCCTCTGAAGCCTTACATGTTTCTGACCACCGCAGCCTGGACCAGTCCCATGCTCAGTGGGCTGGACATTTTTATGTTGTATAACATTCATTTCAAGAATCATGATATGGCTGATATTCATAACATACTCTCTCTGCAAAAGATATTAATATTACTACCTTGTTCATTACAGAGTGCAAGAAATTTATAAAAATATGAACTGAAGAGAAAAAATACAAGGTTCTTCCCCAGCTGTAGTTACCTGACCAAGGAAGACCTTGTGAAGGCTCTGAGACCCTTCCTCTCTCCACATCTTCCCACACCTGACTCCACTAACACATTATCATTCTTCCACTTTTCTACTGGTTTCTATCCAGTAAATTGTGGCAGAAATCCACCCTTTGGTCAGATTAGGCCTTGATTAGCCGAATTTTTCTCCCAGATTACCTGTTGCTTAACTCACCCATTGCTTAGCTATTTCTATCCTGGATTTCAGATTATAAAATACTTTTGAACAACAGCTAACTCTTAGCTTGAGGCTGTGATTACCAGTCTTTTTTCAGTTTAGCTCTATTTGAGAAAGTCAACAAAGTTTTGTATCTTACTTTGCATGTTTGTTTCTCAGTTTCTAGGTTATGCCAGGTATCCGGCCTGCTTACAATGTTGTTCTTGCCTTAACAAAGCCAGAGCAGCTTCTTAGCAGATTATTAGTTTGGGCTTTGTGCCTCACCTGTGATGTGCTTCACTGTGTTCCTGGGAAACATAAAAATACAACCATGGATTACCCACATGAATACAGAGCATCCCAGCATAATGACACTCCTCTACTGATTCTGTCACCACCTTTGGGATATGTGAAACTCAAATGACAATAGTAAAGGGAAAAAAAGTTCCCCTGACGTATACATAGCAAGTTCCTAGAAGTAAACAGAACTTCTAAAACGTATTAAGGCAGACTCCCTCAATTGTCACCTTGGGATTATATGAAGTGTTATTTTATATATATAGACATATATACATATATGTGTGTGTGTGTGTGCTGCTACTTACTCAAGTAAGACTACCAAGGTGCAGCACTTAACTGATAATTGTGAATTTTAATTATTTGATCTCAATTAGCTGCAAAATTAAATTAATGCTTTAACTGTGACCATATATGTTTTTTACGTAGCTCTCTAAGTATTTTCTAGTTTGTTTTATAAGGAGAAATTAGGAGCATGCAGTGGTAAGAGGAGGGGCACTAAGTCTGTTGAGTAACTCTTCCTTTAATGACTTCAAGCAAGAGAAAAATGGTTTTGTTCACCTGTAATGAGAGGATCATAACACTTACCTGGATTCATACACAGTATTAAAAGAATTTCCTACTGGAATTTGTATTTTTTATCCATATATTGGACGGCACAAGATTTTGTGCATTTAGAAGAAATGACCAGTTTACAGACTGTGAGAACAATTTCTACCTTGTTAACTATTAATTAACCTTTTTATTTGTTTTAAAAACAGTAGGCTAAAATTCAGCAAGAAACAGTAGAAGTATCACAACTATAACATACAAAATCTCTTAATTAAAAAAAATAAATCATTGTACTAGTTGAAATCTACATGGTTTTGAGAGAAGCATCTACTCTGAAAACAGGTCATATGCATTCATGGAAGTAGTCTCTTTAAATTACAGGATATAAGCATACAAAATAAATGTGCAAGCACACAGTATTTCAAGCTCTAAGAGTAAACAGAATGTGTTTTCTTTCAGAACTGTAATCATTCAAATCTCCAAACTTTCTGCTTTGAATCTAATATTGAAATCTCAGATGAATTTATATGGAGCAACAAGGACATCTTGAGGCAAGTTAGAAAAATGCAAAACTTCTATTCCACATTGATTTGGGAGGATTTACTGAAAATCTGACCCTTGGAATTAGCACACAATGTAAACAATAAACTCTTGAAGTTGTTTGGCAAAGTCCCACAGATTCCACTTATTACAACAGTGCTTGGTCAGCACTCCTGAAGTGATAGAACATATGCTTACCAATTAGAGTACTTGCTAATAGTTTTGAAGACAGGCCTGTTTTAGCAACACACTAGTCCTGCTGTGTTGAGTTGTTTTCCTCCTTGTTACAGAAGTTTAAAAAAAAACAACAACAACAAAAAAACCAACTTCCCACTGTTCAACATAAGAAAATAGTATTAAACTGTACATATTTTTAAAATGAAAAGCATAAAAACAGTGAAAAGTTTTTGAAGAATTAAATGCAAATCTCCACAAAAAATGAACTTTCACAGTTCTTTGTCACTCTCTGCAAGTTTCAAGTATTCCGATAAATTTGTAACTGAAAATCTGATATAAAAATAGCTGTCTTCCAAAAAGGTATGAAGAGGAAAAAAATAATCATATACTTCTTATTTTGGTTAAGATTTTTTGCACATGAAAGAAAATGCACTGTTTATTTTTTTAGCAAAAAAGTCTAAGTTAAAACTGGAGTTGTGGGGCCATTTGTTGAGCTTTCTGTTCCCTTAGTAGTATCTGCAGCCTTAGAATCCTCACAAACTTCAGAAGCCCCATTTTCCTCTGGTATTGATGGGTTAAGATCAATAGTGATCAAATCAGTTTCCTGATCTTTTTTTTCTACTTCATTGCAAAATTCAACTTTATCTTCCTGCTGGCTGCTCTTCTTTATTTGTCCGTTCTGTGCAGGGTAGATACTGGCAATGGTGTCATACAGAAATTGGTAATGTTCCTTAAATATAAAGAGAAGAGGTTAGTATGAATGGAACACACAGAGCCCACAAATAAGCACATTCATTCTTTCTTTTCTTAAATTTTAGAAACATAGTGCACAATTGAACATGCAGGACCACATACGAAGCAGCTTCCACAGTTTTTGGCATACAGGATAGTGATTCTATGGTTTATTCTGGTTTCATGTGTATATAATGTCTCTGTAGCTGCTTCTATCAGATGCTCCAAGTTGAGTCACTCAGTACCCTCTTGGTTCACAAGGCAAAGTCCCCCAGCTATGTTTTTCAGAGTACCTAAATTGTAAACAATATTTATCACAAGGACTCTGGGAGAGTTATCTTATATCTTATCTTAAACCAAACCTGGTTTGTTTTTTTACTAAATAAAAAGTGTATGCCACAGAGACACAAATTCTCTGGAGTGACTTAAACCAAGTTGATGGCTCCTAACCTGTGAAATCAAGTTTGCCTCCTAACCATTCAATTACAGGGTGCTGGGCACACGTCTCTAAACCAAATGTAGAAACACCGATTTATGCAATTTGTAATTGTACAATGTGCAACCTTCCACAAGGCATTATAGCATTACAGCTCTGGATATCTCACAGACTTCTTTATTCTTATCAGTAATGCCAATTCCCAAGTAGTGATTAGTGACTGCAAATGTCTTGATTATAATTAGTATTTCCTATGCAGAAACTATGCATAATGTTATAAGGATATTTGTGACTGTGATAAGCAATCTTGTGCTTTGTCCTGGTAAGTCACAGGATTTACTTACAAAGGTGGAGACCACTCCCAGCCTGGTGCGACGAAGAGCTTTCACTACTTGGAAAACATCTATTACTTCTTCTGTTTCTGCACTTTCCAAGAGGGTCATTAAAGCACAAAATACACCAGTCTGCTGCGATCCATCACTAGAAGAAAACACACCTTTTTAAAATGTATAATCAGCAAAACTTCTCACTAAACAATAGCTTAATTCAAAGTCTATATAATGAATTACATTTTCAAAACATTTTTTACTGGACAGAAGTTTTTACAATTAAGAATATCTGTAGGGCACACAAAAGACAGTTTATCTAAATTCCTTTTGGAACTCATTTGAACACTTAACAGATAAGAGAGGAATTAGAAGTTTCAGTCTTAAAATCTCAGCAATCATTATCAGGATTATCTTCTCTTTAAAACCGTATGCAAGGCAATTCCTGGAAATTATCCTAAAAAAGTGGGCTTATGCACTGTATTGAACTAACAGCTCTGGTGGCTCCTCATCAGTAATACAAGAACTCTCTGAGCTAGCATTTCTTCTCAAAATACATGTACCAAGCAAAAGCACGCAGCTCTAACCACCTACTCCACATCCATGTGGGCTGAAGAGAAGTGTGCTCACCTTTCAGCACTATAATCAAAAAGGTCAGTTCTGAGCATTTTGAGGAATTTTATACAGAGAGCTGAGTGTCTCCCACAAGCCATGGCAAGGCTTGTGGGAAAAGGTGGGTGTCATAAAATTGTGGTTATTAAGTACATCCAGAACTTAGAGCCAGGTTAGAGAGCATGCTGCACTTAGACCCACCGGCAGTGGACGACGAGTGGGACACTGCGGTTGTTCCTGTTGTCCTCAGAGGCTGGTCTGGTTGGGATTTTTTGTTTAAGGTTTAGAATCATGCTGACTAAATCTTTAGGATCTTCTGGAACATCCAAGCCATTCCACCTGTGATACTGATACTGATACACTTTCTGTGTTTCCTTCCTCTGCAAAACAGCAATGGAGTTATAGTTAATGTTCAGGCTAAAATTAAAGATACATGTAGAACACCAATTGCAACTATTTTACAAAAGAAGGCTTTTATTCCCGGGGAACTATATTGTGATATGAGTTCTGCCTTTGTGCAAATATGAGCTAGGCAGAGGTCTAATTACTGCTTAAAGTACAAAAGAGAGCTGACCTCCTGAGACTCCACTACTACCATCTCAGCAATTCACTAAGTGGTAAATTTTAGCCAGTTTGTAACATTTATCGTGATTAACAACTGGTCTTGAAGAGAAAAATACTTCTGTTGCTTAGCACAGGAGGTACGTGTGTTTGGAACTGTCCCTCCCCTCTTTCTTTGTGCTAGGTTTATAATTAGAAGAACTAGTGTAAAACTTCCTTTCATAATTTGCTAAGAAACTTTTACCTTCAGATGTGTAACATCAAATGCTCGTATCGTATAGCTAGGACAACAGTTGACATCCGTCATTTGAACTTCTATGCCATCATATGTTTGTTTGCCTTCTCCCCAGTACTGTGCACAGTGTTCCTAAAATAGATAAAAGTACAAGTCAGTGCTCTACCATTCAAACTTCCTTTTAGTTTATCTTCCACATGCACTTACAGAACATGTTCACTTCAAAGTAGTAGGAGTTTCTCTGTATTTTAAAATATAGCATCAAACAACACTTTCCCTCAAAAATTAATTAGAAGGCAAATTAAGCAGGTAAACAATAGAAAAAAAATGATATTGGAAACACAAATTCCTCATCCCATGAAACACACTTAAGTGAAGGAAGAGAATAAGAGAATGAAGTTCAGTGCTTTCTTTATATAAAGAGGACCCTTAATATATCAGTGTGAAGATGATGCCCTTACCTGATCTCCTTCTTTTAGCTCTGTCAGCATAACAATGACTTTGACTTTTCTTTGGAATACCATCTGCCAGAAGTCAGAGATAGTTTCCTGCAGTGGTCCCTGTGTTGCAATCATGGCTTTTGGACCCCAGTAACCCTATAAAAGAGATTTTAAGTATAATTTTTTTCCTTAAATTCATTTGAAATGTGATTGTCATGCAGCAGAACTCATTGTTATATAAAGAATAGTAAACTAATGATCCATTTGCTCGTAGGTAAAATATGCCTATCACAATAGGCAATGAATGATCTTACAGGAATTATAACAGCCAAATGACATTAAACTCCCAGTATCACTTCCAAAGTATTAAGGCTGACAACAAGATATACTCATGCTATGGTGAGACCCACCATTATCTACAAAGCATATTTTTTCAGAGCTAAAACAAATATTTAATTCTACACCGTTTTTAATTTCACCAATGAGAAGTTTAAACTGTACTCTAGAATTAGTGCACCGGTCAGCTGACACTGAGCTATCCGAAAGCAAAAATACATTTACTCTGAATAGTTACCGTAACTGTGTCACACTTTAAAGAATCTAGATAAATCTAATTTACCTAATAATTCCATAACATCTGTTATCTAATTAGCAACTGATAACTGCTCTCTTTGGAGGTAAATATGACACCAAAAAATTGATGGCCCAAATTTTTACTAGTACAGTTTTGTATATGTGAATAACTGTACTCACACTTCACTCCCAGAGAAAATATTAATGCTGATTGTCTTGTTGTAGTGAAATGTAGAAGATTTTGATTATTAAAATTCTAAATGGATTTGCCAATCAACCATCAACTCTTCGTCCTCTGTTCAGGTAAACTTGTTTTTTTGTGAAGCCAATAAGAGAATGAGTTCAGGCTAGTATATAGGTATCACTGGCAAGCTTTATCTGAAAGCTTGTGAGATGGTTAGAGTGGACCCTCTATATACATACGGTTATGAAGGAAGCATTGATGTATTTGCTTGATTCTTCACAGTCACTTTCTTCATCTGAAGAATCATCTGAATCATGTTCACCCTCCTTATTTTGTTCCTCTTCATTCCTGATCGGCACTCGGTTGAAGTCATCTGCATGAGACAGTGCCACAGTTACGCCACTGCTGCTCATATACAGCATTCAAGGGGAGCATCACCATTCTGCTTCCTCCAGGGAATCCCAGCTACTGATTTTTATTGCTGGATGAAGATGGCCACACACATGGTGGCCTGGCTTCCCTTGTGGCTTGGTTGCTTTGCTCTGGGAGAAGAGCAAAAACAAGTTTTTCTAACGACCCTGAACTGTAGCAAGTTTCTGAACTTGGTGCTGTGCTACCAAGTGTGTTTGTGGCTCCCTAAGCAGTAGAAGGGAGTCAGAGAACTGGCGGCTGATTTTGCAAAACCCTTGCAACACATGCTAAGACCAGTTCCCAGGCAGTCATGTCTTTACTGGGGAAAGGCCAGAGGCATCAGAAAAAAAGGATTTGACAGAAGAGGGCTACGGGCTCCTCCACCTTCGATAATGTCAAGAGCCAACCTTGAGATACTCCAGATTTGAGAAAGGCTTCTCCACGTTCCCACCCATCAGGCGTCTTCCTTCTCTCTCCTAATGCAATTTTTAAGTGAGCCACAAACATTTTGGGATGTGTTGCATCCAAGTACTGAGCAAAGCTTTACCCTATACATAAGACAGTGACCCGTTCCTTGAAACCTAGCACCTGTGATCCTTCACTAGCTTGTCAGTCACCAAGTTCTAGTTCTTCATTTTCAACAAAGGAAAAGGCAGTTGGTTTCTGATGTTTTAATGGAGTCTGTAAGCAGAAAAAGTCCAGTCCTTCAATAACAAACTGCAGAATAAAGGCCACTTTATTTGAAATAAACGCTCCCAAGACTTCACAGTTTAATAATAATAATAATAATAAGTCTTCTTTAAAACACTAAGAGAAGTTTCTAATTTTACAACATTGAGAAAATTAATTAATCAAATACATCTCAGTAAGGTAATTTACTCTCCTTGTTTGCTCAAAATGTAATAGGTTTCCACAGAGAAGATAATAGATAAAATAACAGAAGGTTCATAGAAAATACTTACATGGAATTGTATTGGCATTCCTATTTTTGCTTTTATTTTCTTCTCGATTCCCAGTGTTCTGTGTCCGCCAGCCTTTATAGGAAGGCAGTCTCTAAAGAAAGAAATGTGGCATTATGTTTGGAATCAAAATGGTTTCTAGGACCACTGTCCCCTCTGGACACCCATATCCTGTCTTCATCTCCCAGTGTATCACTTCTTACTATAATTCTAAAAATTTTGGTCACATCTGGACTACATTGTACTATATGTACAACAGCATGGAAAATATACACGTAGACACAAGTAACCACTTTATGCCCCTAATCTTTATTAAAAATATTAGCATCAAAAGCAAGAGTCAAATTTAATTCATTTACAGGATGGTGTTCTTTCATGAAGGTAAAGAAATTGTTTCTGTGCCAGAGAAAGAAAATAGCACAGAAGTGATCTATTTTATATGGTACCTCTTTTTCATAGCTATTGGGCAAGGCACTTTTTAATGTTAATGGGAGTGACAGGTTAGTGCAGTAGAAAGCAATGCTTATTTACCTGAAATTCTGCCTCCAGCAGAGAAGGATCACTTGGAGGATCTTTTCTTTTCAGATTGTTAAGATAGGAATGAAGTTCTGAGAGACTGATCTCTGTTTCTCCATATTGATTATATTCCACTAGCGCTTGATGGATAAGGATGTACTGTGACTGGTATTTCCCATTTGAAGGATTTAAAAATGAAGTTATTGATGAGTTAAAAAATCATAGCACTTTTTAAAACAATCATAAAAAACAACTACTTATATGATGTTATTAGTGGTAATAACATTAAACATTAACATTATATAGGCATTAAATTAAACTATTAAAAATCATAGGGGCTTCCAAATTAAATATTTTGGATCATAGGGTGTTGGATGAAAAGTGTTCTGTAGATAAACATCATATCTTTCAAAAAACATGCAATTGAGATTTCAAAAACTTTATCTGAAAAACATCTAAATAAGTTCAAAACATACATTCCAACAGTCCATGACTTTTATTGTACTCTCAACTCAACTGAAAATCGCAGGAGACAGAGACAGTTTTGAATATGAACACAAAGTTTGAACATGTAAGTTCACCTTTGTTCCTTTGTATTTATGAAGTGTATGCCAGAAGCTGGATTATCAAATCCAAAATGTTACTGTCTTTTTTATCTAATGTTTAAACTTAAAAAGCTAAAGTCTCTAGAACTTAAAAATTGTACTGGAAGTTTTTCTCTCTCTTAAAATTTTTTAGAGCTATATTTTCTATGAAAAACTTCACCTGAATTGTAGGAGTACCCAAGACTGAGCAGAGCACTTCTGAGAAAAACTGATGAGGAACTTAGTGAAGGAGAGTTCCAAGTGAAAGGAATGTTAGCAAGATACCTCTACTTGAACCATGAGGCACCGCTGCCGACGCAGCTTCACGACATAGCCGTAAACATCCACTCTGCCTTCTGCATCCAGCCCCTCCAGCATTGCATCAATTCCAATATAGGTTCCAGTGCGCCCAACACCAGCACTGCAAAGCACAAAGGGATTTGGTTATCGAAGGGGAATGGCATCTTCCAGTCCCTCCCTGAGAGGGGAGAACTCAGTGTGAGAGAGAAAGTGAAAACCCATGAGAAGTGGACAGAAATGAAATCAAAACAGTTGTTGTAGTGAATTAACTGGCAACACCAAAAATTATAAGTTTGGATTTTAAACATCTTTTAATGAAAATAAGGCCAATATTGTCAAACATGGTGCTTATAGCCAGAATAGTGTGGCATTTACCTGGCTGCTTTTCAAAAGTCTATGTATCCTCAGGTTTAGTTGATTTGCAGCAGACTTCAGAAAACAGGCCTTTCAATGACTCTCAAGATATTTCACTCTCAAGTAATCAAATCACAAAATTTTGGATCAGCATCAAAACTACTGAGCTTTCCTAGCTTCCTTTTGTAAATAGTTTCACTTCATGTTCATTTAACATAATATATATACATATATATATATATATTTAAGATTTACCTGCAATGAACCACTATTGGGCCACTGAAAAAGTTGCTTAGAGCATTAACTCTGCGTCGGAGTTTAAGAAGGAGATGAGGATCCTCAGGAACTCCATGGTCTGGCCAACTTGTGAACTGAATGTGAGTGACTTCTCTACCAGCTGTCCTTTCTCTTCCCTAGACAAAAAGAAGTATGTTTTTTTGTTTTGTTTTGTTTTAACGTATCTATATATGCAAAGCTAAAATCAAATACAGATATACAAAGCAAAAGAAAAATAAGGACAACAGTCATCAAATGTTGAAACAGAAATTTCAAATAGTGTGCTGTCATGTGGTGCTCAATGGTCTCTCAGGTTACAACATTTTTCATACTCGGTTTAAATTAAAAAATTAGCAGCCAAGAAAGCTGGGATATATTTGCAAAGGATGTGAGAGAGGCATTTAGCCACAGAATGCAAATTTTCTTCTCAATTACAAATAGAGCAACTAACATGATTTCAGACGTATAAAAAAGATTGGTTAACCAGCCGTAGTGACTTTCCACATAGCCAAATGGTAATTTTAAAATGCTTATGTTTATAAATGCATTTGAGATTACCAGAATTTGTACACTGTACAACTGCACAACTATTATGAGGGAAGATAATGGTGGTCTGTGAGTCACATTAATTTTACTTGTAAAAGACAATGCTGAGATACGTATAAACCAGATAAATTTCTGGATTAAAAAGAAGCTAAATATCTAATTAAAATACACAATATTAAATTTTCCATACTTAGTATATTAAGTGTCCTCTTAAATGTAGATTCCAGACTATTAGGGAAAATACATTTTTAAGTTGGGAAATGCAT
This sequence comes from Nettapus auritus, assembly GCA_011076525.1. Lineage (NCBI taxonomy): Eukaryota > Metazoa > Chordata > Aves > Anseriformes > Anatidae > Nettapus > Nettapus auritus. The sequence continues at coordinate 6,474,655 of CM021772.1, forward strand.
GTCTAACTCATATTTTCTGTAACGAATGACACCTACATGTGGCAAGTTTTTATTTAAACTAAATATTGCTTGGGGAAAACCAGCAGGCATCTTCCAATGACAGCTGACTCTTCTCACTCTTTAAAAGAATTTTTTAACAAAACCTACAGACTCCAAAGATACATTCCAACTCCAGTCAGTCTTACACTCCCGAGTCAACTTACCTTTGTGATATGTAGTTTCTGAATTATATAGTCTGGACACATTTTACTTTCGTTGATCTTCACAATAATGTCCCCGTATGTCGCGGAGCCATTCTCCATTGATGGCCAGTATTGGGCACATTTGTTCTACAAAGATATGAAGTTAACTGATGAACGAGCATGATAGCAAAGTGGCAGACAGTAGAGAGCTAGAAGGAAGTCTGATTTTAAATAGACAGTAACTTAGTATATTTTTCAGTTTCTCATAGGTCCTGAAAATGTGGTCACTACTTAGGACATCACTGGCAAATAATTCCAAATATCCATGGAATTTAACTTGTAACATAAAGCGACAATACTATACAATAGGTGCACAGCAACCCAGTCTGTTCCACAAAAAAGAATCCACAAAAGAATGGATGGATGGATGGATAGATGGATGGATATTTCTTACCCTGTTTCCTTCCTCACAGCGAGTAACCATGACAATAATTGTTGCCTTCTGCTCCCAGATCATTCTCCAGAAATCATCCGTGGTTTCATCCTTGGGGCCTGGCAGGAGATATATTAAGGGATACTTTCAAAGAGTCCAGCTACACAAAAGCTGCCTTGTTGATATGTTTAGCCACGCAGTCTGAAAAACTAACCAGAGATGATCATGCAAATAACAGCCACAGGTTTGCTTTCTGTATGTCTGCAGCCATTAGGATAAATCATTTTAAAAGTTTTATATATATATATATTTAGTACATATCTGTGAAATACGAAAATCCCTTGCATAAAACTACACCTCATAAGAAATCAGACTGTGAAGTACAATTTGTTCATTTTCACAAAATTCCCGAAGTCAAATCTCATTGGCAATTTTTTCACATTTAATTTCAAAATATTAGATTTTCAATTTTTCTTTAAATTCACTAATACTTTGTGGCTACTTCCTAAGTGGTTGAATGAAGAAAACAGATTATTTTAAGTTTAGGAATTACCTTGTGCAGCAATATATTTTCTTGGTTCTTTGAAGCCCTGTAAAAATGTACAACATTATTCAACTTTTTAAAAGAAAACAAGAATATTTTTAAAAGATTTGCAAATTTAGAAATCAACTAAATATTCAACATTCCAATAATATCAAATACGTTACAAAGATTGAAAAAAATCAAATGGAAATCCTCAGAGTGTCTGATACATGAAATGTGCAGATTACAGGTGTGAAATGTGTTGATTCGTCTCAGTATGGAATAATACTAGGGCCGCATATAGCCTTCTACCAAAGAAAAACAGAGTGATTACTGTGCATAGTTCTTTTATCAGAAGAAGGAAAGGTACAGCAATTCATGTAAATAGAGGGTCTGAAGGACGAACACTGAGACTCGGGTCTGGGAGATAAGAACCAAGGAGTTTTTTTTAGGAAACTGCTGACTTTTGCATGGGATGCTGTGCAAGCCTCGGATATCCGACAAAAATACCACTAAATAAGGAGAAAGGAGGGAGTTGAAGGACAAGAGACCTCCAGAGAGACCACCAGAGACCAACATGCATGCGTCCAGGAGAAATGTTAGACTCTGGAAACTAATTATACTAACCCTGCCTTTCCTAGGAACAGTGATGAATATGTATTAGTTTAGGAGCATAAAAACCAGCTAACTGATGTAACAGGTGTGCATCCTGGTGGAGCAGAGACTCCCGGCGCACCCAGCACTGTTTGCTTGCCTTTATTCATTTAATAAAGTGTAAATTTTAATTGGAATCCTATTTGAGGCCCGATTATTTATCACACAGGGTTTCTTCAATAGAGCCTATAAGGTTTTATAATTAGAAATCACTCACATCAATATGACTTGCATTGATATAGTCTGATCCTGGATCTCCTGGTATCTCAGAGAGCTCAACACGGTTATGGTCATCTGTTTAAAGTATTTAAACAAAATAATTATATTGTCTTGAGGCACTGAGACAACAAATATTTATAGAACATGCAAAAACTGTAACAAATACTCACATGGAAGGATATCAATGTAACGGTTTTTGTTCTGATTATGGCTTTTTTTGGCCTCCCTTATTGGGAATTTAGTGAAAATTCTAGGAATACTCTGTAAAATACAGTGTTTATTTAATTAGTAATCATGTACTTAAAAAAGATACTTGCAATCAAATATATATGAAAGAAATTTGCTACTAAGGATCTGGAAGATAATGAAATACAATACTATTTCATATATTTCTTCTATTTAAAATAAATGAAAAGTATTCTCCCTTAATTACACATCTCCACAGTGATATATTATTTATATCCCTGTGCCTATTTAGTGAAAGAGACTGTAGAAAGTTAACCTCAAAAAGTGCTTTTGAACCACTCCAGAAAGAAAAATAATAGTGATTTAAAAAGTATTTTTATCTGATAATAAGAAGAACTTGGTAGCAAAATTAGCTGAAGCCATATTTGACCTCAGATGAGAATTCACTCAATTTACTAGATTCTTGGTTATTTATTTATAACTAGTGCATATCTAGCGCATATACTTTAGACATGCTCCTGAACAGAACTTTTCCAACCACCTGGCTACAAATCTGTGGTATATTTTGAGCCAATGACAAACCTGAAATTCATCCAAGAAAAGTCTTCCTTCATCAGCAATCTTCCTCTTATATGTCTCCAACAATTTCTCAGAAGGTATTGGCTCTATGTTCAGAAGCTGTCTTTCATCATCTTTAACTGTGTAAATACGTTGAAGATTTATTTTTACTGTATTTTAAAATGTAAACTACATATCAATAATGTAATGTGCTTCTCAAATTGTCAGTTAAATTAACAAAAGGATGAACCCGGTTATTTCAACTGAGTATATTTATTTTTGAAAAACTGTTGCTCCCTAGACAATCTACAAGCAAACAGGTCTTGGGAATAACAAACCTTGTTCAGCTGTGGAACTGTGTACGCATCAGGAGGAGGCCACATGCAGGGACTTTGCATGAACAGCAGTTTTGCACAAAGTGGCAATTGTCATACTTGGGTCACAGCAACAGACAGCCCAAACACCCACAATAATGATGGGGGTGTACTTTAGTTCTAATCATTTCCTGGCAATGTTTAAATGGATTACTATACAAACAACCTGCTTAACATTTCTTTTGAAATATAACAATAAATTTGCCTACTTTTCCTAATTTTCTCCAACTTATTCTGAGTTGTAATAAACCGTACTATCTTTAATAATAATGATTGAACAAGGCTTAACATCTCTAACTAGACATCTGTTGATTTTTCAGTTCCACTTAAAAGATTGTTTAAACAATTATGTGTATCTGAGCAAATGGATTTGAATATCAACACAGTATTATTTTCAATTTAATATAATTAATTTTTGTGGGCTTGAATGTAATAAAAAGATGTTTTCTTGAAGCTTTCTGGTATTGACTTATTCAGTTTTTCTTCATAAGCTTTGAAATCCTGTACAAAAAGCTACACATTATGCTTAGTTTCAGTCTTTGGAATTCAAAAGCCTCCAAAATTTCAGTGATAAAGTACTGCTTTACGTTAAAATTCCTGATTTTAAGAAGGTATAGGGAAACGGGAAATCTGGGGTAACATTTTTTTTTTTTTTTTAATGAAATAATAGGTTTTCAAACTGATAAACTTTCAGTTCATTTAAGTATAAATACTTCTGGAATATATTTGAAGTTCAATATTTCAATATGTAGAGAAATACTGAATGTGTGTTTTCTTTGTTTTTCTCTAAAGTAGGTTTTATCATGTCGATATCTGTAATCTACATATAAAACCTAGAATGTAAACAATCCGAAAGTGGCAGTAAGACGTGACTAATTTTATTTCCACCTGCTAAATATATAAAGATACTCACCTCCTACGAGGCTGATGTCTTCAGAAGAATTGCTGTAAAAAAGCAAAAGCATCTGTAAAAGCTTTGATTAATAAGACATATCTGATAATGAGTTAAATACAGTTTCATATATGAACACCCACCAAGACTGTTCAGTAAACCGACAGCATTGCAAGCTCTTTGTGAAATAAAAGTGACACAGCTAGGACTTACCCTGTAAAGAGGAGCTTGGGATCCCTGCCCTACAGTGAACACTGTCACAGGGGAGAAACAAGGAAACTGCATCAAAGAGTCTTAACGCTTGCATAATTTCCATAGAATCTTATCATAGAATGGCTTGGGTCAGAAGGGACCTTAAAGACCATGTAGTTCCAAACCCTCGGCCATGGGCAGGGATGCCTCGTCCAACCTGGCTTTGAACACTTCCCTGTGGATGGGGCATCCACAACTTCTCTGGGAAGCCTGTTCCAGTGCCTCACCACCGCGAGTGAGAATTTCCTCCTAACATCTAATCTAAATCTTTTAGTTTAAAACCATTCCCCCTTGTCCTATCATTACCTGCCCAAGCAAAATTTGCTCTCCATCTTCTTTATAAGCCCCCTTTAAGTATTGAAAAACTGCAAAGAGGTCTCCCCAGAGCTTTCTCTTCAGGCTGAACAGCCCCCGCTCTCTCAGCCTTTCTTCATAAGAAAGGTGCTCCAGGCCTCTGATCATCTTTGTGGCCCTATTCTGGACCTGCTCTAACAGCCCCACACCCTTCTCGTGCTGGGGAACCCAGACCTAGATGCAGCACTGCAAACGGGACCTCGCAAGGGCAGAGTGGAGGGAGACAATCACCTTCCTACACCTGCTGGCCACTTTGCTTTGTGTGTATTATTTTTAATACTTTTGACTTACTTTATAAAGGAAAGGTTTTGCAGACACTTGTCAATATTTTTTCACAAAAGTAGTAACAAAGCATATTGTTCTGGCAGATTAATTCTTCTGCAGTCTGAAAAAAGGTACTCTAGAGAGATTTTAAATCTCGTTCACTGTATTTGCATTGCCAGACAAGCCACCAAGAGCAATTTTGAGTTTTTGGTTTTGGGGTTGTTGTTTTTTTGAAAGGATGAAAAGATGAAAGGATGTCTTTTCCATGTATTAGCGAAATATGAAACTTCTAACACTTTTGCACTACCTGTTGTGAAATACCATTGAAAAATAAAAAGATAAAAAGTAACATTTTTATAAGGAAGGGAGAGAAATATGAAGCTTACCTAAGCTTTTTTTGGTGAAGGTCATAGATTTTATACAGAACCAATAGCAAAGCAATTGACGTCACAACGATCAAGAACACCAAGAATATGATCAGGGCCCTGGAGTTATCTAGGGACAGGAAAAGAAAAAATATATTATTTTTCAAATAAATAATTAAGAGCATCAAAACTTTATTTTTTTTCTCTCTCTTTGTTTTTAAAAAATCTGTATACAAAACCAGCCTCGATTATTATTATTTAAAAAAAAAAAAAAAAAAAGAGCTAGGCAATTATTTTTAAATATTGAATTTAGGTTTGTTATTTCAAAGTTAAAAAATGTAAAGCTCACTGACAAGGAGAGAATTTTTTCATTCAGAAAACTTTCACTTAAGTTCTTCATGTCCACCTGTCGAGATGCTACATCTCACTCACTGGCCTGGCATTGACATGGTCTGTGTGAGCTGTACATGTGAGCAGGGTAGCTGCCAGCTGCTCCTGGTTTTCAAGGCTGTTGCACTGTGTGACAGAGGGAATGTGGTGCCTCATCCCCAGCCCCAGGAGCTCAGCGAGGAGGTGCAGCCTGCCCAGCTGCAGGACTGAATTATCCTGTGATCAGCTACTCATTATATGAAATACTATGTGAAGTCTTGTGTATTTGCTCAGAAAAAGATCTGTTCCTAAATTAATTTCTTAATTTACCTCTTTTTAATCTTTTTTTTTTTTTTTTTTCTGTCAGCTCCTGCCAGTGCTACAAGGACATTTCAGTAACATATTCTTCAAACAAAAATATTTTTATCCAGTTTCTTTAATTTAGCTGTCATTTTGAATTGAGTTCAAAACAGGACTTCTCATTTGGGAGCATCAACGACAGGTTCCCTGCGACCCTTACTGTTGATTTGACCCCAACGGCAGATATGAAGGTAAAGTTCCCAAAAAGATGCAACGGAAAAAGCCTTCCAGGTGTATAAGTTACTTGAGATAAGTAATAAATAAAATTCTTATTTATTTATTTCTCTTGTCTACAATACTTTCCATGTCTACAATACTTGAACTTTCTCATAATTTTTGGCATTGGACACATAAATTCCATGGGAGTGGGGAATCCCTGACAACTCACACATGTTCAGCTCCTGAAGCACAGTATCTGAACACAGGAAAACAATTCTAAAGTGAATAATATAGGTCAGAGGAATCAATTTCTAATCACATTAGAACGTTTCCTGAAGAAGCCACAGCTATGTAGTTATTCTGAGTCATGTTTGATGACTTCTCAACATCATTCATTACATTAATGCTGAAGGAGAATATTTTTTTTGAATGCAGATTAATTATTAACTGTAAAAATAAGCAGATTGGATTTTTATTTAGAAACAATTCTAACATAATTCACAATTTACACTCTTACTCTATACTGTGCTAAAGACAAAAATTAAAAATGCCATATTTATTTACTTACATTTGGTTTTTATACTCCGAGTTACTGGGGCTCCTTTATATTTGCCATTAAACACACGGATCTGCATGCAGCAGGTGAGAATAATAACAATGTTAAGATATAGCAAGTAAAAATGCCTGCATAATTTGTTTTCAAAAGCAAAGAACCATGGGTCTTTGAAATACATCCACCCATTTTCAAAGAATAAACCTCACTGACAGCATGATCTGTTGTCAATCTTCATACAGCCCTTTACAGTGCATCTCATATTTCCACTTACATTACAGCAAGATCTAGATCCAAAAATATGCGTTTGACTGAACAAAAATGTTAGCAAAAGGAGAAACAGTTTACAAAATCAAAATCAGATTCATCTCAACAACAACAACAACAAAATCCAATCTATCCCAAAGCAAATCTCTCAACTCTGAAAAGTAATCAAGTGATGTGTGATAGGACATCATTTTATTTGCCTCAACAGTAAATATCTCAATAGTTAACTGAATTGGATATTTCTAACCCAAGTTCCTGTACCAGAAATAATTAAAGGTTAAATAATAAAGGTTAAATAATAAATGCCACTAAAGGTTAAATAATAAATGCCAAAGAAAACTTTTAAATAAGCTACTTTCTTGCAACATTACCTTTTGGGTACTTTAACTGATATTAAAATACTGGCTTTGTTTAGATGTGTTCATGTATTGTATGCTATTTTACATTTAGCCATTCTTTTTCACTTTCTTAATAGAAAGTCTGATTAGATCTAATAGGCAGCTGGACATTTGTGCATCAAAGATTTTATACTTGCTTTTGAAGAAAAATGAATCTTACGATTAAACGTAAAGATTTAGTACTGAACGGGGGAGAGTACTAGCAGGATTAAATAATTGTGACTTTAAAGTAGTCTCCAGAAGCAAATGAGTAGGAAGGGGAGGAGAAGGACTTGCAGTGCCATCATTCGCTGCAGGCTGAGCTCTCTCTGAACCTATCCCATCCCTGGAGAGAAATCTGGAAGGACTGTGCCTTCCACCTCTGCTCTAAAAGGCTGATGTGTCCTGGGGGCTGGAGGTTGCTGAGTTCTGCAGCTGGGAAGAAAAACATTTTCTGAGCAGTGGGTAAGTGGCATGACCCAGAGGAGTAGCAGAGGCAGCAGAGAAACCAAGCAAGAAGCTTCTCCAACTGCAAAAGTCAGAAACCCATTGCAGCAGAGTCAAAACCTCACTAAAGCAAAAAGTGTTGTGGGTACCCTTTTGTTTATTCCCTAAACGATTCAGCGAATAGACAGAAGGAAATTGTGGCGTCTGCCAGCTTTCAAAGGAGATCTGTTTTTCTTGAGCCTCTCCTAACTTGACCCAGAATCTTTTCATTACTATCTAAGGCCATAAGGCTTTCCCTGGTTTCTCCAGTAAGAACTGGGCAAAATATGGCATAGGCCAGTGTTTTGAGACAACTGGAAGCCAACTTCTTGTCAGCCAAGCTGCTCACTGCAAGTTGTGGAGAAGGGCCTACAGGAGTGTGTGGTTTGTGCTACAGCGGACATAAGTATTTTTGCTCCTATTGGAGATCATCTTCATTTTCCAAATACATAGCTTTCTGATCATCATCTGTAGGAGAAATATTGACAAAGGCTCAGAACAAAGTCTAGACTAAAAAAACTCTCTGACAGTGCATTCCACAGGAAGACATGAGGGGGGGGCAGGAACACAACATTTTTAAAACGGAGGAAAATGAGTGAAACTGGTTCCTAAGAGTAATAAAACTCTGTCATTCCTACTGGTTATTTTCTAACCTAATGTTTCCTGAGAGAAGCTGTCAGGACAAAAAGAAATATTCCAATTGCCCACATTAAGGGATGGACACAAGGCCATTGGCTTTGCAAACAAAAGCCAGAAGGATGAAATGCATAAAAGACGACAACATAGCAGGAAGCCACCAGGAAAGTGAAGCCTGTAAACAGGGAACTCAGAGGATGATATATTTTAGAGGGATATATGGGCAGGTTTGTGAAAGGCTGATGTAAGGACATGTCACAAAAAGAATACAAACTGCTCTATGATAACTAGTCCCTAAAGCATTAGGGACAGCTGAAGAACAGTGTACAATGAAAAATTTTGAACAACTAATTTCAGAGCAATTATCTCAAGACTTAAGTTCCGTATTTATTCTCTTTGATAGAAATGACAACCAGATATTCATTAAATTTGTTTTAAACACTGTAATATCAGATACATTTAAGACACCCAAATTTCTCTCTGTCCCATGTTATTCAGCCTGTACTTTTCATGCTGTCAGGACTTATATGGAATAGCAAATAAGGAAATAATTGATATGGCCAGAAGCATATGCAGAGAAACATTTCATTTCATAAGTAACAGGTACTTTACATTTCTGGTCTACAGATGCACCATATCTGCCTTTTTCTCAAAGATCAAGTATAATACACCTAAACAATGAAAATTGTTTTTTTAAAAAACAATTAAAAAAAAAAAAAAACAGGTTTTTTAGATGTTTAGCTTCATAAGCTTACTTACCTCAAAGCTGTAATTTGTCAAGTATGAGAGACCTCTTATTTGAAAAACACATTTATCACTTGTTTCATTTCCATCCATTTGTTCACCTTCTTTCTTCCAGGATAACTGAAAGCATGTTTCTTCCCCGTACACTTGTTGATTTTTGCAGGTAATGTTGACGACATTATCGTCATCCAGATCTAGACACACGTCAGTCACTGACTCTGGTTCTATTTATAAAAGAAGTGTTACTCCTTCCATTCTCATAAGTTGAAACCAAGTATTTTAATAACCACATGGGTTCATGTCTATTTGTTATCTTCTCTCTTAATAATGTCATACAATTTCTTCCTTTGTCATACAATTTCAGTCGCCATTTAACAAGATTAATAAAATCAATGCCGGGTTAATCACAGCCTTATCCAAGCTGGAAAAGCTGTAAAGGGGAGCTGAAACAGCTGAGAGGACCAGAACTCTACCAACAGTCAGGCAGCCAAAGAGAATAAGATGGCAACTTCACCTCTTGCTACTGACATCACTTTCTCATTTCAGGAACATGAGACAACAAACAAAACATGGGAACAAACAAAATTTTCAGTGTAAGTCAGTGTCTAAGTTTCAAAGCTGCTGTAACTTAATTTTCCTATCAGAATTTACTGGTGTATTTTGCAAAAGTATTCTTCTGCTACAAGTGTCACCTTGTCCTAAAACTGGCCTAAAAAACAACAGAAACTTTTTACTTTTTAATGATTATAATGATAATAGCTCTAATTCTGTATGCTGCAGCAAAAGGGTTTGAGACCAGGGACACGGGATCTTTCCCGTGAATGTTTTTTAACCCTTTCAGAAAGTCAGAAAGTAAATAACCTTCAGCATAATGTAGCTTTATTAGCCACATCTCAGTAGAAGGCCACCATAGAAATTTTCTTCAAAATTGCTTCAACTTGCAAGCCAGTATATTAATAAATAAATAAATAAAAAGAAATGATGCAGTTGTTTTTTTTCTTCCTATGAAGAGTTAAGATGTGTGTGGCTTTATGAGCAGATTTCACCTAGGAGCTAGCAGGACATATGGCTTGGCTGGGTGGGTGGCAGGGGCTCATTTTTATGCACAGTGCAAGTTTGTGAGTTTCCTACTCAGCGTGCTACTGAAAAAGCTGTGGCGAAGAGAAAACGAACATTTCTTGAGGGAATGTGTTTGTTGAGGACAGAAAAATATTTTACAAAATGCCATTTTTTCTAGTCCCAAGGAGTTGAGCTCTAATGATATATTCTCCACTTCAAGAAATAAAACTTTTGCAGTATATGTTTGATCATGTTATCTGCTGCTGTATCACCTGGAGAATGTTTAATACCATTAATTCAAGAAGGAAAGCAAAGTCTTACTTCCTCAAAAAATAAGGAAACGGTGTATTTTTTTGTTTTGTTTCTCTAGACCCTTAAACTTGTGTCACAGAACATAATCTCCACCTGAGGTATTAAAATATGAGTATAGCCCCAGAAAGTAGGGACTCCAAAATCTAAATATGCTTATGCTAGATAATCATAAAGAAAAAAAGAAAAAAAAAGATCATCACACTCATATTAGGACTGTTTAAAAATTAAATACATTTTTCAGTTTTGGTTACAGTTAAGTCTCAGATCAAATATATTACATTATCAGTCCATTCATTTACCGGTTGTTTATTTGTTTCCCTTTGGGGCTTCAGGTGATAATTTTGATCTCCATATTGTTCCAAATAGAATCTAAAACTTGTTAGCCCAGTGACCCAGAGTAACAAGGAAATTGTAATGTTTTCATGGATAATATTTAAAACTGGATGCAAAAGCTCTGTATATTCCAAAGAGAGATAGGATTCAAAATTTAAAAGAGTAGCCTGACAGAATTATTTCCCAAAGACCTAGTGAAACACATTTAATAACAACAGCAGTCAGATTCAGCTTTCTTATATACTCCCAACTCTACATACTTTACAGAAGTGCTAAAAGCAATGAAAGATTTTAATTTTTCCTAATATTAGGAAAACAACAATAACAAAACAAAACACACACACAAAAAAAAACACATACATACGCACACACATAAAAAGCCTACCATCACTACCACAAAAATAACATTTCATTTTTCACTAAAAAGTATTTTTTGATTATTCAGTGCAATAAAGAAAATGTCAATTTAGTATCCTAGCAGGTATAAACCATCATAGTTTCCCTGTAGCTGTACCTCTATATGAGATGAGCCTACAGGTGGTGGAACTAGAGCTAAAAAAAAAAAAAAAGGAATGAGAACAGTAAGAGCCCCTACATCTGAAGATAAAAAGGAACAAAAAAAAAATGACTAAAATAACTCCAACCCCCACCCCAACCCCAAACTAATTAAACAGCAACAATAAATTAGGAAGTAGTAATGTCTGCATCAGAAAATCAGGAAATATCTTTAAAATCTGTATTTTCTCAGCTCTTCTTGTAGTTATATTGATAGAACGTGTATGTGAAACAAAGAATCATGGTCAAAGGGATAGGCTTACCATGGAGGACAGACCTTTCTGACAGTACAATGCTACATATGCTTTTTGGCTATAACCTAATGAGGAGTCTTAGAATTTGACTGCACATAGGTACATCCAAACTAACTGAAACACAGTACAGACAGTATTGGTGTGTCCTTGGCCATGCAGTTCTGCTTAGAGCAACCCAGCAGCTACAGAATAGAAGGTACATTCTGCACATCTTTGTAGCTTTCATTCCACAAAGATGTTTTTATTTCTCTTTTTGCTTAATTTGAATGGTCTCTTTACATGAAGACATAAAGCTTTCTAAAGTCTTCTAAAAAAATCCAAATGAACACAGATTTTTTTTGAAAAATCTAGTATAGATAAAAACAGTAAATGAATAAATTAAAAATAGATTAAAATTAAATGATTAGAAATGAAACACTAAGGATATAAATGTTAGTAAAAAAAATCTAATGTTAATCAGTTTATTGAGTAGCAGTAATTACATATATAAAAAAGTCCAATAAGAAAGTACCTATTTCCTGTGTTAGAGTCAACCTTGTCCATAACAGTTAGCAAACAAGACTTACCTCCTGGTTCTGTAATAGAGTAGATTGTCTTATATTTTCCTAAAATTTTCCCATATGTGCCTTCTGTATATGCAGCTACAGACACATTAAATTTGGCATAAGGGTTTAATTCATTACAAGTAAACTCAGTCATGTCATTTGTGCCTTCAAAAAAAAAAAAAGAGATATAGATACAGATGTTAGGAGTGCAGAAACTCTTTCACCTCATCAGAGCTACCTAAAACCACTGTTGTATGCTTCAATTTTAATTACTTTGTCCTAAGGAGTATTGATTGTTTTGTCTTGCTCATTAGTGCTAAATGATGGCTCAGGAAGAAGAATATATATATATATATATATATATATTCCCCAGACAAACAGGTAGGAAGTTGAGGTTGTTTGTTTGTTTTGTTTTACATCCTCAGTATGTCATTAAAACAAACATAATTAAAAACTAACGTAAGACACGTAAAGAGAGGCTAGTACTTTCTTCTGTGTTCATCTTGGGAAGAGGTTACTAGATAAATGTCCAAAGTCACTCTGCACACTGGACAAGCTTGTTCTGGCAATGATGCAGGAGATGCCATCTGCTTTCAGTGGTGGCAAGCGGGACAGAAAGGTATTGCCCGAGGAGCAGCATGAGCAAAGCTACTACCAACACTGCAACTGGGGCTTTGGTGGCCTGGTGAACTGAGAAGCAATGGCTTTTTGATGTTTCTATGAAGCACAGCTGCTTCAGATGGGACCTCCCCACAGCTGAGCATACTACCAAGGTCTCATACATTGGCCAAGCCAGATCAATGACAGAAACAGCACACACCAAAGGAGAGAATGCTTAGTAGAAGATAAGTACCTGGTTTTACCTCTCTAAGCATGACTATGCCACCTTCTGTACTTAGGACTTCCTGACTTTTACATACATTAATGTTACACAGAAGGCAGCTCCCTTTCTGTTCTTGCCACCATTTCAGTAAGTGTACACAGATCTGTAGTCCTTCTTAGAAATTCAATTCCTGTCATCATTCTTGAAGGATGGTTCAGTGTTTTCTTTAGGTTCAGTGTTTCTTTACTAGAACCCGCCAAGCTTACTATGTTAAGCTGAACCAGGGAAGAAAAATCCTAAGGGAATAAAACTGCTAAATAAATAAATAAATAAATAAATTGAAAAGGTTTTCACCTAGAATAATTATTCCACTGCTCCACAAATTTCTGATTTCTGAAAAATTAAAACTTTTAGATGAGAATATATCTTCTCTGAGAATAAATGAGCAAGCTATGGGTGCATTTTCTGAGGCAGACAATGCCATTCTAAAGACTGATCAGGCAACTGATGATCATGTTACATTTTAATAGAAGATACTTGAGAAATGAAGGATAACAGTGATGTCCTGAAATGATAAACTGAACAACCACATAGCTGAACTGGAACAACCTCAAAGTAAAGAAACTTTTAAAAAAGGTTTGTAGAACAACAATAATAATAATAATTAAATGTTTTTACTGGACATTTTTAAGAAATTCCAATATGTTTGGACACTGCATCATGCTTGGTGCCCAGTAAATATTAAAACATGTGAGGAATTATTTTATACCAACAGAGGATATACTTACTGTAAACAGTGCCATTGCAGGTTACAGTATAGCCATGTATAAGAGTCGCTGAAGTATTTTTAAGTGGTCTCCATTTAACTGTTGCATTTCTGGTAAAACTTTGTACTGTAAGATTTTCTGGTGCTTCTGGAGCTGTTTGTTTGTTTGTTTGTTTTAAAAAAAAAAGGGATGGGAGGGAAAAGTTAGAATGAAAATGCAAAATATTCCTTTTTATATCTACTTTAATTAAATTCAATTTCATTGGATATTAAAGCAAGATAGCTATAACGTAAGATTTTGCATAGTCTATTTCATTGAAAGAAATTATACACAATTATAGAGTATATATAACAGCATCAAATTAGAGTAATTTCATATATTTAATCGATTCAGGATATAGGTGAATACAGCAACATCACATCGTACTAAAATTCTTCAACATTTCCAATTATTATACATTGTTTTGATTTCCTTATAATTTTAACCAACTTTAAATTTCTATCCCAAAATTTTCTTTGCTGGTTACTTAATTTGAGGAGATTTTCTGTTTAATTTATAATATAATGCTAAGCCATATCCCAGGACAATGCTGTATAATACTTTGTCATTTTATCTGGAGACATTCTTTGCAATTATTCTATCACCTTTCTTCACAAGAAAGAATTTGATACTTTTTTTTCTCTAAGGCTGCAAGGTTTTTTTTTATTATTTTATTATTATTATTTTGTCTTCATCTTCATTGAAACTTGCTTACATTTTGCCACTTTCTCATCCATAAAAATAAAATGTCACAGTCTCTTAGGGAAGGAGAGGAAGGCTTGAGACTGCAGGTCTGAGTCTGGGGTTGGTGGGAGAAAGGAAACCTGTGATTGTGGTCAAAGAATGACCACAAGGACAGGAGACGGGGTGATAAGAGCTGGAGGAGAACCTGAGACTAGCTGAGCATGTTGCTCAAAATTTATCTTCATCCTCCAGGAAGCATAGACAGTCGGATTTGTAATGGGTGTTTCTAGAAATCTGTGGAATGCAAAACAAAATTAAGCATTATACTTGCCATCATATTCCGTTTTTATATTGAAGCTTATGTTGACAAACTCCATTTCAAAATAATGTACTGTAAGTCTGCAACTGTAATTAAAGTTGGGTAATAAATCCTTCAGTAGCATACAAGATCCATTTAATTGCTTATTTTTTTCTGGAACAATAGACAAAAATATATTATCAATATTTTTCACAACTCTAAAACTATGTTGTATATCTAAAAGTATATCAAATCATATCTAAAAATATATCATACCATCTTAACTGGGATTTGCTCTACTATATTTATCCAACATAATTTTTAGTACACTACCAGAACATCCCAAACAGAAAAGTGTACGACCTAGTGAACCCAAGTGACTGAGTTCTAGGTTCTTTTATATCAATTCAATTTGCATAGCTCTTTACTTTCCATCACTAATACTCATATTTTTATATCCCTTTTATATTGTGGACCCCAAAGCTGCACACAGGACTCAAGGTGAGGCCACACCAATGCAAGGTAGAGAGGGACAATCACTTCTTTTGAGCGATTAGCTATATTTTGCTTAACACACCCCACAATACGGTTGGCCCTTTTGGTGACCAGGTCATGTTGCTGACTTGTACTGAGCTTACCATCAATCCAAACACCAGATCCCTCTCTGAAGGGTTGCACTGCAGCAACTTGTCCCCCGGACTATACATACATCTAGGATTACACCATCCCAGGTGCAGAATCCAGCATTTGCTCTCATTAAATTTCATACAGTTGGTGATTGTCCAGTGCTCTAATCTATCAAGATCTCCCTGCAAGACCTCTCTACCCTCAAGGCAAGTGACAGCTCCTCCAGTTTAGTATCATCTGCAAACTTAGCGTGCACTCAACTCCTGTGTCCAGGTCATTATAAAAACATTGAAGAGAACATTCATCGGGAATTTTTCTAGGACACGAGGATGCAGAGCATGCGTATCTTCTTTACCACACTATTTGCATTTAAGCCAATGTTTTCTCAGTCTCCAAGGCTGGCAAGCTCCAAGAGTAGAGTGCCTGTACTCTGGTGTCCAGGAGCCTGCAGCGCCAGCTGCCCACTTAGTCTGCAAGGGAGCAGCTCACAGGAGACACTCAGATTTCCAAGTTCTCAGCTCCCCTTCAGGCCTTCAAGCAGGAGATCAGCGTCTCCAAAAGTCTGCAATTTGTGAAGCTGGTATACTCAGGCTTGAGTATATCAAGCCTGAGTATACTTGAGTATAACCTTGGTATACTGAGCTCTCTGGGCTTGAAGTCTCCCCCAGACCTTCTGCAGTGTGTGGAATGGTAGTCCCTAACCTGCCCACCCCAGAAATTCTGAATATCTCTTCCCTCACACTGCCAGTCTCATCCAAATGCAACATCCACATTGCTTAACAAATAAACAAATTAGCACTTAAAATTATGTTAGAAGTGTCTTACCTTCTCCACAGATAACTCTCACATTATTACAGGCATCTGGGCAGTCTGTACATGCGGAAGTGTCACTGAAACATAACTGTGCAGACCTGCTTTCAATAATCCTATGTCCTAAAAAATACTTGTTTTCATCTAGAAAGGATTAATATTAAATATCAGTACCATTAGCTATATTTAAATATCAATTTATTCTTTTATATTTGATAGTTTGTTCTGCAATATGAAGGTACAATTGGCACAGAATGATATGCCAAGAATATAACAACAAGCTGAAATTTAAAAATAAAAAGTATTCATGAGGCAAAAACAATGTTTGCATTCAAATCATAAATGAAAATTTTAATTCAACAAAAGCAATAACATTAGTGAACAAAATATCCAACATAAATAGTAGGTTTCATGTGCTGGCCAGCCTTGTTATTGCTAGCCTTGCTGCATATGGCCTATGAAGTTCACTTTTCCTTTACAATGAGGAAGTTACATTTTTTACATGAAAACCTCTGACTTATTCTCTGAAAAGACATGAGTAAATTATGAAATTCATGAAAGCTGTATCATTGAATATAAAAAAAAAAAATACTAAATTAAAATCTATACCTACCAGGTGGAATAGGCATAGGAATAGCTTTTTCACTGCAGCTTTCAAATCTAGATATAACTTTATACTGATGGCATCTGTCTAGTTGTTCTGTGTACGTGCTGGCATTCACTTGTATCTCAGGTTTATCACTGCTCCATATAAAGTATTTTCTGTTCTCTTTGGGATTTTTCAGTGTAACTTCAACCTTGTTAGTCTCATTTGGTATGTTTTCTAAGTGGTAGGAAAAATTATCATCTAAAGAAGAAGGATAAAGAAACAAATAATAATTTTATGTCAATTTTTAAGAACTCTTCTATGTTTTATGGTATCCTAGCATAAGATGTGTTTTAAGAATCAGTAAGCAGAGCAAAATTGCTTGCTTTATTTTATTTTACTTTTACCTTAAAAATACTTCATTTAAAACAGAAAATTTCCTTAGGAAAACATTCTTTTAAATCATTCTCTAGTAAGGAAAACCAAAGAATTAAAAAGGTTAACATTCCAGAACTATGTTGTTGTTGTTGTTGTTATTATTATTATTATTATTATTCAAAATGTCAATTCAAAATGAAATATTTTATTTTAACACATTAAATCCTTTGTTTCTCTGGAAATTTTAGATTTTCTCATTCAAAACATTTCATAACCATTAAACAAATAAAAGCCACTTCTGAAAACTGGAGAGGGGACAGCTCTCTGATTTTGAAGAGAGAGAAACCAATATCCAAGCTCTGGATTTACTATAGTTATGAACAGCAGTTTGCACCATGTGATTATCAGCATTATGGGGAAAAATTAGAGAGGGCCTAGTTGAATGAAAGCAGATCTCTTCCGCTGCCTTTACATCAACAGTGTAGTTCAAAGGCAATTCAACAGAACTCTAAATGAAGATGAGAAGACCAGAACTGTTAACTTTAATGCAAATCTTTCAGAAGCATGAGACAGAAGCCTTTATAAAGCAAAATGAAATGGTAACTCATTTGTTTTAGTGATCAGTTTTCCCTGAGTTTACTGATTTGTTCAAATATCAGGGCTGAGATAAATAAGGGGTTTGGTTCTTACCACAAGGTTCTGCAGTTGGCACTGGGGGACTTACTATAAGAAAAGAAAACAAAATGAAGGTGTACTTCAGCAAGTATGATTTTCACAGAGCATTAGAGAAAGACAACTGGTACTGCCTGAGCTGGTACTCTTCATTCAACACATTACAAATAATTGTATTCAGCACCCTCTCATATTTCAAGAAGGGAGTAAATATCAGCTACATACATACCAAATTTTTTACAAACTATTTTAATCATGTGCATTTTGCCATTCTTCATACCAAACTGTTTTTTCATAACATATCAGCATACAAAATTACACAAGAATATTCCAAAAGCACACGTTCTCATGGTTGTATGATAAGCTACAGCAGTTTGCTGGGATACGTATGCTATAGAGTGCCTAAGCAAACAGTTTCCAATGTCACCAAAGAAACAAAACTTGCCTAGTTTATGTATAGTTACTCTTGTATCTGGAAACAGACTAATTCAAGAGTACAGATCGTTTTACAGCCACTGTTACACTGCAATATCCAGAAGAAATTAACAGCTGGTATTTAGAAAATCTGTACAGAAGCTTGCACAAAGAACTTCATCCTGCAACCAATTATTTAAAATATGCTACGGTATGAGTACTATCAAAAGACAGATATCTGATTTTCTTCACAGAAGAAATGCCTTGGATTTGTCTCCTCCCTCTGGCCTAGGAAACGGATGGCTGAGCAGTGCCCCTAATGAGAGGGTAAGCTAAGAGGGGCTATGGAGAGTTGCCAAGATGGCTCAAGGCAGGTGACGCACAGGTAGAAGCTAAGCTCGGTCAATGAAAGAAGACAGCTAATGGCAGCCTACAGCTACTTGCAGAGCTGTTTGAAGATAATAGGAGTCAAACACCTGGGTGTACTTTACTCAAACACACACACACCTCAATGATCTCAAAATTCCTTACAGCACAATTGCAACAATACGTGTAAACACTTCATACGCTAGGTCCCAAGAAAATATTAATGCTGAGTGAAACAACAGGGAAGCCATTGGAAAACAGAAGTGCACAGGTCGCTGGATGTAATCTCATGTTTTTGTTGCTTGAGCAAACTTTTATGAGTATCAAGCGGAGTAACTGAGTAATTACTCCCCCTGACTGAGTAATTGGACAGATTCACTTTCCTACCATGCCACTCCATGGAAATAGTTTATGTTTTTCACTTCCTTGACAAGCAGTAAATTTGGTGTCTCTAATCCTACTCTTAAGCTATTAGTAATATTCCTTTAAAAAAAAACACCTTAAGTTTAATGCAGTTGTACACCTACTTGCATACCTAATTTGTATGACTTAAAAAATATATATAAAAAATATATATCAACATTATTTCCCTCATTCTAACACATTTTCTGTGGTTGCAGTACCATAATTGTGATAATTGTGTGCAAGTTTGTCACCTATTGTGTGATTGGGGGTGATCCCAGTGCTTGCTGGCATGCTGACTGGTGAGGTGGTGCTGTGCAAGGATGTTGTTTTGTTATCATCTGTAAGGAAATAAACAATACATCAACGTTAAAAAAGTAAAATTCACTATTTCATGTGACTACATCATCAGTAATGTCTTACGCTACACTTCCTCCTCCCCCTTTTTTTCCTTCCAGGGTAAGTTAGAGTGCTGAAAGAAAGATCATGTTCATATATCCAGAAAATGAGAAAATAGTTTATATAAAGAAAAAGCAAGCTTTTAGGAATATACCATTTACTAATGAACTTTGACATGTACAGGGACATTTTTTTCTTTTTCTTTTTTTTAGGCATAATTTCTGTTGGAGTCAACAGCGTAGAACAGAACAAATTAAGAATTACCTTAGTAATTGTTATCTAGGAACTAAAACATTCTGCTGTGTTCTGACAGTACATCACAATTACGAACAGTGCCTGGGTTCTTTCAGAAACAAGCAATCTAGTAATGCTTATTTGCCAGATAAGATACGTTGCTTGTTATATCACTTACTATATCTTAGTGTTTATCTTCCTGCTTATAAGCCTTGGGCAGGTTTCTCTATTCTCTTAGGTCCGTTCCATTCTTGCTTTGGCAACAACCTCGTTGACAGTAGTAGGAGTTTTGATACTACTGAGGTAACTACAAGACTTGGCCATCAGATACCAGATCCTGAATATAATTTATTTGGCTCTGGCCACTATGCTGAATTGCAGGTACCTATTCCATTTGATGAACCACAAACTGGAAAAGGCTACCCTGAGGCTAAATTACTCAGTTTTCCCCTACAGCTCAGAGGGCAGCGTGTGACACCTAAAAGAACTTGGCAAACCTGATGAAGCATGACTGAAGGCAGTGGGAGTGCGTGTGGTGAGGGCAGCAGGGCTGCTGCGTGGTGAGTTGCTGGGTCCCGTGGCTGGGTCAGAGCCTGTGTGCATGGAGAGGTGTATGCTGTCTGAGGGGAAGACACCTGTGGCAAGAAGTACGGCGGTTTCATTAGTGTTTCGGAGGTCGCCCACTCACAGAAAGAAGCAAAACTGCAAACAGCACAGGATGGCCCCACTGGGAGCTCTCTTGCACTGAGGCACTGTGAGTTTGGAGCAATCAAAGGTACGCTGAATGCACAAGGGTCATGGTGTAAGGGAAAACAACAGGTGGCAACCGAACATCCAGTAAGTGTAACCCGTTATGGCACGGACTGCACATCTTCCATAGTCAATGCTAGTTTTTAAAATACACTCAGGTACATGACTCAGAACCAAACTGGTTTGATATTCTTCCCTCTTAAAAGAGTGTATTTCATTTCACTGGGCTGAATGAAAAAGCATTATATGTATTACACACATTACACAAGACAACTACACACAGGAAATGGAAAGAAGAAACAACCAGAAAAAAGTCTCAGTGAATTTCTTATTGTAAATTTAAAGTTTCTTACCAGTTGTTGACTCTCCCTGAACTCCTGGAAAAGACAAAGAGAAAATGTGTAAATTACATTTTCAAGGAATCACACGCAAATATATGAGATTTAAAAAAAAACAAAACAAAAACAAAAACACATTATTTTCTCCTATCAGCTGAGCTTTCCCCAGGGAATTACTTATTCTAAAGTAATATTTAAAGATAAGTAGCAACTACTAGACCCCCAAAACATCAAGTATATATGTAGGCTGTTATTCCATATTAGAAGTCCCATTTCCTTGAGCAGGGAGTCTGTGTTGTGCATCCTGAAGGATGGACATAGTTTCATGAAGTCTGCAGCAGATGCTGGTTCAGCTGAAACAGAAGAGCAGCAGTGCCACGGTCCTGACTTCACGGTTACCTTCAGAGGTGCTTGGAGGTGAGAGTGACGTGGAGCGTGCAGGTGGAGGAGACGTAAGGGAGGGGGGAGAGCTGGCAGGTGCCAGATTTTCATCTCCTGCTAAACAGTGAGGAAAAAATATCATTGGGTGAGTAATGTGTGAACATGAGAAGCTCATTGCAAGCAGAAAGACTACCAGTTGCCTTCTGAATCAAATGCCTCCCTCTAGCACTGGCAAGAACAAGTTTGCATTGCCCTCCAGTTCCTGCACGGACCGTGTAACACACCTGCTTGGACTTATCCCAAGGGTATGGCTTACAATCAGGTCTGCAAAACCATGAAACCAAATTCCTACCCATTTCTCTGGGATGCCTCTGTGGCAATGAGATTCGACAATCCTTTAGCAAGGTAGGGGGATGTACTGGTCTCAGGTGTTTGAAAAGACCAGCTAAAAGGGGTGAGTTAACACCCAGCTTGCAAAAAGCACGGATTGGGGCTGTTTTGTTTCATGCTATTGAGCTGGGAAGGACCTTCTTCCCAGAGACCCTCAGATACCGCTGTGGCGCCTGAGGTAACTGCAGGTAAGTACCGCCGTGACAGCTCAGTGTGACACTCTCAGCTGGGAGCTCAAGGGCAAGGGGTGTCCCTAAGGAAAACATGACCCCATAACAACAGCATGTTGTAGCTGGAACTGTAATTGCTTTCTTTAAAACGCGTGCTTCAAATTTCCACCTTTCATTTAATTAAAATAAATAAATAAAACCACATATGCCATCATATTAACAAATTTTGCTGCAGTATAATTGGCTTCACCCAACATAAATCACCAGATTGCTTTAACAGTGATGAAATTAATGTTTGATAGAAGTAGATGTCACTTCAGCTGAAACAGAAGAGCAGCAGTGCCGTGGTCCCAGTTTTCAGTATTACCTTTAGTGGTGCCTGAAGGTGAGAGTGACATGGAGTGTGCAGGTGAAGGAGACGTAAGGGAGGGAGGAAAGCTGGAAGATGCCCCATTTTCATTTCCTGCTGTTTAGTGAGGAAAAAATATCACTGAGTGATCAATGCATGAAGGTGAGAAGCTCATCTGCATTAGAAAAAGGGCAGTAGTTTGTATGACTTTCTCTAAACCATGCTTCTTAGGACAGGTGAGACTGGGGGGTACTTACATGGCAATTTCATACTTATTGATGCATTTTGCAATAGCAAAACCAAACCCCTCAAAATCTTTCCCTTCATCACACAGCAGCGTGTACATGTAACATCAACAAACAGAGCATGATTTTGCTGAATGAAGAATGACTCCATTAGCAAGAAGAGACACCAACACTAATTCTCTACTCAATACAAACCTTACCTGTCTATAATCCTCACTATACAAAAGCCAGTAATCCAAGGCTCGTTATTCCTAAAAGACCTTTACTTTACCTAATATTCTTCTCTAAACCCCAGCACGGTTCCTGAACCATCCTGGTGATATTAAAAATTCCTCTAGAGAGCTCTGTCTCCAGGTTAACCTCTCATAAACTACCTCCTGATTTCAGCTGGGAGTTACGCCCTTTTCACGGCTATAAAAATA
Source organism: Nettapus auritus (assembly GCA_011076525.1). Lineage (NCBI taxonomy): Eukaryota > Metazoa > Chordata > Aves > Anseriformes > Anatidae > Nettapus > Nettapus auritus. Next base: position 6,497,464 of record CM021772.1, read on the forward strand.
ACTCTCACTTTTACACTCCGTTTTGAAATCCTGACCCCAAACATTCTTAATTTGTGTAATTTGTGTAATGTGAAATTTCGCTCAGGATAAAGGGAGACAAAAATAAATGGCTATGTCTGGAACCAGGAGAGTAAGGACAACTCGTAGGAGTGTCCACCATCAGAACAGAAGTTTGTTCTCATCACGGTATCTCTTACTTATTTAGAGGATTAGAATCTTCCTCTTTGATATACGAATTTTGAAAGCCACACTCGCTTCCTGAAGCCATCTTTCTCTAACACTATTGCCAGGCTTTCAACAAGGAGAAAAATTCCACTTGTTCACATACTGTAATTGCCCACAAAATTTCATTCACTCATGTCTCTTCCTTTCTTGCCCTTTTTCTACTAGTTCTCCTTCCCTGTGTTCCTGTTACAGACAAGAAACAAAAGCACAGGTGATCTTCATATATCGCTTCAGTGTCTGAAATCTCAGGTAAGGACTGGAAAGTTGTTAACAGGAATTGTATAATCTACCTATATGCATTAAGCTGCCAAAGAACCACGTAAAGCTAATGTGTAATCATATTTGCCATAATCAATTTAACCTCAAAGTATCTTCACATATTTTTAAAATTCAGTGTTTGAAAGCTGGCAGTTGGTCACTTTCAGTTTCACAATGATTTTTCTTTCTTCAACCTGCTTACCAGCTGAAAAATCAGTAATTCCCTTTCCTTCCCAGATCTGACTTCAGCACATAAATCATACCTCAAGCCCAGAATTAGCTTTCTGTAAGCATCTAGTTTAAATACAGTGCGATGTTTATTGCTTGCTCATGGTGACAGATACTACGTGCCACACATGATCACAAAACTGTTGAGGTTGGAAGGGACCTGAAGAGATTGTCTGATCCAATCCTCCTGCTCACACGTGGGTCAGCTCTTAGAACAGTTTGGAAAATAACCATCCTAGATCACCCTTACCCTTTTTTCCTCTAAATAACAACTGGCATTTTAACAGAACTTCATGGTAGTTTTGTGTCATTCTAAGCAGTTTATAATTATCCTGTTCTTCTGTGGTTCAATTATATAATTTTCATAGCAATGGAATAGGATGCAGTTAATAAAAATTCAGTAGGTGGCACCAGAACACTAAAAAAAAACACCTCTCAAACAGCAAAGGTATTGCAGTAACAGCAAGATACATTTCCCCATATAAAATTATACAGGGATATTAGATAAAATGAAGGGGAAAAAAATTAAAGAAGGATCCCAACACACCAGACTGTATTTCTCCAGTATTATTGGACATGTTGCTAAAATGAATTTAGTTTTCCCCAAATGTCCCACAGCTATCAAATATGTCAGATCTAACCTCTGGGTAACAAAGTTACCTGCGAAGTCACAGCAGTCTGCTCATGCTTAAACTCTAAAACACGTACCTGGAAACTTAAAGGTTCAAATCTGAGAATATCTTTAATAAGGATGTTCAGCCCCCAGAAAACATCATGTGCAGAATGAAAGCCTGATGATTACCGACTAAGCAAGCTGGTCTATTTCCTCGCATCTTAAACTGCACCCAGCCATAAGCCATTTTAAGATAATATACATAGGATAGTCTCAGACATTCCAAGTGCAAGAATTAAAGTACGTAAAAAGTTGCTAATACAAAAGATGTATGCAAGCTTCCCTTCACCTTCTCTTGATTTGACCACTGGCTGGTTCCTACTGACTTACCCAAAAGACATGACCTAGCAGTAATGTTGGAGCAGTTCTGACCTGGGCTGAGTGCCCTACAAAAAGATACCACCAGCACGTACAACCAGCTTTTCTTCTCTCTAACGTTTCTCTATTGTTTGGCAGACGAAGTGCAACTGCTGCTTAAAAGAAAGGTTTGAGATGAGATGACAGGTTCTCAAAGGAATACTCCTAACTTGGAGAGCTAACCCAGCTTTCTCCTGAAAGCCTGAAGGCATGCAGGCCCTGAGATTGAAATATGGGACTACTATATTTTGAAGAAGCCCTTCAGTGTTCAACAAGAAGAGTAAATGGAAGAACTATAAAAGAAATCAGGCTGAAAATAATGATAATAATTAATAATAATAATAATAATAATAAATCTTAATCTCCAAGCTGAACAAGCTGTGAGGCACATTTGGAGGTCCAGGAGCAGCTGTATCACTGATGCAGTCCTGACTCTGCACCTGCTTCAGTGAACCATGGTTGCACCCTTATCAGAAGTTAATGTTTGCTGCTGCTCTCTAAGGAAAGACAGAATAAAGTGCAAACACTTTCCATTTGGAAGGGCCAAGCAACCCAAGAGCAGACAACTCAGGCCTAGGATATGTTAAAAGATACTGTGTTTCAAGTTAGTCCAGGGTATGATCTTCTCAAGCAGAAGGACGCACCAGCACATACTTCCTGCGCTTGCGTGTTATTAAAGGAAACTCCAAGTGATAAGATAGTGAAACTGGAGAATCTGCATTAAAAGCCTAAAAACATGACCATGTTTTTTGCCCATAAAAATGTCTTAACTGATGACAGGGAACATGCCTTTTAACTACATTCTGCTTCTTATGTTGCACAGTGGGTAAAAGGGACCCAGTTTTCCATTTCCTGCTGCTCTAGGCAGGGCACTGAGCTTGCGGGCAGGGATTTCAGGCAGCTTCTCCCGTGCACACAAGTGCTGCTGTACTGCATCCCGTACTGCACACGACACAGAAGAACGAGGAGAAAGAGGGTCCCTTTCTGCTGATAGCGTATTTAGTATTTTATCTACCATGGTACCATACCTATCGGCTCTTCACAACCAGCTGCACTCTGCGTGACATTGCTAGACCCGGGGAGGGGCAAAGGAAGTCATTCTTCCTCTCAGCCTCATGTCTGCAGAACTGTTGGCTGCCAGGTTTCTCGCTCAGAAAAAGCACGTAGCGATTCTGCAGAGCTGCCGCCCTTTTCCCAGGACCTCCTCACCCTCTGGCATATTGGACAGACCCCAGCATTCCCCACCAAGCAGGACTTCACACTAAACAGCCAGTGGAGGTCCAGAATTGGTCTACCCTCCTTTTACAGCTGAACAGTACTGCTCTGCCTCCGCAGGGTCAGGGCTCTTCGCATCTGCACTGAAAGCAACAGGATGTGGTCTCCTTGTTCAGATGGAGTAAAGCTCTTTGAGGGGGTCTTCTAGCAAACAGCACAGACATTAGTCAGCTCCACTGCGAGCCAATGCTAAATTGCAAAAAAAAAAAAATAAAATAAAAATAAAAGAACAGTTCCTGGTGGGAGGTAAAGGGTGAGTAAGGCAAGGAACTACACAAAATGTTGCCAACATCCATTCTTTGATTTATTTTTAAACTTCAAGTGGGATAGGATGTAATTCACACCTCTTTTAAGGCTCCTTTCCGCTGCCAGAACCAGCTGAAGGGACCTTGAAGTAAATGAGCATCAGGGCCAGAGATGTTACTGCTTCTTTTTGCCACAAACACAAAATGAAGGGATCCTTTGCTATTTTATAAAAAAAACTGGGCAAACCTCGGAATAGGCTTGAAAACACCTCAACACCTGAGTAACTCTGCACCACAGAAGACCCCTCAGGTTTATAAGAAGGATCACGTGTGCTGAAGTGCTTTCATAATCACAGAGTGCAGAACTGAACTTTAGTCTTTATCATTATCTGTATTTGGGGAAGAAAAAAGTGTTTCTGTTTTCTGGGCAAACTGCTGCTCTTTGAAAATTGATTAAAAGAAAGCCATGTGAGGTTCACACACAAAAAATACGCAAAATTTTGCATGTCCTGAGTTAAAAATCAATCAATAAATACTCATTTAGGATTAACATGTAGAAACTTTTCTGTTTCCAACTGGGACATTTCAGATGGTCCTAAAAAAAGTGCCTAATATTTTTTCATTGCAGATTTATCAACGAAAGCACTTCAAAATAATCCATATTCTTACCTGATGAAAAACTCGATAGCACTACAGCAGTCATAGGAATGATATAAATTTACAGCAGCTGAGAATTAATACTAAGCAAATGTTATAAATTCTATTCCCACAGGACATATTTGCAATATTTATTTTCACCAGAAATTTGGGATAAATAGTTGAAACTGTAAATTTTAATCTAACAGAAGTTCTGAAATGGTTTGATTGAGAAAAGCCGATTGTTTCCATTTGGCACCAGGCTGTAAGTGTTCATTTGAATTCTCCAAAATTATAATTAAAATAAACAGTTTCAGTGTGAGTTTGTCAAAATGTTTCCTTTCACACAAGTCCATTAATAATTGTCCCCAGTGTGACTCCTTAACACGCTGCAATCACAGTGTAAGAACCTGATCCCGCCACTCTTTCCTACCACAGGCACCTCTCGGAGGAGCCTTTGTCCTTCCCAAGACCCAGGGAACCTTTGCTCCGACCTGAATTCCATCATGAAAGGCGTAGTCTTCCTGCAAACCGGGTCTCAGGAATAAATACAGGCCTATACTACGACTAAATATAGTCGTAGTATATGTAGTACTGTAGTAGTAGGATGTAGTACTGTATTTTTAATGAAAATTGACCTTTAAAATCAATGCTTTTTCTTGCTTGCCTACACCCTTCTTGCTGTCCATCTTCCAGAATGGGAGTTTCAGAGCCAACTAGAAGAGCTAAGCAGCAGTTACAGCATTAGAGAAGGCAACAAATTCAAATCGGCAGAAATCTAGTATGAGGGCAGGAGGTGGAATTAAGAAGAACTTATAGCTGGCAGATACAAGAATACAATACCGCGTTCCACAATGTTGCAGACTTCGGAAAGAGGGGGAAGGACAAACATCAAAGTTTGTCAACTCTGCTATTATACAGAGCCTGTCTTAAGGAAAGAATAAGAAGAAAAGCATACAAATGCTGAAATATTTTCTCAGCTAGGCTGAAATTAAATTTCAAAAATAATTTCAAAACCAGAATTTTCTGATTCCACTTATACAGTGTAAGAGTTTAATTTTCCTAGAGAAAAGTAAAAATGCAAAGACAGAAATTTCCCTCAAGAAATATTACATTTATAGAAGCAACATTTGTTAGAAACGATACCTGGAATTCCAAAAAAACATAAACCTGGAGTAGAACATGAACCAAAGGCAACAATTCAAATTCATTTTGCCAAGTACACACCTCTTGCAAACTTAAAATAAATACCTAGAAATACCAAGAATTTATCAAGCAGAAGAAAGGCATTTCTATCAATTGCACCGTATTTTAAATGACATCCTCAGTCTTCATAGGAATACTTTAACTACAGTAACCCACTTGTTCGACTACAGCTAACAACGCCTTTGATGCTCTGTGGTTTCTCTCATGCTGTTTACTTCTGTTTTTCTTCTACAGAACCCTACTCAAAAGGAAGAGGGTGCAGCATACTGTGGTTTAGAGCTTAAGCACTTCCAAATGGTGAAACTGTGTTACCATAGCACCCACATGCTCAAGCAATCAGACCTATCTCAGTGCTAAACCACAACTTCTCTAGTGCAGTCATGAAATTTCCCTATTAAACTCCTTTTCACCAAATTTGCATTTATAATTATTTTTAGTTGTGCAAATTAATTAATGTGATAGGCTGCTTTGCAGGGAGAATGTGCAATGACGTGAATTGTCTGCAAGAGGGAAGAATATCAAATCCTGATGTAACAGTTAATTCAGCTGTGAGACGCTGGCTACCATCCACAGTCATTAAGAAACACCTATACCTGAGGAACGTTAACATTGGCTGTCATACTTGCTTGGTAATTTCGTGATACGTACAAAAGAAAAAACGTGCTAATGTTGCTTTGCCTTTTGTATATTTTCAGTGCTTGTGCATGTACAGAGCCAAGAGCCAGAGTACATGTGCTAAACTTACTGTATGTCAAGCAGCAATACCTAACCTCCGGTATGACTCTCCTAGCTCCATATCCACCATGAGCAGAAAGAAACACTTGATCCAAACTGTCGGCTTAATGACAGACAGGCTGGTCCTGGCATTGCTGAGTGCATATTGTTTATGGCAAACAGAAGAAAGGAAGGACATGCAACTATCGCACTCTCTTCTCAATTTCTGTGCCCATGTTTTTGCAATTGCCTCCTCTACTAGTTCTATGCATTCAGCACAGCTGAAGGCAGATCAGTTCCCAAGATTTTTGACCACAAAAAGAAGCTGCAACTGAGAACTGGCTGACTACTGGCAAGAGTGCGAGCTGAGGGCAAACTTCTTTATCTTGGACGATCTCATTGGACTTTGGCTTATTTAAATATCTGACTTACTTCTCTATCCACCTCTGAGCTGCTTCAAGATAAAAGTGTTATGCTGTATGGCAGACATCTTCCTGACTACAAATTGCTTTTTACATGATTTTGACAGCAATAAAAAATGAATGGGTCCTGGAAATGTTTCTGCAAACTCTCTCTAATCAGCTCAAATGACAAACCATAAACAGTTTAAATTCATACCGTATGAATTGCAGAATTTGAGCCACTGATAATCTAAAATCAACCAAAATCATAAATCTCCCATTTGTTATAGGTCTGTTGGCAGGAAGCACTTTGATCAACTGCTCTCTATGTACAAGGACTATTATTTCAGTGAGGTGAAATCAGTGAGTTTTAATCAATGAATTAAAAAAAAAAAATGTAGGTAGCAGTTTTTAAAAATAAACGAACATTTATTTCAAGAAGTTATACCCATCTATGAGTTTTTACTCTACGCAATAATATTTTTCTCTGATCAGTTGCTGTGTTAAAGACCCAAACACATATAATGCGGCTAACTTTCCTAGGGGTTCTAAGGGAGGAGTGTAGCTTACAGAGATAAACGGATAATTTTCAGGTGCTCTGAACATTTATGTCTCCAACTGGCATCACCTGGATTGCAAACACTCAGCTCTCCTACAAAATAGGATCAAAGTACAATCAAAAATGGAAAGAAAGCTCACAGGCTGCGAAAAGACATTTCCTTCAACATTTCCAATAATGTTTCCTTTAATTTTATTTTATTTTTTTAAACTTCAGAAGTGTGTTGTATTTAGAGCCAATAAAGAATTTTAGATAGGAGACTAACTTTCAAGGCAAGGTTGCTTCCTACTAATTTAATTTCATTTATAATGCAGGAATATCAATGTTTGTCAATCACAAATATAACTGCTTGGTGCTGTGTTCTGTGGAGGTTGTGTACAAGAAGTTATGCCTGCAAAGTTTGCATTTAGACATAATGGAAAAAAGGAAAAGAATATTTATAGTTTTACGAAGGAAAAAAAAAAAAAGAAAAAGAAACAGAAAACTTGTCCCAGGTGTTTACAAGATCCTTAACTAAAGAAGAGATGCATGAAACAGAATAAAGATGTTCCTGTTGAAAACCCACCGCTAAAATTTCATTTTTTCCAGTGATCTGGCATTCGGCTTCCTGCTCCAAGCTTAACAGGACCCTCAGCAGTTCCTATGCCCCATGAGCCAACGTCCCAGCGAGACATCACTAATCAGCAGTGCTCCAAACTACCCTGCTACTCTCAGTCACCTCCCATGACCCAAATTTCTTGCAGCATTAATAGAAGATCCTAACCAGAACTGGTTAATAGACATCTAGCTTCTGTTCCTTAAGAGGACAGAGAGTACAGAGAAATAAAAGTTCATCTGGCTCAGTGGAGAACCATTCCCACGCCAACTCTGCCTGCTGGGCAGCTCCCTTGCCCACCCAGGGCTGCCAGCTGCAGCCCTCAAACTGTGTTTCAAGGGAGAGTGATTTTACTTGGTGAGTATCATCACTTTTTCTTTCCTTTTTTTTTTTTTTTTTTCCCCCTACAGGCATTCAGGCCAGAAACGACCAGCAAAGTCAAATGAATACCATTCAAAGCCACTACTGAATACCGTTTTGGTTGTTCATAAAGTACTATGACAAACAGCATTCACTGATCAACAGCTAAGTCAACCGTACGCTTGTTAGGGTACAGTTTGAAGTGCAGTAAAACAGTTACGCATAATGTTAATAGGAAGCATCATTTAAGGATCAGATTTTACCACCGTTACACACACAAAAAATGATTTGAAAAGTAAATTTTTCATTGAAGCATATCAACATCTTTTAGAAAAACTGTCAGTTAAAAATTATTTAACGATGTTCCCTATGTAAAATAATAGGGAATCATTATTATTTTTAATGTGAAAGCAGACATTTACCAGTATTGAAATTAGCCAGAACTTCCAGTGTTTGATGGATAACCTGAAATGCATCTTGTACTCAGCTAGCATGAGGACAGTTGGGTCTGTGCCCTGCTCAGTGATTACACAGACACTGCTTCAGGTTTACTACTGTGTGAGCAGTCGGACATAGCCTCCATCTCTGTGCCTCTGTAACATCACCTGCAAAGTGGAGACAATGGCACTATCCTACTAAACTGGCATACTGTGGTCAGAAAATCATTGTCGTTAAAAATCATGAAGTTTGCAGTCAAACCTGACAGTGCTCTAAAAAATAAATATGCTCAGACCTGTCTGATGGCACGAACAGGGAGAGCCGTGAGACTGCAAAGAGAGAAACAAACTTGAACTCCCCAGAACGCCATGCGCGTACGTACAAAATCTCACTTTATCTCAAAATCTGGATTGCTCTGCCCCTTCAGGAAAGCTGAGCTAACACTCAGGAGAACGGACCTGTGATTTGTGTCGCAGCAGAAGCAATGGTGAGGAACAGCTTACACAGCAGTGCTGAGCACCCACAACTCCTCCTAGAGTCAGTAAAAACTTTGAGTGAAAGAGGTTTCTCAATCCCCTTTCCCTCGACTTTTTTTTTTTTTTTTCCTTTTGAAACATCAGATTATCAAATTTGGTGCCCAACCCTGGGCAGTTATGTGCATTTTAAACCTGACCTGTTTTTTCTTGCTCTTTTTTGCTATTTTAATTAAAGCAATTTAACCCGCTACTTTAACCTACCAATTTATCTGGGAATCATAAGAAGGGGGTGGGGGTGGGTGGGTGGAATAGTTCATCTGATTTTGCTTTCAGTTCTGCGCTGGCCATTCTTTTCTAAAAGACAATGTGTGCTGAAGATGTCAGGAGATGAAAATGCAGGCTCAGAACGACTCCACTGGGCTCACAGGGATTGCGGTGCCCAGTATTCTAGCAAAGAACCTGTGAAAGCTAAAGCTCACATTTCTCAGGATGCGAACGAGACTAATTTCAGTACTTTAAACAATTCAAAGCAACAGAAACACAGTCTATGTTTCTTTCTTCTGTATGCAGCAAGTAATTTTTATTAGCGTTTCATAAATCTTTGCTTTTTGTTTGTTTCTTTACTACAATTTTGTAACCTAAAAATGCTAAGTGAGTGGTCTGGGAATGAAAATTAAAATCAAAGATACTAGGTAAAGAATGCTGGACAAAAAAAAATATTTAGGAAAAGAGTTTTGTTGACTTTTCAAAGTATAGGGACCCAGAGAAAGCCCTCAGGCCGAAGCCAAGAGAACATTCAATTACATGCTCCAGATAATTTAAACTCTTGATTTAGACACAGAAACGCACAGGCCAGGAAATTTAGCAGACCTGTAAACGTTTCTGATGCCTAATAAAAACAAAGATGCATGTAGTGGCAACTATGCATCTTACAATAGCAATCCACTTGGAAGTGGGAGGTCAGAAAAACGATGTGAGCAGGAAAATGAGTATCAGGTTGTATACAGACATACATCAGACAGAGCACCGCGGAAGCAGCATGTATAATGTCTCCTGTGAGGACAGATGGAAAAGCTGACACAGAAAGACACGGAATGTGTACATGTGGGTAAGATTCTATTCTTTGAAGGTCTATAGTTTTCCAGCATTTGGTTGAAATAGCAATGAATTTATGACCACTTGACCTGTAAAATTAACTGCTTTTTCCTTTTTAACTAAGGGAATGTATCAGAATTTTTTCAGATTAAGACACTTGCAGAGTTTACTGAGCATCCCTACAGCCACAGAAATGTGACTATAACAAAGCAAAAAAGGACTAAAAGTTCTGATAAGTGTTCACTTCCACACCCAAATTCATCAACGCCTTCAGTAGGAATTAAGCCCACAGTTTAAATTAAGACGATGTTCTGAATGAGGAGTGCCACAAAGTCTGTGGTATAAGCACGGGACAGATCCCTAGTATCACCCCAGCAACAAATACATGAGGGTATCAGGGACTGACAGGGCTGAATTCAGCATCCAGCCCTGCTGGTTAGGGCAGGCCTGCCGCTTGGTGCGTGTAGATCAGCTCCAGCGTGGCACTGCCTGGCTTTCCGTGGGCTGGTCTGCACCAGACGTGAATGCTTGGATAAACTGAACTACAATCAAAACCCGTCATGATTGACAGGACCCACTGCCAAAAGTCAATAATTTGTCTATTTTTATGACAGTTTGTGATGCAAACTGAAAATTTCAAGGTAATTTCATTCAAATTGAAATTATGACCGTTTGTAATGGTGCCCAACATCAGCACAGCAATTGAGAGCATTACACCTGAAGCCTTGAGAAAGCTGCAGCTACTCAGTTTGGACTTTCAAGATTAGCTTCACACCCAGAAAGTTTGAAAAATCTATTAAAAAGAAAAACTCTATCTTTGGGTTCCCATTTTGTTCAGGATGGGTTTGTAACAAATTCCATGGTAAAGAATGGATGATGCCCTGCCTGGTGTAACACAGAAGGTATAGAAGAAAATTGAGTTACAGGCTGTCCTTTCATTTTGGCAGATCTTGGGGTAGATTACTGCCCCGAGGGAATATGGCTCTCTAACGAACGAGATCAGAAATGGAACTATTATGAAAGCATTCTTCAAAGAACGCAAGAAACAACAGCAGGATCCCTAACACCTCTTACACCAGCTGACAGCCCCTCAGCCTTCCCACGGCTGACTGGGAGTCTGGCCGCAGTGAAGGAGCTGGCTGTGCGGAGCTGAGGGGCCGATGGCTGAGCGGGGTCCCAGCGCTCATGGGAACTTCTCAAATGAGACCAATTGCAGTCAGTTTGACCACGCCGCTCCTCCTGTGAGCACGGGTCTGCATTAGGTGAGGAATGCAGGCCTCTTGCCAGAGCATCTGCTCTCCAGCCAGGAGTGCAGACGCTTTTACTTGTGCAAAGGTAGTGCGATGGCTTAATAGCCAAGCATTGTCTTACAGTTTTATGGCACTGGCAATTGCTAATGAAAGCCATCTTTCACCACATCGACTTTAATGAGCTGTGGTACTAGGTTACCAAACGTAGCGTTAAAGATCCTGCTTATGCAGCCAGCTGTATTCAGGGATCTGTCTGTCTTGCTTTGCTGTGCCCTGTAGTCATGTTCGATTTGGCTATGAGTCATTAGTCGGCTAGATGGTTAAACATCCATTTCGGTATAAGTCAGCTTCAGTTTGGATCTGAGTGGCTAAACTATGGGAGGGTTCCTTTTGTCTCGTGTGTGAACTTTCTTCCTCTGTCCTTAGGGGACAAAACTGAGAGGTCAGTTTTGGTGGTTACCCATCAGTCAGCTTGGAGTTTTGCTTGGTCTTCATCTGTTAGTTTGGCAGATTTTGAGCTATCGTAATAAAAATAAAATTCATTTCAACTCACCCCCTATCTAGGAAATGGAAGGAAAAATTATTGGAGCACTTCAACAAAATTGTAGTTAAATGTGCTTAGTCTCTAGTAGTAACTTCATCCAACAATATGTTTTTGTGTGTTCCTGTCCAGGCCATGTATACTGCTGACACAACAGCTTATGATATGCTAATATACCAGTGCTCTAAAAGAGGGGTTTGGGGACAGCTTCTCACGCACCAGACAATGGTACTGACAGCTGGGAAGCCTAAAATTGCACAAGAAGTGTTTGGTTATTTCTAGCCTTTTTTGTTTTTTTTTTTCCCCAGATAGTTCCTAATTCTCTGCCTCTTCTGGAACAGTTTCAGTGTCCTGTCTCTAAACTGCAATGGTCCCCGGTGTTACGGGCAAGGCTCTTCCTGCCTGGCACAGTTTGTTTTCTTGCCATCATGCAACTGCTTACGTCAAGCTCCAGGAAACTGGTCTCTGCCTCCAGAGCACACATATTCCCATCTTAAAGATGTGTTCAGTCTCCGTAGCCTATATGCCGACTGTTTGGTACACAAGTCTCACTACAACCTTGCAGTTGCTTCGGAATTTCAATCTAGATTGCATATTTTTGAGTGCCTTGAAAGTTTTCTGTCTTCCAACTTGACCAAAAATCCTGAGATTTAGAGATGACAAGATCAAAGAGATTGGCTCGGCCTTCTATAAAGTTATTTAAGTCTGCTTGTTCAGCAAGCCTGTGACGTGACTCTGTCACCCTGATTATCTTCCTAGTCTTAACCACATTTCACCAGGGGAGTACTGTTTGACTTCAGGTAGACTAGCAAGCGTAATGAAAATTTATGTTTCTTTTCAAAAGATAACCTACTTAATTTCAAAGGAATTTCCAAATTCACCCATTTAACCCCATTTAATCATCTATTGTTAAAGATAAATACAAATTTAAATTCCTAGTTTTGTTCCTGCCAACCACAGGAAGAAGGAGGAAATGTTCACTTCCACCTAGTCTGTGACTTAAGAAATGTGTACGTGTTCCAGAAAGAGAACACAGTTCAAATCATTTAATGGTTTAAGGCTGGATATTTTATGGCGTCGTTTTTTGGTGGTGGTGGTGGTTTTTTGAACAGGGACAAGAACTGAGACAGAAAATAGCAGCAAATAATGGTTGTAGATGTACACGAACAGTTGCATTAACTACAAATTACAGTAATGTAGTTATTTTCGTTTGCAGAACTAAAATGGCAGGCAAGTAGCCAGAGCTGTATTTTGCTCTTCCTCTGACACCACCAGGAAGAGTCTGAGTTGCATCAGAAGATCTAGCTCACAAGGCACGCTTTCAACTGCATAAAGCAAATCAAGCATAATATAAGCACTTTGGTGTTTTAATTGTGTTTGGAACTAATGGACTTCATTTCCTGGTAAATGGCAGCCTACAAGAACTATATGGTATCACAGGATGTGGGTGTCTTAATTCTATCTCCATTTTGCAGTGTGCTGGTCTCTATTTAGCAAACCAGCTCTCAGCTTGCATTTCAAGCAAGCGCCTTCCCGTTCCCATGGCGAGGCTGCTTGTCAACCCACAAATGAGTAAACTTCCTCACTGAGGTAAGTAAGGTGAATAGTAGCAATATACAAAAATATTAACACTTCAGCCTACATCATTTGAAAACACAGAATCCTACAAAACTAAATTACCAGAAAGTGCAATTGCCCTAATGACTCATCTTTCATTTTTAGCTACAAAGCAGTACCTAAGCAGCCTCTCCAATGACACAAGCCTCGTGGTACATCACAGTGCAAGACAGTTACCATCTAACAAATAAGATGGTTTGTACTTTGACTTCTATGAGCGTAACAATACAGAGAAAATCCCGAGTCTGTCCTGTCCTATTTGAGTTGCCCAGTACAAACACTCAATGCACTTTTTTTCTCTCACAGTTCCGCCATTGCTTCTCCCAGTTGGTACATCAGATAACGCACCTACCCATGACAGACCACCTCCACACCATTGCCAGCACACGCTGCCAGCAGGGACAAAGAGCTGCACCTCCTTACAGAAGGCCACTGAAGCAATAAGTAGGCCCGTGAAAACTAGATACGGGGAAATCACTTAAGAAAACGCATACAACCTACTAGCCAATATTAAATTGTATTCGTATGTGATTCTTTTCAACTATATACCACCCCTAAAAGTGACAGTGAAATATTCACCTCAATCTACTTGTTTTTCCTAGCTGGCTACCAATGCAGTTAATTGTTGCCAAGAGATGGCTCTCCCAGTCAGAGGCCTGCAGACAGGTTTCAGGATTGCTGTACCATTTATGGTGCACGCTACTGCCTGAAATACCTAGTCACATTTGTGGGTCTGTTCCCTCTCCAGAAACACCTTGTGAGACCTGACTTTGAGAAACTTCATTTCAGTCAAAGGTAAATATACCAGTTCAATAATATTTCTAAAATAAATGTATTATATTTTCCTTCACCTAATCAGCTTCCAGTCAGCACAAGTTATGACAGCACTGCTAAATAAATAGCCCGTTATCCAGTATCCGTCCCAGGTGTCTGGTCATACAAGCACTTTTCCCCCTTGTATCATTCCTTAAACCCTTACAAGAAACTTTTATCAGTGGGACAGCTGTTTGAGAAAGAGATTGGAGCTTGAATACTACGTGAATGCTTTTTTACTATTGCTCTTTTCTTTCCAGCTCTGACTGGAAACAACCTCAGCAAAATGAAATTAGCTATTTCTTCATTCATTATTCACTCTTCCCACAACTTCCTTCGTCTACGTGTGCTGGGACTGGCTGAGACGGAGTGACCTCTCCCCACAGCAGCCCATACAGCAGCTTTGCGCTTGGGGCCAGAACAGCGTTGATGTCACAGCCGTGTTCCGGCTGCTGCTGAGCAATGCTGGCACAGCATCAAGGCTCCCTCCCCAGTTCCACCCCCAGAGGCCAGTAGGCTGGGGGTGGGCTGGAGGTGAGGAGTGGACACGGTCAGGACAGCTGCCCTAAACTGACCAGAAGGATATCCCCTACTGTGTGATGCCACGCTCCGCAATAAATCCGGGGGAGAAAGGGGGCACCCATTATCAAGGTGTTCCTGAGCACCTGTGATGCGCATTGAGGTCCTTGCTTCCCAAGAAACTGCAGAACATCACTTGCTAATGGGAAGTAGAAAATAATCTTTTTTCTCCTTTTGCTTCCATACAGTCTGCTTTTTTTCCGTTCATTAAACTGCTCCTCATCTCAAACCAGGAGCTTTTCTTTTTTCACTGTTGTTTTCTCCCTCTGGCCTGAGGAGAGGGAGAGAGAGAGCAGCTTGGTGGTACTTAGGTGCTCATCGGTTGTTAAACCACCACCGTTCAACAAGCTGGACTAAAGATTTTTAATAGAATCAATGGGTTTTTTGTTTGTTTGTTTCTTTGTGTTTTTTTTTGTTTGTTTGTTTGTTTTTTGTTGTTTTTTTTTTTTTTTCTCTTCTGTGCCATATTACATTTCAAGTATTCTTTAACCAACTGCTGAAGGTTCACTGATCTAAAGTGCCAAGAGCCAGCCTCAAAAAGATGATTTCTGGAGTACACTAACTACCCCACCGGGCTCCACTCTAACAATTGATGTTAATGATAAGGCAGTTGTTTTCTGGGTTTTATTTTAAGTTCATATTCACAAGCCTCTTCAAGAACTTTTGGGTGAACACCACATCATTCAGCTCTGAAACTAACTTTCTGAAGACAACACGCACGAGATTTATGCAGAGATCTTTCCTACAGGAAAACCCAGCATCAAACTAAAAGGCAATAGTCTCTCCCTATACCAAGAAATCCAAAAATGCTTCCAAGATTGCAGGTCCAGATCAAGCGTACCAGACAGCAAAAGGGTCCATCTGCCACACCCTGGCTGCTACACGAGGAAGCCTAAACCTGCAGGAGGGAAGGGAGCAGTGACACGCGCCTGGATGTCCCCCGACAGTCACAGGGCCAGGCTGCAATGAGAAGCTTTGAGCATTTTTTACCTGCAGAAGTGATCCACAGATGTTTACACCTAGGCATTTCACAACATATTTCCTATCTACCTTATCATTTTTAAATATTATTTTTTTAAATTTAATAGTTTGAATTATTACTGAGGTTTTGGAAAAAAATCTGTAGCAATAAAAATCCTTTCTTTCATTTTAGAAAAGAAAACAACTGTTTCTCTCTGCTTAACAGACTTATAAATACTAGAAAACAGAAAACAAAAAAGTTGATTTCAATGAATTTGCCTGATAGGCAGATCGTAAATGCCATGGAAAAGAAGGATGTATTTATATAAAGAAATACAGAAAGTTCAGTCTGATTAATTGTTAGCCTGCTGACAGTACAGAGCTAATGCAACAGACCTGGATGTGTCCTTGTCAGCCAAGAAAGCGGCAGGAAATGGATTTTGCAGAATATGAACAACCTTTGTATCTCAAGAGAATCCTCAAAATTCTCCAGATCTGTGGAGTCTGTATGGCATGATGTTCTTTTCTTTTTTTTTTTCTTTTTTTTTTTCTTTTTTTTTTTTATTCCCTGTACTGTGCAGAAAACTCCTGTCCTAGTTGAGAAATTCTAAGGAATCTTTCTTATTTCCTCTATTTTCCTCATAGCAAGGCTTCATACGCAAAGAAGGCATGAGCTTGGCTGGTGCTCACCAATTCGATCACGTTAATAAATGTATCAAAAGCAATATCAAAAACATGCACTAGGAAGTCTGTAAACACTAGACACGTAAATCATATTAAATCCAATGCTTTTTAGACAAAGAATCATCAAAGAACTGAAATTCTGAAAGTGTTTCAGTTTTCATAACAGCAGGTATACGAAAAGCACCTTATTATAAAGACAATAAGCGGAGAGACCAAGCTAGGATCTATTTGCAGTCAAACTGATTTCTTCTTCAGCAAGTGCATTGTGAAGCTTCTAAGTGGAATGTGCAGACAAGAAACCAACATCCAACACTTCAAACCCTCAGCATCAGGCGCTGTCAGTCATTCCCAGTATTCTTCATTATGAGTGAAATCTCCTGTCTCAGTATGAGAAGAAGTCACACAGATTTGGTTTTGAGTTTGTTTTTGAGCAAAAGCTTTGAAGCTCTTTTTGTTCTGGAACATATCATTACAATGAATTTTGTGACAGATCATTTCCCTAACGATCACGTTTCCTGTAGTGAGACTTCTCATCTGTCTCTAAACTGCACCAACACTGCAACCACGTGCCCACGGTAACAACTCCCACCTCCAGTGAAAACGCTGCTATGCGCACAGCGACTGACGTGCGGACAGGACTCAGAGATGTGTCACTCTGGCCTAAAGCACAGATTAGGAGTCTGCTGCACCAGCGTGGCTGAACTGTTTTGAATTTGCATTTGTTTTACAAGGAGATTAGATAGCAACTTTAGTAGAAAGACCTATCATTATAGTCCTGAACACGCCAATTCCTGTTTGCGTTCACCTCCTGCAGCACCACAGTAATTCCAGCACATGAAATTAAGTGCAGCTGCTAAACGGGCTGGTGCTGCAAAATGGTCAGTGTTGTTTGCATTATTGTTATTTCCCTGCTCTTAATGTACTCTGCATTTCTCTCTAACTTGCTTATGCTCCAGAACACATAAAAGTTACCACTCTTTGATCTTACCCAACTGTCCAAGCAGCACGTTATTTTGTGCTTCAATTTCATGCCCCTGCCTGAAAGTAGGCAGAAATTTTCCATTGAAGCTGACAGCAATGCTCTCTCAGGAAGAGGGATTTAGCCTTACATCATTCCCCACTGGCCCTTGCTGATTTTCAGGTTACATTCTTGTGTCCACCCTCGACTGGAGTAACAAGTACTTTATGCAGAAGATTGCTGAGGATTTCTGCAACCGGCTGAGGTGATATCAGACCTCCTACCACTTGGCTGATTGACTGCTAGGATTCATTAAATGAATGGATAATTTTGCACAACAATCAGTGTTGGGCTCTGCTTTCCTTTTTGTATTTCTCAATATGATTTTTGCTTGTTTGCTACAAAATAGATGACTTAAAAGTTTGAATTTCTAAAAATGCTTTTCTTGTGTCCTCATTTCCCCTCCTCTTTTTGCTTTTTCTTACTCTGCAGAAGTTACAGAGTATTTCTTTTTGTCCAGCAACTTCCCAGGTGACATTGTGGACATCAGCTCTCTGGATCTGTTTCCATCTGTTTCCTGGGAATAATGACTTTGCTTAACTAATGTGTATTGAGCTCTGTGTAACACCAAGATATCTAAGAAGGTTCACTGAAGTCCATTTCTGAAGCAGAAATATTTTATATCAACTCCACAAGGTGACAGTTTGTGAGGATGAACAGGTGTCCCAAGGCTCTTTCTTTTGCATTTCCTCTAATAATTGCTGTTTAGCAGAACTTAGTACAATAAACATGCAGTCTGATTTCTGCGAATACATGCAATACCCTCTAATGACACAAGCATTTCACAAGCTAGCAATGTAATGAAAAATGTTCCACAGTTGTCTTAAAGAAATCAATTCAATTTCTCTGTCTCACCTATGAGATTAAAATGACAATAGGTGAAACATTACGTTTCACTCAAAACCACTTGTATACATAGGAAATACTTGAGGCTGACGTACATTTCTGAACACAAATCTGTTCTGAACCCTTCAGCATTTAGGGTTACTGTGTTTCTACTTACTTATGTGTAAACCTACACACTATAAAGAACCATCAGCCCATTAAAAGTCTGGGAATACTGAGTGACTGCTGTGTGAATATATACAAGGGATCAAACCTTGTGCATTTAGCCTGACACTGAAGTATTTTACCTTCACTCTAAAGAACCCCACTGAAATTGCCTCTAAAATTTAAGGTAGTGAATAACCCTTTGCTTTCTCAAAGGCACAGAAATTAAGTAAAACTGCCAAAGTCTTAGTAACATTTATCCTAAAGACAAGCTATTTTTCCCTGTTAATCTCTCCTATACACCGTTTGAAAGCTTCTCCAGGTAAGAATTTGCAGAAGGGAGACTATAATCATTACAACGATTATTAATATGAAAGAAATGCCTTCCTGACTGGAAAAGGACTTATTTTTCTTAACTAGATGTTGCCTCTTCCCCTTTGCATTCATTCTGCACAATATGCTTACTCCATAGAGAGACATTCTCAGCAACTTCTTCGAGCAGGAATTCCTCCCCCTCCCCTGTAAGAATTGTCTTTAATCTTTAAGTGGAAGAATGATAGTATTCTGCCTACACTTCCTGGAAACTAAGCATAGGTCTGTGTGCCTGCGTTTATCAAAATATCCATCAAAGGTCAGGTAATTTTCCATACTCATAGAGAGACAAAGATGCTACCTATCTTGATGAATCAGTTCAAGAGTGTTAGTGTTTGTCCCTCAAAATGAATCTGATTTAATCACTGAGAAAATGAAGGACATTATTTCCATAACTTTAACTGTGCTCAGAATTACAGTCTTTTCATATTCTTCCACTGTGGGCCCAGATCTTCCCTAGCTCTGAAGTCGGTGAGAGGAGACAAGTGACCAAGCAGCAAATCAGTCAGTAAGTGGTAACTAGTTGGAAAAGCCAAGAGCTGGAAGTCGGAAAGTATGAGGTCACTAGGGAGCAGCAGGTTTCCAAGTGCTACCTTGGAGAAAGAAAAATGATTAAATAAATAAAAATGCTTTCTTTGTCCTAGCACTACCACGTTGGAGCTTAGTCATTAGATTTTTATTCTCTTCATACTAACATGCAAAATAGTGACAGTGAAAACACAAAACATACTAGAGACCGATTTGCTTTTAAACTGTGGTGGTTTTTCTGAGGCATCTTCCTGCTACTTCCATGGCAGTTCTATGCCCCATTTAATGGGAATCTACTTTAAATTGTTTCAGTCCTTTTGCAGGAAGCAGGAATACCTCAAAGTATTTCAAGTCATTTGTCAAATATGTAACAACAACAAATGCCATTTCCATTGTGATAAACAACAATAGAAAACAATACAAAAACGACAAAAACATTAACAACGCACAAGTCAGTTTCATGGGTCATAAATACAATAGAGATAATCACACTCCTCAGAAATAAGTAGGAAAAGACAGCTGCCAGTGGGTTGTGCTAGGTCGAGGTGCAGGATTGACGTGACACTACTGCAAAGAACTGGATGTGTTACCAGACCTCGCTAGATGTGTTACCAAAACAAAACGACCACCAAATGATCGCCAAAGAGTAGCTATGAAAAAGCTCAATTTGCTCGTTTTACAACATTACCAGAAGAATTCAACACAGAAATACACTCTGGAAAGTTTCAGATAGATGTGACTTTCACAGGCATCATGACTATTTTACAAGACAATCCTACGCGCACAAGCTGTTTCAGAAGACATTGTTTGGGAAACAATGGTAATTATTCAAGAATTGGCCGTTGGTATTGTCTTAGCCTTAGCTTGTAAAGCCTCAGTTCTTTCCCCTTCCTAAAACCTGTGGACATCACTGAGACCTTTCAGCCTGTGATCACAGATTGCTCTTCTTGTCCAGCACAGCCCAGGAACACCGCATAGCGTGCTGTGAAGATACCTTCTGCCTGCAGAGCTAATGCTACGCGTGAGCCGTGGGACCACAAAAAGAAAAGAGGTCTCATAGCTAAGCAGTAAAATTCTGGTTTAGGTAAGAGGATTAATATACCAGTTCACCACAGAATTCTTATATGATACTACAAAACCTACCTATGCTAAATTTTCCCTGCAGCAGCCATTAATAACTGTTCTGCTTTTAACAGGTTCTTATTTTCATTACACCTACCTGCTTTACAGAAATGGTGAGCCTTCAAAACAGCAAATTAACAGAAAGGATGCTTTAAAGAGTATAGTCCTTGCTAGGCCTTAGACTGCGCTTTCTCTTTGGATCATTTTATCATCCCGAATGTCGAAATCCATTTTTGCACAGCACTGAGACACAGATGACAAACACCATTGAAAATCTCAAGAGGAAACTAATATTTCTAGCTGCAAAAAAAAAGGTTTCAAATAGCGAGTCAATAAATATGGCCTGAACTATGCACTGAACAACACGGACAAATATGTTGTCTGGATATATTTTCATTCTCTATGCAGAGAAGAGAATCCTGTAGGGGGAAAACTGTGACAGTAAAAACTGCCACATGCAGAGAAGGCTTAGTGCTGCGAACTGTGAGTGCTTGGCTTTACAACTGTAATGTCACTCTGTATGCGTCAATTTTTATTTTTAAAAACATCCTCCACCCTCCAAAAACAAAACAGAACACTCAAAAAAAAAAAAAAAAAAAAAAAAGCAATGAGAGGGCACAACAGTACCCTTCCCAGGCTTTATCAGCAAGGTTGAGACATGTCCTTGCTCAGGTCTGCCTCTGGAGCTTGGGGAGTACTGAGAGCATTAGTATGTTTTCATCTTCTATGCAGGACAGTGCTAGAAGACTTTCATCAATGAGGTATTTGCTGACAGCAAAAGAGTGGTGAAACTCGGACTTTTGCTGAGTACAACATAGAGACAAACAATTTTTCTTACTTCCTTACTTCTAGTGCCGTATATCTTTTCTGGCCTGTCTTTGCTCAAATCACGTTTTCTATCAAAACAGAGCTATCTCATTTTCCCATCTAGTTAGACCCAAGTCCTCAGGCTTCTGATTCCTACCACAGACCCATCTTTCCCCATTCCCTGTCTAGGCTTGGCTATCAGTTTTTCAGGTCTTTCCCCTGCTCCTTCCAGCTGCTCTGTTTCTTGCTGCAATCTCAGTCTCAGCATCCAACCTCTTCTCTTAAACCAGCTTTACCAGTTGGCTTCATATCTCATTAGAACTGCTTTCTGAACATTATATGCTTATAACTACAGGGAAAAAAAAATAAAAATAAAAAGAAGATAATTACATCCACTAACACTGTGAAGATCTGATATCAACCATAACTTAGAAGATTATCACTCTATCAATCACTGCAGAGCTTTTCAAAGGCTACCATTAAGATTTTAAGTGATTTTTAAACAGGATGCAGGGTTGTATACCTGTTTCCTGTTAACTATGTCGCACATTGTCAATAAATATGGCCTGAACTATGCATGGATAACCTGACATAACACACAGAGCTCAGATTTTACAGAAAGACAGTATTATTAAACATTTATTACATCAGGTTTGTTTGGAAGTCTACTGACAGCCATATCTTATGATCAGCTATTTTAATAGCAAACCCAGCCATTCCAAGCCCTCCGCATTTCACAACAAAGTTTTTTACTCAATTTTTTTACTTGCAGAAATCTAGAACCTGAAAGTCCTCATACCCTGAGGAACTCCAACTCACAACCAATTTCACACACACACAAACCACCTCTGTGGAGCTCAATAAGTATTTCAAAACTGTTCTTTACTGCACTACGGATCCCAGCCAAACTTGAATTAATTGGAGGCAATTCCAGAGCTCATGTCTACAAAGTTCACCAGGTGAAATCCAAGAAATATGACGTCATTCTCTGCACCCCTGTAAGCAATCTCTGTATTTCTTCCTCCTCAGATTTTTTCAAGAGAAAAAAGTTATTGTCATTTTTTTCTAGTCCAAATAAGTATGTAAGGGCAACGACAAGACAGAATTCATTTAACTGAACCTTGGGCTATTTTATCATTAAGAATAATCTGCCGTGAAAAAGCTGCATCAATTGTTGTCACGTAAAGAAGTTGTAAGAGCAAAGTGTGAGAACTTCAATACATGGATCTATGCAGGATTTTGTTTTGGATCCAGGGAATAATTTATTCAGTTACGTGCTCCTCTGAATAAGGTGTTGTACGTTCCTTTCTCAGAAAAAGAAATAACATGGGATTGGGCAAGGTGTTTGGCTGGGCACATGTGCTACTATTGCTTTTTCCCCTCATCTGTCTTCCTCTGTACCATTCCTTTTTAAGGTATGTCCATGCTGTCCAGAATCAGATCAAACTCTTTGTGGACAAGGCTGTCTTTCATCCTCTGTTAGTTCAGCACCTGGCCCAAGAGGAACGCTTGATCATGCCTGAGGTCATTAGCCCTGCTATACACACAGATCAGACGGTCTCACACACACACACAAGCAGCTCTCTCCTGACTTTCCAAGTGTTCAGTATTCACAGCTGCAGCAAAACTCTCAGAAAAGACTAAGCTGCAGCTGCACTCTCAAGTTTTTCACATTATCTCAGTGACCAACATGTAGAGGTCTTCTGAAAATCTGAAGATTTTCTACTATGAAAAAACTGTCCTCAAGTGTTTTGGAGCTGATGGTCAAAACCAGGGTGTACTGGGTCTGGCTGGGATGCTAACTTTCCCTGCAGCAGCCCATACAGTGCCACGCTCTGCACTTGTAGCTAGAACAGCAGTGGTATCACACCAGTGTTGTGTCTGCTGCTGAGCAGTGCTGGCACAGCATCAGGACTTTCTCCAACCCTCCTAGGGTGGGCACGAAGTGAGAAAGAAACATCACCAGGGCAGCTGACCTAAACCAACCAAAGAGATATTCCATACCATCTCATGTCACACTCAGCAATAAAAGATGGAAGAAGGAGGAAGAGGGGAAGGGTGGGCTTTCGTTGCAAAAACGTCTGTCCTCCTCACGAACAGCAGCTACGTGCGTTGAGGCCCTGCTTCAAGGACGTGGTCAGGCATCGCTCATTTGTGGGAGGTAGAGAATAATTCCTTTCCTCTGCACTTCCATATAGCCTTTACTTGTTTTGTTTTTGCTGTTCCCTTTCCCCCTCCATTTCCCCTTTCCCTTTTTCCCTTTAGTTGAATTGTTAATTAATAATATTTCCTTAATATATATTTTTTCCCCTTTAATTAAATTATCCTTATCACAACCCGTGAGTTGTTCTTTCCTTTACTTCTTCCCCTCCTCATCTGAGGAGGGGGAGTGAGAGCGGTTGTGGTGTTCAGCTGCCCAGCACGGTAAAACCACCACACAGCGGTATCTCCTCCAGGCAGCTTTCTCAGGGAAGCAAACAGGAAAGCAGCACTTAAAGTTTAAGGACTTTAAAAGACTTCAGGTAGGTTTAATATATATATATGTGTATATATATATATTCTTATTTTAATATAAAACAAATATATATTTTAATATAAAGCCAAAGAAAGTTAAAAAAAAAAAAAAAGCACAGTATAAACCACAAAGATAAAATAAACCCTGTAACACTTTTAAAAGTTTCAAAGGCTTGCCTTTGCAGACTTTCCACTGACGTCACCACTGAGGCAAAACTTAGGTAAGCAGCAGTTCTGTTGCGAAGAGAAACCAAGAGCATCGACTGCAGAGAGAGCAGCTGAAAATGGCGTATCTGACATGTGTGCTACTTTTAAAATGTCCTCATTGCTCAGTGGAGAGTGTTTTTTAGAAGCTGTGGTTTGCAGGCAATCTTTCCCTTGCCATTTAAGGCACGCTCCTGCAATGATAATACACTTGTTGACATCTCAAGCAGAATTACTCACACATAAACAGCTCTCTTCCCAACGTTGAAACACAAACTAAACACAGTTACTGCTCCAAACACTTTGTTTAATCAGAATGGTGCAAAGATTGCATCTCAATTTAGCAGGCCCTTAAGTCCAGCATTAAACACAATAGGAAGACAAGAGCAGCTGTGGCTTATTTAGTATCTTTCATAATAATCTGATCCTCAAATCTTGGAATTTTTGTGAGAACTTTTCCTCCTGAACAGTTCAGTGATTTCCAATGAACATAGCACATGCAGCACTCATTCAAAGGCATCTGTAGGTGAGCTTCCCATGAACAGTATGCCCCTATAAATCCCCTCTATTTTATCACTTCCAAATATCCATAGGCAAACAGGCCAATCTTCTGAAAAGTATAAAGTAGCAAATCTAGGAGGCCAAACACCTCTGTATTTAATGGAAGTTTCACCTCCAAGTATTACAAAACTTTGACCCATCAGTATTAAGGATAAGTAACTCCCTATAGATCTCACATTCATCTGCTTGAACTGCATCTCTCATATTCAGCACAATTCCACTGCAAAGCTTCTGAACTCAGAGCTATTTTGTCATTCTGCTCTCTGTAAGAATATATCAGCTCACGTGGATGCTAGGTTAAGCCATTATTAATTCCTAACGTTTTCTCAGAGCGAAAATGAGTGTGTTGTGTGGTTCTTAGAAACATTTATTTCTAAGTCCTTTGATTAGCAGGCTAGAGCTGCAAAACCAGAAATGCTATTGAGTCCCACTATGCCACTGAGCCTCGCTAATGCATACTTCTTACTGCTATTTCACATCTTTCCCCAAACCTCAACCACATTTCATGCTCCAGACTAGAACACCAGACTGCAGGTGTGGAGGATGTAGAAAAGTCTTTCTGTTCTGTTGAGCCAGCACAGTTGAGCACAGAAGCATTAATGAAACTGCAAACAAGGCCAAACCGTTTCTTGTACATATTGGGCAGACTCAAGCATCATAAACTTGATCTCTCTGCTCGCATACACAGATACGTTGTGCAGGCATACCAATTCACACACATGGGAAATATTACAGGGAGGGGGGAGCTTGTACATTGCTTACAAGAGACCTAGGGCAATGTTCTATCACCGCCATCAAGAACTAAGTAAGAAATTTGCATGCCATTTAAAAAATAAAAGCTTTATTATCAGTTGAATGCTTCCAAGAGTGATAATATGAATAGAGAAATCCTCCAGATAGTCTAACCAAAACTCGTTAAAACAAAAGATTTATCTAATGCATGCATGCGATTCTGTATGCGTTTTAAGATATCTGAGGTGTATCTCAAGAAGATGAACTGAATTGCAGCAATATTGGCCATCTTTCCTTCTGTTTTGTGAGCACATGATTTTAAATGGGTTCAGCTTGGCCAGCACTTCTCTAGAAGAGGTGACTTACATTTATAAATGTTACTTCTACAACTTCTAAGACACCTAAATTGCTAGAAAGACTCAGTATAGTGTTTACCCCTACGTGGGGAGGATGCTTTGTAAGGTGAAGCCTTTTGCAACTATGGTCCACTTGGCTCATGTTGATCTCACCTCACTGGCAGACAACGGAAGTACAAAGCTGGCAGCTCTGTTTCTGTCTCTCAAGGGCTCACTGACTTCAGTTCTTTCATCCAGCAGTGGTTAAAATGGAGACTACACTGGACACAATCGCATTTTAGAGAATTTCAGATTTGCTGACATTAAGCATAGTATGTGTTGCTCTTATTTAGCACAAAAGTATCAACTCCCTGTTGGCAACAACCTGTGCTTCAGAACAGAGAACAGATCAGAACTTTATGCACAAGTCATTTGTTTCATGCTTTTCATTTTCTTTGCTCAGATACACTGTTCAAAATATTCTAATGCACTCTAAAGCTCATTCAGATTAATTTAAGGTAACTTACAGGCTGCAAAGGACAAGCATCCCACCGAATATTTAAGGAATTATGACTTTGTATGTTGCAATACGATAACCATTAGTACCCTCAACTTTATAGATGATGTAACAGATCGGGAAAAATGAAGACAACACTTCACGCCATGAGTTTCTGAGACAGCCCAGACTACAAATGATTTCTGTCTCTTACATCTTATTCTCAAAGCTTGAATATGTTCTGCCATTTGTCTTACTCTTCTCTCCACCTACATACATTTTAACTCACAAACACCCAGAAACAGTTCAGGAGACAAAAACACATTAAATATTCCACTCATAGCTTCAGCAATGCATATGATTAGCTGGAAAGGCTTTACTAGCCGTATGCTTTTCTACCATCTCAGCTGAGATTCTGTATTGTACTACATTTCCCTGAGTATATAATCTGTCAGGTCGTATAAGAAGTATAAGCTTCGTAACAGAAAGCTACTTGCTTATATGCTGTACAGAAAGCACCTTCGTATGGCTTCATTTTTCTATTAGACACAGCTAATTTGATTTTTATTTATTTATTTATTTTTTTTGTCAGGGAAAAAATATATTTGCAAAGGCAATTAAAAATACTGCTCCGTGGTGTCCACATTTTTGCAACAACAACAACAGAAGTTATTCATGCACAACAAAAGACACCTCCAGAGCTCTGTGCAGGGCAGTGGGATTATGAATGAAGAACAGACAGGTTGTAACAGAAGTCTTTGAAAGCAGAGAACTCAAAACTAAGCAAGCAGGCTACCTGAGGAGGCACTGACACAGAGGGAATTAAGTAGAACTTATCGTGGAAGTACTGCAACGCAGCAGCATAAAAGAACAGAAAAGGAGTGGATTCTGTTAGCTATCTGCAGCGCTATGGATAATATAAACTGGCACTGCTCACAGCTAGGTTCTAAAATCCTGGCACTGAGGGCCCCAGACTGCTTTACTTGAAACAGAAGGAAGCCTGGAAATAGATAAAATGATGTAAATGTTACCGAAACCGCACTGAACACGATCTGTTTACAAGTGTATGGATAGCCTGGAAATGTATCAGGACACACAGTGCAGCAGTCTGAGAACGGTTGGGGGAGGGGGGAGGAAAAAAAATAAAAATAAAAATAAATCTTTTACTACTGTTTATATTACTTTAATCTCAATATTTACAGGGGAAGTCAGTTTTGCCACTTTGAGACTTTTTACCAGTGATTGCACAGAAGGAATCCAGGGCCTGATCTTTGCCTTGAAGAGAGTAGACAATTACCCCCCATCATGTTTTTTGATGTTCTGTACTTCATAAGTTTGCCAAAAAGAAATAACTGCTTGATTTCTAGTTATATACAATTAAAGATGAACAAACGCAAACAACAGAACTCCACATGCCGCGGAAAGCAGCAGAGCTCAGGGACAACCGCTGTTTCCCAGGCAGGGCTGGCAGTCCCAGCCTCAGCAGCCAGCTCGAGGACACTTCAGTCCTGAGAAGCCCACGGGCATCCTGTCCAACCCTAGCTAATCTGTTAACATTCCCATAACACACAGAGGTTCCTGCTAGGGTTTGAAAGGCATTCACATGCTAGCAAGCCTTGCCCAGCACGTGACACCTTCCCACGTTTCCTCTTTGCACAGCTGTCTTGGGTGTCATCCCTGCAGCCACCCCAGTGCACTGCGGTCTTCACCCCCAGGGCCAGCAGCATGGGAGGAACAGCCGCCGCGACTAGGGGGAGCGACAGCAGCAAGACACAGGGTATGTGTGTTCTGCAAAACGCAGGGTAATACGGAGACACGAGCTAATGCTAAAACAAGGTAGTAAATGAGTACGAAGAAAAGTCATACCAACACAGCAGACAGCTCAGTGTTGGTTAATTTGCTCTGCCTGGTTGGCCAGATATATGCCTGTTAATAGTAACTCTTAAAGTAGACCAAGAATATAAAGAATATAAGAATATAAACAGAGGGCAGAATATTTTCACAGCCTGCTGTTCTCCTTTGCTTGCTTCCTGAATGGTACAGAGCACGCCACGATGCATCTGCACAGAAAAAGAGAACAGGATAATTTTCATGCGCCACACAGGACACATTCACAGTTTCAGTGTGGAGGTTGCCTACTTGTTTAACGCACGCATACACTCTCAGGGAGGCAGACAGTTTTGCAGGTAGGTCACTGAAGTCAGACAATACAGCTTGATTCCTAATACAAGAAATATTTTGAAAAGTCACTTCATCCTGTTTCCTCCCCTTGTCTCTTCTGCATTGTTATATACGTGATTTTTCTAACCTACCCACTATTGTTACGTTGTTCAGAATCAAAACGTATAAACTTATGTTCACCAGAGGACAACTAAAACTAGAAGAAATGGCTCCAATACACCCTGCCACTGAGAGCAGGATTTTCTCTAGAGCGAGTCTCTGCATGGCCGCTTTGTGGCTTTAGGTTTATAACAGTAAAACATTCTCTGTATGTCAGTACACTGACATGAGTGAATACAGTGACTAGCAAGCATCATTTCCATACTATGTAAGAAAGACCCATTGGCTTTGAACTGATATCTCTTGCCCTAACTGCAGTTATCAATCAGTATCCCACAACAACACAGCCATCAGCTTATTCTGTTTGTGTAGGGCCAGGTGAACAGGTGAAGACAAATTACACATTTGGTCAAAGTCCATAGCTAATTCTAGCCCAGAAACCACGTAGCCGTGCTGGCGTGGTACCGTGCTCAGATCAACATGAGCATCCTGCTTAGGTACTCCACCATAACCAAACTGAATGGCTTCCAGTTCACAACTGGCTTGCGTCTCGGACAGCCCAGGAAGTGAGCAGCGCTGCTTGCAGCCCCATGCAGACATTAACTCTTGATCTTGAATTAAGTATTTGAAGTGTGCAAGATGTGAAAGGCAGGTAATTTGTTTCGAACTATTAAGAGGTCCCTGTCCACAGGACTCTGAGATATGTATTTCAGAAAGCCTCAAGTTCACCACTGAAATAAATAATACAATACTGTCCTAAAGGGAACGTGCAGTGGGGTGCTTGTAAGAGGAAAACCTCAGAGGGAGTGTGGGGGAGACACCAGACTTCACTTTCTTTTACCCTAATGCCTGTCCTCCTGCCTGCGCAATTCCCCTTATCCTTCACCATACACAGAAAATGAGCCAATATTACAAAGTTCTGCCACTTAAAAATCAGATCTGCCAGACTCTTTCCAAAGGAATAGACCTTTTCACGGAAAGTCAAAACCACAGCATGATCTATACAGAAACTGATGACTGTGCGAAGAGAACATAACACTTCCAGGTGGAAACCTCCACAGCCGTTGAGAACAGAGACCCCATGGCCTCAGATTTCTGCACGCCTGCTGAAGCTCCATACTTTTTACTTGGAGAGCAAAAAAAGTCACAGCGAAAACTACCAAGCAATTTTTTTTTAACTTCCTGACATAAAGGAAGTGGCACGGCAGTGGGGGAAGCTTTTTGAGAGCTGTCAAGTTGCTAATAATTTTGTGGGTGAGAAACCTAAATTAAGAAGCTAATGGGAAAAAAGTGCTAGTCCTGCAAGCATTTATTTTGCTTTCTGTATTATTATTATTATTTAATGGGAGTAAAGGATTTTTTATTGTTGTTTTGATTGTTTTGTTCTGTTGTTGTTGCAAAGACAATGGTGTTGCATTGCATCAGTTAGGTTAGCGTTATGTTAGCTTTTCAAAAAAGAAAAGCAAGTCAGCCTAGATATTTGAAAGTATTATATTACTGATTTCACACTGAACATTTTAAAGAAGCGTGCAGCTGGCTACTAAAGATTTTCAGAAAGCTAGCTATTCCAAGCAGGTGAAGATGAAAGACTAATTAAGCACTGATGAGTTTAATGGGATACTTCAGCAGTGCAAATGCTTGCAATGCTCTCGGAGTAAAATACTAATATGAAAACAAGTCCCAAAGCACACCCAACTCTCACTAATAAGTGACTGAAAATTGTTCTTGCCATAAAACCAAAGCCTACACCAACATTTCCTAACATTTATCCTCCAATAACAAATTCCTTCGGAGAAGACTGCACAGTAGCCCCTAGCCACCAAGCAAAGTAATCTATGCTGCGAAGATGAGGTATGAAGTCTGTCACCCTGATGCAAGAATCATCCTCTCTGAGGCACCTGCTCCTACCCTTCCCACTCTGACCATTATTCATATAAAGGGGTCCCACGTCAAAATTCAATGAAAAGAGGAAGTTATGCAGATGGGTCATAAATGTAAAGTGTAATACCAGACAGGAGAGGAGCTCTGTGTTCTCACAAGTGCATGTGCCAAACTACGCGGTGAAAACAAACTCTATGAGGTTGAGTACATGACACTGTAGCATCAGACTATTAATTGCTTTAAGCATCCTAATAAAGAGTGAAAACAACATTTCTTTGATGCTCTTCTGTTAGTTAAAAAAAAAAAAATACACATTTTCTGTGTGCAGACCGAGAAAATAACTACTGTTTGAAGTAAAACACCGCTAACTCTCTTTAAGTCTTCCAGCCCTCTCTGTTAGCTGACACATCAACTGACTGTGGAGGTAGTTGTGATAGAGCAGACACTAACCTGCCCTTCTTGAAGAAAAGGGACCAGTGGGAAGTCGTAGAAAAAGACTTATAAAACTGAAAGTAGGACAGCAGATTAAAAAGAAAAAGAGGGAGAAAAAGAAAAAAAAAGAAAAAAAGAAAAAAAAAAAGAAAAAAGAAAAAAAAGAAACAAAAAAGGAAAGAAAAAGGAAAACAAAAAAAAGAAAGAAAGAAAAAGATTTTGTGCTTTTCCTTTACTGTACAGCATTCTCTTTTCTTATAATGTAATCTACTAACCAGATTTATTCAGCGCTGGTTCTCTTCAGGGACTTTGAAGGATAAGAAAACTAATGCTTGGACTTTAAAGGTTCTTCTTTGCTAGTTATCAACTAAATGCAGATAATTTTCCTGCTCACATCACTGTAAGCCTGGAGTTTCTACAGTGACATGATGATAAAAAAAACTTACATACATATGTGAGAAGAGGTTTCAGTGCCTCTCTTATCTCCTACCATTTCAGAATACATGCTATTAGCCGCTTTTAAGGCAAACGTTACTTAAGGGAAAACAAAAAACTAACAAACAAACAAAAAAAACATTGTGTCTGCTATAGTCCTTAATTACATTAACTAACTAAACTGATGGCAGGTACATGAATATAAAATGCTACACATTCTTTTTTACAAAAATGTCTTCTTAAACAAAGGTCCATAGAGTTATTATTTTTATAAAGAGTACTACCACAAAATTAATTGCTTTTCTTGCTACTTACAGAATCTGTGACAAATTCACCTGCAGTGGGCTAAAATCTATATCTGCAATTCTGAAAGATTTTAAGAAGCAGTCTTTATAAACTAATTAATTATAAAAGTAATTTCCCAGATATATAATTAACTTACAATGTCGAGATTTTTTTCTAGCCCCAGTGCAATACAAATCAAAATTTGAGGAACTATAAGTAGATTCTAAGATCAGGGAGCAGCTTAAATGGATGGGAAGATTTTTTTTGAAGGTTTTAAACACAGAAAACAAAGTACTGCATTGTGAGATGAAAACAAACATAAAGGTTATATTGAATACGTTCACCTAAGAGATCTGAATGTATTCTTTTTTAAAGGCAACTACAAATCCTTTTCAAGCTGTTCTTAAAAAAATCACGAATCAGGCAACTACAAATCCTTTTCAAGCTGTTCTTAAAAAAATCACGAATCAAACGACCACACGGAAGACATTTTAGCCGTGTACGTTATGCATCAGTCTTCTTGATCCAGCTTCTGATACCATTGCAAATAATTGCATTCTAGTTGCTGAATAAAGATCGATTTCTCCACCTTACAAAGTTTTGAATCTGTTTTAGTTCTACAGAGGACATTATGGGAGCAAAATTAGAGAATGAAATATCAGTTGCTACCTACCTTTGACAAAAGCATCTTGATCCTGACACAGGAGGGCAACTCCAAATGCCAAGAGTTTAAGCCACAAAAACATGGTTATTTCTGGAAATCAGGCGTATCCTTATGAAGCAGCATGTGTCTCTCACTGGAAAGCAAAATAAGAGTTATCTGTCTGCAAAATAATTTCTCAGCAAAACTTGAACCAAAAAGGAGAATAACCAGGCACACACATTACACTGCCTGCTTATCGGTGAAGGAGTCGCTTCCTCTGTAACCCCCAAACTAACCACTCACAAACTCGCTATGCAGTTTAGTGATGTCAGAGACTACTTCTTCAAAAAAAATTCTTTCAGTTTCCAGGAAGTCAACAGGGTTTTTCTTAAGTTGCTGCAGTAATGCTCAGCTTCCTTAATTCAAATGAAACAGGTTGTTTTCAGCCATTTCTACTGAGGAACTAACAAGACTTAACTTTTCAAAGGACTGGACCCAACAAACGGTCATTCTTTTTCTTCATATTCACTTTTCTACTGTATCCGTTTCATTGAGACCTCTCATCTGTGGATTCTATGATTCTTGAGATTTCTGTTGAGAGAAAGAGAAACCCAAACAATCAGTCAACAAAACCCTTGCTCTGGCAACAGGCCTTCATAAAAATACATATTTCTGAATCTTTCTGTGCAATTCTAGGCATGACAGTAATACCCAACAAATGGATAGAGGTCATCTAACTCTGCTTTCTGAGATGGTCAGGTCTTAATTAAGTATTCTCCGTGCAATTCTGTCATGACAGTGCCAGAGGATTGTGGTCCCTTCCCTGGAGCAGTTTCAAGATAGACCAAAGGCATTTACCCCACTATATTCACTGAGCTAAGATTCAATAACTGGATAACAAATGCCCATTTTATGGTAGCTTACAAAGGGAATAAATGTTGGAATTGCCTTTTTTTTTTTTATTAGAGGCTTCAAAGTTAGTAAAACATCCACCAGAATGGTGGCATGAAATTAAAAAGGAAAGGAAAAGAATGTATTTAGAATCACAGAATCACTAAGGTTGGAAAAGACCTCCAAGATCATCTGGCTCCAACCGTCCCACAAATTTGGTGTTTATTGTTCATGTCATTGTGTTTACTGCTCATGTCATAAATACTTCAGAGACTTCCTAAAGCATCATACTTGAAAATGTTGCGCATATTCACGTAACAATTTAGATGACATAAGTGAATCAAACTCCTCATAAGATTAAATCCAACTTCTACACATCCAACATTGAGTGAAGTCCTATAACACAGGCCAAAATCTTAGCTTCCATTGAACAGCACAATAATGATATTGTAAATGTGTTCAGAATGAAATTCACGTAATCTGACACTCCAGAGGCTGGAGTTTTGATATATAACTCCATCATCCTAGAGCTGTTGTAAGTTGAACTTGGAATATAGCCGTATACTCTCTGCATCACTGACATCTTAGTCCCTGTTATTCTGGCTGAAACCATAATACCGAAGAGTCCCAGCTGATGAATATAGTGCAATGAACACAGTGGAGAATTTTGTGCAAAGGCTCTCAACAAGAACCAGGCTCCATTTCTACCTGACCTTCCCCAGCAGCTGTACACAACCTCTGCTTCACTTCTCCAGTTGTCTCCTCAAGAAAAATTCCTTCATAGTGGACCTTTCCTGGCTGTGTGATATTTAAAAACGCCTTCACATCATTTAAAAATTGCAACATATCACATTATTACTTAATGATAGTATCACACACTAGCCATCATACCATTATTGCATATTATTATTACTCTCATTTAATAGCCGAGGAACTATAAACCATCATCAGCTGTTCAAATTACTGATTAAGGTTACAAATGAAACTCACTGATTCAGACCATATACCAGGTCTTAGTGAAGTGCAAAGAAAACTGTCCTTCCCAGAGCAGACCCTTCATTCAGCAAATCCATTTCAGTGGGCATTGTTTTGCAAGGAGTTTAACAATTGCGCTGTATCTGAGGGAGAACAAACACCGTTCACAAAAAATACGTAGTGCCTTTGATTTTAGGTTAGTCTCAGATGTTTTAATATTCCATCTGCTTGCAATGCATTTAAAATACAAATCTCAGTAGTCTGCCTATTTGACATTTGTCTATTTGGACATCTGAAGAAGAAATAAAGGATATCATGGTACTAAAACACTGCATTTCAAAGACTCTAATTAATAAGCTGATATTTTACTGAAACTCACCGTGTGCATTTCACTCACCAAGTCTTTAAAACAGCTGTGTACCTGGTCTAAGAAGGAGGAAGGAAGTGTGTGACAAGAAGCAAACTCTCTCAAGTTTTCTTCCCTCATAATGAGCCTTTGAAAGCAGTAATTATCAAATACATACACAAAGCCAAAAGATACACAAAAGAAAGTTCATATTTAAGCAGAAATATAGAAACAGTCTGCAACCTTCTATAGATGAATATATTATGGCTACACAAATGTATTGTACTCCATCTCTTTTTTCACGGCTCAGACAGAATGAATCACAAATATGTTTAAGGCTACTAGAACTTACAAAATCTTCTCTTACACAGACTGCAGGCTTATTCCCAAGGATAAATCCAGATTTGGGGGGGTGGTAGATTTATTTACTCACAGATTAAGCAATGGTCTTGTAAAATAAACCCCTTAATTTTGTGTCAGTATGTAACTATAGAGGTACACTTCCCCTGAGCCAGAAAAAATCAAAGCCAGAACCATCAGTTTTACTATTAAGGATTTCTAAAATGAGATTTAAATAGCACAGAAGCGTAAATCTCCTTCTTCTGTAAGTTATGAAGTGCTAAAAACAAACAAAAAGCCTGTAAGAAGTTCTACAATTCGAGGCTGAGGATCATTGAGTCGCCCGGTCTGAAGAAAAGGGGCTGAGAGGCAACATCGCTGCTCCCTGCCACCTCCTGAGCTGAGGAAGCAGACAGGGAGGTGGCAGCCTCTGCTCCCTGGGAACAGATAACAGGACACACAGGAATGGCACAAAGCAGCACTAGGGGAGGTTCAGGAAAAATGTCTTTACCATGAGGGATGTCAGACATTGGAACAGGCCTCCTAGACAGGCGGTTGATGCCCCAGACCTGCCCAGAGGCTTTTGGATAACGCCCTCAATGACGTGCTTTAACTTTTGGCTAGCCCTAAAGTGCCTGGACAGTTGGACTGGATGAAGGTCTCTTCCAACCGAGCTATCCTAGTCTGAGTAAATCTTTCTTCTTCTTCTGATTTACCTATCTCACTATACAGTACAGACGTTAAATTGGCATAAATGTATGTACAGTTATACACCAGTTCAAAGAGCAATTGTGTCACAACTGAAAATAATAATAATAATAATAAATGAATTGCTAATAATTTTCCCTTCAGATTATACCCAAAACTTTTGGAAAAAGATCACAAATGCATTGCAAAAAGGTACATTGAAGTCACTCATATTTTCTTGCAGTTTTAAATGAAGTTTCGTGCTATAAATCGTGGGTGGCGACAAAGGAATAGACAAATATGAACCTCCTACAGCTCACAGCAGTAATTACTAATATGCATCTACGGACATCAAGATATTGTTTGTCCCTCTGGCCTCCTGTTTCATGCCAAAAAGTAGTAAAGAATCAAGTCCTTGACATACAGAGGAAATAAGGGGAATTCAAAGAGTTAAAACATTATGTCCCTGCTGCAAATGCCTCCTGCACAACTTCTCATAAAGCATCAGGAAAAAACACTGCGGTTACTGAGAGACTGATCCTAGATGGTGCAAAAGCCCTGACCAGGTCCAAACAATCTCAGAGGTTGCCGAAAAGGACCAAGCTCTCCCACAGCCTCCCCAGTTGTTGACAACATCCTTCCTCCTAAGAGGTGTTTCTAAAGGTCTGGTTTTCAAGCTGTGCTGTGGCAAGCACAAAAGCATCAGATTAGAGTGCGCCAGGCATGGTGTGATCCTCAGCACTGCTACACGAGGCATTTCGTGTTTTGGACTTCTGAAGGCATCGTCACATAACAGTTGTCCTGCTCGACTAGGCCTTATCACACTGTGTAGGCAAAAGCAAGGAAGGGAGAATTCACCTGGCAGTGCCTGACTGCATGGTTAAGCAGACTTCCTTTCCCTGACAATTTCACCCACTTTCAAACAAAACCAGATGGAAAGTTTGGGCTGTACCTGCTTGTGCAAAAGTCACAAGGAACGAAGTCAGTGAGGAAGGCAGTGAATTAGACTGGAGTGGGGAACTTGCAAAAAGAGGCCACGGTTTTCAAAACCATCTAAGACAGGACAAGCATGAGCAATAATGGGGGAGTAAAAGTTTATGTGGCCATGTAGGCCACATAAACTGCTCCGTAGCCTCCTGCTTTACAACAGCTTTCCTGGGAGGTGGTTCAAGGCATGTGTAGCATCCTGCTCTTGTCAGTACAGAATTCTGCTTTATTTCCTCCCTCCTAAATAACACGAGGGAGAGAGAGAGAAAGATTGTGTGTGCATCATGTCACATCCTGCGCCTGAATAGCTCCATCACATGCCTATGCAGCTTCAAAATCCCCTACTGTTCTTTGGGGAGGAGCTGGTTCCTACTCCCATGAAGGGCAGAGCAAAGCAGAGTCTCGCCATAAAAACCACCACTACTTACCCGAAAGGCAGAGAGAGCACAAACACTTCATCCACACAGGGGACTTGGAAACTTCACACTTCAGCCCCCACAGAGCGTTCCCAGAGCTGTTCCCTATCTCTGCCTGGGACCACAGGTACAGATAGGGAAGACAAGAAAGAGAGAGTGAAGGCCAGGAGTAGTAACCAGGGTATGAGCAGGGTTTTCATACAGCCACAGGCAAAATAAATTTCTGTCTCAGGTTGGATTATGATGGGATGCCCCCAAAAGACTGTGGCACACTGTGCCTGCCATCAAAATAATAGCCAGACTCAACGTGCACACTATGCACCTGCAGGGCCTGTGCCACCCAAAAGCTGTCACTCCTGGCGCCCTCTGCATACAACAGCAGGACAGTGGCCAAAAGCTACCAGTGCACCCTGAAACCACATTCATTTTGTTCCCATGTGATTTCATACTGCTAGGTTTCACCCTTTATTTGCTTTCCTGAATGTTTAGCCCAATAATGACGGGGCATTCATCCTCTTCACCCTACACTACTTCCAAGTCCAGATTTTCAAATGCAATGTGGCACCCCTTTAGCATTCATCTGAAAGAGTTTTATCTAAGGCGTGTTTATTTTCATTTAGGAGGTGGTGTTCCCCAGAGTTACATAAGCCGATGCTACTTTATGCTAATGTGTTTACAGAATGTCGAATAAATTAGTTTTCTCAAGGAACTCTATTTTTGAGAACTCACCTTTTTTTTCCTTTTTGGTCCAGAGGCCTCAAAGCGTTCAGCAAAGAGCACATAATTCAATAGAAATGAAATCCTCTAGATACTCCGTTCGCCACTTGGATTTCAATGACAAGTTAAGCACACTTCCTTTGTTTTGCATAATTTTCCTTGCATGGAAGTCATTTCCTACGACTCAGCTCTGTTACATCCACATTCACCATGGCTGCACATCAGAATTAAGCAGTTCCACAAAATCTGAAGTCACACACCTTTGCAAACGCTATGAGACACAGGACAAATTCATCCCAAGGGCAACTCTGTTTAAATCAAAGCAGCCACCTCCATAATGCATTTCACTCTGTAAAATTAATTTGATGGGATAACCGTGAAAACACTGTCCACACTCAAGAATATATGTTGTACTGATTTTAAATTTGTGTTGAGTATTTGCTAAAGCATCTATTTTGCACATACTTTTTCAAGCTTGTTTGCAATTGCCAAGGAATGTTTCTTGAAGAAAGAAGCCTTTTTTACTTAGTATGTCATATTGGATCCAATTATTTTAAGCTCGAGAGTAAACAATGCATCTCTTTGTGCAGGCATACTGCTATGCTACTACCAACCCTCAGGCAGTGATGATCTGACATCTTCATTTCATATGTTGTCTGCATGATCTATGTTGTACCTGTTCAGGACACAGATCAGATTTTGGTATCCCTGAGGCACTGTTCACAATCTGGCCCAAAATGAGCAACACATCTATGATAATCTCTCCGAATTGCCAGGCACTTGCTTCTTTTTTACACCTAAAATCATTCTGGGACACCACCAGGCACAGCAATTCTGGAACGGGTGTTCTTGAATAGCTCTGTTTAACACACCTCTTTAGAATTTCCTCCCTAGACAGTGGCAGTGTACCCATAAGCATTGCATCAGATTTTTGCTGAACATCTGCTCCTCCTCCTGGTTTTGAAGGAGGGCTAGGTTCTGAGAACAGCTCAGAATTCAGCTTTATAGCTTTCAGATATTGCACTATGAGTGAGCTCATTACAAGTTATGCAGGCAACATCAAATAAACGTTTTTATGCACGGCGTAAAGGATTTCTTCTTATCCTTACATTGTCCAGTTTAAAAGGGAAAATAAATAGGAGGGACAATTATTTAACAACTTATTGAAACAATTATTTAAATATTTGCTACCCGTGGACCGCTCCTTGTTGAGCTCTGTGCTGTTAGTTATTGTTCCCAAATTATATCTAAATATATAAACTAATGTGTATAAATTTATATATAAAATAATATACAGGTACATAAATATACATATTAGATGTAATACATGATACTCTGCAGGAAATGCTACCTTACCTGCCACACATGGAAAGTCATAGCTGTGCCATGTTTACACAAAGCCTGACAGAACATGAGTCAAGGCAATAGTAACACCAGCCCACACACACACCCCCAAAAGAAAGAAAAAGCCTATAGAAACAAGCTTTCCCAAACTACTTCCATTTTGGTTTCAAGAAGCAGTCACATACTTTATCACTGTTCACTGGACGTGCCCTTATCTCTTGGACACTGTTTCCTGCGTGCTTACTTAAAGAGATGCCTGCTTATTCTGAAACAGAGTGGGGATTTTTTTTTTCTTTCTTTCAATGTGGTTCTGGCTGGAGAAAGCCAGGACCAGTGTCAGGGTGGATTACTGAGCAGTTTTAGGCTGCCTTTCTACAAAATGATCCCTCTGAGCCTTCTGTGAGCGCTCTGTTCATTTTCTCAGCTTTTTCCAAGTAGTCTAGCACGGTGTTCTTGTTCCACACAGACTGCTTCCCACCTAGGATGCCAGATTCGTTGTCGTATACTATTAGCTCCGGCTGGC
Source organism: Nettapus auritus (assembly GCA_011076525.1). Taxonomy (NCBI): domain Eukaryota; kingdom Metazoa; phylum Chordata; class Aves; order Anseriformes; family Anatidae; genus Nettapus; species Nettapus auritus. The sequence goes on from CM021772.1 coordinate 6,536,509, forward strand.
AAACCCTCCCAGTGTTTTTGCAATGTCAGATGACAGCGCTCATCTCCAAGAGTATTTGTGTTCATCTTTTCAATAAGGTAACAGATGACTTTATACCAAATGCCTTTGTAACATCCAAACTGTGATTGTTTTGTGGATAAAAATGTATTCCCTCAGCTGATTGCGGTCATTATGGTATAGAAACAGAAAAAAAGCCTCTCAGCAAGGTAGTTACAAGCATAAACCACAAATATTTACCTAGAAGGCTGGTCTGCTCGCAGAAATGCTGCTGGTCATCTTCTGATAGCCCATCTCTTACCATTCGCCAAGTTCTGACGTGATTTTTCTCTCTGGGGCTGTCCAGACGGTTTAGATACATGTCTCCAAAGACAAGCATGTGGCAGGCATTACTTCTTCCTCAGTGACTTGTCAAGAAGCTACCGCTGTAAAGCTATAAGAGTCCAGAAGATTCCTATAATCTCAACTCATAATACGTATCTTTGAATTTGAAATAGTTAGAAAGCCAGGCTGGTCCCACAGACTCACTTTGCACATCAGGTCCATGCCACAGCTCCCTGCCTCAGCTTCCCTGCCTGTAAGCTCTTCCGTTAGGTCTGTTTACACACGCGTGCACACACACACTAAGCCAACACAAAATGTAACAAGTTCCTGATGAGGACAGTCAAAAACACGACTACCTAAAGATACACGGCTTGGCTTTGCTTATCCTCATGTCACAAGAACAACACAGTAATTAGGACATGCAATAAATGAACATTTTCTTTAAAGAAAAACAATTATAAATCTTGAAATATTTTTAGAAAGTGACCTATAAGCAGAGATTAACTTTTCTGAGAGCTTTCTGCAGCATGTAAAGATTTCTGTAACAGTGAATATCTCAAGAAGCTGCATCCTGAAACATGTTTTTTAAACATATTTTTAAAGTATTGTCCCAGCAAATTTTCAATTCACACTCCTGTGAAAGCACACGCCTTGATTATTTGCTCCTTTAGCAGAAGTGCTAAAAACCTGATTTTACCACATCTTCCCCTGACCGACACAGAATGAGTCAGTGCTGTTTAAAAAAAAAAAAAAAAAAATGCAGTTTCACAATACAGGTAAGAAATGGGGATGAGGTGGGGACAGAGGTATTACACGTGTGGGATGGAATGCTGTAGTTTAGGGGGGAGAGAAAGGTTATTTGCCACTTGTTATGCCTGCTTCTTGGTCAAAATATTCCAAGCTGGTAAAGACTGTGCAATAACAGTTACTTTAAATCCAAATTTACCAGATTATCAGCCTTTTCTCTGCTACATCCATGCTGACTTTACACTTTTTAATCGAGAATGATACTGTCCTGGGACACAGAAGACACTTATTGCAAATTAAAATGAGAGTGGAAGAGAAAAAACGAAGATAATACCAGATTATTTAGGGGAATCTAAGATCTACAGTCAGGACCTACTAATTTTAGATGGTCTGGTTGATTTTTTTAGATTACATATTCATTTGGCATTCCCCAAACTTCTACAGTACTCAGAAATTTCTTTGAAAATCCTCACAATTGGGAACACTGCTTCTAGTCTGAACGAGAACTGCAGGAGATAAATCCGAGCAAAAGCGAGAGAGGCTCAATTAAGCATTTCAGCTTCATTCATGGATTAAAATGAGTATTGCAAAAGGTCATTTATGCAATTTCAAATGTTTATCATCTCTTGTTAATGGGCGTAATTAAAGTCAGCTGACAGAGGTGCAGAAATAATGGAAATACATACTTTTAAAGCAACAGCAAGGTAAACTGTAGGCCCTTGTGCAAGAGAAATTGTGGCTGAGAGCCAAGGAAATGCAGAATGATTTAAAGACAGGTAAGAGGAAAGACAGCACTGGGAAATTAAACACTCTGAAGTAAAAAAAAAGCAAACAAAAACAAAAAAAACTTGTTTAATTAATATTTTTGTTTCATGTTCTATTTCTATTTCAGTGCAGGATGTTCTGTAATAAACACTCAACAATATTTAGCACAAATTGGCTATTTTAACCATGTCAAAAAACTTCAAGAAACATATTGCTGGACCCTTATAAAGAAATATAGAAATATTAACATTTCATGACAGCTAATTTTATAATTTATGCTCATATATAAACCACCAAAATTCTAGTTTGTCAACAAACAAACAAACATTGGCCTCCTATCACTTTTTTCTTTTAATTGATGTAGTTTTAGTAATAGAAGTACTGGCATGGAAGAATATCTAATTTTTCCCATTCCGAGCTCAGGCTGGCAGACCAGCTGAGGTAATGTGCTCTCCCTCCAAAGACAAACATAAAATATTTTCACATCCTCTTTCTGCCTTACGGCAAGTGTTATTTCCTATATTTAGTAAGTTAGGAAATATTGCAAATGAAATTCTGTGCAACAAGTATTTGGAAAGAGGCTCTGTCTTCTGATAAGATCTGCTTTAAAATTCATAAAACCCTGAATTAAAATGCAGAGGCATTATTTAAAACTCTTCTTATGTAAAAGTTGTTAGCTAAATACAGATAGTTCCTGGAGTAGTCAGTCTATCAGGCCTGTAAAGTGATAAACAAAAACAAAACAAAACAAAAACAAAACAAAACAAAACAAAACAAAAAAAGTTTTTTCTTCAGATAATGGGAGAGAGAGAAAGGTATCAGCTTCGTTTTCGGTTTGCTGATTTTCAGCGAGTTGCTCCACATTGATCCATAGGAACTCATTCCAAAGAGAAGTTTCTGACAGGTTTTACCCTCTCAGTCAGCACACTGACATTTTAGGGAGAGGAGACCGACACCTATGCAAAAAAAATACAGATTCACAAAGGAGTTTTTATAAGAAAAGCAACTAATTTGGTATTCATTTTCCTTTTCTTCTGCTGCTGTAAACAAGAATATATTTTAAAGACAGCGAACAAAATAAGACCAGCCTGTCCTCCGTGGTCTCTGACCCATAGTCTTACCATGCTAATTTTCTCACTATAGTTGAGAGAGTGTTTGCCTTCTTAAATCATAATCCTTTAAGGTCAGACTTATACTTCTAGCTGCAAATAAAGTCTTTTCCATGCTACTACATTGGGACAGTGAAGGCACCCAATACCAGTCATGAGAAAACCAAGCTCCAGTCAAACCCCTGAGTTAGAGGCAAGGCGGAGAGGAGGGGGAGTTACGTCTTCTTTCCCCGTTGTTCACATGAGGAACACAAGCAGGGTGAGAAAAGAGAAGTGCCAAAATAAGATGGGAGGGCCCTTTTCTGCCGCTTCCACAGTGGTCTTTGCTTTGCTCCAAAGGGAAATGGGAAGTAGAAAAAGTGTTTTCAGAAAATTTAGTTTTGATGTATGTCCTAGGACAGTATTGGAAAGTTGAACAGGCTGAAGATGCAAGGATTCTTCATACAGCCATCCAAACACGAATTCTGAAGGTGATGCATCTGCACTTATTTCTTCTAAAGAGTTTTATGCTTTCATTAAAATTCTTTACTCCTAAAATTATTTAAGGAACAAACTAGTGCGGTTTGCACGATCTACAATAACCAGACTGTGTAAATCTGATTTTATAGATAATTTACACCAACCTTCAAAACCCCTTAAAAGTGCTTGTTTAGCAAGTGAAAGCTCAAAAGGAAAAGCAAAAACTGAAAGCCCTGTTAACAGAACTTCTACCTTGCATCCAGCAAATACCCCCCTAAACTACTTTACTGCTGATACTGCTTTTTATGCTGTGTTCGTCAATAGTTTGTGTACTGGAAGCAAGTTTTGTTCAATGGCATCCTGAGATGCACTTCATGTCTTTCCTGTCAATTTCTCCACAAAAACTGGCAGCAGCATTATCAGCACCATTTGATTACAACTATTAGGCCCAAATATGCAATAGCTGAAGTCAATGTATCTGAACAACAATGAGAACTCTGCTTTCTGATTCTGCTTCAGCTTGGCCTGCAAAGCTAGTCTGCCGTCAGCCTCCCAAGGCAGTTTCACTTTCTGGTTCCTGTACGACAATGAGCAAGGCCGAGCAACGGGGCAGAACTGCAAAGTTTGTAACAGAGGTCTAATGAAATTCAGAACTTTTCTGGCTAGGTGAAATCCAAGCTACATCTGTGAAGGCACAATTGCTCTCATGGTGTCTGCAGTCAGCCTCTCTGCGGATGGACTTTCTGGAGAACAGCTGAGGCATTTTGATGCAGCCCACTGCTGGTTCCCGCTAAGAAATACTCTGGGAGTAAATTACAGCAGCTCTGACATGCAGCCCCCTACTCCCCAGCCTTCATTTAACATGTTGAAATGCTTCATGTCAACATCTGCCTTCTTACCTTTGGACTGTTTGGATGAGAAGATCGCTTCTTTCAGGAGGATCTAATATCTCAGATTTCATTTTGTACATCAGAGGTATGAAACTCATTTTCACCAGTCTGGCTTTTTACCTGAAGTGCCACAAGAGCCAGCACTTTCTCAGTGGAAGTGGAAAAGAACAGTGACAGTTAATCGCTACCCAAATTCAGCAAAATTTTTTCATCAGTCGCTTCATGTTCTTCTGCGTTGATAATCTGGTTTCTTATCTCTTGTCCAGACACCTCAAAACTATTTCAAGTTTACACTGAACTAAAGCATACAAGACACTGACTCCCAGGTCCTGCAGGACCATTGTACCCAGCTCTGGGGTGGTGGTGGAGCTGCAGAAGTGTGCAGAAACTTGAAGATCTGTCCAGTCCAAGTGCTGGGGGATGGCTGTTGTTCTGCTTGGCCTCTGGCTGCTCTTTCAGCTAGTTGGTGCCTTCCAGCCAACAAGAGAGGAGCTGAACGTGCTGTACAGAATGAAATGCTCCAGCAGATAGCCCTCCCTAACACCACTTTTCAGCAGTGCAGTCAATGAGAAGTCACAGAATCACAGAGTGGTTTGGACTGGAAGGGACCTTAAAGATCATTTAACTCCAACCCCCTACCATGGACAGGGACGCCTCCCAGCAGACCAGGTTGCTCACAGCCCCATTCAGCCTGGCCTTGAACGTTTCCAGGGAAGGGGCATCCATAGCTTCTTTGGGCAACCTGTTCCACCCTCATAGAAAATAATTTATTCTTAATATCTAAACCTACACTGTTTTGGTTTTAAATCGTTACTCCTAGTCCTATCACTACAATCCCTAACAAAGAGTCCCTCCATAGCTTTCCTGTAGGACCCTTTTTAGGTACTGGGAGGCCGCTATAAGGTCTCCCTGGAGCCCTCTTCTCCAGGCTGAACAGCCCCAACTTCCTCAGCCTGTCTCCATAGAAGAAACCGTTATATCTCAGTGCATTTTGGCTTGTAGTTTAACCATACACTTGATCTACCTACTGTATACACACCTAGTACCTCCCTCCTTCCCTTAGCAGCTAAGGGGTGTGAGGTTTTCTGTATTTAGAAAGCTGCAACTGTTGGTTTATGGTTATATCTGCAGCATCCTTTGGTATAATTTAAACATTTTCACCTTTAGAAGATATATTACTAGAAGCAAGACCAATGTTGTCCTCCTCCTAAAAAGGGATCAAGCACTAACAGCACCTTTCATTTTCCACCTGGTGTCCTGTAATCCTACAACTTTTCAGAGAAATGCATGCTTTGATTAATCCAGCTCCATGCAGCACTCATGTTCTGGTTTAACAGTGCAAATGCGCATGGAAGGGAAGGGGGAGGAGAAAAGCAGAGAAGAATAGGTCACAAAGTAAGCAGTGTGATCACTCAGAGCACTGCAAATGAAAGTAAAATGCTTGTAATAATCTCAGCAGAGGAAGCACAAGTGCTGGTATGACGTGCTTCATTATGTTCACCTCCTGCTAGGTGTCAGATGGTTGTACTCTACACTCACTGCTCTACATGCATTTGGCAAGTTCCAAGCAGTGATACAAAGGGGCAATGATACACAAGATCATGGATATGTGTACAGGTATACACAGGAACGTATACATGAGCATGTAAGCGTATGAAATTGCAAAATAGTTGTCATTTTTAGATGGAAGGGTTATCAGGATAAGAGGATTTTTTGCGTGTTCCATTTGTCTGTTACATAAAAATCTTTCATCAGATACTTGTTTTAAGCGACTCACACTGAGCAGCCCAGCAAGGGTAATGTTGATATTTCCTGCTAAAATTACCACAGATCGCATTTAAAGGGTCATGTCTTCAAGGTTCTAGGGTCTAATAACCAGGAAAAAAAAATGCTAGCAAGTAACTTGGTAACTTAGATTTGTAGCTAGACCTTGAATGATGGGAAAAAAAATCTTACAATGTTCTAGATTTACGATTCTACTTCCCAAAGACCCTGACTGGAAAATTGAGGTTTGACTTCAAGAAAGTTCACTTCTGTTTTTCTTAGAAATGAGACGTGTCTTTGAGCTGTAGCAACCTGGAATCTTGTAACAATTAAATACAAACCAGAAAAAGCTTTCAAGTAACCTACATATTCCCTTAGTAATCTACATATTCCCTATATTCCCTTAACTGTTTTATATAGAAGTGCTTTAAATCCAAGTTGGTGTTTGTATTTCCTTACATCTCCAGCTGCACAGAGATACTGTGCAAAAATTCTAGTTTTATTCTGAAGCTTTCCTGAGAGTCTTTCTCTTCAGATCCAAGTTTTAAAAATACCTTTTCTCTCCCCAGGTTTGCAGCCTACAAACAAACAAACCTTTGCATTTTAGCATATCAGAATTTTCAAAACCATATCAAACAAAACAGTCACCATTAGGCATAGTTCAGAGCTAAATACTTTCAAACCTTAGGGCCTCACTCCTGTGAGATGTGTAAGACATGCCCCATATCCACACAGAATCTACTGCAATTAATATAATCTGTCAGAATAGTAATTTTTTCAGAACAGAAACTTTAAATACAAGTGTTACTCACTTTACAGATTAAGTTGATAAAGACAGACATGTTTATAATGAATTATTTCCTCTAGGAGTCAGGAAATAAACCTCCGATATGACACTGCATGTTTTCTGTCACAGTTTTGTATCTCTCATTTACCACATTTATATACCCTACCCCGGTGCACTCTGCGCCGCTGTGGCCTCACCTCAAGCACTGTGTTCAGTTTTCTGTACCACAATATAACACGTAAAACTATTTGAGAGTGTCCAAAGGAAGGCAATAAAGATGGTGGAGGGCCTAGAAGTCATATTAGGAATGGCTGAGGTGTCTGTTCAGCCCAGAGCAGGCTGAGGGGAGGCCTCATGGCGGCCTGCAGCTCCCTCACGAGGGGTACGGAGGGGCAGGCGCTGAGCTCTGCTCTCTGGGGACAGCGACAGGACCCGAGGGAACGGCATGGAGCTGGGACAGGGGAGGGTCAGGGGGTGTTAGGGGAAGTGTCTTCACCAAGAGGGTGGTTGGGCACTGAGACAGGCTCCTCAGGGCAGTGGTCACAGCAGCGAGCCTGACAGAGTTCAAGAAGCATTTGGGCAAAGCTCTCAGACACATGGTCTGATTTTTGGGTGGTCAGGTGGAGCCAGGTGTTGGACTCCATGATCCTTGTAGGACCCTTCCAACTTGAGATATACTATGATTATAAAAGTATAGAAACCTGAGCACATATTTAGCAAACAGAAAATGAGAAAACTAAGTTTGTTGGTCTGGAGATATATATATATATATATATATATATATATATATATATATATAAAAGCTAAAAGGAGATCTTACCGCTGTCTCAGCTACCTGGTTACAGAGAAGGCAGAGCCTGACTCTTCTCAAAGGTGTGCAATGAAAGAACAAGGAGCAACAAGCACAAGTTGCATTGCAGAAAATAGCAAGGGATACAAACAGATGATGTTATGAGATCCCTGCCAGCCTACGTTATTCCATAACTCTACAACAGTAATGCGTAAATCTAAAACAGAAAAGTTTCAAGTATTTGGTGGGGAGGGGGAAGGAAGAGGGGGTAGAGTGAGTTCATTATGGTTGGGGATTTTGTTGCTTGTTTTTTAATGGCTTCAAAAATATGACATTTAATTTTACCTTCCTCTCCTTAGTTTCCAGAAGTAACTATATGTATTTAAAATATATATATATATATATATATTATTTTTTTTTTCTCTCCAAAGGGTTGCTAGGAGTAGATTTCAAACTATCAGAGGTTTTCTTTCTTATTAGGGTCCACTGGCTGACCATAAAAATATAGCGAGGAATTAGATGTATTTGTTTGAAATACCTTATACTGAAATTCAAACAGTTCTTCAAGCAGAATTCCTAGCAAGAAGGATTTGTGACAGGGAATCTACAAAATTTACTTTGAAGAAAAAATAAAAAATAAATAAATTTAAAAAAAAAATAAAAATAAAAATAAATAAAAAAATAAAAACGTGTTTAAGAGACCCCACAAACCTTCAAAAGAACACCTCCTTCAAAAGGCCCTACCTCACAGCTAAAAGGCATTTTTTTCAGAAGTTAATGTATTTACATAAAGTGGAAAGACTTGCAAAAGGTACAAGGCAAATACTGCAAATACTGCAGTAGTATTGAACAAAATGTTCCTGATTTTCATTGTTTTTTCAAAGAAATCAATTATTTCTTTCATCCACACTAAAACTGTAGGCTAAATACTGTACTCCTTACTAAAAGAGTTATTCTGCAGACCTCCTGCTGGTCTTCTATACAAGAAAATGAATACACCAATGAGGTGAAGGAGATTGAAAATACATATGGAAAGAAAAATTTCATTTAAAATGCACCCAATAAACACTAAAGATCTATATTTGAATATCTGTATTTGAGTAGCTTTGAATTTTTCACACTATTGTTGACATTTATATATTTATCTGTATGTATATAAAGACATACACACAATAAATACACGCACACTTCATTCCACATATAACCATCCAGATTAAAAAGCCTGCCCCTTTCTTGTTTTTAGTTATAACACACTGGATCCTACATGTTCTCTGGTATCATTAGCTAAAAGCTCCCTGAATGTTCTCTGTGTTTTTTTATTCCTGCATATTTTAAATCAACTTTGTGAACATATTAAAACTGTATTTCATGAAGAGCAGTTTAGAAAAAAGATGCAGATAAGCAATAGTGTCTAGTTAGGCAATCCAAAGTGACCGTTGCATCTCATTTTTTGTTTTACTTTTTTTAAAAAAGATGTACTTCTGGTTTATACATAAATACTTCTGCATCCCACATTCCATGTTTCTTATTATTTCTGGGCTTATCCCTAGAATGCTTCAGGAAGAGGGGGGAGAGACCTTAAAATTACTATTGCAGCAAAGAGAAGGATTGCTCTCATCAGCCGGCGTACACACCAATAATCACACTTCCACTGAGGTTTCTTTCCTAATCTGTAACTGCCAGTAAGAACTGGAGGAAAAAAAAATTAAAGTCACACTGACAAGCATGGAACCACAATCTTTCTATATAGCAACTCTGTAGATTTCATCAAGGGATTCTCTTCTCACTGCTGTAAGCACAACAGTATCATTCTGCCTATGCACAATAACATATTTTGTATTTTAGTCCAGGAACATTTTCCAACATGGCAAGAACACTAAAACTAACACTAACACTAAAAAGTAAGACAATGTTACCCAACGCCTGCAGTCATTCCCACCTATCTCCTTTAGCAACCACGAAAGAAAAATTTTAATCAAAAATTAGATTCATTTTGAAAACTACTCTGAATAATTTAAAAATATTAATAATCATCAATTCCCACTAAATTAATTACATTACCTGAATGCTTCACATTGTTTAAAACCATGTTGCCTACTTGAAGGTTTAAAATATAAAAATACGATTTCTTTCTATACATCATACCCAACATATGCATTCTATGAAAAATCAAGGTTCTGTAATCACTAATATCAACATAGCTGACCAAAAATAAATAAATAAATAAAATAAAATAAAATTTATTTATCATTCTATGCATAATTAACAAGTTAGCACTGAAATACTAGCAAGCTGAAGTGTTATTATTTCTTGTGGGCACTTGGATGGTGAATTCTGAAGATCATTATGAATCAGTAACTGAAGTCAGCTTTCTGTTAATACCTAGAGCTTATAGATTTGCATACAGAGCTATATGTGAAAGCAGTCCACCAAGCATTTGCAAAATTGTGCATGAAGTTTGTTTGGGGTAACCCTAATGTTTGCTGGTTTAGTTTGTTTGTTTTTTCTTGCTTAGAACCTAGTCTCCCATAATTAGTACCACACATTTCATTTCTTCCCTTAAACTTCAATTCGCTCTGTTGATTTTTTTAAAATAGAAAAACATAGATATTTCCTGTCTATCTGAAATGGTGATTTCAAGATAAAAATATTTTCAGTTCTTTTTTAATTTCCATAAGCATATATTTCTGATACCATTATTTTATCAATAATGATACCACAAATAAAAGACAGCAGAGGAAGGTCAAGATACCACAGACTGTGAGGCGGAAGGAGAGAGAAAAAAAATAAAAATAAAAATAACTGAGTTGTAGAAGGAGGGAAGGGTAAGGTAACATTGATGGAGACTTTAAAGATCATCAGCATTCAATGAATACAGAGACCTAGGCACACCATATTCAAACTTAGAAATTCTTTCCATTTTTATGGCATTTTGCTAAAAATCAAAAATAATTAAATGCATAGCCACCTCTGGAATGAGCAGTCTATGAAGACAATTCTTACTTTGTGATTTCAAAAGTGAATCAAAGGTTTTTGTTTATGATTCTCCAGAGTGGCCCTGACTGCCTTGTTTTCACCGAAGTCATTCCATTCTTATGGGAATTTCAAATATTTCTGCTTTTAAACATTCTTTTTAATGTGAGGGCTTCCCCAAGTGCAGAGCCTACTGCCACTCACCTTCTCGTAAAACCCTGTGCACTAAGAACTTGTGTAATAATTGCACTAAACACAAATCTTCCAGCCATTTCCCAATAGTCAGGTATTGCTTTGTTCATATGTCAAGGCCTGCCACTTAAAGGTTTCTGTGACAGAGACTGTGATTTAGTAATTTTATTGAGAACTACAGGCCTGAAAGCATTTCACTGAACTCTGATTTCACAGGAGGAAATACAGCCTCTCAGGCCTTTCCACGTTCCCATACGGATACTAGCGCAAACCACAGAACACTACCTTTAGGAAGGATTTAGAAACTAAATGTATGAAGCCGTTTTCCAACTTTGTCCTTTGAACAAACACCAGAAATAATTCATTACAGCCATGTGGATACACTGCTTGTTCCCTACTGCTGCCTGCAGCTCTTACACAATGTGAAAGACATTACTCTGTACAGAAAAGGACTGGGCCATCTCTGCATCCTCTCTAGACTAGGATACAGACAGCCTGTCCATCGACCATGTGGTGGAGGTCCTGTCATGCCATAGTGCCTGTGGTTTTAGTTTTCAAGGATTAAGGATGCCTTTTTGCTGCACCACTATTCTGCTCCTTCAGAGCTCAAGCAAAGTTCTGACAGACAATGAACTAAAAAGTCTTTCACCCTCAAACACTGGTAGGTTTCAAGATTCTCAAGTCATATTTGTGCAGAGAACTGTGAAGGTTTCCCTTGCAAAATTATTTTTCAAGTTTTTTTTTTATATATATATAAACACATCTCCCTATCAAAGAATCTGTGTTAAGATGTTATTAAGATTTTTGAGACCAATACCAGCACAAAATACCTCTGGCCATAGGTTTAAGTTCATTTTCACACAAGCCTTTGGTTTCTTGGTACAAGGCTATCAGATACTGTCTGGGGAGTTGAAATGTTCCCACAACTAAGTCATCCCTTTATTTTTTTAATCTGCAAGCTTCAAAACAGCTAAAATTTGTTGAGAGGAAGTCAAAGTTACTGTAAAGTGTCAGGTTTCTGAACGTCTTACCGTCAGCTCTCCTCCCACCCTGTAATTCACATACCTATTGACACGACTTTCTACACTGCAGAGCCTTGTTATTTCTTCAGTATCATCAATGCTGAAAGAGCAAGCGTTCCACAAACTGCAGAACTGCAAAAGCAGAAACGTGAGACGGTCAGAAGAAAACACCAATATCAAAGATATTACAGTGACAGTAGTAATTTGTAGTGCACCGTTACAGGGAAATGAGTGTTCTACCTGTAATGCTTCAAAGCATAATAATGCGATTTCCTTGTTTGTTTGTTTTTTGTTTTTTTTTTCCCTGAAGTATGTAGGACATAACGTGCACATTACAAAATGTGTATCAAATCTGTTGCTACTAGAGTCAGCTTACACAGCATCCAAAGAGGTTGAAAATCTAACATAATAGTTATTTGATGTACACAGGTGAGTGCTTTCCTTTTCCCTACCTAATTGCTGCAGTTCACAAGGAGAAAGTCCTGCCTTTTCATCACCATCATCTCTCTCTTTCCCTGGTGGGATTCATAAAAACATGGCTGCACATGCAAGTGAAAGAACTGGCAGTGCTGCATGCATGTGCGTGCAGAAGGCTGTCCAAAAGATGTTCTGAGCACACAGCTCTGGACAGCCAGCGCTGAGCAGAGAACAGCTGATACCTACACCATGCAGGTGCTGCTCTCTCTGTTATAACAGGTTCCTTCCTAAAGCCGCTCATCTTTGTTCTGGATGCAAGGAGTAGAGTGGCCAGAAAGAGGTTAAAAAAAAAATAATGTCAGAGAGTATCAATACGTTGGCATAAGGTGTTCATCCCTACCTGGAAAAAGAGAAGAACTAACAAGGACAGCTGAACTGCTCTAATATTTTGAATTCTAGGACACATACCTACCATCACTTCTGCTATTAAGAGGAGGAGCTCCGGTGGCTTGGAAGGAAAAGATCCAGTGGGGCATGCTGACAGAATAAAAGCTATTACATTTTAGGCCTTTACTGAAGAATTTCAACTGATTTAATTTAATTTCAAGAGGGTTTTGGAAACCAATGTTGTGTAGCCTTTCATCCATAGTTATAAGCATGAAGCTTCCTTTTTTTTAATGCATCTTTTGAGGTTTTTCAAAGCAATGGATTTTCTTTTGGAACATTTCTATTATAGCCTGTGCAATGCTCTATGAGAAAAGGTTTAATCCACACTGCTTCTGCTGTTCCCCCGTAGTATCAGAAGAGAGTAATGCAAATATTCACAATATTATCAGACAGAGATACAGAGTTTTCTGTTTTTGTAATAGTCTAATTATATTTTTTGTCCAGTGGAGAAAAATTCACCCACCTTTCCCTCATGATGACTTTGAAGCAGCACACATCTCAGGTCAGAACATTCCCCTTTGAAACACTGTGTATTACCAGAAAACTCGTGGTTCTCTGCAGGGCCTGAAAATGCTTGCTATGGGTCAACAAGGAACTCCCAGAATGTTCCTCCTGCACAATACTTCACTCCTCCTTGTTCTTTGCACCTTCCAGGTGAAGCTTGACCCACAAAACGTCTCTGCAGTAACTACAGAAAGACAGAGCCAGCTTCTCCACGCAGGAGCTCTGACAGACACGTACGAGGAGCTCTTCCATGGCAGCCCCTGCTGTTAAAAGCACAATTCCTACCAGAAATGAATCTTTCCAGCACAACAACGCACATCATCTTTGACCAGTCTCTGGATCATGACAAGGGCAGGTCTCAAGAAACACTGGGCCAAAAGCTGAATTTAGAGGCCAGTCTCGCCCTTCCTCCGTAAAGGCGTTATGAGGGCCGCAGCTTCTCTGAAGCTGTCTCCTGCCAGCCGCAGCCTCCTTCCCCAGTCCCACAGCCTCAGAACAGGCTCCTAACCCCCATCTCGCTGCCTCACCTCAGGTTTTGCTCCCTGTACCAACAAACAGCAGCTCCAGGAGCCCGGAGCTCTCTGCCAGGGCCCTGGCCTTTCTGAAGGACCAGTCGTCTCCTGCATTTCCGTGAGAGCAAATAATCTACATGTTGGCCTTTGGATCCACTGACGATGGCTTCCTTCTATGCACAAGGCCTCACAATCCACACACAATGCTGCTTTTTTGTAAGCCTGAATCACTACCTCGTTCTAGTTTTCTGATTGCAGCTCCCATGTTTTTTTCTTCACAAATTCTGCCTTTGTATTTCCATCTTAAAAGATACTATTTGTGAGGTAATGTTTTAAAAAAAATGATACCACTGGATTAGAAACAGACTGCTTAATGATGCATTGTGCCAGAGCCTAAAATATTCACCACAACAGGATTGCAGAAAATAATCTGATGTGATTTTTGCAGTGCTGGTCCTGAAAAACACAAAACAAACAACAACCACAACCCCCCCCACACACACAAACAAACAAAAAAAACCCTGTATCAGTAGTCTTAGATGCATGCCCTTACCAGAGTCTAATTAGCAAAATACCTCACTGCATTTTCCAGCAAGGAAAACAAAGCGTGTGGCACACAGACCTTTTGTGTTGCTCACATTTTTTTACTTTCTGCACTCACCAGCATAAATCATCCAACTTTTAAAGAAGTCTGACACTGGGAGCCAGAACGTGTTCAACATGCTGTAGCTGCTTAGTTTAGCTGAGCTCTGAAAATTACTTGCAAGTGAAGTGTTTGGAAAGAAAAGCAAAACTAATGGTGATTTTTGACCTTTTCTCCAAGTCTGTAAAGGGGAAAATTGAAATACATAAAACATCCAGAGATCCTCACCAGCAGTTACTTTCTGTGAAGCAAAACTCAAACCCCTGTAAGTTACCACAGAACTGAAGACAAAAAAAAAAAAAAAATCATGTTTACTGCATCATGCCTTGATGAGAATAGCCCTTCCCCGAAGATGAAGAACTGACTGACATGCAAGACTTGCTATTCTCAAAGTCACATGAGAAATAACAGACATGTAGAATAAAAATACCAGAGACATGATGTAAAGTGGTGAATAGGCTAAAATTAGTTCGTGTTCTCTTTTTTTTTTTTTTTTTTTTTTTTTTTAAAATGAAGACAGTGTAAGGTATTATTATTAAACTGAAAGCCTGGAAAGCGTGGAAAGGTGAAGAAGTGGAGATTTTAAATCTAAACGTACAAACACATGCATGTGAACCTATATGTGTACAAGCATAACTGCATGCATCCATTTCTCCTTCCAGGAACACTAATTCAAAGGCAGGTGTTACAAAAATAAGGAGAAAAATACCACATCCCCCTCATAAAAATATCAGGAATTACATCAGGCAATTTTACAATGACTAGGCAATGTCTATTCTGGTCTTAAAGATGGATTGCCAATATTCAGCATTTTTCCATGCTGGGTTTTGTGCCTTATCTTTCCAAACGTTCACTTGCTTTATGAAAGACTTAAAAAGGCTTCTTTCTTCCTATTGTAGTATTAATATTT
Organism: Nettapus auritus; assembly: GCA_011076525.1. NCBI lineage: Eukaryota > Metazoa > Chordata > Aves > Anseriformes > Anatidae > Nettapus > Nettapus auritus. The sequence goes on from CM021772.1 coordinate 6,551,761, forward strand.
TCACTTGAAGAATGGGAATTCTTATTCCCTTTATTCATCTTCAGTTTAAGCTTGTACTACTCAAAGCTGGAATGAAATACAATGAGATAACTGAGTATAAAATTAAAGTTTTAGTCAAAGGTCAGCAAATTGGTTAAAAGTCTTCTGAGCTATATAAGAAGCAGCAGCATATAAGTACAGGACAGCAGATTACAAGTTCAGCTTCTCTGGGCTGCAAGCAAAGCTGAATTATTTACTTTGTGATGTCTCCGTTGAGCTCAGTAAATCTAATTATAGACAGCACTGAAATTTTCTGATACAGTACAGTCACTTTCTTCAAGTGAATGTTGAGCTGTGTCATGGATGTAAGCTGTTGGTTAGCCTACACAGTTAAAAATACACTTTCATGACCCCCCACTTCCCCTCTACTCCCAAGCCTGCCTGCACAAGTGCACTGATGAGGCTGCAAACCTCTTTGGAAAAGCAGCAATGCTAAAAAGTCATCAAGCGGATGTGGTAAGAGAAGAGGCATGCTCTGTGTGCCACAGGGTGGGTGAGAAAATAGTGGAGAACAGCACTAGGAAAGGGGGTGGGGGAATGGAAGAACACATTATTTGAAGCCAGTTCTGACTGGGAGTTTTTTTTTTTTTCCTAGCAGCCTGCACTGCACATTGCTGTGTTTTGGATTTGTGGCCAAACCAGTGTTGGTAACACACCTAGTGACTGCAGGGTGTCAAGGCTTTCTCTGCTGCTCACGCTGCCTCCACGAGGAGCAGGCTGAAGGGGGCAGGAGGTTGGGAGGGGACCCAGCTGGGACAGCAGGCCCAGAATGACCCAAGGGTACTTAATACCGTGTAACACAAGGCTCAGCAATGAAACTGGGGCACTGCTCTGTCCAAAGTAGCCACTACTCTGAGGCGAGATGGCAGTCGCTCTGCTTGTGGGAGGTGGTGACTGATTTGTCTTTGCATCACCTAGGTTTTGTTCTTTGCTTCTTTTGTTTGTTTGTTTCCTTGTGCCTCACTTTTTCAGCTTTGCTTCTTTGCTTTGACCCACAAGTTCTCTCACGTTTGGTCTTTCAGTTCGCTCCCCCATCCTGCTCTGGGGGAGGGCTTAGCTGCGGGCTGGGGTGAACACACCATGCACTGAGAATAGGAAGTAATCACAATCATATTGATAGTCAAGTTATAAATTAACCTGGACGTTTTGAAGACTATAGTTGCCTTTTTTTTTTAAAAAAAAAAAAAAAAAAAGTTCACCGTACCTGAATAATCACGTGACTAACAGAAAATGCAGCCATTTCTCTTCACTGTTCTCCTTGCAGTTAGAGAGATTTTTAGAAAAACTAATTAAATAGTTAACACTGTTGTTCTCTGCATGCTGAACCAACTACAGAAGCAAGCATAATTACACATATCTAGACTGTACAGGCCAAATTTAGGAAAAACTGTGCGCTGATTTACAGGGGGATGCTCAACACAGGGCACGCTCCCATGGCAGCTGAAGCGGACCTGTGTCCATAGACTTGGCCAGCAGTCAGTGAGCTTGCCCAGACACGATGGCAGCAACCTGCTTGTGGCAGTGCATTAATATTTATTCGTCTTTGCTTACCTATTTGTTCCCCTGTTGTTCAGGCCTCTGGGTGAAACTCAGGCTGCTGAAGTCAACTAGTGACAGAGCAAGAACATCACTTGTAGAAACTGCTGTGGCGAGAATCCCAGGTTACAGATCACACCTTCCATACAAAGGTCAAAATTATTTTTCTTTAAATATAATTGCTTAATTATGACAGAAAAGGGCACGATTTTGAGAGGCATGTGATGGTGGTCAATGCATACAGTTTAAGGTATGCGTAAAGCCTTTTAAAGTCTCTGACATGAATGCTGACAGAAGCAGCAGACCCATGTGTTGTAGCAGAACTTGGTCCATTTGAAGGCGCTCCATTTCTCATTAGAGGAGCGGTCCTCACTGCGGTGTAGAAAGCTACGTAGGTGTGCACGGTGCTCTTCCGTACTGAGGCCTTTCTAGAGCAACGAAAGGGAAGGCACACGTGCTGACACACAAAAGCACCTGCGGCAGCTGTCCTGCCTGGCGCGCTGCTGACTTCACGCTTTCTCCTTGAACCAGCGTCACTGCTTTGAAGCCGCAGCCTTAACGAAGCTCACTACTTTGTGCTCATAGCAGCTCTATTTGGAAACAATATTTTTTACAATTTAAAAAATGATTACAAAACGTGTGTGCTGAGGGAAATGCGGCCACAGAGACAATGCATGGGAGGTGTTCAGCTGAAACATGTTTCGGTGCAAGCTGCCTGCTGCCGCCCTGCATACAGGACAGCCTGTGCACACAAACCGCATAAAAGGAGGCCACAGACACTGCTTCGACCGCTCGGCAGTAGATGCCCTGAGCAGTTGTTACTTTCATGCTAAGTAAAGCTCAACCTGAACAACAGCAAGCAGCCTTTTTTCAAATAAAATAATAAACTACCTGGGGTGAATTACCCCACTGGCCCTGACCTCCCCACTGCAGGCAGAAGACAGCGGCTGCACAGCTCAGTCTAAACCAGAAACGCCCGACTTGAAGTGCTTCTGCTGGCTAGGCTGGGGATGTGCAGGGGCGTCTCTGCAGGGGCTCTCATCCTTTGCAAGACTTTCATTTTCCAGCTCTGCAGTTTCACTCTGGCGGAGTGAGAATGGCAGAACCGAGGCTGTTCTCCCCTTCTGTTGGTGGGAATAACCAAAGAATGCTCAGAAAACTCCGGGCGTGAGACAGCTGGATGAGATGCTGAGAAGGAAAGGGAGGCATCTTAGAAAGAAACCTCTCTGCCCTCTCTCCCTCTGCTAACACCTCTCCTCCCATCACCAGTCATCCCATCAGCTTCTCTTCTCTAATTAAATGAGTTTGGAGCTGACTTGGAAAGAAAGCCAGTGACTGCCTCACAGAAAAGTTACTCATTTGCTTGGTGATGAAGTAGGAGTCTGTTTGGTCAGTCAGTGGCTTAACTTACTTTATTTTAATGAATTATCCTAGAAGTGGGATGCACAGAGGTGCCATGTCAAAATAGCCTGACATCACCACCAGACAAGCTTCAAAATGAGTTCTAAGTGGCAGCATTGGTGTGGAGCCTAAGAAACCGTGTGTAAGCACCAGCCAAAGTAAACCACCTTCTCCCCCCGCGAGGAGACGTTGCAGCGCCGCCACCTCAGGAGCGATGCCAGCACGGCGTGCCACCGTGCGCTGCCCCGGCCCGCTCGCCCGGAGCCAAGACCTGAAAACTGACTACAAGGGAAATTATAAACTGAGATTGTTTGATTCAAAAAGCTTTGAAAGACATGAATTTGACATCTGCTTGAGAAATATGTGAATTTCTGACCTGTGGAATAACTTCGTAATCAGTTCAAGGGTGTACTATTTTTCCATAAAATTCCTCACATAGAACTATTTTCTGTGAAATATTAAAATTAGCAGGTTGTAAATAACAAAATCTAGATCATTACTGAGGCCCAGGTAACATAATGACAGCACTGAGACCTGCTCTGAGGAATCGAAGTGTCTCACCCCTGACATGCCCACAGACTCTGGAACAGCCCAGTTTGCTGGCGGTTTTGGTTCATTTCTTGGAGCACAGAGATTTGCCTGACAAGACCCTTTGCCTTGAATATACTTCTGATGCCTGTGACAAGCCTGACGACATCTCTGCTCTGCTTCCTATTAAATTTTTAAGTAACTTGCTTTCAAGTTCTGAACCCAAGTTTCCTGCCCCAAGTAAACCAAGTATCTTTTTCTCTCTCTCTCTCTTTTTTTTTTTTTTTTTTAAACTTTCGATTTCTACTTCTGCTTCTCTTTGCCGGTCAGAACACTCGGAGCTTAGCCCCAGCAGCACACCAGGCTTCCCAACCCTGCAGCTTGTACTTTTTCTGTACAACTGATCAGCACTTCCTTTTCTATATCTAAATAAAATAAACTTGAAAGCCGTGCATTAAAACCCACTAAAAATAGTGCCATGTCTGCTCTCTTGCAGCTAGAGCCGATCTCTGATGCCAGCGCTAGACGGGGGAGGCATCTCGCAGTTCCTGGATGAAGGAAGCAGCCTGGCAAGTAACGCGCTGTAAGAAATGAGCATCTTGCCGAGAGTGAGTCTGGCTGGAATTTGACTCCACAATATCACAAATCAGAAAACAAACTTCTCAAAGCCTTAGTACTGTTCTTACTCGGCATGCAGCTGGAGGCACTAACAGGGCAAGAGGTTTCCCCCCCTATTCTCCCTCAAGCCCGCAGACACCAGGAGGAAAAAGCCTTTGTAACAGCAATACTCGTTTCCTCACAAGGGCAGGTAAGAGCCCTGCACCAAGCAAACAGGACATCACAGATCGCTTCATCTATTTTCATTCCAGTTTTTGACATGTTCCCCTCCCGTGTAATGCCCAAAGTACCTTCGTCAGTGAGATTAATTTCATTTTTTAGGATTCAGACTATGATTGTGCTGCTCATTCGCAGCAGCACACAGGACACACGCCCACCCTAGGGAACAGGATGTGCACCTCCAGCCACGCACACACTTGTTTGACTGCTGAACGTGTTGGCAGGGCTCGAGAGGAAGACCTAGACCAAGAGCTGCACCATCCCAGGGCCTGGATCTGAGCGCTAGCTCCCACGGCTATCCACAGCACCCAGCTGCGCCGTGAGACATCACAGCTTGGAGCACGCCTCTTCCACCACATGCTTATTTAAACTGTAGTCCCTGATGAAAATAAATAAATAAATCAAATACCTTCAAGAAGTAACACCAAACAAAAACCTACAACCAGCTCAGTGTGTTCAATCAAAACAATTCACGGACTGCCCGAGCCTGATTCTTCAGGTTACGGGAAGTTTTATTAAAAGCAAGTCTCAAGAAAAAAACCTGTTTCCCCAGTTCCTCTCACAAGGTTAACCACATTCTGCCTCAGCGTTAGATTTTTAAGAAATCCCAATAAAACTCCAAGCCACTTGGAGCATTATTCTCCTTCTCCCAATGTGTAAGTCGGTGACCCTGAGGGGGAGGGAGCGTCCCTGCAAGCCCAGTCACCGCGTTTGTTTCTCCCATTACAGCAGCAGCCCTTTGTGCCCAGAAGCAATCCGGACAGAGCAGGCTGGTTTGGTGCAATCTGGAAGGCTGTTGTAATAGCTGACAGACCGAAAACACAGGGAAGGGTTTGGCAGCTGTATAAAGCTCCCTCCAAGCTCCGGTTCCTGCAGAAGGGCACCAGCCCCAGCAGCCAGCATGACCAGCCAGTCTCAAGGAATCCAGCAGCTTCTGCAGGCGGAAAAACGTGCCAAGGACAAGCTGGAGGAAGCCAAAAAAAGTAAGCATCTGGCCTGTTTTTACTGCATTTTTCTACCGTAAGCTCTTCAGAAATACAGCGGCTCATAGAAAAACAGCATTATTTCGTCTGTACTCGTCACAGATGGGCTGCTCCTATTCTTTCTCCTGTGCCACTTCCCTCCCGCCCGCATTAGCGTGGGGTCTTGCCTGCAGCCAGGCATTTAACCGAGCCCGAAGGTGCACAGCTTGCTTCAAATTGTGTGCACACGTCTGCTTGTGTGTGCGTGCGTGCACGTGCCTCTTCACACTGAACAAGGTTTTCCTTGTTATATTCGTCCTGTCAGCTAGATTTATTAGTGCTTTTTCTCGATGCCAATAATGTCATTACATCCTTCTTCAGGCATTTAAACTAGAAACCTGCACACCTCCGGTGGCCAGCTCTGGAGAACCAGACTCCAAACTCTGCATTTCTCTTTACATAATATTTTCAGTGTTCCTCTTATGAAAACCAGTAACTTGCCTTTTAATCTCAGCTGGGCTTCAAATACATGGAAGCAAATGGAGACTTCAGAGTAATAATAATAATCAAAGTCACAGCACAGTTCTAAGAAATGTCAGTGCTGTGGTCATTGCTCTAAGTCTTATTACAAACAACAAGCAATCACTGAGCGATCAAATGTTAATTTTAAAACAATCATCTTTTTTGCTGAATGCCTAAATGCCCAGTGTAAAGTATGGATTTAGTGTTCTTGGGTATCTGCACAAACATTTTTATTCTAGTCAAATATAAGCAGAAAGTAGTAACAACAAATAAGAAAAGGAAATTAACATCCCAATAAAATGGGAAAAAATTAGCTGAATCTGCTAATAATCTAAATAAAAGAAATAATTCATCTGGCAGCCTTACTGTTATATATTTCCTTCATTTTCTGCATTTATCTCTCATTGCTTTAATACAAAGTAGAGTCACCATAATGTCTCCTGAGCGTAGATACCGACCACACAAGTCACTGGCCTGCATTAGCCATGAAATGTTAACACTGTTCCATGGAGAGATCTCGATTTAGAAACCTACAGCAGGAAACATCGTTCTCCAAATTCAACTAAAATGCATGAAGGTAATGTGCAGCAAGAGACTGTGATGAAGGAATTTGTTTTTAAGGAAGATATAGAAACCAAAGAAAAATTAGGTGTAGTTTGTATGTCCCTTCTACGTACAAATCAGCATTGCTGTGTGCTCATTAATTGTATAACATATTCGTTTGTACAGCAGCACGCAGAAAATAGAGCCATACCCCTTTCCTAAGCATCCAGCCACTGCCTGCACTCTGTAGCCATGCAAAAGCAACAGGGAAAGAACATTTTCCCGTCTTCATAAAACAGAAGGCTCACAAAAAGAGGGTGTTTGGGGGTGTTGCTCCTAGCTTGAAAGCAAGGAATTATGAGGGAGCAATTCAGCCCTTAGGCAGCCAGCTGAGGTGCTCTCAGTAGGACACTGCCTCCCTTCTTATGCAGGGCAGAGGAAACAAATAGTTCCCCAGAGCAAGAAAGCATATGATCTGGGAAGGCACAGCCTCATGGAGGGAATGTGAGCTGGGTCTGAACAGGAACTGCAGAAACAGGCTATGGTAGCTTGATGCTGCTTACCTTATTTTATTTTTTTTAAATCCAAAAACAGTCACTTCAGCTTTTTCAGAAACAGACTTTAAAAGGTTTATAAATTAAGAAACCCCCACATGCAAAGTATGATAACAACACATAAATGATGACTGATGAGAGCATCTTGCCGAACCCAGGCACGAGCTCCAGGTGCACTTACTCTGCTCTGACGGCAAACCCCCTCCCCTGTCACCACCTCAACCCTATGCAAAGCACACATGATAAGCGCAGGACTTCCTTCAGGTAACCTATCTCCCAGCCCCTAATTTGAATTGAGCCACTGCCTGCGCCTACCAGTGTTGCAGTGGTGAGTTAGAACTTACTCAGTAGCTATAGAAAACCAACCATTACAAATTTTGTCATCAGGGAAAGCAGAGTAAAAGTATTTCATCTGTATGAGTTTCTTCTCTGTTCCTCGCCTCTGCTCTCACACATCAGGCTGATCTCAGTGTACCGGCAGAACTTCTCCTTGTCCTTCACTTCAGTCTTTCACGGTAGCGTCACTGCGCCAGCTGACAGACCTAACTAAACCAGCATGGCTTAAATAACTTGGGACAGGGACTAAAGGGGTTCTTAGGGCCAAAGCCTGTGGTGCCAAGCCAGAATAATTTCAGCAGCGTCTTCCCCAGAGTGATTCTGCAGTTGAGTCAACGCAAGGTATTGCCTCGGTTGTTTCAGACTGAGTGCAGAATCTAAAATAAAAGGAAATGCATTGCTATCCTCTGTCACTGGTGAACCTGCACACACAGCGTGGAGGAACGAGGCGAGGAGATGCTGCTTCGCTCAGCAAACAGCAGCCCAGACCCACCTCAGACCAGTTGGGATCAGCAGCTCCTGCTCAGGGCTGGGCACACACGGCTCTGGGCTGCAGGTGGGAGCGCTGAACCTGCCCAGCCTGCAGCACACCATGCTGCCCCGCCGAGCTGTAAGCACGACCTCCGCTGTCACTGCACACTGCCCTTGAGCACCAGCGCTGTGCCCGTGTGTCAGGTTATTCTATTCACCTTGTAACCTGACAAGGAAGAAAGGCAGGTCGTTTGTGGGACGCAACCAGGAAAAGTCATTTTCAAGGAAATGGGATTACCAAAACTATCCTTATGCAAAGCCTTCAGTGTTTACAGCTGATATTCACCTAACCAGATCAAAACATAGCATGGACACGCCTAACACTGTATATAAACACACACTGGGCCTCGGTACTGACACAAGCAGCTGTTGTAACACGAAATCCACTTTGCACAACTGAAAAAAAACAACAACGGAATTCTATTTATGTTCATAAAGTAAAGCAGAAGTATGGTGCTACAGCTCTTCTCTACACGCCTTTTCACACTTCTCGCTCACTGCCCTTTGCCTGGCCTTGCAATAATCTTTACCATAGCACTGGCTGATGTCATTTACACCTGACAATTTATTACTAGTTTGTTGGTAAATGCACATATGCAAGGCTGAAACTACCAAATTGATTCAACAGGAACAAAAAGAGCCTGCAGTTCTCCGTCCTTTTGTACGCTGCACTGCTTTGTCTATCATTTTTTTCTTTAAGTATAGTTTGGATCCCAGGATTGCTTCACATTATCAGAGCCACCATGTCAATTCCTGAAAATCCGTTTGGGTAACACAAGGGAAACAAATGTATCATCAACACTGGATTTAGCAAAACTTGGGTTCCTATGGATTTTTTTATATCTTGGCTTGAATTTCTAGTTGCTAATAAAAGTAAAAGCTCACATGAAAACTTTCAGGAATTCAGGTTAAAAACCAGCTAGTAAGCAAAATAAGATTAAAATAATAATAATAATAATAAAATTGCATCAAATACATCCATCATGCTCACTTGGATAACATCCAGGACATATTTTATCTAGCAAAAAAGCTATACATACACTGATCAGCTGTTTCTATTGTATTTTCATTAGAACTGCAAACGTCTGCCCAAAATGAGCATTCCTAAATCCCATTTAGCAATTTAACACCCTTAAAAACAACAGAAATGGTCCGATTTAAAGAAAATGTCATTAAATTTTGGCAACTTATGCATATGACATTATTTCTGTGCAGAAATTTAGCTAGAAACCTGTATGCTCTGTTTGAAAACAGAAAGCCAATTTTAGCCAGTCAGTTCGAGGAAAGTAAGATAACTTCGTGTTTAAGCAAATTAGAATGCAAAATTTTCAGAAATGCTTTCTTTCACTTGCAAGACCTTAAAGAAATAGTAACAAAACTGATTATTTTGAACTTCACCTGAGCTAGTTCATTAACATCACAGCAATACCTACAAAGAATATTACCTTTCTCCATGCTAATAATGCTTTCCCACAGGGCAGGTAAGACAATATCTAGTACAGGGCTGACTTGCTCCAGAGAGTAAAATGATTAAGATTAGGCCAATTTGGCTTGATGCCTAGAAGCCTCCAGACTGTCCCCTTCTCTCCTGCTCAGCTATGGTACCCATGGACAGGAAACCTGGGCAGCACAGCTGCTTTGCTGCTCCCCACCTTCAAGCACGGGAAGAAAGGACAAGCAGGCAATAGTAAACCTGGCTCTTGGGGCAAAAGTCCCCTCAAACTTGGAGTCTTCCACACCTCTTCTTTTTAATCCTGGAGTAAAACTCTCAGGACCACATTGGTTTGCCCATCCTTCTGTATTTCTAGCCCTCTTTTTGTATGATCCGGGCTGAAGTTCAGCGCTCTGCTACCTGTAAGGATGTAAGCTTTAATTTCAGCTCAGCTCTTTGATACAGAGAATCCTGTCCAGAAGATCAGCAAGACTTTGAAAAGGCAATCCCTTATTGCACGACTAAGGTAGCAGACAAGTGGTTAATAACAGACTGATTAATTAATTTTGGTTTGCCTCTAGTGAAACAGCAGGTTAAGCTCTAGTTTCTGCTTAACTTAATCAGGTGCAGCATATGCACTATCGCATATGTTGGCAGTTGCTGATTCTGTCCACAACGTTGTTGAACTAGCAGTAATTTACTCACAGCTTTTCCACTTAATTAAATAGGAAGCAGCAGGTTCCTGCTGTGCCAATCCTAAAGGCATCGTGGAAAAAAATCAATGGCTGCCACCCTACAGTGACACCCTATGTATTGTGCTTACTCCAGCGCACTGTCAAGATCTGACCCATGTGTGTATATATACTTATTGTTCACTAGCTCCTTTGTGAGAGGCAGATGAACTGTTGTTTCACCGTTAATCTCTTTCTATTGTGTGCATTTAAAATGGATTTATTTATCTATCCCGTGGCCAAATATGCAACATATTTACTACAGATGGACCCCCAGATGGAATTTGAAATTAAAATCCCACTGATTTTGAAATAATGTAATTTGCTATAGAGACCCAGTTCTTCAGCTGGTGAAATTGGCAGAGCTTCATTGTAGTCACTCCCTCCAATTACAGCTCCAGAGAATCTCCTCCTGGCTGCTTTGCTCAAGGAAAACTCTATAAAAGGCCGGTCAGCTCTAAATTTGGAGATGAGAACAAGAACAACTTCAAAACATGAACCTAAACCTAGTTTTGAACTTTGCTCTCCAGACTGATGTCAGGCTTTTACACATATCAGTCAGTTCACACATACTGGTCCCAAGACTTCATACAGCAAGAGACAGAAGCTGAGGGAATCAGCTTCTATCAAACAAATAAAAACTCTGGGGAGGTATGTGCTAGGTTTCAACCTGCATCACTACCCCCTGTACAAATTATATTGCCTTGGTGGCAAGAGAACTCTGAGACGAGCAATAAACTACACAAAAGAACACTCCCTACTGATGAACTGTCAGAAAATCTGTTGAGCACCCTACCGTACTCCTCCTTGCTGTTACACGATCACCTCTCACCTCTCCTCAGGTCCCACAATCAGTACACCCCCAAAAGTCAGCGGTCGAGGAATCAACGCTTCAAATGGAAATCCATGTTTCAGGCATTCCTCAGCTTCTGCTCACTGATCTGCAAATAATAGCTTTACAAGGGGCCACCAGCTGGGCAAATAATTTACTACAGGATCAGGAAATTTACCTGGGGTTTTGTCGAGTCACAGAGGTATCACCAGCAATCGTCTTCCTCACGGATTCGGCTTTGCTGTTGTGCCCTGCCCAGCGGAAGCAGAATACCCCACGTCACAGCTGATAAGGCTTCAGAAGCCCAGCACAGGTGTAGCCAATCTGATACAGCAGCATGGAAAAGCAAACCAGAAATACTAATGCCCATCATCCAAGCTTAGTTGGAGAATAACGTTTAGGATTTCAGAAAAGGTACTGTTTTTAACAACTTGCTGAAAGTACTCATATTGCTCAGTGACATCAAGTAAGTGGTTCCAATAAATAAATAAACAGATAAATATCAGGATGTTTTGTGCACCAAACTGAGGTGCCTTTTTCAGTTGTCCAGCCTTCACACTCTAATTCCGGTGATGTCCTAATTTCCACAACTAAGCAATAGCTTTTTTGGCCTCTGGAGCCCTTTCCCTTGGTAAGGGAGCAGGCATATCCGCTCTTGCTCCCAAAGGTGAGGTTGTACAGAGGAATGAGACCAACAACACAAGTCAGCAGCCGCCCAGCAGCCGCAAATATAATGTATCAACATTCAACCCAAGGGTTTTACAGTTAGCGACTTTTTCCTCACAAAGTAGCAGAGCCCTGTGAAGATGCATGAGGTTTTACTGAGTGTCTGTAAAGCAGGCAGACAGGTGTATCACCGTGGGGTGGTTACGGCGTGCTCAGCACTTGCTTCACCTAAGAGCTGAAGTACTGCATGTCCATCAATCCTTCTGCTTTTATCCTTTGCATAACATCCGTGCGAGACCCAGGATGTTCCTGGGCCTGGCTCTGCAATGATTTACATGGGTTTAATGTTATATACCCTTAGGATTTTACCTGAGACAAAGTAACTATTATCAGCGCACAAAATTAAGTTTGCAAACACAAGCCTTTCCAGAAAGAAGAGTCTAGTCTCCACTACAGCCTAAAATGCCTCTTCCATAAGGATGCAAGATCACCATCCTTTTTAAAAATAAAATTATATATATATATATATAAATTATATATATAAATCACTTTCATATTTTCATACACATTGGTAGAAATAATACCGTCAGCTTCCTTTTTCTCTTAATCGCTCACCTCTGCGATTAGCAGATGTTAGGGAAAACGGGTGGGGGAGAAGAGGACAGAGGCTGAAGGTTGCACCTCGGTTTGATGGTGGTTAAGATGTACCTCGCAGCATGCTGGAAATCCGCCAGCTCTAAACAGCATCCAGTTGGTGCGGGATGAAGGGATCCTGGCAGCCAATCAATACAGAAAAACTTACAGAATAACGTCTTTTGCAATCACTGACAACTAAAATCTGTTATCTGGCTGCTACTACTGCTGATGAAGGAAAGATAGATATTTATTTAAACACAAAGCTGTGATTAAAAAAAATAATAATAATAATTTCTGTTACGAGAAAATGCATAGTTGCAAAAAGACTTCTGTTGTTAGCAGACCAACATGCCTTTCTTTTTGATGCCCAGGGAGCTGGGCTCAGAAGATGGGTGCTGGTGAGGCTGGCTCTCACACACAAAGTGCCCTGCTAGCTCACTTCGCCCCTTCAGACGATTCCAGGCAAATAGCCCTGCTGTTCATTTTGCTCACGGCTTCGTCCAGGAAACTTCTACGCCAGGCAGAAATACCTCTGATATTGAGAGATTCAGCTCTGGGGAGGAAGGGACACCTGTGAAGTAAATCCTTGTTTCTCCCCTCCACTAGGAAAGGGAAAGAGGCTGAAGCAGGCCAAAGAAGAAGCCATTGCTGAGATAGACCACTACCGGCTGCAGAGGGAGAAGGAGTTTAGGAATAAGCAAACAAATGTAAGTAAGAAACTTGCATGGGCTTTTTCAGCATCAATGTGCTCACTAGCAAAACAATTTGTTTCAAACAGCATTACCTGGACACTTCCACACACTAACCTGACCACGCTGACTGAACACAGCTGTCACACAGGCATCTCCTGTGACGTGCATATGCTTCATTTTGACCTTTTCGCTGGCGTGGAATGCATTTGTACCCGGTACTGTGGATTTTAACACTAAAATTGTCTAGATTCTGAATTTGGTTCATGCTTGCCCTTTTGAAGACATTAACTCCCTCAAGTAAAATGCCTTCAGGTTCTCCTTCAGCTCCAGACAGATCTCGATTCTGCCCTGAAACTGGAAGTGGAAATAAGGCGGATGTTTCAGTAATGGTGAAGATTTAAAATCCTTCTTTCTATTTCTGTTCCACTTTAGCTTTTTGTCCGCATACAACACTGCGCCTTTGATGAACTGGAATCATCCAAGCTTTGGGGCTTTTCATATCTTCGTAGTAAAAGTGGTCTGGATAATCTTTTCGTATCTCAACTGCAGTTCATTTTACACATTTATGCCATCTTGCTGTCTTCCCTAGTATTTTCATGAAGATTCACAAACCATTCTCTTTTACTTGGTGACCTGCCTCTTACATTTTTGTTCTTGTGTTGTTTTGTTTTTTTTCTGCTTTTTTTTTTTTTTTTCCAAAGGCAAGAAAACTACATGTGCAAAAACAGAAAAGAAAAAAAAAAAAAAAAAGCCAAGGAGACCAATGAAAACTGCTTTATAAACCCGCTATTTCAGTCACACCTCACATAAAACATTCTCCAGCAGAGATCATAAGCCTTAAGGAGATGCGTACACGGTCTCCAACAAACACTGTCAGCCACCAGACACACCGTCACACTGCCAGGCCAGGTGGTGTTGTCTCAAACATACAGTATCAGACTTTTACTGATACTGAAATAAAGTAAAAATACGCCTACAATTTATTCACCTTTTCAGTCAAAATGAACTTCTTGCTTTAGGTCTGGAACAGCAGAAGAGAAAAAAAGCCTTTCTTTGGTGCGAATTCAATTTTTTCATCACAAACAATCAGAGCTGCAAGAAAAGGCCATTGTTTGTCAACTGGGCGCGTTACACAAGCAGGCCGGAGCCTCAAATGACAGCATGCTGCTAGCTGTACCGATCACCACAGTCCTCCCTCACGTTCCCTGACCCCATTATGTCGAGCATTTATCTACCCCAGACAAACGTCATCATTATTAACCTGCGCCTGGAAGGCAGGCAGGAGTTCCAGCTATGCCCGTGAAGTCTGACACCCACTTCACTTTGCTGGTGCAGATATTCAGACACGAATACATTTCCTTCTCATCTTTCTGTGTCGCCATATCCTTACTTCTCTCCATGAGAAGTTCCACTTTTGTCCACAACAAACAATGACAACAAAAACTAATGATGAATTTGGGGTTAGGGACAACGAGAAAGATTTTTTTTTAACATATAAAACTTAAGGCCAGAGCTCAAGCTGATTTTGACAGTGCTCGTAGTGTTTGTATTTGGGGTCTGAGGTCACTGAACTCTGGAGATGTGAACTCTGGCTCTGAATTCGTGGTTTGTGTAATGTGTAATGTTTTGCCAACTTTGGAATGACACTAACATAAGAGCAGTATAGGCAAGATAAGGGACAGACCTTCAAGGTCAGCAGAAATCACAGACTAAGCACAATGTTGCCTGCATGCTGACGAGAAAAAGATCTTCAAAATCAGAAGCAGAAAAAAAAAAAAAAAAAAAAAAAAAAAAGGATAAAGAAAGAAAGAAAGAAGAGCAAGAATCATCAATCTCAGATTACAGTATTAGCACGGACCAGGAGAGCAAGTTCCAAGTCGACAGAGGCTCTTCTTCAAATTAGAACACTCTCCTTGAGGTTTTGCAAAAGTATTTAGTAGCTGGATAACACGCAGCCATCTGGGATCTCTAGAAAGTTATTTTGCCCAGTGGAAAAAAATATCAGCTTCATAAATCCAGTTTAGGCTGTACAATCTTTCCCACATGAGGCCCTAACAACTTGTCTAAAAGCTAAAATAAAATGCCGGCTAAAAATAGTTACTATAGAAAACAATCTTCTTTTCCCAGTGTTTACTATTGTGTCTACATCTGTATATCTTCCAAACCATAAAATGTTTTACATCTGGAGTGCGGACAAACTTCATTCTACATTGCCAGGTACAGATAATTGCAAAGGTGATTTGTGCAAAAGGAGATCTTCGTTCAGCTGCTTTTCCTTCTCTCAAGGACTAAGTTGGGCTGAAATCACATGGAAAATAAAGCTAACGACCCCTCCCTTTGTTTGTGGTCAGCCTCTAGGTACCCCACTACCACCACAGGTTAGTCCAGCTGCTAGTCCGTGCCAGAAAACTGTGGCAGGAATAAGAAGAATATGTTATTTATTCCTTTCTTACTTTGTGTGCGGAAACGTCTTCTGCTCTCCTCCGTGGAATTCTCTAGCTGAAAACACATTTCTCTCTTGCTGTCTGAAGGACTTTTCCACAGGGGAAGAATGCAAGGGATGTTGGAGCAGTGGGGGAGGAAGGAACAAAGCCATGGATTTGGAACGTGTGCATCTGTTTATAACATAACCTTGCTAAAATGTTCAGCGAGTCTAGAGTCAATTAAATTCTAAGCGAATGTCCTGATATTAACTGTGCCAGAAGCTGTCTGGTATTTTGCCAGATAAGAAAATGTAACATTAAAAGACCTTGTCTGAGGCCTGTTGAGGGTTATACATCAGTAGCTGCTGAAGACTCTTTAGATACTTTGAAACTCTAATTATGCATTTTCAGGAAGACTTTCCCATGTTTTGCTCCTTAGTGGTGCTCACATTTATTCTCAGTGAGGCCAAATGAAGCACACTAGTGCTAAAACTTAGTTGACTAGTCATTAAAATAGAAAACAAATTAAAATGAATGGTATACAAGACAAAACATGTACAACGTTGTTCCCACAGTGAGCTAGGAAACTTGCATTTCATGGGGAGATACCCATTGCTAATGAGCATATGAAAGAGTTCCCTTGAATCCTGTTTTTATGTGTACGGTTCAGCCTAGATCATACCCTTACTGTTAGAAAACACTGTGACATGTTTGCATTATGTTTATGCTAGATGATAAAGAGAAGTACAATAAACACGGTCGTATACAATGCCTTTTTTGTTTAGAGGGCTTCTGCTTTTCAGGTAATGGGCTCCCAGGGTAACCTCTCTGCTAAAATAGAAGAGCAAACAACAGAAAACATCCAAAAACTCACCAGCAGCTACCACAAGAACAAGGAGAGCATGATGAAAAAGCTTTTGAACATGATATACGACATCAACCCTGAAGTCCACCCAAACTTCCGACATGCAGCTTAAGATCAGCTATGTGCTGGGGAAAGATGTTTGTAAAAAGTTGGCTTCTTTTCTTGATAACCATAGATATTCCTGTATTTGTGAGAGACAGAACACTAAAGCCAAAAGTGCATGGATCCAGAAAGGTTTTTGATGTGACAAGAATTATACAGGGTTTCACAAGCATTTGTTGGAATATTGTTTTTTCCTGGTGGTAGCTAAGCCCCTGTCATTTGAACGGGAGCAAGTCAATAACTGCAGAATAAATGATTATTTGACACCAGCAGCTTTTCAGTGGGAGTCTTTCTTTCTTTTTCTCATATAATATGTTCTGTACTAGATGTGTTATTGCATAAAGTCTGTTTATCCCAATCTTTAGTGTACTTCTAGTCATGTGAAATAGCACTCCACAAAAATAAAAAATAAAGCATTTCTGTTTTCCTTATGACACATGGAGCAGCCAGATTATGGAATATATAGGGACTGTCACTTTTGGTCAGAAAGAAGAGGTCAGAACTGTTTAATCCTAATTTAAAGCAATATATAACTGACTTGTACAGAATCATGCTCAAAAGCCATACTCCAGGAATCATCCTATTGTTTAAATACATCACAAGTTTTACATAGCTTATTTAAGGATGAAAAATGAGAACAGGAGAAATCGTTATTTATTAACATTGCCTTGGTTCAAGGTGCACTCTAGCATGCTCATCATCATCTGTTGAGTTACACCAAAAGCGCAGGAATCCAGTGGCTCAAACTTCACCACTGCTACACTAAATAGTACCTTAATCCACAAGAAGTTGGAAATCAGGTCACTCAGGGGCACTTCTGTTACCCAAAGCAACCTCAACCTTGAGTAATAATTCCCTCCACAATGGCACAGATTTCCTTTGGAATAAATACTTCTGAGGTTAGGAAAATATTATATGATCTGGTTGCTTCCAAGGGGAAGCCTGTTAAATCTGATGGAAGGCTGATGGGAGGCACTGATGAAGTGGAGTGGGGTGGGGGGGGTGTTAAAGAACCTGCACCATGAACCTCATTAATGCCTCGTCTTCACTACAGAATTATACTGAATTAGAAAACAAGCTTGAGAAACTGCCATGACTAGCAAACAATAGCCATGATTTTCAGTCCACGTAGACACAGACAAATCATTTCAATTTCACAGCAGCTAGTCATAGGCAATCTCCTGTTCCAGAGAGGTTTATGCAGCTGACATGCTGTCATGTGTAAAATGACCGTAAAGCTGTAGTCAACTTAATGTCAGCAAACATGACTCCTCGAGGCTCTGCCTGATGCTACACAGTCTCAAAGCCCTGATTGTTACTGTCTCCTGTGCTTGATTATATTCTCTGGAGACACAAGGATGGGAGGAATGGGAAAGAGACTAGAAATCCTATTGACATCAGCTGAAAGGCTCATTTCTTTAGGAGTGCTTTGAATCATGTTGTGATAGGGCATGATTTACTGAGGGGATGAAGGAACCCCAGTCCCAGTGCCGGCACCCTTCTGCATCGCGCAGTGCAGCTGGGACTGCCCAGGCACACACGCCTCTGACTTGGGTCGTTACTGCAGACCCAGTGTAGTGCTCAACTGTGAAGCATGTATTTTCTGTGAACTTAAACGAACACTATAAAAAATGAACATTTTAAAGGAATGAGCTGAAACACAGCCTGAACTCCATACCAGGGGAGTATTCTCCACACAAAGGGAATACGCAGTATAAGAAAAATGGCTTAGGTTTGACTTCTCAGCAGCTACTGACAAATACTCAGATTTTGCAAAACTGAAAGAAGTTATTGACTGGGAAACTGATTCAAATTTTGGCTATGCCAAAGAAGGGACTGAGGAAGAAGAGAGAATTTCTTTGAAAAGTTAAAGTTTCAGATGTGGAATCAATGACTGTAGTTATCAAGATGCGTTATTTTTAACCTAATTAGATAGCAGTACTTTCTGCTTTTCTTTATGGTGGAAATCTAATATGAAAACTACTCCAGTGGCTAGAAAGCAGGCCCAAAGCCCTACAGTGCTTCTCAGAGGGGACCTCACTAGGTAACAAAGAAATGACATTCCTTCGATACCTTCCCCTCTCCCTGCTTGCACAGTTGTACCAGCATTTTGGAGGAAGGAAGAGTTATTTCCTAAACAAATTCTCAGCTGTTTGTTCTTCTCTTCCCAGACACTTCACAGTCAGTCAGCAAGGTCCTCTGTTAGCACCCTTCAAGGCGGGCACTGACCCCTCTCGAGCACTCCTTGCTGTGACCAGGATTGCTCCACTTGCCCTCTGCGCTACCTCAGCGCCCCTTGCGCCAGTTATCACTTACTTGTGACACCCCCGCTTTCTCTCAGTCTTGCCAAAACCTGTCCTTTGTCGCCAATTGCTTCTCCTGTGAGGCTTCTGTCCTCTTTTCAGGGCTGCTTTTCAGCCTTCTGGTCCTAGAGGCCGCACGTATTTCTTATGTACATCTCCAAAGCACGCTGTCCCTCACAGGCAGAACTAGGCCGCGACTGTCGGCCTAGCCACTTACAGCGCCCGCTCTCACACAGCCACCGCGAGCACGGCAGTGACCTACCTGCAGCCTTCTACCCTCCGTGTACCTGAGGTACACATTGAGGTACACAATGTTACCTGAGGTAACATTGCTTGACGCTGAGAGAGAAATCCGAGAGCTCTGAGCACTCTGTGCGTTTGCTCTTCCTACATTCATTCCGACTTCTGGGTGGGGATAGGGTGGTTGTAGTGCCACTTTGAGCTGTGCAGAGGTAAAAGGCCAAGTTAGACTTCATGTAAGTTGGCAAGATACTTTTTTTTTTTTGATGAAGAGTGTAAAGTACCAGCTGCATCAATAGAATATCGAGGTGCCACGAAAATGTCTGCTGAATTTACAAGTGTGCAAAATATCTTGTATGCAACATTCAAGCATTTAGGATAATGGCAAACAATCGTTCCACTCCAAAGAAAAAGAAAATATAGAAGCAAAGAGATTTAATTTTTAAATGCTCTTAAATGCATTAAAAATAAGTAAACATCCCTACCATCAATACTTTCTCTGTTCGGATGCCAGGAATGCATTTTTCCTGGTACTACTTATTCATCAGTGAAGATGAAAAATCTCAAAATGATCAGAAGTGAGGTGAGCTTAACTAAACAGCCAGAAGCCCAAGCATTTCCTGAAAACTTCTCCCTGTCTTTCAGTTTAGTTGAAAATGCCGTCAGACCATTGTCAGTGGGGGCTCTGCCAGCTTCCAGAGCCGTAAGGAAAGTCTCCCAGCAGTAGGGATACATCTCTGGGCAGGCCCATGGGGTTCGTTTTGCTCTCTCCACCAAACAGAGCAACCATCGCTATATGAACAAGTGGTGCGGTACAACATCAATGCGTGACCCTCACAGCGGCATGCTCTGCAACTAGAATAAGCTCTACAACATGCTCCTTCTTGGTGCATAAAAAGCCCTACCTGTCTCACCTGTGCTTCAGACCTAGGACAAATAGTCATAATTTGTTGGGTAGCAGTGGATCACTAGCTAAGCAGACAGCCTTCTTCATTGAGGAGAGGTGGGAATTGATTATCTTAAGCTTTACATGAGGTAAGCGCTGTGCTCACATCTGTTTCTAGTCCTGGCCATCAGCAGAGCACTATCTTGTCATGTCACCAAAGCACTGAGGCAGCAGGCAGCTACGATCTGAACCAGGTGAAGATTTTGGGGGTGCCAGCAGCAATTGCAGCCCAGTTCTGTTCCAGGAACCCACCACAGACATGTGTTGATTAAGTAGGAAGCATGAATGCTATGTAATATTATGTTCTTCTTTATGTATACAATGCATAAACTTCAAAATGATTTTCCCCAGCTCGTCACAGGAAAAGAGGAATGCCTGCTACAGAATACACAGGTGTCATATATTCCTGCCAAGTTCACAGCCGCCTGTCCCTCACAGATTTGATTATTCCTCATTTTATGGCAGAATAAGGCACTTCAAACTCTGAGTCTTCCCTGAGGAATGTTAACGCTTGTTAGAAGTACATGACCCAACCAGTATTACTACAAAACACTTGGAAAATGTTACATCGGAGGACTATTAATGCACTCCGTTGCACTTACAGGACATGACTGCATGTGGAAAATCTGATGACTTGCAAGCCTATTAACTTACTGAGAGTCCTCATTGCTTTTATGAAAGATATGCCACAACCGAATTACCCGACCCAGGGTGATTCCTGGAAGTCCCTTTTTGCCCAAAATATTTAATTTATTTACAAGCACATCATATTCCAAACTGCTATCAAATTTCCATACCGCTTTTGGAAACACAGAAATTTTAAGTAGAGCTGTGCTCCAAAGAAAACTAGTTTGGTTAAAATTAAATATCATGCCAGAAAACTGATCTCAATAGCTAGCATTAAATAAACTTTGATTAAAAAAATGAAATACAGTATTTATAATTCAATTCATTTTTAACAGACCATATAATGCTAGTATAAAACAGATCAGCAAAGTTGTCTAATTTGTATAGCCTGCTCTTTGCAGTCTACGTAAATATTTATTTTACAGTCCTATGGCACTGATTGTAGGAAATAGATTGATAAATAAAAAACAGAAGCAGATATATAAGATAAGTATAGTTGAAATATGCATGTGTCACTTAGGTAAATAGATTCAGCATTTTGTGGCAGTCTTCTTTCCATTCACACTTACCTGAGAGAAACTAAAAAATACCTGTGCCATCCCAGGGGTGGTAGCAGGATAATTTAATTAAGCCAAGATGACATATGGTGGCAGCTCAGGGACGAGAGCAGAAGCAAGATCTCCCAGCAAGGAGAGGCTGCCAGGGCACCACAGGGCTGGAAGTTGCTCCTACCACGAGCCCTGTCCCATGGCCCCTTCCTCTGCTCCTGGTGCCCTGGCACCACAGCCCTCCCACCCCAGGATCGTGCACCGTGACCCCGCAGTCACTGCGGGAGCTGCCTTATACCCGCTTCATACCCCTGCATGAGGGGGATGTATTTTACCTCCTCCTCATGGTTTCCCAGCAGTTAGCAGCAGTAAGAATGTTTAATAAATGAAATAGTTGCCTTACATCAGATTAACACTTCTTAAACAACCTATCTTCTAACATTAGTTTCAAGGAGGAAAAAAATGGCATTGTTTCCTATTATCACTTAACTGCTCTGACTGCATGGGCAATGGAAAATGTTTCTTGCAGCACAGGCTGCCAAACCTATTCAGCTTATTTCCCTGAATGGGTTTTCCATTCAGCTCTAGAGTAAGTAAATTATCATTCAGCACTTTTCTCTTTTTAAACAATTTTTCTTCCACATCTTTTCTTAAACATCCTTTGGAGTTGCCCACAACCATGACATTAATACAACAATTTACTCCAAGAGAAATAGTTTGCAGAACCTTCACGTTTTGTGAAGCACCCCAATCCATACTACCAAACACAATGTTTACTTACAGATCCATATGTATCTACACACAAATATGTCCCACAGATATCCATTGTATTTTTAAAAGTTATTTTACGTTTTAAAAAGCAATTTTCATTTTCCAGTTTCAGTATTTGCTCATAATTATTTATCTGCCCTGAAAACAAACAAACAAACAAACCCTACTTTCCTGCCTGTGTCAAATTCAAGCTTGAGTAATTCACCAGTTTCAGTTCAAGCAGTGCTAGTAATAGCTCATGTTCACCACCTCAGTTTGTGGATCTGACCTAGGAGAACGCTCTCCAAAGCGATTGCAGCTTTCCTGGCAATGCTCCTTCCAAACTTTGGATACACAGACCTGTTGTGAGAAAATCAGCTTAGACTTGATTGCCAACTGCTGTGAATCAGCACAAGTCAGATGATGCCAAGGGAGCAGCAATCGACCCAATTTTGTGATAATTTCTGAGCTCTGCATCAGCATATACCTCAGGCACTTCCTAGTCTCTGTTGTTCCATAACGTCCCTGCACTTCTTCTGCTCCTTTGATACTATTTCTCATCTCAGAACCAACTCAGCAAGAAAAACGCCTTATGACGGAGAGAGTTGCTAGACTAACAAGGCATGAGAATCAAGACAATGTCCGTAGTCACCATTTTCATAGGGCTTGCGTGCAGTCATTTTGACACCTGAAACAGCACACTGTCAACAAAACTGGCTATAGAGTACAACAGAGAATTAAACAGAATTTCAAAGCCGGAGTGTGTCTCAATAAAACTGGCATTTGCCGAGAAAACTTTCCATTATTTCCTTTTTCCAATCAGCTCTAGCTTTAAATTATGATGCTATATTCTGTTCAAATGAGAACAGCTTTACGAAGCAGAAGTTATTCTAAAACACTCCCCAGGCTGTTTCAACATAACAAATTGATAAGACCATGGTCAATGTGACATGAAAACTTGTAGCAGAAATTCAATAATTCCTTAGTATAACATGGTGCTTTAAAAATGTGATTTGCTTCTTTGAGATGCGACTTGCTCAAGCACTAAGACCAATATTTATGCTCTTTGGTGGCTAAGAAAGATGTCATTCCAGAGAAACTATGTTCTACACAGAAACATGTGCACTTGTCAGCAAACACTGAATGCAGTCATATATATTAATATGTTATTAATTACTTTGTAGATAGTAAAACTGAGTCCCTGATATGCTTCAAAGTGAAAATATCTTTCCTTGAAATGGTGAGCAACACTCGTATCCTACACACAAGCACACACTACAGCTTTCCCCAAAATCCTGTGCAGCTTTTAAATTAAACTCATTCTCTAATATCAGCTGGAAAAGGATGAGGTTAGATGTGCCCTAGCCAAGGCGGCATGTAATTAAAATTCAAAGCATTAACAAAAACTGTACTATGCTCTTTATAGTCGAGATGCAGGCATAAAGTTTAATGAGCCTCTTTGTTTTCTCACCCCCCTGCGACTTGTTCCAACTCTTAACTATTCCTTTGCCTTGTAAAGTTCAGGTCCATGAGAGGTGAGGATCAGTTTGAAGGTGCACGTAACATAACAAGCGTGTCTGAGTTTATGTTACAACGCCTCGCTTCCGCTTTGCTGCTCTTGTGAGGCTGGAGTCTTGCAGAGTACTAACAGCAACAAAGTTCAGAAGTCAACCAATAAATTGGCACTGAAGCAGTTACAAATGTTTGCACAGCAAAAACATTAGTAGTACATACACAAGCTTTTGCTGACCTTACAGGCTACTGCTGGAGTTCTGACTTCAGCATGTCTATGAAAGAGCTGGGAATTGAAAAGGCACCTTAACAGAGACCTAGCAACTAAAGGAAGCACACTCCAATGGCATGGGCTGGTAACGGGCCAGTTCTTGACTCAAAACCTCAGGCTACGCGCCAGATAAATTGCTAGAGGTGCGATATCCAGATCCTCTGCGCTGCAGTGGCTTTCGCCAACCACTGCAGTGCTCTCTATTTTTTGTGGATTTTTTCTAAGACATTCATGAGGCAGAGAAGGCCTGTTACCCAACAATCACACAGAGGTGCTGCCATGCCTGAAGGGCTTGAAATCATCTCTCCATAGTCCTCGATACTGGGTTCTTCTGCCTTTCACAGGATCACTGCTGAAGGTACGTGTTCCTACCACACCAGGGAAATAGAGATGCCAAAGCAGTATCACCAATAAACTTAAAATCATCTTGTTCTATTTGATTTCATTCTGAAAGGCTGGAAATATTAACTGACATCACATAAATCTGGAAAAGATACATAATTGATATGTTTTCATTAATTTTGGGTTTATATTTATGTTTCCCTACACAAATTTGTCCAGTAACAGAATATAACATGGTAATTGTATTAATTATTTGACAATATCTACAAAACTATTTCACTGTTCAGGCAGAAATCTGATCTGTGGTGTTCCTGTCTGGTACAGATTAGTGTTATTTTTTATTTATTTAAGTTTAAAATTATTTTTTTCAAAGGAGGAGGAGGATTAGAAAATTACTTTCCTCTTCATCTCATTTTTTCTTTACTATTCCTTTTTCCTACCTGGCTTAGACACAGATCCTTCTAAGCTGTTTTCCTTTTATCCCTCATTTTCCCTTTTGGTCTTTTTTGCTCTTAGCCACTCATCCCTTTTTCATTTCCATCTCCTCCTGATGCCCACTCCTGTTCTCTTCCTGATGAGAGAAACATTTTTAGTTTCAGCCATCTTACAAACACACACAACTTCTCAATATCGCTCTGCCTGCCTCCAATTAACCACTTCATCCCTCTTCTATCTCTGCAGAGGAGCTCGGTAAGCTTATTTCCATTCATTTCCTTCAATGCATTCTGGAAACCCTTCAACCTATACTCACTCTTTGCCTTCCACTTCTGTCATTCTAATCCCCACTAGCATCCTCATCCTCCAACCTCATCAGTGTCAGCACAGTCTCTATGTGTTATTATTACTATTTCCCTGGGTCTCTCTCTGCTTCTCTACCTGTTCCTACCTCATTCTTCCAATAATCCCCAAGCCTCTTGCAGTGTTCTGTACGGACAGATCCCAGGACCCCCGCTCCTCATTTCCCCTCCTCCCGTATATCATCCCAGGGTACTGTATACGGGAAAGGAAAACAGATTCTCAGTGATCTCGGATTTGTACTGCACCTCAGCATTACCTCCCTACACCAGCTTAGATCCCCCCTGCCCAAACAAAACTTCACTCTGTGCCTCAAACTCATCCTTGCTCCGGCTCACACTCTTCCTCTGCATCCCTTCCCAACCCCACGCTTGGCCACCCCTTGCTAACAGCCACGTGGCTTCTCATTCCTCCCTGCTTCTTGCACTCATTTGGCCTGGGCATGTCTGCAAGTCCCGATGCTCAAGTAGTCTCTAAACCAGGTGCTTCCTTGCACAATTAGAAGAATTGTCCTGTTGCTCCTCAGTCACAGCGGCGATCTCTTTTTCGTGTAGCCACTAATGCCATTGTGAAGGATGAAAAAAATGAAAATGTAAAATCCCCCAACCTTTCCTGGTCTCTTACATTCATCCGGCCAACATTTTCTCTCACATCAATCCGCTTTTCTTGTCTTCTAAGGTGCATCCTAATATATCCCCACCATAGCCTCCATAATTTATGAATACAGCTTCCATTACCCTCTAATTAGTTTTCCAAACCAGCATGTTCATGCTTTCTCCTAGACCACTCCTTTCTCTTACTGGAATTCTTTACACCACATTGCTTTGTTTTCCTCTGAAAAAGCTTTCTTGTACCACAAATCCTAACAAAAGAACACGGCAACCATAAAACAAATTGTGTTATGAGACTACTGACTATCATATTACCCAATAACATCACAGTAATTTGGTTTTGTCTCACACCCCCATTTATCTGCCGTCACCCTGTCCTCCAGCTGGCAAAGTCCTGCTGAAGGGAGCCATCCTCTCCTCCAACCTCAGCCCTGAGTCCCACCCTCAGAGCCATCCTGGCCCAGACCCTGGTGCCCAGGAGTTACCAGGCACAAAGCATTACCATTAAACAGCTCCCGGTGCTGCTGTGCCAAGCTCCAGACAAACTGAAGAACAGCTATCCCTGCCTTGAGCTGTTTCTCAAGTGTCGTTTACGTTTGGGTGCCGAGGAATACATTTAGAGCATTAGCCACTATTACAAGGGTGAGGCTGACTGTCCTGAAGTATCATGCAGCCGTTGTCTACAACCTGGTTTTGGGAACACAGCTGTAACGCATTGCTTGCAGCTTGAACAAAGCCTTTGCTAAACCCAAGTGAGGCTGCAAAGGCCGAAGCAGTGCATCAGCCTTTCCACATCTAGAAGCAGTAGGTAGTTCTGCCCCGTCTGTACTAGGTTTGATTGAAAGAATACTCCTTGTGTTTATCCCTGTAGTAGGATTAAAAAGGCATACTGGAAGTGGAAAAAAAAAATGTATTGTATTTACTGAAAGACTTTAACAGATCTGACCTAGATTAAAAATTACAACCCTCCGATTTCCAAGCCTGCTTCATGCAAAGGCTGGCTGTCCATCCACAGCATCACCTGAGCCAGTTCTGGACTTGGAGCCAGCTCCCCACCACCTGCCACTAACAGGTTGTGCAAAGCCGAATCTAATTGCTCAAGGAGAGGTGGAATCCATCTAAATTATTTCTTAACTACCTTATCATGCCTAATTATAGCATGTCCATCTCTAAGCATGCCACTGCACTGCTGGTGGACAGACCATAATCTACGACATATATAAAGAAGGGAAGGGACTGCTTTGCCGCTACTGCTGGCTAAACTTAATAAAATAACAATGTCTATAAATAATTAGATGTTGGAAATAATGGGTACTGCTCTAGTTCTGCCCTCATCTTTCTATATTTGACTCAGTATTTCAAGGGAGAGTGATCCAATGGCCTCCAGTTCTGACCTTTATCAAGTATTCCCAAGTTCTGCAGTTCAGCTTTTCTAATCTTAGCTTGACTCCTCCTCGGTGAGCCCCCCCTTACAGACTTCCCAATTATCTCAATATTCACAGTATTCCCTAAAGCGCCACTACATGGAACACTATTATCTCTTATCTATTTTATCTATTAACCTTAGCAACATTGGCAAGCTATTACAGGCAATCACTGTGCTCGGAGAAAGAAGACAGAAAAGAGGCTGTGCTTTAAAGGTGTGTGTGGAAATTGTTTGCCATTGAGGCTATATTTTGCATTTTCTTCTGAGGGAAAAAGAATGAGATATTTTAGAATCAAGGCCATTATATCTCATTTAAGCATCTTAGCTGCTCTGCATTCAGTGAATCACTCCATTTTATTTTATTTTTTCTTTTTGTAAAGATGTTTCTGCTTGCTTACATTTTTCCCCACACAGTTCCTGTTGTTCTGAGAGTCCTTCATAAGGCAAGAGCCACCTGGGGATAAAATGCTAGATCTCTACCTCAAGCCCCATACCCTGTTTCCCAGGTTGACTGCCCGGTTCTCAGTTTGGTGACGCTGAGCATCTGCTTGGGGATGGGAAGCAGACACCTGAAGAGCAGGACGCTTCAGGAGAAACAGTTTGGGATAGAAGGAGCAGTCAGTGCGGAAGAGACAATGATAGCATGAGACAGCAGCTAAAGCTGAAGAAAAGGTTTGCTGGAATAGAGATCATCCCTGCTCACATCCCATCAGCAGAACCAGTGAATTGTTTACTGAATAATTTACTTATTTTCTACTCAGAAATGTTTGGGGCTTTTTGAAAACTCAAATTCAGAAATATCCTCTGCAAAGACAGATGAGATCAGTTTTTTCCCTCTCACCAATGATTTCTGTGTTTTAATTGCAGAATTAACCAAGCAATCAGATTGTGTAACAATGCTGATTTCAGACAGAGGGGGAAATAATTGAGTTTCATGGACAAACTCAAAGCATAAAATGTTAATCTTTTGTTGTTGTTGTCACTCCTACTTTTTAAGTGAGGAAAATAAATAATGCAGTTTTCCAGTTTTCCAAAATGCTCCAAACGCTTTTGAAAACTATTTCTCACTTTGAGTAGCGGAGGAGTAAAAACACCTCTGAGTATGGGGAGAAAGAGGAATCCTTGGGGCTCTGCTTTACACCTTTGGTGATATTTCAAAAGTACCATTATTGTTCAGCCTCCTTCAGAAAGGGCCACATAGCCCCGAAGCACTTGGTACGATTTAGAGGTGGTGAGCTCTTCTGGGGAAAAAATAAATAAACAAAATCCCAGATATTTGGTGCTTTTCAAGTTCTACAGCTGTTGTTTAATCACATAGTTAAATATTCTTTTAAAATTAACATAGTAAATACTATTCCTGACTGGAACTCAGAGCTACTTCCATCTCTAATCAGTAGATGGCACCATGAATTCATCGTAGAGCATGGAGGCCTGAAAGAAGCAAAAATTCATCCTCCCCAAAAAGCATACACCCAACTTGACACATATAAATCAGGAATTAAATTCAGAGGGTACAACCTTCTGCCCATGCCGCCCTTCCAAATAAAGTTTGCTACGGAACACACCGTGTTATGCACTGAAACAGCAGCTATACCTAAAACGGTTCCCCCTTGCCTTGTTTTGATCTAGATTGTCTCATGACTTCCTGTGAAATTAAGAACAAAAAAGATAACCTTTTCTTCTGTCCTCCTCTAGCTCTGAACAGCGGCATCACCAGAGAAAGGCTTCCCCTGGCTGAGTCAAGAGCACTCACCTGCAAGCGCAGAGGAGAAGCTGGCAAGTTGGGGTGGAGATCTGGCCCCAGAGACTGACTTGGGGTTGGGAAAGCCTCACCTGGGCCTTCTGCTCCATGGACAAAGCCCGTTAGCTCAGACACTGCAGCGTTTGTGCAAATGAATAGAAGGGGGGTTGAGAGGACATCCAGCTAACCACAGGTTGTTGGCATCTCTAAGGCTGAGTACAGAGAGGTGGAGAAGAGTTTATGAGACACTTTTTCTGTCACCCAAACTGCAAGATTTCTGCCTAGGATCCAAAAGCTTGTAGAGATGGCCTCATCCTCATCATTCAGCAATGCTCTGCATCCCTGAGGAGCACAGTGCAAGGCCAGCAGCTCACAGAGGCGGCCCTCGCTGCTGAAGCGCCTGCTTGTCAGGAGGCTCCGCTCAAAGGAGCAGCTCAGCCTGATGGGTGTTCACTCTGCTCCTGGCCTGGCCACACTTACCCTCAGCAGTGCTGTAGGACAACTGGTTTGCCACTGGTGCCCACCTGGCACCTCCCCATGCCCACCCTGCTGCCACAGGGCTTTGCTGGCGGACTCCCTGCATGGAGAGGCGTGCTCAGCCCCAGCAAAAATCTGCTGCCTCTAACGTGGGCTCTCCATGCTCAAACATGAGAACAGTGAGAGTGAAAATCCTGTCTGTCCATCTGTTACTTAAGAGTTTCTTTCTTTTGTTGCACATTAGAATTTCAACCCAAATCTTCTTCAGCAGCACAAATCACACCAGTGACACGTATAGGTTAAGTAACTAGTGTGCTGCTGACATCATCTATGCACACACTAACAGGCACCAATAGATTTAATGCTATGGACCTCAAGCTCCATTTATCCGACTCTCAGTGAGCAGTAATTAAAACCTGCAGTAACAGAAGCATTGCTGTGAGAAGCAATAGCTCTACCAGGCGAAGCACAGAAATTCTGCCAACAGAAGAGAGTTCAATCAACAGTCCCAACCATGACACAGAAGTGAAACCTCTGATGTATCAACTCAGGGAGGAAAGTAGCACCACAGGAAAAAGAGTGGCCTACCTCGCAGAGCACAGTCCTCTGGTCTCATGGCCACGGAGCAGGAGCTGTACATTGCAGCCACCTCAGGCTCTGCACTCCTGGCTGTTCCAAAGCGGTTTCTCTTCCTGGCCGTTCCTTACTGCTTTCCCAGGCTGCCTAGCAGACACAGCTCAGGAACTACCAGCACCATCGGCAGCGACACCACTGATTGAGCACGAGCAATACCAGCTTGGGTTTTGCCTCCAGTCAGTGCTCTGTAATGGCAGCACGAGGGCCTTGCTTGTTGAGCAAGAAGGGCTTTATGTCGCCTCTCCCTGGAGCAAGGTGCGAGCGGGCCTGACTGAGATGGCAGCAAATGCACTGTCAGAAGCCATATTCTCAGGAGAAAGACAGAGCGGTGGAAATTAAGTGACAGCACAGAATCAAGGAATCGACTCACCCCTGAGGCTGGGATATTCCAGGCTTCCCTGTGACACCTGCTAAAGGCACGCAGGAGGGCCTGGAGCCAGTGCCTGCAGAGACCTGGCTGCCTGCACCATGTACTGAGGGAAAACCAGCAGAAACCTGCTGCAGCTCTCCTGGAGGCCAGGGACCAGAGCCAGGCACTGGCTGCATGCTTTGAGTTGTTTGAGGCCTGGGCCAAAAAAAATACAACAGCACCTTGTAGGAGTACCTGGGGCCTGGCCACCCTTTCCTTGGGACTCTCCTCCAGCTTACACAGACTGATAAATGTCTTTTTTTGACTGGGAAGGTGGTAACGAGAGATTTAGGATTTTCACCTGAGAGACGCAGACACAGCCCCAGCCCAAGCACCAGCGGAGTCACATTCTCCACAGGCACGGACAGAGCCTGGCCAAGGGAAACGGAGCAGGTGCCCTCAGCCCACGCAGGCCCGGCCGCTACCTACCGGCCTGGCTGGTGCGGGGGGACCTCTGCTCAGAGCCCTGGCCTGCCTCAGGCAGAAAATTGAAACCTCGGGGTTGTCTTTCCCAGATTTGTGCTGGAAATGCTCTTGCAGGGGTAATCAGCAGCACTTCAGAGTCTTGGTAAATAAGCCCCAAATCCAACTACAGCAACTTCTTGCTTCATTACAGTGAGAAAGGAATATTTCTGGGGAACAATGCTTCAGTCTGCCTGTAGACTGTGGAAGGCCCTTGTTACTTCTGATGCAGTAACACATGGGGATGTGGATACCTTCTGGTACGATAAATCCATCCTCCTGTGTCTCCTCTTTATTTATTTAGATTTTTATATATATATATATATCAGGGCAGGACAGGCTGCAAGCAGTTAACACAGTCCTGTTGTGTGTCCCACAGCCAGGCCCCTGAGCTCTCCCCGAGGTTCCTCTGCACCACCGAGGCTCTCCATGGACATAGGGTTGTGCCCATAGAGCAGCCAGACACTGGCTTATGTTTGCAAGTTCACAAGGATTGTGGGGCCTTAAATAAAAGCTGAGGCCTCAAACACCCACCAGTACTAGAAATAATTCTGCTTTGATGCCAAAGTGTCCACAGGTCATTTGCAATGTCTTCACTAAGCCACTTCACTAAGTCTCCCGTGCCTGCTTAAAGCAGCAGTTATGAAGTGAGAACAACCACCTTCTTGATGTCTGAAACACAGCAACCTGCAACTGCTGCTCGGCTCAAACTAACAAAAACAGGGGTTGACATTACACAGTTCAATGGCAAGGAGGAATTGGCCAGCATTAATAACAACAAGTTTAGGTAATTCATTCACATTTCTTAGCAAGATGGAATTGCTTCCCTACAGACTTTCCTCCTCATTAGGAAGGCTTTTCTATGCATTTTTCTCCTAGCTTCAAGTTGGATAAAATCTTTTTAAAGCTAGCTGTTTAAAAGTAGAAAAGTATTATCTTTGTCATGGCTTAGGAAAATTAGCGTTATTTGTGTATCAGTAGTGCATTGTTAGCAATTTCATTTAGCCAGAAAATTAATGGTTAAGCTAGCAACCAAAATGTATCCTTAAAATGCTATGTGGCTCTGCAAGGCTGCTTCTTCCAACAGGGGAGCCACACAGCTGCCACCACCCTTCTGCCACCCCTACCACCCCGTGCCCCTTTCACATGATGGGCCTTTGGCACCAGTCTCTAGTTTTCAGAACTGCTGCTATTTCTAATTGTATGTGCACCTGCAGCTGGTTACTGTTTAGACAGCTTCTATACTACTACAGAGTAGACATGACTGATCTTAAGCCTGAAGCAATATTGCCACTGCGAGAACTGCTGTTCCACTCTTAGAAGGGGAACTAAGTAATTCAGAGAGAATTTTCTTTGACAAATGTAAACATGGTATGTGTGAATTTTCATTAATATTTCACATGAAGAAAGCAAGGTCAAATTATTCAGATATTTATTGCAATTTTGCAATTATCTCTTGAAATAAGTAACATGGCTCTTAGACCAAACCCACACCTTTCCAATTCACTCACCACTTAAAATGATGTTCTTTCTTTAAGCAGTTTTCCGCTCCCCATACTTTCTCTCAAAAGCTTACTTACATATTTTTATTTGTAGCTCAAGTCTGAAAAGGTTTACCATAAGCTCTCCATCTCGCATTCCCTGCTCCCAAAATGCACAGTCCCTCCAGTGCCTTTCTCAGCTCGCACTCCCCATTGTCACTGCAGCAGCACTTGCCTTACCGGACACCATAAAGTACAGGGGAGAAAGAAGCCACCTGGCAGCAGATCCAGACACAGGTGTATCCCACCACCCACAGAAGACAGAAACAAATTTGCATCCATCTACTAATACAATAGAAATAGTCTTTTCCACAATTTGACTGGGCTGTAGAGCAGCCAGAGGCTTGAAGTGCACTCACACAACCTAGGAGCTATACCACAGGTGAGTACTGGAGCCTGCTGAATTCAGCCTGAAAGACATGGATGTTTTCAAACTCTGCAACCACAGAGTTGCAGAGAAGCTTCTGTCCAAATTCTGCATTTCCTTGCAAAGAAGCATCAAACTCTTCAAATGCAACATTGTGCTAATGTCAGTACTACCCTAGAAAATATGTAGCTGTGTAACAGTAATTTTAATTCAAAACTCAAAAGCTGAAAATATTATACTGACAAAATGAATGTTACCAAATGTTCCACATTAAGCATCTCAGACACTTAATGGCTTTGTGTTGTTTTTGTTTTTCCTCAGTGGGGGTCCTTTTATAGTTTTGGTAATATTTTATTTACAGGAAGGTTGAAGACTGTATGCCAATATATGCACATGCACCATATTTCTTTAAATATGTTCCAGGAAATGCCATACTCATGAATTGCTTTATAATATAATCCTTTGGACTGGAGCAATTCATAAGATCTCCAGAACAAAAAAGCTTTTCCAGCAGGTACACTTAATCAGGAAGTGAGTACATACCCACATTAGAATCCCCTAAGGGTTTCTCATGCTCAGCAAGAGTATGGCCAGTTTGTTGTTTTGCTCAGAAAGCTGTCACAAGACAGACGTCCTCATCAGAGCTCCATTTTCATGTTCTCTGGAGTTTAGAGCAGAAGCTTTGCCATCTCCCCTCTGAGACCTTTACCGGTTGTACCTCCGGACAGGTTTGAAGGAAAACTCTCAGCCCTACAGTCCAAAAAGTTCACAGTGTAAGAAGCAATTCACACTAAGGATAAACTGTGAAATGCATTCTTATAAGTGTTTTATTATCATTTTCTATTTGAGCCTTGTGCAGGAGGTAGACATCTTTCGACACAAAGCCCTTTGTCCCACTACCAGTGTGAGAGCTCCAGGGACAAAACTGCAAATTGGTTTCCAAGTCTCCTTTAAGAATGGTTTAATAATATGAAGAGGAAAGATAATATTTAAGACAAATAGCTAAATTTTTCAGTATTAAAGGTGATGCAGCAAGATCTGCTCTAATAGCACAGAAGGAAGAACAACATGCAAATATCCAAGCGAAGAGAAGCTGCACGTGGTCCAACACCCACTGAAGTCATGGGTTTCTTCCTGCTGACTTCAGCGGGGGATGAGGCTGTAGGGGAGCTCCTGGGAGACAGAAAAGCAGGAGGCTGGGGCTGGTCTCCTCCCCCAGCACATCACGGACAGCATCACACGCTGCAGTGGGCAGTGCATGAGGGCAGCCGCACCCTTGCTGAAGCACACTATGCCCAGCACTCCATGATAAACTCTAGCTGCTGGACATCTCCAGCCAGACTACCTATCAGGGTGCATTCACCCAACACCATGGGCACGTGTGTAGCATGAGGCCCCCAAAAAGCAGCAATTAAGGGATGCAGCCATCCTTAATTTTGCACTTTCTTCTCTCTGCTGGAGCAGACTAAGTAACAGCAGGATGACAGGTTATATCTGGCTGGCACGGAAGGCAATACCCCTCCAAATGCAGAGGCTCACGCCACTCCAGAGCTGCCAGGTGTCAGCAGGATGCAGCACAGACAGCCGGGCTGCCCCGCCAGGGTGTACCTGTGTGGTACAGCTGCACACCGCAGCTAACTGTGGCCTGTACAGAGCATCCAGAGCATCTCAAACCGTTTCTAACTCCGCTGACAGGAGAATATAAATGTGCTCACAACATACATAAGCAAACCTAGTTCATTTACTGTTAGCAGAGAAAGGTTTTTTTCAGTGTTTTTATTAAGCTATTTTTGAGCAGTATGGTTTCTTACTGCTCACTTGAAGAAGTGGAAGGACTTCTTGGCTCTTTTGCCACAGAAGTAAGACAAACGTTATCAGGTGACGGCACAGCTCAACTGCACGGGAGAACAGAGCAGCACTACTTCACCTGAGCAAAGGAGCCAGCCCCAGGAGTCCTCTGTACTTTCAAACTGAAATGGACACACTGCAACCCTTACTCCAAAAGAGGGTAGGTCTGGTATAAAAAATACTGAAAACCACTACTGGTTCACAGTCAGCTGTGCCTTTATACTAACTTATCTTGTAGAGCATATCATACACATCATCATGGCCCAATTCAGTTAAACACTACACCCAACCATACCCAATGCAGCGTGTATGAAATTGAGCCACATGCTGTTTTGAGTGTGTCCACATGTCCCATAGCACCACAAACCCAAATCTAAGTGTCATCAACACAGGGCAAATCAGCGCTCTGAGAGGTACATTCTTGCAGGGAAATCCATAGTACTCTACTTGTCTATGGGCTATAGGGGACATTTAATTATGCAGTTTTGCAGATGTAACTGAGCACTAAGCGTCTGCAGTCACACTGATGCAGCTCCCT
This sequence comes from Nettapus auritus, assembly GCA_011076525.1. Classification (NCBI taxonomy): domain Eukaryota; kingdom Metazoa; phylum Chordata; class Aves; order Anseriformes; family Anatidae; genus Nettapus; species Nettapus auritus. Next base: position 6,586,319 of record CM021772.1, read on the forward strand.
ACTACCAAAGTAGGCATTTGCTGTTCAGTTTAAATAGCTTTAAATGCAATATCATTATTACACTGGCATAATCATAACAGGAGATAACCCTTTGTGAACAACTTTTAAGTGAAAGGCTTTTCTGCCCTGGAAAAGAGTAGGCGGATAAAAATAACCCTTCATTAGATGTTTTTTTCCTCTGATTATTTGCTTTTCTGTTAGCAGGCCATGTGTCAGGCAGTGTGGGCTAACAAAAGGGGCACAGGCTCAAGACAACCAACATCTCATCCCTGGTTTTCACATACTAAGCGAAAACAGGTAAGTCACGTCTTCTTCCCTTTGAGTTTGTTGGTAACACCAATATTTTTTCCAGCAAGAGAGAAGACAAGCCAATTTAATACAGTCATTTTCTAATTTCCTCAACCCTGATAATTTTTCTTCTCGATGGTGCCCAAAATAAAACTTCTGTTATTCCAGTATTATACACTGCCATGCTCCCCACACAAATAGGGCTCCTTTTGCCCAGCATATCTGATCCTGACATTTGCAATAGGTTTGCATATTCAGGAAAAACAACCCAAACTGAGCTCTTCTGGGTGAATCTAACTGGTGTAATTCTCCAGAGAGAAGTGAAGAAGAACGAAGACACATTTGAATAAACTTCCTCTGAAGCCACAGAGGAAGGAGCAGTTCTATCTTTCAGCACGACATGTTACTTTCAGTGCTGCAGAGATACACTGCAGTGGCAGGACACCTCAGCCGTCCTAAAATAGATCGTGGAACAGCATCTCTCTGCTAGGTGAATGGGATATACAGTAAGCCCTCTGCCTGGTTTAAACATCCTTCAAATGTATTTGCTGAGAGTTCAGTGTTGTCCCAAAAGCCCTGCTGCGTATTTAAAATACTCACCACCACCCAAGAGCTGTGCTGACGCTCCGGAGTATGGCGGGCTGCTGCAGAAACCTCTGCCCCACAGAGCACCTCCGAGGCAGGCGCAGGGCCGTGGGCACCTACACGGCCACGGAGGCCCTGACACAGAACCTGCCACAGCTCCCTGTTCCTGAAAAACATCCTATGTGGTCTCCATAGGCACCTGCCTGAGGTGCTTCTCCTCCTGCAGGCTCCCAGGGACAATACCTGGACAGCAGAATTGACTCCAGGCTTCCTGTGGGGTAGCTAAGTCACAGTGCCTTTTCCTGAGGTTGATCTTTGCTTGCTTAACCGACAGGCGGGAACTGGGGACGATCTTCCTTAACTTCAGGTGCCTGCCAGCACGTGGGGATGTGGGCAGTGCTGCCTGGCCACAGCGAGAAGCAGTAAAGCCATGTCTCTGCCACGCTGAGAGCTCCTTACCACACAGCAATGGCCCCGCTGGGAGCACGGCCACCCTGCGCCCTCCGCTCCAGGCCTGAGGCCTGTGTGACGCCCACACTGACTGCACGCCAGGGTTTCACAAAGGTCCCGGGACACACAAAGCATTTCAGAAACAAAGAGTCCACAAGCAACACAGAGGCTAAGCAGATAACAGCCTGACATAAATGAGAGAAAGACGGTACCCCTTCAAACCCAAGCTGCAAATAGGTGCAAAAATCCAGTGCTCCCAACGCAACACTGTGAGACAATTCAGTGTAAAAGCTGGCAACATGCCATAAATCTCCTGAGCACACCTTGGGACATGATTTTTTTTTTTTCCTCCTGGTATTTTTGAATAACAGAAAGAGTAAATCGTATAAAAAGAGCGTGTGGGTCCTCCTCCACCTAACCAGCACAGACCATGGTCAGGAGGCCAGAAGGGACGACATGTCCTGCAAAAGGCCAGTGAGAAAAGCACCACCATGCACACCGCTGACACATGTGGACATGGAGACAAGAGAGGATGAAGTGATGTGAACATGTGATAGCACAGTCCCTAAGTCAGCTTTACCAAATATAACATGGTCTTATCTCAACTTTCAACTGCCCTCATGATCCTTCAGGAGCATGAAGCAATGGATTTTTTTTTATTTATTTTTTATATCTAGTAACATGGACAACTTCCATCCCTACTGCTCTTCACAAAGCACTAAGAACAAAGAAAACTGGCAATGTCCCACACAGAACAGTTTGGGTTAATTAAACACTTAAATGGAGATGTACAACAACATCACTTGTATGCTACCCAACTAACACAGTCTTGCACACTGCAATGTCTGCCTGAAATCCTGAATTCACCAGAATTTTGAACCAGAACTGTTCATCAAGAACAGGTGGAGCATCACACTTAAGAGAAAATGGATTTCTACTTTAGTTCATCAGTAAAGCTAACAGTCGTAGTGCTTTCTGCATTATCATACATTCATGTTTTAACACGAGAAGTCATCAGTATCCTGAAATGCTTAAGTTCGCATCTCTCTCAGATATTCACAGCTTAATAAAGTATAGCAACATGCTGCAACTATTCAGTTTGCATAATCAAATGAGCGACTCATGATCTTGCAGGTGCTAAAAGTGCACACACTTGTCTGATAAACAGAAAAGTCCATATTTCATTTGTTACCTCATCCATACGTTTTAAAATCAGCATTCATCATTCTCAAAATATCTAAATACATGAGTCGAGTCTGTCACATGGAAATCTAAGGACTGAGGTAACTGTTTGACTTCATACCTGAGAAAGTGAAAGAGATTATTCATATTTACTGAGCTAAATAAATATGCAGTTCTTTGGAGACATGGAAAACAAATTGAGACATGAAACCGCACAATGGGAAAAAGAGATTGCACAAAGAGATGACAAAGCCATATTAGATCAGCATGACATGGCTACCTCGCTGTTGGGGTGTCTGCTTGTGCTACTTTTCTCAAAATGTACTACATCTTAAGGAGATGCTAAATATTTACCTTCAGAGAAAAATCAAGCCCATCTGAAGGTGCCAGACAAGAAGTCTGCCCTTGCAATATAAGGCTCAGGTTTCTCTGCTGCGCCAAGAGACATTTCTGCCTCACCTCAGCAAACCTGTAAAATACTACGATGGGAAGTGTATTATTCCAGGGCACTTGGATATCACAGCACGGGATGTCAGATAAATAGCTGGAAAAGAGTCATCATCTGCAGCATGAAGACTATTTTCCTTTAGGGTTTTTCTGCAGCTTGTTTTAAATTTGCTGCTTTCTCATTTTTTAATCTCTTGCTTAGAAACTCAGCAGCAAACAGGGAGCAGTGTGGGTCATCCTGCCTGCATTTTAAGCTCCACTGCTACAAGTGGCTGTTCCAGACAACAAGAAAAGTAAGAGATGAAGGGCATTGTGCACTTTTTAGGCATAGGTTGTCAGTGAAGTTGCTACGCGTGACACTTTTTTGGTACGGGCACTCGTTTCTAGGAAACACTTTGGTAAACAACTTTGAAGTCAAAATGAAAAATTACAGCCTGAGTGCTTTTCTCGCTTTTATCCGACGTACCTTCATGACTGTACTAGTCCATTTAAATGGCAAAGCAGTGCTGAATGCAAACTGCTTCCTTCTGCAGGCTGTCTCCACAGTTCAATTACCAGTGCTTTAACAGTGCTAATTAGCATTCCTCAGAGCTAGATCTCTTTGAGTGACAGGTAACCATGGAGAGTCACAATCCTGTAGGTGATCAGCAAGAGTCTGACTTTTCTTTTTAATTAAAAATTAGAAATGCCTTAAACAAAAATAATAATTCACTGATTTATGCTATTATGCCAGGGTTGCCAAGCTGGTGAGAATAACATTAGTGTTGTAAAAATGAAACAATTTTTAAATGAATAGACTAGCGTGATAGAAAGGAGAGCAGGTTTATTATCTGCAACAAGAGAATGTACTCGTAATGATGGTACAAAATAGTAGACACTTCTCTGGAGAGTTGGCATGGAGACCGAAAATAGGACACTTTCCTGAATGTGGGATGGGATTGCCCCAATTTATTTTAGTTTTTAATAAGATGGATAGATAAATACAGAGTCTGTTGCACAAATAGAAATTTCATAGGGATATAATTTCAGTAAAAATTTAACCATGAGTTATACTGAGAGATAATATTGCATCTGGTCCAAATGAGAGCCAAGACTGGAAATTGAATCAGCCAGCTAATCAATTAGTGAAAATTGTTTTCAACGCAACTATGCCATTTCCCGCCAGCTAATGATCTAGCTCTCTTTTCAGAAACAGACTCCAGCAGCAAAAATTCCATAGTCATATTTTTTTAAAGCTGCAGTGGTTCCAGCAATGCTGACCCACCCTAATCGGAATATTATTCATCAACAAATAACGATGAGAATTTCAGGCTGAGCTTGCCAAAGATGGGGGAAGGCTTATCTGTAATTATGAATGCTTATCTGTAATTATGAAGTGTCTTCCAAGACCAGGTCATCTTGACACTGCAAGTTTGTTAATTACTTGTAGATTCTAATGACAATGATTGCATATCAGACAATAAAAAGATGACTGAGCAAAAAATTATTCTAACGATGACCTCAGTTCAGAAATCTAACCACAGCTTGCAGGTGAAATCATGGCTGTTAATTGTGAATTCAATGAGGTTATATAAACCTTCCCTAAATAATTTTCTCTTGCATATGCAAAAAGCCTGCATCATTAAATCAATATGGTTTTATCTACTAATAGATGTATTTACATCTTTATGAAAGAATCCTCATTAGGAAAATTTCATTCTGTATGGGAAGAAACTAAAGATAATTGCATCCACATCAGAGGTTCAGCCACATTAACTACTACTATTTCCTTTTAAAATCAGAATGGTAACCAAATGAGTTAATTTATACAAATCTGGGGAGAAACACTTTCCTATAAATACAATTAAAAAAAAAAAAAAAAAACTTCCTATTTTTACCAATTATAAATGCAGAGCAGACACTAGTAAAAAAAGTATCTACTTTTTAACTCATTTGTTAAATATTTATGCTTACAATTTGATTACAACAATAAAAAACTATCTATGGTTGTCAGGTTGGGCATATAGCCAGGGCTAATCACATTTTTAGCAAAGTATATAATACAGGCAAATAAAGAAAAAAACAATTTTAGATGAAAAGCATCTCCATATGGGTCTAATATTATCTTTGTTTTCTTCAATATTGATAAAAATATCAATCACTGACAGGTTTTTAACTCCACCAAATGTCCTGAACTTTTTATTTTGGAAGGAGAAGTTTTGCAAGCAGAAGAATCAGGGAGCTGCCTTTGTGCTGTCAGGAGACTGATCAATGACCCAGTCCTGCAAGCTGTTATGCAAGGAAGAAATCTCAGCAGAGCTGGGAGCACTGAGCTGATTCAGTCTTGGCCTGCCCTGACGGTTCTCAGTAAATTCAGTTTGACTCTTTACTAGTTACCCACATACACACACCTCAAATTTTTAGTTTTTTAAGGTCTTGTAACCTTCTTCGTACCTTCATGTTTCAAAGCAATAATAAACCAAGATTATTAATAATAAAAATGTCCCAGATTCAGCCTGTTTATGTACCACTTAGAAATGTTTCATTCAAATATTACCTTTTAGTCGCCGGCATTGACAAAAATTCTTAGTAATAGAAAATCAGTGAGAAAAAAAAAAAAAAAAAAAAAGCAAACAAACAAACAAACAAAAAACCACTCTCAAAATAAAGGCAGTCTGCTTTTGAGACTGGATTCCTCACCTCATTTTTGAAGCCATTCTGTTTTCCTTAATCTCTATTGTAATGCAAGGGGGAGCACGCAAGGGAAAGAAAAGGGAAAGAAATGGCTTACACAAAAATGGGGCAGGAAAATAAATCCACCACTCTGGAATAACAACTCTTGTCCTTGTTCATGGAATGAAATTTTATTCTTATGGATCTGCTATCACCTACTTAAACAGAAAGCGGATTTAAGCAACTACAAAAATCAGACTCCTGCCAGCAAGTTCCAGATTTAAAGACAAATCAAAATGCATGCAGTGTTGATTAGAAATAATCATCTTCTCCAATTCTAAATACTTTTCAAAAAAAAAAAAAAAAGTTTAGTTCAGTCATTGTAATTTAAAGAAATAGACAATCAAACCTTCCTATAGCATTACCGTGTTGATTAACAGCATATATCCTGCTTGTCTCCCTCACATGAATAGCCATGTCCCAGCAAGTTAAGGTTTTCAGCAATTAGCTATCCTACCCAAAGATCATCATTTGCCTCCCGAACACTTTGCATGTTGGCATGCCGACATCAGCAGGTTTATATCCTAGTAACAAGTTACAGCCCAGTCTTTGCAGCACCAAATCCCATTTGAAAAATGAAGCAAGCTCTTGGATAACTTGTAGCTGAGCAATGAAGTTCACTGACAAGAGTTGATAAACTCCCCCCAAAGTGGTTATCAGAATTTCACAGCAAGGTCTCCTGGTACACCAGCCTCAGTGGCTTGCCCTGTTACTGCAGAGCTGGAAGGGTTGCTAGCTCTAATCTCTTGGTTTCTGTGTCAAAGTCTTTGACAAAATCTTGATTGCTCTCATCCTTCCCAAAATCAATACAGGCAATCAGATTGACTTCAGTAGAACTTGTACCAAATCTTAAATTTGCTCCTTTTGCTGATTCTGTGATTGATCCTGGTGGGTATTTCAGTATTAGTAAATATTTATAAAATTTCAGAATTTTATATAAGCTATTATTTCTCCTCTTCCCTGACAGGAACCCTCTGGCTATGAAATTGAGTGGCATTTTTCTGAAACCACGCTCTGCTGCTCCTCTCTCAACTCCTGCCTCAGTCAGCTCAAAAACAAAAATAACCTCAATCCAGTCTGGTCTTTCCATTAGTCTGCTTGTAGATAGGCATCATAGGGTAAGATAAACAAGATCTCTTTTTTTTTTTTTTTTCTTTCTATTCTTTTAAGGGGTCCCTAACTCTTCACCAGCCTTTTGACTGAGGAGATGACCCCCAAAGCAGGAGTCCTCACAGGTGGTAGTTGAGCACACTGCCCCATCCCTGCTGTGATAAGCTCATTTCGCTTTCACCATTTCTTAAAGTCCTGAAGCGTTTACCATTTGATAAAGCCCATTTTCTGAATCACATTATTGAGAGCAGTATAAATCTGCAGTTTAGAAGTCCCTCCGGATGACTGAATAATTATACAGCCGAAAACATTTCCTTCAAGATTAAAAGCAAAATGTAATGAAAACATTCAATTATTAAAGTGGAAAATTTACTTTGCTGAAAAACAGTGCCTGACCAGAAAGCCTACCTAGTAGCAAGCCACATGCTGGAGCACAGTTTACCACCGGGTTACACAACACAAGTAATTCCATGCAGCATCTCTCGCCCTGCCACCCCGCGCCAGCCGGAGCGAGCCTTGCCATGGGAGCTGCTCCTCCACCTGCTGAAGCTGAGACTGGCCGGGGAATCCGAAGGACTGGAACCTGGCACCTGTACCCAGTCCCCGGGACCATGGTCTTTGCTTAATCTCAGTCACGCTGAGTGGTATTTCCCTGGGCTCCAGAAGAGCCTTCCAGCAGGCCCTACGGGCTGAGCTCAGAAGCAGGACTGCTGCAGGTGGCGGATGATGGGTTCACTTTGCTCCTGACTCAAGTGCAACCCGAGAGGTCACAGGTCGAGCATGGCACTCACTGTTACTCATTTTACTGCTACCTCTTGGGTTAGGTCAATCTTGGAGTCACTTTACAAAGACAACAAAGAGGATGGATTAATGACCGGCTTCGGGCTCCTTTGTGAATGCACGCCGAGCGGTAGGGCTGTGTTTACACGGCTAAATCTTGTTTAAACACTCACGGCACGTGGAAAGGGAAGGATGCAAGTTGGACATTCGAGAAACAACTTTCACATCTCTTTTTAAATGAAGCTGTTGGAAAAGCTGCTGGCTTTTGCAGTAGCCCTGCCCAGCTCATCTAGTTCTTTAAGACTCAGCATTATAAGGGAAACGTCCGTGCTGCCCAACCCGATGTCGTGCCTCAATGCTCTCGGGAACCGAATGACAGAAAGCGCACTATACACTAGCAGCAAAGAGGATGGAAGACATCTGAATGCCTACAAGAAGTAGGATGCTTTTTTATTTTTATTTTTTTCAGAACAAACAAAATTACTTGCAAATAAAGGTGAGAGCATCATAGGTTCATATAGTATGTACACAGATAGCCATGTACGTACTACAAGAATTTCAAACGCATAGCAGCTAAATCTAACTTCCAGTGATGTTAAAAAGCTGTTTGCTACTTATTTCCATGGGCCTACGTGATTTTATGTTCAGGAGACCGGGACAGAATGCATTTCTCTCATGCACAGAATGCATTTCTCTCTTGTATACAGCAAACTGAGAATCTTGCAATGAAAGGATGCATTGTTTTGTTCCAGCTAAAAGAGAAATAGTTGATGAGTGAATAAGCGTGATCTAACGCCTATTGAAATCAATGGAAAGATTCTCATTGACTTCTCTAGGCTTTGGATCAAACCTCAAAAGAGCAGCTATTTCTCTCTGATACAGCAAGGAATCAATTCCCTCTCCCAGCGGTACTCTAAATAATTCAATATTTTGTCTCAGATCATTTCCTAAGAAAAATGATGAGATGTTGTTTAAGTGGGCGATCCCCTGAAGTGACAGAGTTTACCACGCATCCAGCCATGTAAAACCCCCCCGCGCTGTACGCAGGCAGCGTCCAAGTGCCCCGCAGGAGCCGAGGCACCCGCTCGCCCTCCGCAGAACAGAACACCGCCACGCTTCTCCTCTCATTGCCCAGGGGGACGCGTACGGACTTCACTATGTCTAGAGGAACGCCTGCACTGTGACACTTCTTTTTTAAAAAAATAAAATTTTATTTTTCTTCACTTGAAATCATAAACTCTTTTCTCCTATTTGCACAATTCATTTTGATGCACACAGATGGGCAAAAATTGCACCATTGATTGTGTATTTTACCTACAGCCAATGTGCACACTTTGTAGAACAAAACACAACCTACAAATGATACCTTTTTTCTTGAGCTCTTTTGTTTCACGTGAAAAACGCATCAGTGAGAAGCAGAGCAGCATTACCCTGAGGAAGCCTGCCCCAAACCACTGCAAAACCTTGCTAATTTTCTCTCTCCTACCACGACCTGGTGTCTTTCTGCACACTGATCCCCTTTTCTCCTGTAAACCAGAGGATTCTGCTGCGAGCTGCCCACAGACAGCCCAGGCACGAGCTGCAGTGCCTGCGCCATGCGGAGGCAGGCAGGAGCCCACCCCGCCTGCAGCCTCGCTTGCTTTCAGCCGGGTGCAGAATACCTGGGAGGTGTTCGCCCATTTGCACACAAGGATGGCAATTTGCAACAAGACTTTTAAGGGTGGGGGAAAAACACCGCCGCCGCCACCACAAGCACACTTCGTCGCTCCCACCAGGCAGCTCCCTCGCACCAGCTGACAACCGCGCACGATGAAATTGTCGTGGAGCTGCGGCTGGCGCAGCTCTCCCCCGTCCCTCTCGCTTCTGATTGAGTTGCAGCTGCGGGGAGCATCGCGCAGCAGCAGCTCCGGTGAGCGCAGACGAGGCAGCTCTGGCACACCCGCTCCCTTGCATTCCCAGCACAAAGCACAGCACGGCGTGGCCTTTCATCATTGTCTGCGGAGATGTACGCATCAGCCCGAGCATGCTCCTATTTCCCCCCAGCCTCCTTGCTGCATGCTCCCACCCTCGTTCACGGTGCGTTTCACCTAAGCAGGATTACGGAGAGTTGAGCAGGGTTACACTTCCAGGAGGGGGTGGTACCGCAGGTGCCCGTCCCAAATTCTCGTCCTGGCTCCTCAGCAAAGCCTGGGAATCGTCCCACAGAGAGCAGGAGTCTGGCTACCACCGACCGCTCTTCCCCGAGGGCAGGAAGGGACACAGACCCCAGCCTCACTCAGGGCTTTCAGCAATGCTTCCCAGAGCCCTGCGGGGTGTTTCTGCCAAATCCCACCTGGCTGCTGCTCGCTGGACATGGCTGGCACAGCCACAGGGCACATCCACCCAAAAACACCCATCAAAACCTCCTCACAAGCTATGCAAAATGTGCTGCTCAAAGGCCAGGAAGCGCGTGGTCTCGGCACGGCTGGAGAGGGGCGTCCTCAGCATCAGGATCCAGCCCTTGCTCTGCTGTTCACCTGACACTACCATGTACAGATTTCTTTTTTTCATTAAAGCACTTTTGCATTAGAGAAGATTATATTTGCTCTGAACTGAGCTGAAACCCAAACAAAAAGACTCAGCCTCTTTCTGACGTTCCTTGCCAGGAAGTGCTCTTCTGGTTTCCAGCGGTGTCAGGACATTCAGGAATGAGGAAACTTGAAGACAAATGACAAGAAACAGATAATGCAAAACACACACTGTCAAAACTTCTAGTCAGAGAAAAACTTATCTATAGATAGGAGAACATATGCCAGGAATTTCCTCTATTAGTTTTATATTGTGTTCAACCAAAACGCCCGCATTTTTGGGCAAGGCTTCCAAAAAGGCAGCTCCCCAGTAGCTTTATAACCTTCCTTTTAAACACCTTTCCCAAACCTTCCAGCTCTCATTCCTCCTCCCAAGCTGGTATTTGTTTAAACGATTTGTTACAGTACCAAGTGGGATTTGGCAAAATACCATACTTAGCACTCACTGGACAAAACCCACGAACCTCCTCACTGATTTGCTGCATACACCTACAAAGATAAGGCAATATCTGCATCGCTCAGTTACCTGAACTGCCACAACAATGCTTCGTGCGCCAACAGTAAGACTCAGGCAACAGTTTGAATTCCTTGTTTTAATTAGTATTTCAAGTTTCTTTTTAAAAAGAGCAACATTTCTTGCAGTTTTTTTAATATGCAACACAGAAGAGAGTAAATATTATAGTTAGAAGCTGTCTTCCAGCACGAAGCATTTGGACTATTTTATATATGAAGGATTTTTACCCACTCGCATGGAGGTGTAGGCACTGCGCACAGCGGGCACACGCTTCTCCCACCACGCATTCGCCCCCTTTCCTTCTGCATCAGGCTCCCCAGCTCAACCACGGCACCAAAGAGACCACAATAAGCGTCTGTGTGCATCGCAACAGCCTTGCCGATAAGGCAGAACAGTACCTGTGTGTCCCTTCAACCTGAGCCTCCAACCACTTTAATCTCTGAAAATGGGGATGAGAAACTCGCAATCCCGCAAATAAAGGAGGAAGAGAGCATGAGGATTTCATAGCTACAGATATCTAACCAGAAAAGGTATTCACCGCTAAAAGGACATCTCCTCTCCTAATGAGCAATTTTACACGGCAACGAAGAAAGTAAATCTGAGAGCTGCCATTTCTTACAGGGAAATTAGAACGGCTCTGGCACAGAACGCATTCACTGGGGAAGACACTGCGGGCAGCGCTCAGACGTATCAACCGCTGACGGGGGGGATGCTCAGCTTTTCCTTCTGCCAGCCCTGTGTGTGTGTTCTCACACACTCGCTGGTGCTGACAGAGGCTCTGCAAGAGCTGGGTTGCAGCTGCATGCTGGCACGGCTCGGCTCGGCACGCGGGGCTCACGGCGGGTCCCACAGCGGTGGGAGATGCGCGCGGGGCTGCCGTGCTGCGGGCCCTTTCATTACGTACTTTCTGTTCCTGCCTCCATAACTTTTCAGAAGCTGGCGGAGCTTTTACAATTTAATTGGTGTTGACACCTTTTGAAGCAATGCCTGGAGGCGCGAGGGTCATTGTCTGCTCTTCCCTGCCTTTCTGAGGCCGCCTGCATTCGGCTGCCCCGCAGCCCGTGGTGCCGCGCTGGCCCCTGCACTCTGCATTCATGTTTGTGCTTGTACCGGGTCCCCTTACAAGGACCCTTGTTAAACGCCCAGCAGGCAGCACTGAATAGAGATTTTGACTATCTGGGATTTGAAGGCCTTTAGCAATAACGGAGAAAGCCCCGAACACACAAAAGTATCCCAGTAGCAGCGGGGCGTTAACGTAATCGCGCATTTATGCCACGGGACCTCAGGACCAAGCTCCTTGCTGTCGATTCACTGGCTATTAAGCCCTGGTAATTAGGTGGTTTCCCGTGACTTTTCTTTCTTGGGATTCACCAGCTATCCTTTTCCATATGTCCCTTTTTCCCAGAGCGGCTCTACACCCTCACACGTGCAATAAGCTGGGCAGATGGCACCGTTTGCCAGGCTCTGCGCAGCCAAAGCCCATTCAAAACAAGTAAAAAGGTTCAGCACAGCGTTCCCAAAGCTGCCTGGGAAACCTGGATCCAAAATCGACGGAGCTCCCCGGCTTCACGATGGCAATCACATCTCCCCGGGCTCAGCCCCAGAGCAGCATCTGCAGGAAGACGGACGGGGTCCCAAGGCCATGCAGGAGCCGGGGGGAGGCAGCCCCTGGTTCCCCAGCATCACACCGGGCCCTGCCAGGCCCACACAGCAGCCGCCACAGGAGGGAGATGCTATCAGCACTCTGACAACCATCTTCCACCTCAAAAACAACTTTTAACGTGTGTTTCAGTGACTTTTCCCTGGTTTAAGTAAATAAAGATCGACTCACTCTGCTCACTCCTAAATACCAGCCAGCTTGGGGCCGCACCTTAGTAAAACTCAGCCTTAAGCTCTGCATTAAGACAGTGAAAAAGCTAAGAGCATAACCATCTACAACGCAAATGGAAGTTTCAGCTGGACAGGCAAATTCCAGATATTAAGGTCTGGCCAGGAAAACCTCAGTGACAATTCCCTATTTGAAAAATTCCCTCCCCAAAAGCAGCATCACCAGCCAAGCCTGATGGCTGGGCTTTGCATTTTCCAGCTCTCCCTTTGCCACATCTAGCCTGCTTTTTCCCATTCGTTCTGAAACCCAGAAGCTCACCTGCAGGGACACAACGAGCGAGACTTGTGATGTGATGCTAGCAGCTGCTCCCACTTTGGGCTCCCCTCTGTCCTTTGCCCCCCGTGGGGTGCACCCCACGGACTTGGGGTGTGCCCCCAGACCTCTGCCCGCATCGAGCCCCCGTGTACAAGGACTGCACCTCTGGGCTCCTCCTGCAAGCCAGCGCCGTGCCCCTGTGCTTCCATCACCTCAAATCAACACACACATTGCTCAGACGCGGAATAAAAACAACTTTCTGAACACTGACAAAGCTGCGTTCAACTGCGATACAGGCCTTACCTTTATGGCCTACGAAATCCCTTTCCATCTTTCAGTGTGCTTTTCCTCTGGCACGGCGCGTGGGTCTTTCTGGAAGTACTTCAAAGTCAAACAACTCGGGGAAAACAAGCCCGTGGGCACAGCAGAAGAAAGGAGAGGCCCATCTGGCCCGGCTATGAACAGACACGATGGAGAGTTTCACAGAAACCACCCCTGATGACAGGTATGCCGTCGCACCCAGCCAAATGCAAAGAAGGCCAAGCACGGCTCCCAGCCGCGACACACTTCGTGCTGCGCTGCTGGCTCAGCCCAGCCGGGTTTCCCTCTGGCTGACAGGGGAAAACGCCGCCTGCAGAACAGGAGCGGCCCGGGAGCAGCACGGCGGTGCCAATTTGCTGCCCCGGCACGGGAACAAAGTCCCAGGATGAGGACTGACCACGGCCAGAGAGGTGGCTGCAGGCACCCGCTGCTGAGTTAAGGGCACAGCTGGGGCAGGCGCTCGCCACTCCCCTGTTTTCATCATGTCGTGCTCGCAGAGCCTGCAGGAGGGGAAGGAAGGTAGTTGATAAAAAAATACAGAAGCTCCTTGAGACCAGCTGCTCCATCATGCAAGTTCGGCTCAAGGCATTCCTTGCGATGACGAGGCTGAAATTACAGGCCTTTCCTCACAGAGGCAAGGACCCTACAGAGCGCGTTGCAAAGCACAGGATGTTATTTACCTGCTCACAACAATCATATCTGCTCGAATGAGAGGCTGTAAGGGGCCTTTGTGCCCTTTCATTTAGCAGCCTTTAATAAAGTTCTCCCCCATCATTGCACCCAGACTCTTCCTGAATCCAGGCAAACTTCTGATACCCCCGCCTAGGAAAAGCCCTATTCCAGAATCATGATGCTTATTTAAAATATCTGCTGTTTCTTTAGTGAATCAGACATAAAAGCACAAAGTACAGGAACTGTCCCCACAGGTAGTAGAGCATTCTGACCTCATACACTTATCTTAATTCCAAAGGCTATGGAGAAAACATCATTTATATTTAGAAAATGTTCAGTATCCTACTTCTGCATTTTTATTTTTAATTCTACTCTGTTTTCACTGAGATGGGAGAAGCAGGTCCTGTTCAAAGACTTCTACGGCCAGTACCTGCTGAGCTGAAAGACGCCCTGTGTCTGCCCGACACACTGTGTGGGACAGCTCTTGTGCACTGAAGAACGATCCTACCTCTACGCCTCGGCACAGGCAGGCAAGAAGGGCTGCCCCTCGTCTCTTTAGTACCTACCAAGGACAGGTTATGCTTAGCCACAGTCTATATCTAGCAAGGCACAGAGGCTTCTCCAACATCTGGTACTCATACTTGTATCGCTGGAGCTAAATAGTCATGCTGATTACAACACACTCCAAAATCAGATCATTTAGAGAGACCAGGACCCACAAAGTAAGTATTTTGCTAAATTTACAATGGGACTTCACTGTACTCCAGGTTGCATTTAATTCCGTCTTAGTTGTCTTTTAGGCATTTACCTCTGGTTGACAGCACACTGAAGATGAAACCGTCCATCTGATGCTAATTATCAAAAGAGCAATGCTGATCCCACCAGGCATCAGAGCAGGGATTAAAATTGAGGGAAGGAGCCACCCCAGCTGACTGGACGCACTTCAAAATCCTTTCCTCTCTGCACCCTGCATTTGCTCTTATATTAAATTAAAAAATAATAATGCAGTGTTTACTTGGTGTGCAGGGTAGCTGTAAAATTTAATTAATCACTGTAACTTAGCCTGCTGAGATTTTAAAATGAAAACAACCATAAAAATGCAGAGTTTTCTATTTAAAAAAATAAATAAATCTAAATTGCCTAACTTCCTGCTTTTGTATTGTTCCTTACACGACCAATGGTAGGACACTGCCTACAGTCCTGATTCAGCAAATTACTTGGAAGTAAGCACATACTCAGGCCAATGGACACTAAAGCATGCGTTGATGTGGTTGACTAAGGACAACCTTAAATTGGTGCCCTGAAGACTCACTGCTTCCATTTCTTCCATCCCCCTCCGAGAGAGTCCAAATTACCAGGGGATCCTTCCTTCCTTGCTCTCCAATCCCCAAAGGCAGCTCTGCAGCTCTAGTCAGCCATACAAAGTGCGAGCCCTTACTTCATACAACCTCACTTCATGCAAACCCCCATGGCTCTGAAGGGGGGGGCTCACTGCGTGCCCCGTTACTGCAAACAATAACCGCAGCGAGGATCACTGATCTTGAAGACCCAAGATTCCCTCGCTCAGAGAAGCACTTGCCTGGGATTTGCCCCAGGGTGTAACACATGAATGCACACGGTGATGCAAAACGTGAACGCTGTATCTCAGGCAAGGGTTTCTTTTGTCTTCTGGGTAATTCAGTTTCATCATATCAATGTATACTGTTACAAGCTGAAAATCCCCACAGATCTCCTCCCTTTTAAATCAGATATGCTAGGCAAGAGCAAACACTTTTTTTGCTCTAATTTACAGCCTTAAATAAAGATTCAGGATATAGGGTTGGGATGAGCACAGAATGATCTCCCCCACACACAAACACATAGGTATTTTCACTCTTCCCATCTCAACAAAAAGCCTCGCAGCTTAATTCTTGAGTTACAGGGGAAATCAGACAGGGAAGAGGGCCCTTAGCGAGGCACAATAACACGCGCGGGTTTTCTTGGATCAATTGCCGGCATTGACACCGCATCCTTCAGCTCACAGGCTGTGATGGATGGCGCCCAGCAGCCTGGTGAGAGCGGCAGCCTGGGTGACCGCACGCCCTCCTCGCTGCCTGATGGATGGGGGAACTCGGAAGAAACACGGGGTGTGGGAGCTGGAGTGGTAAATGCTTTCATCTCTCTCTTTTATGATCTTCCTCTCTCCATTTATATAGAACATTTTAGAGATTGAGCTTTGTTACAAACTATTAGCCCAAGGCAGTGGGTTGCGGAAGTGAGATTTCATGGAAAGACAGAGCACAAGAAAGTGTGAACAACTGGAACTACATGTGATATTAGTGGTTTGTTGTTGAAGGGATTTCTGTTTGGATTGTAGATCAGACAGTTGCCTTGATGTACTGGAATGAAAATCAGCACCCAATGTGCCTAGAGACAAACCACAGAACTGTCAAAAAACACTTTTTGCTTTTTATCTCCAAGGATCTTGAATCTGAAATGAAAAGTCCCCATTCACCCACCCAACAAAAAAATACAGCTCTGCAATCATGGAGCTGTGCAGTACCACACTACAGAAAATTACACAAACAACTCCCCCCAAAAGCACCAAAATGAGCCATCTGTGTAGCCAATTGCCCAGATATATTGTCACACTTCATGACACTGGAGAGCCTACCTGTAAGCAATCCCATCGTTAACAACAACCAAGAGCCACAGAAGTACCCATTCGGATTGACCAGCTGTCAAGCTAGGGCAATTCTAGTGAATTCAATTTTTATTCTGCATTTTCTTTCATACAGTAAAGAACATGGCATTTGCTAATTATATTGTGACCTGTACGTGATCAGTTTCCCTGTGCTGGAGCACCAGCTCGTGTCCGTGTAACCTCCCTGCCCACCGGTACCCGTGCATCGGCACTGGCTGAGAGCAGAGGGCAGTGCTTGCGCACCACACCGTGAGCTGTAAGCGACGTGATGCTTGCCATGCTTAAAATGCTCATCTTCAGTGGAGCTTGTGCATGCAGGCAGTGCAATGGCTTCTCAGAAAACAACGACAAAAACACTCATTTAAATGGCAGCAAGAAGTATATCATTTCCAAGAATTCTTCTAGTCTCTTAACCAGTTACAGTGCTTAACTACCAAGATGAGGCAGCTGGAGCAATGGAAACCATGCCTTTCCCAGGAATGTATGCTGGGGATGGGAACACAAGAGGCTCCTAAAAACATGCAGACAAAAATCCACACAGAATCTGTACATGGAAAGGGATGCCTGGGACATGCAGAAACACCCTGATACTTCAGCAGTATGCCAATCTCACTCAGATGTTTCAGTTTAAATCAAGATGAGCAGTGATGCAATGCTATGAGGTCCTGCACGGTACTTGTTTGGGTGTACTACCAACAAGCCAAGGTAGGAAACACTGTGTGAAAACTAATTTTTGTGGACAAATTATGGAACTGCATTTGATGACTAAGTAGTCTTGCAGGAACTCTACAGCTGATCGAAATTAAAAATACTACCTACAATTTGTTATAATAGCTCTTTTTGTCCCTTTAATTGTGAAAGGACTAGCTGCAAGACTTGCTTCCTGCCACATAAATTGTTTGCCACTCAGAGGCAAACCAATCTGCCTACTGGGAGAACCCTGGAATGGAAACTGCTGAGGAACAGAAGTCCCAGTTGTGAGGAACTGAGGGCTTTAACCAAAGGGAAATGTTGTTTTCCTTATTAAATTAATCCATTTACAAAATATGAGATCATAGAAGGAAAGGGGAGTTCCCCTTGTTAAATATTTACCATTAAATCTCTGCAGGGATTCCTACTATAAGTTAGATCCTGGCTGGAATTAGAGAACAAGAGAATTACAGTCAGATATTTCCTGCACAACAGTATACACAACGCCTACAGGGTAGGACAAGAATCTTTGCCCTGAAGACAACATTAAAGTTGGAAGTGTCTTCCCTCTATGAGTACACCTCTAGTTGCTGTAGGTTCCTCTTCTTTTTCTGTCCCTCACTGCTATTTACTGAATTACTTCATATGAAAAGTTGAGATCTTAGGGCAATGTTTTTAAAGATAGGAAACTAAATGTTCACATTTAAATACACAACTTGATTTTCAAAATCATAGGCTACCATTAGTGGACTTAAAAAGAGTTATAGCTTTTATTAAAATTATTTTCACAAGGTTTTTTAGATAACTTATAGAACAATTTCATATTTTATCTCCCTTTGCCTTTATGGGAGATGAAAATTCAGAATGAACCAAAGCAAAACGGCTTTGGGAACATGCACATTCAAACAAAAACAAACAAACAAACAAACAACAAAAAAACACAAAATATACAAAAAAAAAAAAAAAAAAAAAAACATTTTCACAATTAAGTAGGAATATATTCAAAACATTTCTTTAGTAAATCCATCAACGAAAATGGCAGTTGTCAGATCCTAAGGAGATAGCTGGAGGACACACACCTCAGGAAAGGTTTGCCTGCTCAGTCAATAAGTCACACAGGGCATTCAGCTTGTCCATGAGTATCAGGGACGTAGCTTTTTGTTCTACCTCAACAAGCAAAATACCTCACCATTAGAACACCTTCCCATTACCTCCCACCTTCCTAAAGCTCAAAGCAAAAACTCACTGGCCAACTGCATTCATCCTAGGCAACAGCAACGATAAGGAACCAAGATAAGACAACATTGATGAAGACAACAGAGTAGGACTAGAAGATCCAACAGCTTGGCCTGGCAAATGGAACATCAGGCTGTATTTGATGGGCCAATATTCTGACTGGTTTGGGTCACCCAAAGAAAAGTTAAATCTTGTTTATTCTGACAGGAAAACCATGGGAAGAACGAAGAAGTGTCTAAGGAGGCTGACGGAGGAACCCAGCAAGGGTGACTCATGTTTTGGTTACAGCTGCAGGTTGCTCTGGCAACCTTAGGAGATTCCAGGAATGCCTTCACCCACAGCTCTTCCACACAACAAAGCCTAAACTTGTCTGGAGTATGTTTAGGTTTCATATAGTTCAGGCACACCTCATTTGTAAATAGGCCATGTCACTTTTAATAGAAATACTTGTTCTCAAAACAAGTCCAAATAAGGCAGTTAGCATGACTTCAGACGAGAAAATAATTCCAGGAGATTGCAAATTTCAGCAGCCTTTGACCTTCAAAGTCCAGTCCCAAAAAGCAAGTCCCAGTGTTGCAGCCCCAGAATGACAGAAGTAGCTGTGAAAGGGGTCTAGGTCCCTCAGACACTGTAAGTGCCTCAAGAGATTCTTGGTAGCCATTTTGAACGACTGTGTTTCCATTCTGTTGAGGTTTCCACACAACTCACGGACTGAGCTAATGCATCTTGAAATGGCCCCTAAGCAAAACAAGTACTAAATTTTATCTCTGGAGTTGGTAAGATTCACTGAAAGCAGAAGATTTTAGCATTAAGGACCTAAGCAGTCTATTTTTTTCTTCTCCTGAGGTTGCTTTATCTGCAGTACGCAGCTTTCCTCCGGTCACTGGTGAGCCCTGAGGTACTCTGACAGCCCCAAAGTATTGTACTAAGGCGAACATAAAAACTGGTGCAGGACTTGACCCACCTCCACTAACCCGACTTTTGTCTTGTGGTATCCTATCTGCTGATTCAATCTGGGAACCAGGCAGAGTCTGTATCACCATTAATCAACAAGATGGCACCAGTGGGAGGGAAGAGGTTCTCACTGACCTTGTGACTCTCTCCATTTCTGTGGCACAACACATGGAAGATTAGGGTCAAAACGCACCATGAAACAAATATAATTTCTGGCCTTCAACTTAAGTCATGCAAGTGTCACCTTTTCACCTCCAGCTCTCCATGATTTCAGGCCAGAGCAGCCTGCTGCTGTTACGTGAGAGGTGCTACATGGAGTGGACAGAAATCCATATTGAGCAAAGCCCACGTGCAGAATAACTCATCATCCTCCTGGCCTAGAGACCCAACACACCATGGATGTGGAAAATGCAAAAATACCACCCTTAAAGAGCATTAAAAGCTCTTCTTCCAAGGCAAGGACGAGGCACACTGAAAAATAAGCACTCACTATACTTTTTTTAAACAAGCAAAAGATACAGACTTTGCACTGCCAGTCCTGAATCTTTTACAAGCACTTGGATCTTCATTTTCCTGATATATCTCCAAGTCAGTCAAACTTCCAGAATTAGCCCCTAAATTTGCATGACAATGAAACACACAAAAAGACATGCATTTATCAATGTTACTTAAGAAAAGTAAGATGATATAATAGAGAATCAATCACTGTTGAAAGAAAAACAGAAGGGCAAAATAAAAGGCCTCCACCTGCTTTTAATTTGAACACGCACCACAAGGGAGAAGTTAAAACTCAAACAGGTATATGCACTCCTTTGAAAGGCTAGGTCTGTGTGTGAACAAAAGAAAGAGGCTTTTCACTTACATCCTGTGGTATCAAAGAGCCCATTAAAAACCAATAAAATATTATGAAGCTTTTTCCCTTTGTGGAAAAGTGCAATTAATATCCTTCAGCAGATGATTATTGATTTTTATAAAGCAATTTACAGGCTTCTAAAGTCATGATTATTCAACCCTCTGGGTGCCAGAAAGGAAGAGTTTTCAGAGGTAAGGACTGCATGCTCATTTCCACATCAGCACAGCCAGAATTTACAGACTCCTGATTTTTTTTTGCCCCCGGATATTTTTTGTTGTTGTTGATGTTGCAGTGCTCCAGCACAGGATTAACCCTTTTATCCCCTCCCACCTGAGACAGATCTTTTTTTTTTTGTGACCGGTTCTTGAAGTATATCGCCTGTCAGATATTCATCCACTCCTCGCGGCTGGCGGGTTGGATGCTCAGCAGAGTAGACTTCGTGTCAGAAAATCAGCAGCTGCTCATATATCACACTGGTCATTAGTAGAGGATCATTCTGGACCTTTGCCCACAGCACCTTGCTATGGCAAGAGAAGGGCTATAAAACCCTAGGCCCTGTCAGCTGTTGTCATTTAGGTGAGAATTTATCAGGTCTCAGAGTGCCCTCTGACTGGATTATTATGAATAATGAATGAAGCTTTATGCCACACTGAGGCATTAATAAGACTGGGATGACTGGGAGAAATTCAGTACAACATCATAGCGGTAACTTTCTGCGAGCAAGTACACAGCTGGTGGGCTCGCTGGATTTAGCTTATGTTAGATACTGCGACTGAAATGAGGAGCTCATTTAATTATTAAGCAAGCAGCGCGATGCTTCTGGTGTAGCCTATGGGTGGTATTACTGACCCACTCGTGGAGAGCTTTCAACAAAAGGCTTTCTACCCTCTAACCAAACTAATTCTGCTCTTAAGAAGCCAAATTAGTGACACCCCCCGGAACACAAATGCTAATTTTCATAATTATTTTTAACCCAAATTAAAAAGATGCAAGATCAGCGATATAACAGCACTTCTCTAAAATCTCCTAACACAGAAGTCGCCTAACCTGTTGGTGGTACTCTGGGGACGTTAGTCAGGATTACTGATTTTTTCTTCCCTGTTTTTCCTCAATTCGTTCACTACATATCCCTACGGCGCATAAATGAGAAACAGAGAAAGAAGGAGACAAAAAGGCAGCCACTGACCTAACCAGGGGAAAAACAAAAGAAAAAAAGAAACATAAAGAAGGCAAAAAAAGGAAGATGCACAGCAGAGACTATTGGCAATAATCAACCTCCTGGTGCGGCAGTTCCAGCTGCACTCCAGAGGACCAAGCCCACAGAGCTGACAAGCACTGGAGGCTGTCGTTTATCTTGGTACCAGCATTGCTAGGAAAATGATTTTATAGGGTGAAATTCACTTTTACAGACTATGTAATATCTTAGGTGCATTATATCATTAAAACCTTAGGCTCTTACTGTCTTGTATTGCTGTGTCCTCAGCAAAACCAGCATGGTATCTTTCAAATTAAGATGTCATCTCTTGAGTAACTTTTTTTTTTTTTTTTCCTGTTTTCCCCTTTTAATCTGGCATGCAGCCTCCAGCCAATCCTTGCTAATGCTACGCCAGATCCCACGTCTTTCAAACGGCTTGGGTAGCGGAGGCAGTGAAGCAGGACCCAACCTGAGCAGCACTGAGCGCAGGCAGCACCTCTCAGCTAGGAACACGGCACACACGAAGGGTGCTTCAGCTAATTACTAATCATGGCAGGCAGCTCTAGGACTTGGACCAACTCCAGCACCAACCTATCAAGTACCTTTTATTTTAAATGAAGAAAAAAAAAAAAGCCACCAATGCACAGCCAAATTAAGAGCACAGAGAAACTTGCTTTTTTTAAAGGAACATGACTACGTGACTTTGTGTCAGGGGCTGGATATAGGAAGCACTCAGTTAAAAAAGGTTCTGTTTTCAGCTTTGTCTTACAGCAAGAAATGGAGAACAGAAGGCTGACACGAACCAGGGCTCATGGTAGACTGGAAGCAAAGCAGTGATCTGGTGGGTAGCCTACGAGACCCAGCCTGCGCAACCAGCAGCAAACCGGGCACTTGGTCACCGTGACACCTAAATCTGACATGCAGTTATGTTAGAGAGGTTTAGGAAGCTCGTGTCCCAAAGTATTTATCAACGTTATCATCCTGGATACTATTTATGTTACAGACTTTAAACATGGTCACAGTATAGCAGCCCTCAAAACACACAGTTGGTAAATTAAAAGGCTTTGGTTTCTCCTTAATGCATTCACAAATGCTGCTGTTTCTGCTTTTTGGCCATAGTTTTTTGGATCTGACCCTCTGAGAGAACTCATTTTCCATTGCAAATGTTCAAGATCTTAAATTCTTAGTCAGATTTTACTTTAAAAAATAAAGAAATAAACACCTCCCGAAGTTTTAAACTTTTTCAAACAGTACACAAGAACAGTTCCTAGAAGAGCAAATTTCATTGTAATAAAGGAAGTCAGTAGTCTCCAATTTGCAGTGATAATATAGCCTTTTTTCCATACTTCTGCTATTTCTTTGCAAAAGGGAAATTACAAATATGATGACAATTCATTAATTTCTTTAGAACCTAGAAATAACATTAAACATTTCATTTTCTGTGTGTGTTCGAGACTTCTAATTGTAACAAAATTTCACGTAAATTGTAACTCTGAAACCACAACCTACAACAACTACTGAACCAGAAAGATTCCTATCAACCTTTCCTTTCACTGGATTTAAAATATTTATCATGAACATCACTCACTTGATATTTTGTGGATAATATCTTTATATTTTTCCTGCTTTGATCTTGAATGGCTCGTATTTGCATCCTGACACTTTTGTTATGTACAGATGGCAGTGTAGTCACATGGCTTTCTAACTCAAGGGTCTCTTCTTATATCAGTCTTTCTTGCAATGGGTCAGGAAGATGAGTAATCTATGCTTGAGTTCACATTGGTGAAACCAGCTTTGAAAAGCTTTTTAGAAAGCTAGGAAATAGAAAAGTTGAGATTTCTCTCTTTTAAATATATGTATTTTCTTTTTTTATTATTATATTAAATTATGACTTTAGGTGGTTTTCATGGTTGCAGGAAACTTTGAATGTTCACAGCACTTTTTTCTCCAATGGCTAAGAGCAGGCACAGCCCTAGGTTGGAAGAGCAGCACGAAGAGTGGGAGTTAAAAGCAGAGCTGCTGCCCCCTTTGTTAATCAAATGACAGCTAGGGTTTAGGGCTTTCTGTTTATTATTTTTAGGGGGCCTATGGGAATCTGGACAAGAGGAACCAGGCATTCACCTTGCTTCAGTTTCCTGTGTCACATTGCCCTGCTGAGGCTGGTCTGCATTTGTAGCAGTGATGGTTGATAACATCATGTCTTGGTATATGTCTGCCAAGGATTCCCCCCCCCCCCCCCCAGTTCCCCATGACTCCCTTCTCTGGCCGAGGAAAAGAAAAAAAGAAAGGGTACTTTGGATATGAAGTGTTTACTTAGATTGCATTTATAAAAGAGGTTGCATATCCTAAAAGACACCGTATTTTAAATTAAACATTTTTAAATTGCAGCATAAGATTAAGAGAAACCTGCCTACCCCCAGCCAAGTGAATCCTCACAATGTAATTAAGCAACACACCACAGCCCAAGTTGTTTTTCTAACTGGCAAGAGGTTTGGTTTCGTTCATTCTCTATCTTTTAAATAATATTTGATAATTCAGATGTCTTGCTGCAAAACACCATTGTCAGTGACACTTAAAATGGGATATATATAAGTCACTGCACCATGGGAGGTGAGGGTTTGCCCATGCAGTTACTCCTGAGTGATCATAACATTTCAAAATGTTCTCATGTTTCACAAAGCATTACCACAATTCACTGCATCTCATCTTACAGAGGCAAACTTACTCTGGGCTTTCAAAGTCCAGAAATACAGAATGGAGAACAATAAGGTTCTTGAGGAAAGACAGGAAGAAAATTGGTAATTTGTAAATAATGGGTAAAAGTACGTTCACTGGAATGATTTGCAAATTCAGTTGCATTTTGACTACTGAAAATAACCAAATGCATGGAAGTTAAACTGCTCAAAGTGTTGAAGTGTTCCCTGCCTGCTTGGGCACTGCACAGTGCTGAGTTTTCATGTGGGAAACGTCTCAACTTTTCCCGGTGTGCCATTATGACAGAGACAATACCTTTGAGAAAACACTCTGCATGGAAAGCCCCTACATCAGAGCTCATGCTTGCAGCAAAGCAAGCCACAGAAGCACATTGGGACATGTCTCCTTTGAGGCACCCATGCTTTTAGAGCATGCCTTTGGGTGCTGGGGACAACTGATAAGCCATGCACCCACCATCCCTTTGGGAAAGCAATTTCCCCCTGTGAAACTGCAGCAGATTCAGGAGACGAACCTTCCTGCTCCCACCCCACCCCTGCACTCGGATGATCCAGTACCTCCTGGTAGAGCTCCACAGCTTCTCCTGTCAGAGGGCTCAGCACTGTTCCATGGATCTCCTTGGGCCAAAAGAAGTAACTAAGATCAAATCCAGTCGTGTTTTCCATCGTCCATTCTGCTGTGAAGTCTTTACAGCAGAAAGCACAATTAGACACTCTTCCCAGAAGGAAAACATACAAGTCCCTATAGCTTCACTTCTGTAGAAGAGCTAAAAGTCTGCACTTGTTACCTTTTCTGACCATGTGGAACTTTGACTCTATTTTCTTCTGCTTGCTGAAGCTATTTCCTTCATTTTAGTACTTCAGATTTGGGTTAAGTCAAATTTCTGTGCGTTCTGTTGGTGGGCACCCTTCACTTTGTGCTTTGGATGAAAGCTGCAGGCAGTCATGCTCACGTATCTCCTTTTAAAACATGAGACTGCTCCTGCAGGGAGACAGCACTACTTTTTAATTTTTAGGCGGCATAATCTAGGAATATCGGTATAATAACCTTTTAATTGTAATTGAGCTAATGGACACATCTAAGAATACAAACACTGGCTAACCAGCTTTATTTTATTATAAGCAATAATGAGTAGCTACCTGTTCATTTTAAAACTTGATGTATACATAGTAAAGTTAATAAGAACCTAGAGTCAATTAAAATAACAATTAGGACATTTTATTGATTTCCAGCTTCCTCCAGCTACCTTTTATCTGTAGTAATTTTGTGGCACGTAGCACACTGATCTTGTAGCTTCTAAGGAAAACAATCATTTCCATTTAAAAGCTGCATTTACTTTACTACAATTGAGCAAAACAAGCTGCTTTAACAATCTCTGGTTTACTATTACATATGTCTAATCTACTTCATTTATGCTATTTTGTGAGCTTGAAAAATGTTTTTAAGATTTAAAATTTCTTAAACTTGGATTAGGAGAGTCTGGGATAGATGGGAGAAAAGAATAGTCTTAACCAGCCCATATTTTGTATGTGCTAATTCAAGGTTCTGTTCTGGAGAATAACTTTTTTTTTTTTTTCTAAATTTATTTCCAACTACTTTTGTTTTCCTTGAGGGACCTTTGAAACACTATATTGCTACTTTTCATGTTTTTTATTTGCCCTCTGGAACAATAAAGGCTCAAAGGTTCATAAATATGCATTCTGTAAATGTATTATGCTGACAAAGTGTTGCTCAGATAGCTGCTCTTGCCTTTAGGGAATGAATAAGTTTACAGCATGCTTAAACAACAGCGTAAGGGGAAAGAGAGAGAGAGAGGGAGAGAGCTGTGTCAGCGTGTGGGCTGAAAATGGAACAAAAGAGGTATCCTGAATGCCCAGAGAAAATAGAAAATAAAGTTAGACAGGACACCCAGCTAGAGCTTTGGAGTAAGGGTGGCAGTGTTACTCACTAATGATGCTTTTGAGGGGGCATCGTAGATTTAGCTCCAGTAAAGCTACACAGCCAAGACATCATAAAATATCCAACTCTATTTGCTAATTTTAGCATGTGAATTGGGGTAATTCCTTTGTTCCTCCCAAAACAGCCAGTTCCTGGCAGGGTTCTTGTCCGTGTTAACTCTCATCCCACCAGACACAGATCTAACTCGGCTTCGCTCATCTCTGGCTCGCTGGAAGCTTAGGGCTGATGCTTGTCAGTATGTGCGCTTTAGGTAAGAAGAAAACACTTAGCAATTAAAAATACCATTTAAACGCGTACCTCCAAATTGGCATATTAATTAACATTGATGTGACAGTAGGTTTTGACAGACAAGCCTCAGGACTAGCCAAAGAAGGAGAGATGAGGAACACACTTACATCTGAAATAAAAGCTGCTGACAACCCTTCCATCACATCTTTAATACCAGGCATTTCTTAAATGCTGGGAGTTCACGTCCAGGTTTAGGAGCAGGGGCAGCAGGGAGACACATCACAAACAGCAAAATGTCACGTGCGGTACTGCACATCAAACTGCAATAAACCTGGAGACAGCAACATTTCACAGCAATGCTTCTCCTCTTCCGAGCAGCCAGTACACAACCAACTCGGTTCAACTTACTTCCATCCCCACCTGACAGCACATATAACTAGAGAGACATGCTATGCCTCTGCCCTTTGCAGGATGATGACTCCTGCAAAGTTATATCTCTATTTACTGCTAAACATGCCAGTACTGCAAGGCTACAGGTGATCTCTTAGACCCACAAATCTTAAGTCCCTGTGGTTTTGTATGGATAAAATCCTCAGCAATAAAGTACCCAGGCAGTTATTACTTCTGATTTCTTCATTTGAGCTATTTCTTCTTTGAGCTATTGGCTAAATGTCTCCTAAGCAAATACATTTTCCCACTTCATCATGTAGGCTCATGCCTGGTTCTTTTCTTGGTGAGTGTTTTGGGATCATCTGTCATATGTCAACACATGGCTGCAAAGAATATTATTTGTGGCTTGAGATTGTTCTCAGACTAATTAGGTCTTTCTAAGCATTGTACCTTTCCTGGTCTCCTTCACTTCATTCTTCTTCCACTTTATGTTGTACCTCTTTTAGGCCAGGAGTAATATCTAAAGCTTCTCAATATTTGCTTCCTATTAGCTTTTCCATTCTTGCTTTGTTTCCTCTTCTCAACTGTGAACAAAAGCAATTTCCAATAGTAGTTTTAAAGGATGCTCTTTCAGCTATGTAAACATTTAACAATGCTTTCAAAAGTAAAATACTAACAAAGCCCCTTCAAATAATGTCTGCTATGCTGTATTACAGTATTCTCAAAAATATCCCTCATTAAATTAAAACCCAGTTGAAAAATCACTCGCATTCACTATATACAAGGAAGACAACTATATAGTTTCCAATCTGAAGTTATTCTCTCCAGAGAACACTGGTCTTTGCAAAAGTTATAATCAAGCTATGCACCATCAAAACCAGCGCAAAGCACCACAAAGAAAACACAGCAAAATATGCTTCCTGAAACCAGATTCCAGACATATGTAAGTCTGCTTTGCTGTCTGGTGTTCAGCAAAGCCCCAGACACTGCTTAGGGCAAGTTCTGGTGTTTGAGAGGCTGGCATCCTCAATTAGCCCTCTGCTTATCCCCAGTGCTTATCCTCCGTGGAGTGCCTGAATTCAACCTGCTCTGCAGCAGCCAAGCTGGGATCAGTGATGCCCACCCACCATAAACGGCTGGAAAGGTATCTTGCTAGATAGAGAAATATGGCAAAAGGACTTGAAGGAGTGGTGAAGGCTCTCCAAGAGGTTTTCCCTGTGAACGAGGATGACGAGGCAGACAGATGAACATATCTTCTGCAGTGAACTGCCTCCCCACTCCCACCCCCAGCCTTCCACGTGCAGCAGCTGGGGTCTAACAGCCTGAGAAACCTTGAGCACTGAAGAGCTAAAACTCCTCCAACAGGCACATAAAGTTGGAAATGGAACAAAATAAATAAAAATAATCATTTCACTCGTCTTTACAACTGATCTTACAACTTTGTGCGCTGACACTTTTGCCATCCTGATTTTCCTTTGCTGACAAACACTTGATCTGCCCAGGCATACAGTTATTTCCATAAAGCTCTTTTGTTTTCCTTAGTTAAAATTATAGAAGTTGCCACCTTTGACGTACTGTGTGTTCCTACACCTAAAACTGAAATGTTAGCCCAGTATTTGACAACATTTTTCAAGCAGCGCCTCTGGATTCAATGCAACCCAAACCCAGTGGCACCCTCAAAAGCCTACTTCAGAGCGCACAATAAAAACTGCAGCTTCCTTGCTTAAAATGGAGCCATCTCCCCCTTCTCCCACCAAGGCAGTATCAGTAAGTTTTCTTAAAAGTTTATCTTGACATAATTAAAACATTAACTTGCATAAACAGAGCAGTACATTCCCTGAGAAAATCTGGGAAAAAAAAAAAAAAAAGTGTTACAAAAGTGCCTTTACATACATTAAGAATAAAGAACTTCAATCTGTTTTCAGAGCAAATCTCAACACCCACTCAGCTGGCAAATTGATTTAGTAACTCCTAAACACTCTTGCATAGCACGACTTGGAGCTAAAAGGAGCTGCTCTACTACGGGATGTCCTCTAGAGGTACGGCAGCCGCCCAGGGGGCTTCTTCCACGGGCCTGGGGCTGTGGCAGACAGCTCAGACCCAGCCTGAGCTCGGCCTGCAGGCACGGCCAGCACCGGCTCAGCACCTCCACACCACTCTGTCCCTGTTCTGTTCCCCATGAAACGGCCCTGACTGCAAATGGGGGGTGAAGTTAAATTGTTTACCACTACTTCAATTATGCCCACTGCTAGTAAGAAGAAAATTTCCC
Source organism: Nettapus auritus (assembly GCA_011076525.1). Lineage (NCBI taxonomy): Eukaryota > Metazoa > Chordata > Aves > Anseriformes > Anatidae > Nettapus > Nettapus auritus. The sequence continues at coordinate 6,615,259 of CM021772.1, forward strand.
AGTATGGACCAGGCTGGGTTTTAAATTGCTATTGTATGGAATAAATCCTTCACAGCCAATGTAGGACGAAGGAAGGGGAATATAACAATCTGACTGCCAGCCAGGTTGTTCAGTCTGCAAGCATTCAACGGCAGAAGAAAAGGGAGAGTCCTAAAACAGGGAAGGGAAAAAAAGAAACAGGCTCCAGGGATATTCAAGACAGGCCTACTGTGAGGGTTTCCAACAGAAAGATAACAGAACAAGACAGGGGATACAGATGCACACACATTCTGCATCTCTCCTATAGATCTAATTTAATAAAGCACAATTGATGATTTTTTTTTTTTCTTTTTTAAATCTATTATTAGGTTTTTCAAGTGTGTAAGTGTTTCTTAATCAAAAGAACAGTTCCATACAGCTCTTGACATCAAAGGAGAGCTGTTCCAAAGCTATTACAGTATCAAAGTAATATTCTGTGCAGAATCTAAGGTGAGCCATTGGAATAATCCTTCTGGGATAGAGATAAAAAATGCTGCATTCAATGTTGCCCAGAAGCATCCAAAGCAATCTATCAAAAAGGCCATAAAAATATTGGGCCACACTTACTTGATGCATGTACTCACCACTACTATTATTTTCCTCCATTTTCTCTTTGTCTGCTTAGCTACTAATCTTGCCTTTGTCTGAAAGTTCCTGCTGTATATATATGAAAGTAACAGTGCTGATTAGCGAGTCACAGGAGGAAATGACCTCTGATGTGCTTCAAATCCATACACCTTTTATACAGTTGAATCATATTATGAAAAAAAAAAAAAAAAAAAAAGTATTACAGCAAAAATAGCAGCATTGCGGTAGCACTAAGGTGAGACTGGCTGATATTAGCAACATTTTTCATATGCCCTCAATAGATTTTCAGTATGTTAGAGTCAGTTATTAGCAACTTCTCTTCTGCTTTTGGTATGTGTATTTAATAGTAAACTACATTCAACTACAGGATTTAGTTTGATCATCCATTTTGATAAGAATTTGGCCAGCCAACCACCCGCTAACTTAATTATCTGCACCGTGCAATACACAGACTTCTCCCTCCTCCTGTCTGAGTGAAATATTGTTTTCTGTGCAGAAGAGATGAGCAGTTTGGTAGCCGGGGCAGTTACGTAAAACTAGGGGCTCGGGGAACAGAAGGAGAGAAGGTAAGGAGAAGTTTCCAAGCAGCAAGAGCACTTCCAACTGACAACAGTAGTTAACTTGCTCCTTGAACTTCACATCTGGTAACATTTTCATCTTTTGCAAACTTGTAAAATGTTACGGTATTTTAGACAGTGGGAGTTCATTTCCAAAAGAAATTTTAACAGTACAAAGAGACCACAAAATCCATTCCTCACTGGGCCGTAGGGTTTTCTAATTCTTAACTCGTAGTTTACTTCAAGAATACCTCAGAAGTTCTCCATTTGCTTTTAATATTTTGAGGAATATTTTTAGCATCAATTTTCAGCAGGCTTAATATGCATATATAGAAAAGCTATATCTTACATATCCTCATGATTAAGGGATAAATTTGGCCAGTTGTTAGGTTGATACAGATGAAAGATTTTCTCCTTGGCTGCCTAATGAGACCCGCGTGGGAACCAGAGCAAACTTCCCTGTGGCATGCACAAGCCTGCTACCAAAGCACATCCAGAAGTGGTATCTCTGCAGAGGAAGACACGACGTTTGCTAGAGCTAGGGATGCCACCTTTAAGGTCCCAGCTGGGGGTGCTGAGGGGGTGCAGAGGGGAAGGAGCAGCCTCCCAGCCCCTTGAAGGGGGCACAGCAGCAGGCGCTCTCGCCTGCGGCCACAGGAGGGAGGCTGCAGCCGGTGTCATGGGACGCTCCGCTCCTCTCGAAGCAGAGCCAAGGAAACACAGCTAGACCATCGCGTGTTACTTCTCCTTCCCTGACACAACTGCTAAAGCTACATTGGAAACTACGTGTTAAATGAAACCAGCAAAGATTTATAGTTTGATAGTAAACAAGCTTAATGTCCAACAGTGGCAATACACGAGCAGCCTGAGCCACGTGGCCACAAAGACCCAACATACCGACGGTGTGGGTTGTAGAAACTCTCCAAATGAGCTGCACTTTGAAACACACACAAAAAATATCCATTTAAAATGTTTTGTTTTTTTTTTTCTTTTATACATACATACATTGCTGCAGGATGGCTGTCTACAACACGTGGAATTAACATCTGCTCCTTCTGCAATGGATTATTTTTTAAAAGTAAAATTTGTGATTATGTGAGGCTAACTGCCTAACTCGGCAACTGCCAGCCCTGCACGTGCGCTGCTGCAGCACTTGTGCCATTCCCTCTCTAAATTAGCCTCTAAGCGCATCTCTAAATGCATTCCAAAGCATTAAAAAATAACATGATTGTAAGGAAAAACTCAGAAAACATGCAGTGACCCAAAATGCAAGATTCTTGCCTCAGTCAATGATAACATGCCATAAACAATAAACCTGCAATGCACTTTTCTTCTGATGTAGGCCACTCCTTTTTCTCAATATCACAGCAGCATTCTCCTTAACCTGGGAGCCTGTTTCCTCCACACTGTCTCCTCTACAACAGAGCATGCAAAAGCAGAGCTCTTCAACTGAGCAGCTCACAGGAGAATGAGCAGCTCTGGAGCTTTCCAAGTTAGCTAACCTGTTACTGTGCAGGAATTACTGAACTTGCACATGCCTCTTCCCTAATGCTTGCTGCACATACATGGGAAGAGCATACTGCTTATCTTCAGAGGTAGGTAAAAAAAACAAGTACCACAGGCTGCTCTTCCACCTACCGCATGGTATCTGTGCTGATGTCACGCAATGGGTTTTATAAAGCTTTGGCAGATCTCCGACTTCAGGAAAAAATGGTAATCCAAGGGAATAATTTGCTAAGGATTTCTCATCATGCTGTCCTAGAGGAATCAAAAATTGAGAAAAGTGTTTAGCGATAGCTCCCCCTTAAATCCACGTGTGAGCATTTGTGCTCTTGAACAACTTGATGAATTACTGAGTTTGCTTGGTTTTTGACCACACAGCACCACACAGCACAGGATTATTCCTGTGCTTAGTTTCAAACACAATCTCTATGAAAACATGGTGAGCTGAGCAGTTCTTTATACAAAGATACATACTTATATGCTTTTCATTTAATGTAGGCCATAATACTATTCATTTGTATCTGCACTACAATTAATGGCTTCTTATGTGCATTACAAAATGCAATCAATCTAAAGTGAGTAACACACGGAGCTATGAGTTATTTATTACAGGTAAAATGTTTCAAGGACAGTACTCAAAGTACTTCAAACATGGCATAGATAAAATAGCACGAGAAACTCAACAGCTCTGGGGACAAGATGGAAGGAGGCAGTTACAGGAAGAGATTTCTATCCTATGGAAAATGTCATTTTGTCGCCTGCATATTTGAGAGACTCATGTATTCTCTTATTTCCTCTGCCTCACTTGTCTGCAAGATGACAAGTGATGCCCAACTACTTTGGCATATCATCTTGCATTGTGTCATTCCACCACCTGCCAATGCCAGTGGCCCATCAAGCCTGAGAAATCAAAAGAAGCAATTTGCTAGGAACTGGAAAGAAAAAAAAGTTTTAGCCAAAAATAGAAACAGTAATTTTGTATTAGTAAATAGAACAAGAAATATTGATCTAAAAAAGTAGGTGAGCATACGCAATTTAAGTATCAGCCTCATAGTCAGATTCAAGAACCACATGGCTTGGGTTGGAAGGGACCTTTAAGATCATCAAATTCCAACCCCCCTGCCATGGGCAGGGAATTTGAAGGCATTTCAGGATTTGTGTATTGGTATCTATGTGGAAGATGACATCCATCTCAGAACAAATAGGATTCTGCAAAACACTGCTCCTTCCCTTATCTTATGACATCTTGTGGAAAAAAAAAATATACGGAATTTTTAATAAAAAACATTATGGAAGCATAACCAACCATGCAGTTATCTTTGTTGGCAACAATGAAAATATGTTCCAAGGGAAAAAAATAAATTAAAAAATCACTGCCTGGATCCTCATTTGTTCTTAAACTTTAGTGTTGAATCGAAGAGAAATATATATGTTACATAACTACAAATTTTTTTTTTTTTTCCCTACAGTCCACATGTATCAACAAAACTGTCTTTCATGAAAAAAAAAAGAAAAAGAAAAAAAAAAAAGGAAAGAAAAAACATTATTTGCTTTGGTCTGCAGTGAATATTAATGGACAAAATACAAAGCAAACAGCAAGTTTACCAGTACTAGCCAAATTACAGCAATCACTGCAAAAGGTGCTATTCTCTGGGTAACGGCTTTGTTACTTGTAATGCTGTACAAGTACTCTTCATAGGAGTGTTTGCTTAGGATCTGATCTCACACTATGCCGAGCCTACTTGAGATCTCCACCCAGACAAATTTTTCCACTCCAAGTCCCGCATACTGTGGCTCTCAATTTTCTTGATAGCTTTCATGTGCAAATTATGTTTTGTAATGCATCCTTTTGATCCACATCAGTAACACAAAACCTGCTTCGACTGGAGGCTCCTAGTCCAACTTAGCTGCAGTCCCAGTTACAGGGAAGTAGTTCTCCGTGTTCCCAGATCCTCTGAATGGAAAGGGATGGTAATGTCCCACTAGGAGGTGGAGAAAGAAATCACAAAAGCAATCATCCTCAAAACGCAGCAGAAACACATGAGAAAGAAGGCACAACATTTCTAGGAGAACAAGTACAAGGTTACCAAGCCAGATGCTGTGAAAAGGGCATAACACTGAAAGGAAAGATTGTCAAAGCACAAAAAAAAAAAATATATTTTAAAAAAATCACAGGATGGGGCAGAGCTAAAAGGTAAAAGGCAGAACTCAAAGCTATGCATGGTGTGAAATGGAGGATCCTACAGAAACTGGGAATGCTAAAAAAAAGCCAGAAGCGCTGTAGGAACTGGCTACGCTCCAGAAACAGCAGAAAACAGAGCTAGGAATATACAAAAAGGGCAAAAGATGTAGTGTTTGCATGCTGCTCCAAAGTTGTTGGACTCCTCTACAACTCCTGCTCACTTACACAATCTGCTATGAAGCATCATGCCTGGGAACATCTGCCTGGTACGTGATGGAAACCCATATCATGTAAGTTGCATGGAGAAACAAAATGGCAACAGGTATAATTACAGCCAACCTGCACAATGAGGGCTGTTAAGGTAGAGACTATCCACATTTGTCCACACTGAGCAGCAGGATCAGGCTTTCCAAAAGTACTCCAATGATTTTGTCAGATCTCCAGTTTAAGAGCATCTGCGATTCCCACATCCACATAAGAAACGCTGAGTACATGTGAATAATCAAGTTCCTTTATTGTGGCTAAATGTGGGCATCCCGAGGGTCCAACAGAATAGATATTCCTACCCCATACATCTTTAAGACTTTGAGTTTAGGAATGTTGAGCATAATAAAGCAGGCCCCATCCCCAGCCTTTCAGTAATAAAAGGTGCAAGTCAGCCTCACTTTGCCGCGCAGAAGCTACCTTGCTTTCTTCAGATGAGGCATGCCTGTTTCCTATTTACATCTGTAGCAGACCAAAAATGATTCTGATGCTACTCCAGCAATGTATGGTCATTGTGGGGGACACATACAGGATTTTAAGGGAATAATGCATCTCCAAGGACATTTCCATGGATTAAATGTCAGGTATGAAATATTGCATTGTAACTTAGTTAGGACCTTAAAGAATGAATATAAAGACAATTATTGAGAGGTCTGAAGAACACAATCGATCTCACTGCAATTTAAACTCCGAGGTGCTTTATGCAGTCAAATAAATAGAATTTATACTTTAGCTTTTCATTATATAAAATTATGAAGTTATGTAAAGTTGTAATGCTGACCATATTTTAAGTTGATGGGAACTGCAGAATATCTGCTTCAAAAGGAAGATGTGTTTTAGGACAGTATCTTGCACAAAAGTTCAAGCTTAATTACTGTGAAATAAAATCAAATTACAGTCCGTGGTTCTTTTTGCAGTAGTCTGATGGTCCATATAAAGTCAGAAATTAAAAGTCAGGAGGAAATAAAGGGCCAAATTCCAACAAGAGCCACGTAAAGCGGGCAGAAGTTACACCTACAAACCACTGCCAGTGCTCCAATTCAGCATGAGGCAGCTTACCACGAGTTTGTTTAATCAGATGACAGACTGCTCAACACAGAGAACGTTCCCATACAGAAGCACCACTTACTTACCATGCGATTCTGATCACGACTGTGGCATTTTGGTACCACTACAATAATTAAATCTTATTTCTAATTCAAATTTCTTACAGAAAAGAAATATAAATCATTAATTGCAAAATATACACAAAGTTCTGACAGCACACAGTACTAGAATACCTCACAGTTGCCTTTACAAAAGCCTGTGGAAGTTTTTAGATGTATCGATGCCATTTAAAGAGAACATTTGAGCAGACTGAAAACAATAAATGGGAAGAATCTGGCATCTATGAAAAGCAGGGTGTTCCATCCTGCGGATGTTACCTGCATGTCATCTGTTTCTGTGCGGCTGGGACCACTGTCATTGACCTGTGCACTCTCAGAGAAAGAAGCAATTCTCAAGTAAAATGCGCTTTCATAAATAGACGGCTTCACATCATAAGCATTTCGTAATTTAAAAAGCAGAACTCAAAAAAAAAAAATAATAATAATAATAAAAAATCAGGGGATTCTAGCTCAAAATAAATCATCACCCTTCTGCAACAGCTTTAACAAGATGACAGCTTTCCAAACACTGCATTGGTAGAGTTTCACAAGGTCTGCCCAGAATTTGTGGCTCTGTGAGGGATGTCCAAGTATTACAGCGACAGAAAGCCAACGATAGACATGGGTCAGCTGTGTGATCCTTTGCCCTTCTAGCAGGAGCTGACACCAAACTGTCCACTGCTTCTAAAAAATCCAGGAAAATGGGTCATTTCTTCCAATCGGTTATCCCCAGAGAGAAGCGAGCAATGGGGGAGGAAATATTGTGGCCCAAAGGCCCCGTGCTGCCGGTTGGATCAATGGCCAGTGTCAGCAGGCTTCTATTTAATGATGCTCGAACCAGCGCCAGCCGCGCTAACAGCCATACTCACCACTGATACCCACCCACAGGAAGCAGCATTCTGGAAAGACCAAATAATTGCCTCATTTTGCAGAATAAGGAAAAAATTTAAAGGTGTCTTACATTTTATGAACATAAGATCAGTCCTTAGTTTTTAACAATGAAACGCAGTGCACAGTCGCGACAGCACAATGCAACAGGCGGGAACAGCAAATGCACCTGGGTGACTCCGGGTAACTTACAAACCTTTCCATAAAGAACCACGGAGTACTTTGTGAGCCTTGCTACTATATATACACACACACAGATATGTACAGAATTATTATTCCACATATATGTTTTAATTACAATTTTAAGGCAAGAAGTGTTTCGTAAACTAACAGAAAAATCAAATACTGAAGCTCCTATTTTATTCATACGTGGATCTAAGTAGAACTAAAAAGACAAGCAACAAATTCAACCAGTATCTCTTCACTGGGTGGCGAGTCAATGGTATTTTTAAATAATCTCCACCATTTATTTCCAAAAATCCTTTATGCTTTCATTTATATCTAAGGCAGCTTCTGCATTGCCCAAATGACAGACTGTATTGAAGAGTGGGACACGGCACAGCTTTGTAAGTGCAGTTCCAGTGAAGCTGAACAAGTAACTGATAAGCACATGTAAGAATACTCTCTCTCCAATTTTTCTACTTCTATAGGAAAAAAAAAATCCTCAAAAAAGTAAATAAAAGTAGAAAAAATACCACAGGAAAACACAAAACCAACACAGGGCACCCCACATCCTACTTCTGCTATTGTACCTGGACCGAGTTGTTGAGGACATCCCCAAATCACGTAAGCTCTGGAGTGGAACACCCAAATTACATGAACAAGATGACTGTGCACGGTTCTTCAAATTAGCAAATTGCTTTTAGTATTGGATATTCTATGCAAACTACCCACAAAGACTCCCACCTGGGCACTGTTTTTTTCCAGCCAGTCTGTGTTTTAGCCCCCAGACACATGCTACAGATCTCCCAGCTAACAGATAAAGGACAAGCAGCCTTTCCTTTGAATTCTGAAGTGCTCCATGAGTACTGTAGCTGGATAGCCCCATATTTCCAAATACAGGGCACAGAATTAAAAAAGCTCTCCACAATATTAACGCTTTAATACCCGTTTCTTCCCTGCAAGCCCCTTAAAACACTGAGGCTGGTTATGAGAAAGCTGTCCTGTATCTCCCTGGCAGAGCTTCTGCCCTGGAGGAAACCCCTTCCAGCTACAGGTGGACCTTCACGCCTGGCCAGACTGGAGGCAAGCAACAAGTCCTTTTCTGAGGAATGGGGCAGAGAAAAGACCCCAGCTGCCAGCCGGCTGCAATGCCCAGCTATCAAGTCAAACACATGCCCTGTAAAAGCTCCAGTGCAAAAATGATATACTGCCACTAGCACCACCCCAACAAATCCACCATTTTTAAAGAATATTTCTTATGATCAAGAAGGAATTCTTGCTTTAAGAAAATTGTCCCATAAGAGTGAGTTTTGGTCAAATTTGTAACTCTGTATGTCATACTTACTTGTTTCCATTAAGTTTGTCAACGGAAGTTTTAAGTTTTGAATTCTGCTTTCCCATTGAATGCTTGGGAAAATTTACCAAAACTACTGCTCTGAACCCACCCCCTCGTCCCCCCAGGAGTCATTTTCACTCACAAATCTCAGTTTCAAAAAACTTCCCTAGGCAAATTTTCACCAGCAAATGAGAGCTTCGAGTTCCCATAATCACCAGTTATTCAGATGCATGTCAGCTTCTTTCCTATCCTTGGTGGTCAGCTACCTTTCTTGACGCATGCTCCCGAAGACAGAAACACAAAGTTAGGTCAGCATCTCGACTTCCCTGCTTCACCAAGGTGCGCAGAACTGTGCTCTGACAGGAAGCATCTAGTAGATGTAGAAGGTAACTGCTGAGATCATCCAGGCCATAAACATCACAGAACATTTTAATTAAGTTTTACTGACAAAAATTTTATTTTACACTCTAATAAATGAATATAGCGTACATGTCACATAGGTGATACATATGTACTACAAGAACATATTTATTTGTTTGCAGCAAGTTTGAGAAAATAAAACATCTTCAGTTCTTCATTTCAATATCTGACTTACCTTTTTTATAATACAAATAACATTTGAGGAGTGGTATGGGAACAAACAACTGCCGTAAGTTGAACCTGGGAAGTTTCTGACCGAACAAAAGGAAAATGACGCTTAGAGTGAGGCTAGCTAAGCATTCAGCAGGCTGCCCAGAGAGGCTGCACAATCTCCATCCCAACTGAAGATTTTCAAGATCCAGCCATTTGAAGCCCTAAGCCCTGTTCGGAATTCAGCATTGACCCTGCTCCTAGCAAGAGGACGGACTAGAGACCTCTCCCAAGGCCCCTCCCAACACAAACACTTCTACAATTTATGCTTCAAACAACCACCAGCCAAATTCAAACAAATCAATGAACCTTTCCCTCTTCCCATCTCCCAACAAAATCTTATACCAGAAAATGCAATACTCATCATTAAGCACCATCCTTACAATGGTCCAGTGTGACTGAAATCAAAGAAACAACCACCAATGAAGTGTACAGAAAACTGTCAACACCATAATTAAAGACAGCTAGAAGGTGGAGAGGAAGCAGGGAACTCCAGCACATCTCTGCTCTGTCTTGGGGACCACTTCTGTACAGTTTGAGACTCTTCTATTGCTAGGACTTAAATGTAAAGCAAACGAAACCATATGGAAGAACTCAATGTACCTAATTTCTTATTATTTTTTAATTTCCATAAGAACAGAAGATTTCTATCAAACAAAAGGTGTTAAGGCCTCCATGCATCATTAAGGCAGTTGTAGAAGAACAAATTCAACTTTTGTATGACATTATAAGTATGGATGACATAATGTATGACATTATGTATGACATAAAACACTTAAAAAAGAATTTACTTAGTGCCAACTGGCAACTGATCCTCTAAAAGAAATTATTCTAGTGCAAATTCCCAACCTGACTGACATCCAGCTCTCTATCCTACAGTCAAAAAAATCCTGACTTCCTAGTTTTATGGAAAATTCATAACATATCTTTTGCCTCTCAATCTCAACAGATGCATAAGGATAAAATAACCAGGAGCAAAGGTCAGACACTGTGATCACCAGCGCACCTCTGCGAACACAGTCTTCTAAGCCTGTAAAAACTGGGAAGTCAAACAGCACACACAGACAGAAAACAATGCAGAAAACAAGCTACCTCATTTGCAGCTGGCTCAATTTTATGCCCACTATCCTGTAGTGTATCTTCAGTTAGGCAAGATGCAAAGGCAACAAATGAGAGAAATCAGTTGTAGGGGTGGGAGAGTAAAAAGAGGAGCATCATGCCAAACACTGAACCCAGCCAGGGAAGCTCTTACGAACATTCTTACTCCAAGCAAAGATACAAGCATTGCAATCAAGTTGCTTTAACACAAGAAAGTAACTGTTAGATGTAAATGCAGAAAAATAACAAGAAAAGTTGCATAAGGTAAATAAACGAAGAAAATAAGGACAAGAGCTGTAGCTTAAGGGGTAGAAAACCAAATTGTGGCCCAAATTCAAGAACTTTTGAAGTGCTTGGAGGAATAGGCTTTGAGGAATCTCAAGTCCTAAAGTAAGATGAAATTTGTGGAATTTAAGTACCTTAAAAACACAAAACAAGCAGTAATTTGGTGGAGTTCCTTCTTCAGCACATGAAGCAGCTAAAGCCCAAAGACAGTAGTTTATTCCTGTCAATTTCGATACTTTGAAGGGAGGAAAAGAAGTAAAAACTGACATAGAGGTTAAAACAGTGAAGATAAAAGGAAGTACGTGGACAGTGAAGAGGGGTGGAATCTGGTATTACTAACTTGGAGATATCTGATAGGCAGGCATGTCAGAGAGAGAAAAAGGTTGTGGCCCTGGAAAATAGAGAGGCAAGTAAAATTGTCAGGGATGAAAGAAAAAGTCTGGAGGGAGTTGGGAATAAAAATGAGATCTTTGCATCAACAGGTCTAAGACTGCCTGGATACTCAAGAAATCAGCTGGAGATGGAAGCACGGGAGAACCAAACTGGGGGAGGGAGCATTGGATCTTTGGGGCATTCAAACTGTGGGGTAAAACAAAAGACTTGAAAACAAAGAAGGAGAAGGATGTTCAGGTACATAAAATGAGGGGCTGCTAAATGGGAAATAGAGGGCAAAATGTTAAACAGAAACCAGTTAAGATGACTGGTGCTACCCACTTCAGGACAGGGGAAAACAGAAACTTGGTTGCTAGTGAAGGCAATGAGAGGTGTGAGAACAGGAAATGAGGAGGATTTAAGGAGGAGGAAGTCAGACAAGAAAGGAGTGAGAAATACACCAAATATACAGAAAGAAAAGGGGTAGAACTCATACCGGAAGGAGGCAGAGAGGCTTGGTTTAGACACAGATTCTGAGAAAGCAGAACAATTTCAAAGAAAATAGATCTTGTCATGTAAAAAACAGGGCTTGAAGATACATTTTGTGTCAAAAGTGGATGGAGAACTAAAACGGAAAGCAAACCTGGAAGCAGGCTCAACAAGGAAGAAAAAAATACTGAACAGAAGTGGTTACAAAGTCCATCTGGAAGGAGAATTAAAACAGGTAAAGCAGAGCGGAGTCCAAAGCTTTGTTGTGCTGCCATTCTTCAAAGATATTCAGAAAGGCAGAATTGGAAATTAAGAAATTACAAGACAAGATGTCTGGGGAGAGGAACAGAGACAGAGCAGTGTGAGAAGCGACCAAAGAAACCACATATAGAGAAGCAGACAGAGATGAAAATAAAGACCAGTGAGTCAAAGGAGGTAAGGCCAATGAAGGAAGGAGACAGCTGAGAAGAGTAAAGGAGTCAGAAAGGTTAATAGACTGGAGATCCCAAAAGGAGTGAGTGACAGGGTAGAGGAGAGAGAAAGACAGATATGCTGAAAGAGAGCAGGTAGTGATCAGAGAAAGGGAATTTTAAAATGAGAGATAATAAAGCAAACAGTACTTAGTAAAGACAAGGTCATGGGAATGATTGAGGCAGTGAGGAAGCCTGTCTAAAACCAGAAATCAAAGGTGAAGCCTGGAAAAACAGCACCAAGAACAATGGAGTTAAGTACTTATCAGAAGAAAAAAACTGGGTTCCCCTATGGCGAAGAATAAAATTTGAGAAGACAGGAATAGGCAGAGTTTAGCAAAGTCACGAAGAAAAAAAGAAATGAACAGCCACTAGGAAAACTAGTCACAGAAGACTTCAAACCAGGAAGAGGATAGATGGGACACCAGGAAAGATGAAGCAGAGGCAAGGGAAGACACAAACAGTAGTGAATATGACAATTAGGGGGAAAAAAAGAGCAAGGCTCAGGGAAGGGAGTAAAGTTTGAAAAAGAACCTTAAAAATCCCTATTGAATCATTTTCGGAAATATAAGAAGCACATCACTGGGCATGTCTCGCATTGGTACTTCCCCCCTTAGGTGATCTTGGCAGAAAGTTTAACTATTCCCCCAGACCAAACCAGAGATCAGAAATCCAGAAGTCCAGCACTGGCACTGGCTACTAGATAATGAGGGGGACATGGCAGAAATTTCAGACTATTAAAACAGTATTAAAAATAATGGGACAGCAGTGATTTTAAACTACTGTTCAGCACCTTTACTTCCTGATTAAATTAGCGCTCCACAAAGCAGGAGCTGAAGGCCTTCACTGACTCTCCCTCACATCAACCTCCTGTTCCCAAACCCCCACGTATCTGACACGCCACTTGCCACTGGCATTCAAATCCAGCCATTACGATCCTCATCTCACTGCACAGCAGCCAAGACAGAGACTGGGTGGATGGTGAACTGAAAAACAAACATCACGGCAATTCTGGGTCCCATTCAGAGCTGTCTGAGAACCACTGGCACAAGAAGTCCTTTTCCTTTTCCAAGACTGTCAAGAATTTCACCCTTTATGGCTTTCTTAATCCTGAGCATGAATAAAACACCAGCCTGCTCAGACACATCTAATACCATATTTCATCTTCCTGTGTATTGGCATGGTTTTAAAGTTTTTGCTCATTACAGAAAGAACACCTACTTCTACTGCCTGCTTATACAACTGCTAGCTGGATCATTAAAATGTAACAGAAGAAGGGAAAAAATACATTAGTCTGTGCTACCAAAACAGTGACATACAAAGTATAAAAAGTGAGCTGAGCGTATCATTTATATATACCCTGCTGATTCCAATTTATTCATTGTGAGCGTACAAGGTTCACTCAAAATTACTGAAATTCTACAAAAAACACTGCCTATAAACAAGAGCTCACAAGACTGGGGTCATAAACTGGAGCTCTTCTCTATTTTTATTATTTTTAGGTTTTTTAATTTTGATGAGAGTAATTTCAGATTTAAATTTTAGATAAAAGCACTCGAGTTAGTTGTGAATATATCTGATGCAGTATTTTTAGATACAATTTTTGACAAATGGTATGAAAATCATTTTTTGAATGTACTTTCTATCATTACAGTCAAGAACACTCACCTATAATTCAATACTGGATACAGTAAATTGTCCACAAGATAGGTAGCATCTACTGTAACATATATATCTGTAATAAGAAAAGTTTGAAAAATATCATAGAAGAACTATTATTTTTACATTATAGTTGCCATCTCTGGTTTTATTCCTATTAGGCTATTGCACAGCAGGGAAGCTTTCAAGACAGAAGACATATTTTAATGCGATGTCGTTCAAAGCACAAAGTTCACTCGTGAAGCACACTAATACTGTAGTACTACCGAAATAAAAGGGGAAGCAGGTCAGACGTTTTGGTTAGAAACCTAACAAGTTTCATTTTAAAGAAAATAAACATGTAATGCCGTAGCTTAAAATAAATAGTGCCAAATATCACCTTCAATGACATACGAAAAAACAGAATGGTGTTTTATAAAGGAAAACACTTTATAAAATGCATAGCACACATGGAAGTGTTATAACAGACATTATCATTTCCCTGTGTTACGAGGTGCTTTACCTGGGGGATAGGTTCCACAACCCCCAGTTACACAAGCAGTACTACTAACCCATACAGGCTTCTCAAATAGAAAGTTTGGTACCCAAGTCATCTGTACCATCCATTTTACAGATTTTAAAATAGAAACAACTACTTCTATTACTCAGCACAAGATTTCATGAGCAACACTAGAAAAAAATATACACGTAAGTACACACATTTGCTAAGTCGTGATTGCTTTAGTCAGTGCATCCTTCCAGACAAGGGGAAAAAATGTTATTGGGTACTTTCAGGAAAAGAGGAAATACTTTATGCACAATATTAGATGCAAATAGCCTGATTGTGTTTGTTTTTTTACAGTGATTTTTGAATGTTCTAGTCCACTTCAGTAAAGAATAATTTGAATACTTGTGCGTATTAAAAACTAATCCTGGCAGTCAAGCAAGTATTGTGCTGCCTTTTCCAATACAAACCATTTCACTATGACACCTGGGCTAGAATATATCCATCATTTTTTTAAAATTCAACAACCAGAAAATAAAGGAAAACAAATACAGAGGTTGTTAGATACAACCCAAGGTTTCTCAAATGTTTCCTTTCCTTACTATGAATTGTTCCACTGGAGTCTTACCAGATTAAATCAAGTACACATGGCAGCTAGAAGGAAAACTAAGGATTCGTCCTACAAAAACGGGAGATAGAAATAAACATTGTGTATTAAGATAAGCTGAGGATCTGACACATACTATTTAATAACTACTGCATTTTGCCACACAGAATTCCCATAGTATTTATAATTAAAAAAAAATACAACTGACCTAACTCAAAATTCATGTACATTCTCCGTAGCTGGATTCCTCGAGCATTACAACACATAAAAAAATTTAAAGTTGCACAGTGAAAAAAAAATTCCAAGTGTGCTGCATACAGAAGCAATGTGTGAATGTACATACTGCTGATCTTCTTTAAACTGACTTCTTTTTACCTATAAAAGGAAAATGTTTACCTGACTGTAACAGCTTCTTAGCAATCTCACTGGTAATAATTTTGTTTTGACAGTTTCATATATTCTCAAAAAAAATTCAGTCTTGAAACTCAAGAAATTTCAGACCATTCTCCATTTTTATCATATTTAGAAAGAAGACACTCTTTTCCCCTTAACATTGAAAACATTAAACATACCCAGCAAAGTGTTAAGGTTTAACCAAAATACTGTGAATATCCTTTTCAATAATAAAAAACTTGTAAGACATTTTGCATAAATACTTATTTCCCAAATGAAAACGGTGACTGTCTCTTAAACATAAAAGCTAAAATTAACTTTTGCTAGATATAAAACTACTTCTCAGGATTCAATATACAATATCAGATCTTCATGAAGCATACATTTTGTGTTATAGTACACAACTATATCTTTTCCCAAAGCCTTCAGTATTTAAAAAGCATCTTTCAATTTAAATATAGTACTGTAAGGTCATTCAAATCATTTTAAATACAAAAAATCTACAAACCGTGACATATACATAAATAGTCAGGAAGATGTAACTTAAAAGATCACATCTTTTAATCAGATCTTGTCATATATGCTAGCCTCAAAAGAACGCTATTTGCTACAAGAAGCATCTGCATGGTTTTAAGACTTAACTATGCAGACTCGTATTGCCCCAGGGCAGTGCTGCACGAGGCTATTGCAAATGATCAAATTGCAGAATCAACACCTTAAATTTTCCCATAAAACCTCCAACAAATGTTTTACGTGCATTACGACAGAATAACAAAACGAAAA
This sequence comes from Nettapus auritus, assembly GCA_011076525.1. NCBI lineage: Eukaryota > Metazoa > Chordata > Aves > Anseriformes > Anatidae > Nettapus > Nettapus auritus. The sequence goes on from CM021772.1 coordinate 6,631,172, forward strand.
AGGTTGTTACAAAAATTTCAGTGTAAGGCTTTTTCCAATAACCATTTTCCCATCACATTTGGCAAGCACAGAACTAATCATGTTGTCCATCCGCTCTTAAGCTGAGAACTACAAACTACAACTCGGTATAAAATACAATAACCTTCTATAATAAGTATATCCCTTTTAGAACAAAGATTAAAATAAACTTAACTGTGCTGATTCATACTTTCTATAAATTACTAAAAAGGTGAGAGATTCAGACATTTTGCTTTTAGATAATAAGCCTAATATCTGTATCCTGTGCAAAAGTGCAACTGTGTTTTAGAACTGAGGCCCAACTGAATGCAATTTTGTTAGTAAAGAATATACACTTGAACTCACTTAACATGGAAAAAAGTGGTTCTTTGTATCTTTTAAAGTTATGCTTTACATATTTAAACCTCTTAAAACTGCAAATTGGTTAAAAATACAAAAAAAACAACAGAAAATGACAAAGCTTGTATATAAATTGGTTTACAAAGCACAACAGTAAGCTTCAAATAATTACATTTCTGTAACAAACAAAGAGGTGGGATGATTTATTTAAAATACTTGAATATTTCTGCTCTTCACGATGTGATGTCTGTTTAGCTGCTCGCAGTGTGTGCATGCATACGTTTCGCTACATCGTAGACATAGGTTATGTCTGGTCGCTTCTCTGGATCCGGGTTGATGCACATATTAACTAATTGTCGCAACTAGGAGAGGAAAATAACATGTAAGAAAGCCAACAAACCTGCCAAGTAGCATTTGTGCATTCTCAAATTCAAATGAACAATACTGACAACAATCAGCCAAACATAGCAATTCTGCATAAACATGCACTCAGTGCTCTCTCTCAACATATATTGTGCACAGGTTTATGGAAGCATATATATATGTAACGTACTCCCATGATTTTTACATTTTGTACTGTTATCCACAACAGAGAAATGATAAGTAAAAAGACTGTTGGGCAGATATAAGTTCTAATCCTTTAAACACACAACTTCGAACATTCAGGTAGTCCCATTTACAGGTGATTTAATGAAAATTCCTGTTAAACCCACTGTGGACTGCTTCCTAGAAAAACTCCACCTTCTACTTAGGAAATCTCTGAACTTAAAACTGAAAGCTGGGAAAGTATTTGGGGGAAATATTGTTTCATGTCCACCATATGCTCCACTCATCCACGGCTGGAGACATGATAATGGAATAAATAAAAAAGCTGCTGATGGGGAATCCATTTTAAAGTGTACACATCTCCCAAGCATTTTGCAACATGCGGTATACCTGCTTCATGATGCCATGAAAATGCTTCCCAATCCTGGCAAGAAGCAGCTCACCAACTGTAAGCAGCTGTTTCTTTGTGCTTTGCCAAGTCTTCCTGCATCTCCCTATAGCATCAAAGAAGCAACCCTGTGACCCACCCTTCTATGGCAATATATCAGATTTGGCTTGGTCTCCATCCCAGGACTCTTAGGTACGATTACTGAAAAAAACTGTAACTCCTGCAACTAACACAGAGTGACCTCATCACCGTGACTATTCAAAGACAACAGAGACTGCAAATTCCAACCTGCCAGAGTTCCCTTCCTGCTTTGAATAAAAAATATTAAAAAAAAAAAAAAAAAGAAGGATTTTTGAATTATAATTGCACTCCCTTCGTTTTTCAGATGAATTTCAGTGCACTACCACTGGAAGTCCAGAAGGAAACTTTCCCCATTTACCCTTGCAGAAACATCTCAATTGGTATAGGTTGCATAGGTTTTTCACATTTAACAATACAAAACCCATGTTACTACAACATTCCACTTTTTCAGCGAGCTTTATATTTAAAAATGAGATCATTAATTCTAAAGATAGTGATCAGATTGCTGATCTGACCAGCAATCAAAGAGAGAAACAGATTAAATCAAAGTCACGTGCAACAGACTTGCTATTTGAGTATCAAATATGTTGACTATATTTGGACTAATGGAATTTTAGAAGCTATCATGCTGCTTCTGACAGTCACTAAATAAAAATCCCATACCACTGACAGGAGAAACTACGAGCCTGTAATGACTCCCAGTCATTTGGAGTACAGAATGGTGGAAATCATGAACTACTGTAATAACTAACAACTGCCAACACATAAAACAAATACGCAAAGCAAAATAATCTCCTGTAGAAGCAGCAGCTGGGACACTGTCACCAACAGGCACAGCACATGAGCAGAGAAGCACTCTGCTGTGCAATAGCTCATAGAGCCTGCACGGCAAACAGGAAAGACTGAAGTACATCCAAAAACCCCAGTCCTGAAATCAACTAAGTAAACATTTTGTAAGGACAATACAAATGGAATTTATCTGGTAAACACAACATTGAATCTCGTACGTATACACGTATCTTCATCTGCGAAGAGTTCCATGTTCGGCAGAACCGCGCGCAGCAAACAAAGTCTTAGTAAAAGACCTTGACGATGGACACCTATAAAGTATCACTAGAGGGGAAACACTATTCTTCCTCTTTTTACCAGTTGTATACCAGCATACATTGTAGGCTGAACAACACAAGTAGGTCTTCCAAGAAATCTGCCTGTGAAAAGCATGAGAAGCCACATTTACTCCTAACAGCCTACTTCATGTCTTTTCAGTTCTGGCCTGTGGACAATTCTGATTTTGTTTTCTAAACTGACTTCTTCCATCAGTTCTTATTTAAATGTTTTGTTAAGTCATTAAACAGGATGCCTTCCTTCAGAGATACATTACTTCTGTTACAGTATATTACAATTCAAAGCTTCAGTGATGGCCATGAAGATTCACTGCTTGGAAGGCTGCCTTAGCCAAATGGCATCATTCTATCAGGTACGGCCTTCAGGCCCTATTAATCCTTCTAAGTACACTTGCAAAAACCATTCATCCACGTGGTATCTTGGCTATTTGCAACTTCTTTATTTTACTCTAATCAAAACGCATATGTATCTATTATTGTCTAGATGAGATAAAGGATTTGTAAGAATATGTTAACAATAAAGGACAGTCTGAATCAGTCTATTTAGAAACTCTCTTCCCAACATGGAAGAAGTTCAATCAGTAGTGCTGAACCTTCACTATTATTGCAATAAAATGCACCACAAAGTCATAGATCTCTTTTGGCTGCAAGTCTTACTACTTCCATGTTGGTCATTGCTAACACTGCTAAATCTTGCTCCCTCCCCAGGTGTGAATCTCACTTCTGAATCAGCTGAGCTGATTGCGGGTGGCAAGCTGCACAGTGATAGGGCAGATCCCTGAGCAGTAACACAATTCTTGAGCTGAGTCTTGCTATTGAACAGCAAACCTCTGAGACAAGGTGAAGTCATTTTGCTATGCAGAACGAAAACAGTTGCACACAAAGACTGTCTTTCCGGACTGAGAACGGGACCGTGCTGGCTGCTAATACTTGGTTATAGCACAATTTCCTTACCTCCTACAGGAACATCTATGACAATAAACCTGAGATCTACTTGTCAGCCCCTCTAGTATTAATCACATTTTTGATGAAGTAGAAGAGTCTGACAGTACTACGGGAAGATGCACTGGGATTCTCAGGTCAGACTATCATTAGGGTAAATTTTTTTATTATTATTTTTACTCTCTGGCCCAGACTGGCCAACAGGCAGGACAGACTTCTGACTGAGCTGGAGGGACCTCCTGTTGCATCCCCAAGCTGCAAACTACTTTGGCTGCTTATTGTTCCTAACCTCCTCTGTGCACTTAGCACAGTGACTGCCTTTAGCCTGGAGCTTAGCCTGCCATTGGAGCAGTGGGAAACACTTTCTTTAACTTTAGCAGGTTTTCAGCTATGAAATAAATAATTGTCACTCAAGTCAGGTGGAGGGGTTGCAGGGAAGACTACGAACTATGACAGGCAAGTATTTGGCATTATTAGCCACCTGAAAAAGAGAAGTTGTCATATAGGAAATTCTGGATGAAAAAAACAGACAAACAAAATGCCACCCTTACTCCGAACAGGAGACCTTGCTGAAGCCCTTTCACAGCATCGAAAGTAATGCTGGCAACTCACACTGCAATTCGAGACCTGCTGGCACATTCAGCCCCCGTATCTAGGGAGGAGAGCGGCTACGGACTCTTGAGGAAATGCAGCTCACAGAGAAGATGGAGAGACTTCATCCATTACAAAAGCGACCTGATGCTAATATCAGCCAGCAGGATTTTAAGACTATTGACTGGGGGTGGCAAGGGAGCCCCAGCTTTCAACTCCCTAAAGAAAAACAGTTTTCAGTAAATATTGAGTACTCACTTTGAAAAGCAGGGTTTCTTAAAGAATATTAAGAAAAAAAAAAAAAAAAGGAGAGGTATCTGAAGTTGTTAAACATTTGAAAACCTTGGCTTGTGACTACTGGTGATCCAAGTTCGCAAACACACATCTGAGACTATTAGGACTTCTAATCAAACTTCTTCTAAAAAAGTTATCCATCTGTTCATCTCAAGGTAGATCTTTCTGTCATATCGTTCTCTGATGACACCAATGTGGTAGGTTACTAGAAGTCTCGTAGGGATTTTAACATTTAGAAAAAGTGTCGCATCTTAAAACTCGTTAAAATCTGCTTATAAAAATTTCTCCAAGAAGCGATTGCCTTGTACTTAGCAATCAAAGTATTCAACGCTCCTATATCACAGGATGTGGCAACTAATGTTCAGTAGTATTATTACTTTAGAGTATTCTTCATTACAGAATATAAAGTGACTCTTAGTGTCCAGTGACCCCTGAGCTTTACTGCTATGCTTGTTCATGTTTTGTTGTGTGGGTTTTATTTATTTTTTTACAGTTCAAGCCAGCACAGTGTTTTGCCAAAAAAGGTGGAAAAAAAATCAAGAAAAGGTGTATTTTGGTGCAATGACTAATGAACATGGGTATTTTTGCATGCGTCTTACAGAAGATACAAGCTTTCACATTGGAAGAAAAAGTACTTGCATTGCAGCCTCTGTAGTTCAGTTGATTACTTCTTTTAAGTAACTGCTTCCATGCCTATTACGGCTCTGATTCTCTCACTATATTTTAAAATAACTAATGTGTATTTTATAACTAACGGGTTTACTACAAGTGCATGTACACTTTCAAATGAAGACAAACGTAACACATGCTTTGCATCGGTTTTCAACGCTAGCAACAATACAGAGGTAAGTGAAAGGTGGAACCTCTTTCCCTACCCCAACTCTAAGACCTTCTGTCTGGGCCAGACTTTGATATCTGCCCCTTGGCTGGGAATCCGCATATCCAACTTCACACTTAGCTGCAGCGAAGTAGCCCTGCAGGCAGGCCAACTTCAACGAACCACTAGTGGTATCATCATTAAAATCCTGCTGAAGGTCACCATGGAAACCGCCTGCTGAGGCTTCACTGCTGCACTCGGCATCTCCTAATCAGCTACCATGTGAAATGCAAATTCAGACAGTCTGAAAATTAGTCAAGAAGAATAGAGGATGAGGATGCAGATATGTGAAATATTCATGCGCTTCATGGAAAAAGGAAGACAGCATGAATGACACAACAAAGAACGGCCCCTGACATTCTTGCTATCATTTTGCATTATTGTTCACACCCTACTGTATTTCTAGGCCTCCAGTTCTCGAGTTGGTTATAAGAACTGCCATATTTATAGGCTACAATAAATAATAATTAAAAATGGCCAAGGTAAAACGACTAATTGGTAAACCCACAAAGAGGTATACTGCATAAATTACACAATAGATCGTCATTTCATCCTTTGTAAAGTCACTGAATTAGCTTTTCAAGTCCAGTTTTTGTTTCATAAAAGAGGAAAAATTGTCACTGTAAATACAACAAAACAAAACACTGGGCAGTAATCTTTTATTAATAGTCCAATCACTGTCTTAGAATGCAAAGAATTAGAGGCTGATAATTGCAAACCCTATTCCATAAATGAAATTGCACAATACTGTTTATTAAAAGTATTTCAGTGATGGCATTTATTTGTGTTTTCTAAGTAATCTTTAATTCATGTGGGCTGAATTCAATTACAATTGGTTACTAGCATGTGTTCTTTGGTTTACAGCTTCTATCACATTGCCCTGTGTTTTTTTTTTTTCTGGCTTTTTTTTTTTTTTTTGTCAAAGTGGGAAAATATTTCAAAACTAGCATCTCAGAACATTAACAGGCCAACGTTTGTATTTTTTCATCCTGTTACTCTAAGAAAAAATATTTAGTTTCTTTTCATTTTATAGCTTAAAAAACAAGTATCCCCCTTAAATGCATTGACAGTAAGGAATTGCTACATATCAACTTCAAACATACACTGCTGCGAAATGCATATATTGTTCAAATTCAGCTACTACGTCTTGCTATATTGCTCTGAAATTTACTATTAGGGTCCACTCTTTCATGTAAAAGAACTGCCATTCAATTAGGGCTCAGTAGTTGTATAATGCAGATAAATGGGAACTAAACAATTCATTTTTACTGGTGAGCTACATTATATCTATTTTAATGCAAGCCTCCAGAGGAACAAGGCTAGTGCACTAATTTATTGTGCTACATAAACTCACGGAGCTGTGCTTTTAGAAAAGCATAATACCTACGTAAGACTCAATCCCATTATGACATGTGGTGCATATCATTGTGTGTTCTGGGAAAGCTTTTTGTCATACTTGCAAGGAAGCTCAATGAAATGAAGAAGCTAACAGGATGAGGTTTCCATCATTAATCCCCCAAAATTTTAAATCATATCAGAGAAGTGTATTGACAGAAACATTTGAGCAAGTTCAATGAGCAAACACTTGCGGGCATAATCTGCAAATAACAAAAAAGCACACAAGTTCATTTACTTCACTGGAAGCGTGCCAGCACTAAAATGAGGATCGAGCCCACGGAAAGGAAAATTACTTACTTCTTCTGAATAGTGATCTGAAGGGAGAGGTGGATAGTCACACTGCTCTATCTTCTTGCACAGGGAGTACAAGTTCATTTTATCACCGTAGAAGGGACTCTGCAGCGCAGCCATCTGTTTAAGGAAAACGTACAGTTTGCTTTTGTGTTTTTAAGTACACCTGTTTTCTACAAAACCTGTAATACTAGCAAATCAGAAGTGATTTTTAATGACTTTTGATTCCCTGCTTGGCAGCGTCACAGTGCTAAAAACAGAAGTTTCAGGACTATTAGTGTAACCAGGTTGCATACTTATTTTATGCTGTACCTGTCACAATCCTTACATTGCTATATTTGAATTGTATACCGTAACGATTTCATGAAAAATCTAGTAGTTTCAGCTACTGCTGTGAGTGAGAAGGGTCCATGCGCCACAGAGGGGGAGAACAAAAAAATCCCACAATATAATTTTCATCTGAAGACTTTTTGGAAGAAAGAATATCATTTATTTGAAAACATCACCTGGTCTAAAGCAATACTGTGTAGTGAAAATGCTGGGTAATGGTAGCAGATTTTGTAATGTTCTATAGCCATTAGCACCACACTTTGATGAAGTTGTGTGAGGTTTTTCTTTTTTTTTTTTAATCAAGTAAGCTAAAGGTACATCATCTAGATTTAAACAAGTCTTAAACCAAAAACCTCGTAATTCAGTATGTCATTCAACAGTATTGCAAAAATTAATACTGCATCCCAAAACATCAGGAGAAGTGGCACCCATAACTATAATTTACAACAGTAATAAAAGAATATAGGAATAGCTGTTGGACAACACTTAAATGATCAGCTTATACATGGTATTAGATAAACCTAGGTTTTATTTCCTGACTGTGTTAAAACTTGACATTTAAGGTGGAAATAAATGCTACGGTTAGCAGAATTACACGTCTTAAAATTCATTTAAAATCTCCCCATTCCGTTCAAAGCTTTCCAAGTCTTTGAACCGCAGCAGCACGAATGCTGCTTTGAGTGCAGCACTGCCCCGAAGTCAGTCACCCTTTTCTACATGTGCTAATAAGTTTGATTTTGGAAGGACAATGTGTACATTCCCCAGACAGGCAGAGTGTGTGTGAAACACGCTAGTCCATGCTGTGCTACTCAGTGAGCTTCAGCAGGGACAGGACAAGCTGAAAATGGCTCTCATCTGTCTTCTGGTCTTCCAGATACCAGCTTAACTCTTTCGTGCCTAAGCAGCAACATCACCAGGAAAATTGTATGAAAAAAATGACCAAAGTTCTTTTACATTTACTTTATATATTCTAAAAATTCTCTCCGTTTAGTACTTTTTTGTATTAACTTCTAGCAAGAATAAATCACGTTAAAGCTCCCAAAACAAATACAATACTGCAGTTCTCTCCTGCACTCCCACCCAAAAACTCTAACTGTATTACCAAAATGTTGTTAATTTTTGGATTTACATGATATTGGCTCTTACCTTAAAAAGAATATTAAAAATGCAAGCTAAAGACAAAAAAAAAAAAAAAGAAAGAGGAAGAAAGAAAAGAGAAATCAACTGCAGAGTCTGTATGCATGCAGGAATTCTAAATAAATGCATAGATACTCATTTTCATACTCTAGGTGTTCATTAAGAAGTATTTTTGTTTGAATGCTGCAGAGTGTTAAAAAAAATCTGAATGTCCCCTAAGGAGTTAAAACAGGAATACTATATTTTCATGCATCTCCTGCTTTGACAGATGAAAAATGTCAACTGTCCTGTTTTTATTTTCAAGCTTTTGCACTATTCATCTGGTTCATTAGTGCATCTCGCTGCTGCCCCTGACAGCTGCTCGCCCTCTCCTCCCAGCAGCTGAATTTTTCAGGCTAATTTGATCCTCCACACTGAGACGATCGCTAGAATGATTGACTTGCTCCCTGACCTCCAGGGTCTGACTTTCCTGATTAGTATTCTGGGGGTGTCTGAGGGACGAAAGCCCACTGTCTGTCTTCAGGGCTGGTGGCAGCTCTCTCTCTCTCTCTTTTTTTTTCCTTTTTTTTTTTTTTTTTTTTTTTTTTTTTTTGAACTGTAAGCCACCAACCTACAACCCTGTAAGGATGCAATTGCTACGCTGAACAATAAAAGGAAATGTGTAAAACCTACTTTTCCATGTAAAGGTCCATGTAGCAAAAGCACAGCATCTTGATTTTAATTAGTAAAGTCTACTTTGTTGCATATCAATTAAAACTCCAGTGTTTTTGAGGTTTCAGAAATACCTGGGGCTCTAAAATACAGACTAAAATACAGTTTTAAAAATCTTAGTGGATCCATAGTTAGCACTGAATAATATGCTGTTATATAGATTAGAAATATTTTTTTTAAATATACATTATAGCAAATTAGTCTAAAATTAAAACATAATTGAAAAGAGTTTAGCAGCAATTAAGCATTTATTGAGAAGTGATAAACATGCCACAGCTTTTCTCTAATTAAGCTGGAGAGAATCCAGAGCACATAGCAAAATGAAATCAATATCATAAGACATGTTAAAATGCAGGCAGTAGACATAACGTGCATCACAAAAAAAGATACCTAGTACAAAACTGCACTGATAATAAAAACACTCTGCATTAGCCCATGCATGACTGAAGAACCTTAAGCAACCTCTTTCAAATAAAAGAAAAATTAGGAAAATGTTAAGCATACAGTTTGAGCTCACTGTACTTAAATTTTAAAATTATAACTCAGTGGTAAACAACAGCAAAAAATATTCAGAATATTGCAGAATCAACTAAATAGGATAAATGAACCTCTAAAAAACAAAAAATTAAAATCTATAGTTGAAGACACTCCCCTATACTATACCTATACAACACATATCAACAGTAAGAATCCTAACTGCTTTCTTATAATAAAAACACCATAGCAACTTAAATACCATCCTGATAAAACTTCAAAGAATAAAAAGATTAAGACAATTAGCTCTTTTAAAATTATTTTCCAGATCAAAAAATAATTAATATTCATTGATTTTTGATATACCCTGATCTGCAGTAAAGCTAAAAAAATTCTTCTTCAGAAAATAGCCAGTGATTTCTATCCAGCAATTTGACTTCATAAATTATAAAAGAAAAAAGTAACCTTACAACATTTATTTTGTGATAATTAGTTATTTGAGGTTTTTGTTTCCAGATTAAAAAATTCCCAAGAAAAACAATGAGGGAAAAAAATTGTAATAATGAAAAATCCTCACCCAACTTTATGTTATCTTTAGGCTTCTTCTTGGGCAAGTGCATAAAGTAGAACAATAAAATTGATGGCAGTTGCCATGGTCAGTTCTAAGGAATCCTAATACAAAGTTTTAAATTTCCATTCCAGATTAAAACTTACGAACACTTGCTCAGGTATCAAACTTCACTTCTGTGAGTTATCCCAAAGTTTTACAAGCAACAATATCTGTTAACTCTTCAGGACTTCAATATAGCTATTTGCCCTGTTAATATTTACAGCAACATGTTACTAATAGAAAATAAACAAATACTACTGGAAACAATTCACTTCATAGTAACATAAAACTTTAACAGGATGACAATGTTCTCCACAAAATCCTAAAACAACAGCGGTACCAATTCTGCTGAATATGTTAAGTTCTGCTGCCTCACTGAGAAAAAAACTCAGAAAAGTGAGTTAGGTATATAAAGTTTTCATCCGAAACTTGACTAGAAAGATTTTGCTGCCTGTGCTCTGATGGAAAAAACCTTTCCAAGCATCCTTCCACGCAAGTGTTTAGCCTTTTGATCAACAAATGATACGCAAAGAACTTTGAAGATGCAGCTGCCTTAGAAGCCTACCTGTTCTTCACACCTTCCTTTACCTCTATTTGAATTTGCTCTGAATATTTATTTTCTCAGAATACAACATCATGTATAATTATGCAAGTGTCACCTACCAATCTCAATTGTATTAGTACAGAAATTAACCAATATTCTCAGTTTAACTAGCTGGGGGAAAAGTAGAAAACATACCTTTTCTGCACAGTAGAAGAGATCTCAACAGTTAACGCAAGTAAGAAGTGGTAACTACACAGTAGCCTTTTTTAATTTATTGTTTTACTTAGGTTTTAAATAATTTTAAAGAAATTAAGCTTGTAAAGTAACTATATTACAGTTTTCAGAAGCATTAGTTGCCTACTCAAGCCAGTCCTACTATTATTCAAAGTATTTATTACCAAGCTCATATAATTATCACAGGCCATTTAAAGTCTCTAGAACAATTTTTACATCTGCTTGTCATTACTCATTTCTTAATCCTTTAGTTATGCCCAATCTTCAAAAAATTGTTATAAAATCTTTGTAGCAAACCCAGTGACAGGAAAGTCTTGAGTAACAACACACAAATCAAGTATTTCATATGCTGAAGCTATGTAAGAATTCCCGTTGCAAATATTAAGACATACATAATAGCTGAAAAGTAGCTTTTCCACAATGCTACACGCTTTTCTAAACAGCAAAAAAACATAGAAATAGATCCTAAAATAGTACTTAACGTACTGGGGGTAGGGGGCAACAGTATGACTGAGTTCACTCTATTTATCAATATTACCTCATACAGCAGACAGCCTAGAGACCAGATGTCAGATTTGAAGTTGTAACCATTTTCGTGTATTCTCTCTGGAGACATATAATAAGGTGTACCAACTGCAATAAATACACAAGTATTTTTGAATGAAAATTTGTTATACAACAGCAAATAGTTTTCTTGTCTGAAATAGTTGTTTTCATCTTCCATGGTTTTCATTTTACCACACGTGTCATTTCAATTCATACTTACGACTCTTCAGTTTGATAGAAATACAAATGAATTTGATACACATTTCACCCAAGGCAGCTTTATTTTCACTACTGATATTCAACGATTAGAATTGTTCAGTTGCAGAATACTTCCAATTTTTGTTTTTAATGAAGCTCAAAAAAAAAAATCCAGAGTAGTGATTTTCTTCTAAAAAGATCCACGCTACACATATCTCCCTGCCCCGCTCCCTTCCATACATACTGTTATCACTGACTGGAAATAATAGCTGTTAGAATTTTTCCTCCATGGGTTTTGACTTATTTTTTTCATTGAGTTGTCTGTCCTTCCTTTTGACAGTATACAAATCACAAAAGGCTGCTTTTGAAACTACTAAGCACAGTTTAGTTTGAATATCTGAACCTGAGCCTGAAATTCAGGATCTTCAGCTTCCCAGAGAGGAAGGCTGGAAAGCCTGGGAGGCCAGCAGAAGCCCAGGTTCCTTGGAGCGACTTGGCCATCTGCTGCAGAACCAGGCCCTATGAGGGCTTTTCGGCTCCTGAATCTGTGGCTAACCTGGCATAATCCTGCTTCAGAGCTGCGGGCTCTGGAGACGTCTGCTCTTGAAAAGCAGCATTTACTTGGGCTGTCCCAGAGCAAATTTACATGAGATACTCCGGGACAGCTCTCCTCCTGATTTTAATCAGGCCCTACCCATCTGTGTCACAAGTTACTTGAACAAGATAAATGCAGAGAAATATTCTAGCTCAACAAAAATAAATAAAAAATAAATTTAAAATATACATATTAAAATATATATAAAAAAATGTGAGTGGCAATTTTTGTGCACCATCTCTGAACATTCTGCCTACATGCCCCCCACCAAATGACTGACTAACAGAAAAAAGGATCAGAGATCTACGTAGGTTTTAATTTGTTTGTAACATTTTCCTAAGCACTGAAACCTGATGAAGCAATCCAAGTGAATGCAGTCAATTCAATGCAAGTCGACCTTATTTCCACACTAACCATCTTGCAACACAGCCAGAGATTAAAATCAACACTCTCACTGCACAGCTACAGAAACGATGACTGCAAACCTCAGTTTTATTTAACACAAATTACAAGGATCTCATTTCACTTCCGCTTTTCTGAATTAGCCCCATCTATTCAGAACTGATCGCTATGTGAATGAGATACAATGAACCTATAATTCCAAATCTGAATAATTAGGTTAACAGTTTTCATCGGAATAATTGTCATCTAATCATTTCCAAAAGTTCAAGGTTTTGTCTTGACAATGTGCTTCTCTCTTATAAAGGCTGGCATCTCAAAGTGTACCACGCTTATCTCAGGGAAAAATGCAGTAGGAAAATAAAAAAATTAAAAAGTACTTTCCTACTTAAGAGGCCCAGCTCAGACCGGGAAACGCGCTGCCATCTTCTCACAGGCCAGGCCGCTGGTAACCTGCAGCTCCAACTGACAGGCCTCTTGGCAAACAGCGCTGAAAGAGATGCTGAGAACCCACTCACAGGCAGAAACATGGGGACAGATTCTGTCCGTCACAGGGACAGACGCTGCAGCCTGTGATGGGCTTGGCCCCATAAGCTTTAGGGGGAGAGTGTCCCAGGCCTGGAGAGCAGCGGGTGTCAAGGCCCCTGCCCCAGAGGCTGGGCAGCATGGCTGTCAGCTGAAACTGCAGAAGATCAAGAGGTTGAAACAAGAAAGAGTGGGGAAAGGCAACTCAAACCGATGGAGCACTGCGAAAACCATTCACTCTGATGGGATGATCGTGTTCACCCACAGAGAAACGGTCAAGAGAGATGGTCTTTTCCCCACGAAAGAACAGGGGCACAGGTGGTGGGACTGCAACATCAAAACAGCTCCAGAGCAGCCAGAAGCAAAACAAAACAACTCTGTTATTCCGGAATAACAACAACAGGACTTTAATAAACGTTCAATGACAACTACCTTACAACTGGAAGCTGTAATTAAAAAACACTTGGCTTGATACAGCCTTCATAGTTTTATTATTCTTACTGTACTTCCTTCTTGAAAACCTGTTTTTCCTCCCCCACAGACTGTGAGTTTGGGCACCTTTGAAAACTTTCAGCTGTATTTTGCATCTATCAATGCAGGGATTTAGTACATTCAAATGCTTTGCTGGCAGAACTCATCTAATAAAACAGAAATGCAACAGTAACCTGGTTCTTAACTGGTTACAAAAGCAGTGCCTGTGCTGCGCTGAGACATCAGGCAAGGAACTGGCAGTGAGTAATGTGCCAGAAAGAGGCTTCACACAATCCACAGGGGGCAGCTGAAAACAAGGAGGTTTGAAGGTTCATAGCTTACCAAAAGCAAAGGTAATTTTAACCAGTAGCTCTGGGAAGCCTGCTGATACGTTAGGGGTCTGATATGACTGTGAAAGATTGATGATAGTGAAAAGGAAGAACAAATGCTATCATTTTACAGCGTTTAGCCTAGTGTAACACCTTAAATGCAACACAACCTGAAGCCCCCAATGACCAACAAGTGAAAGGAATAGAAATTACAGTTATGTAGTCATTGTAATCACAAAAACAACCTGAAGATCTATACATCATTACCACTTGTAAACTGTTTTCAAGAGAATATGACACAAAAGATTCATTAATCCGAAGACATTGCTCCCTGTTCTAAAAAAATGCAGTTTCAGTACATAGCAGTACGCTGCTGGCAAGCCACTGCTAGATTTGATTATATGCTATGTTTCCTTCCTGGATCATTATTTTTTTGTGGTAAGTGAAATACAGCATCCTAACACAGTAAAGAGATGCAACTTTCTTTACTTGTCTGAAGAAATAGAAACAGAATAATACAAGACAAAGAGACATTAAGGGGCCTACACAGCTAAGAACAAAATCTGTAACTTCAAGACTCTGTTTACTGCATTTCTGCATCTCAAGTAACCTGCAGGTTTTAAGGGTAATCTCCTTGAAAATGGCCTGTGTCAGTCAGATAAACTGCTTTCACAGAACCTGCTGCTGCTCCGGAGCTCCCTCCCTCTAAAGATGCTGCAGATCTAGAAAATGTTGTTTCCTCATACAAGCTTTCTGGTACTGGGAAAGGGAACAGACGTAATGGAAACAGTGGTTATGATGAGGAGGGAAGCTGGATCTGAGGGACCAGAGGCAAAGAAACTGCTATGAAAAAGGAAGCAATGACGAACATTGACGAACAATGACATCTTACTACCTGCATAAATGCCTAACTCGCACTGCAGCTGAGTTAGAGGAGAATGTGTGTTCACTTGAAAAGTGAATGTGTTGAGGAGTTGAATGAAACACAGCAACAAACTCCAAGTACTATCAAGCTTCTTTAAAATTGGAGAAGAATCTGTCTGGTAAATGTAAAGCAACTTATATGAAGCAATGTAATGACTGATACAGAAGGTGTTCCGTAGACTAGCTTTAATACACTGAACAATAAAATTCCTTGATTAGAAGAGGAAAATGGAGTGAAAGAATGTAGAAGCACCATAATTTAATACAAATGAGCTTTTGCTTTTGATTTTAAGAGGATCACAACAGCTCCTTTGCCCTGCAAGAAGGTACTCACATCATGGCAGCAGCACCCACCCAGACAGCATACCATGCGGTTATCCAACACAACCACAATGAAGAACAGACTTTTTTTCCTAAACTGAACTACTAAAATACGGATAACCATTCAGATCCACTGAATGGATTACAAAGATACAAAAAGCACATTTATGCATCATTTGCATGAGTTGGCCTCAGGACGGCCATTTGATCAAGGCACGTAAGGCTTGGCATTCAGCTATAAAAGAAAACAACAACAAAATGCAACACCCACAATCATGAAGAAAGGGCTAAGAAGCCTGTCTTACTGGACGCTTCTTTCTTTCTTGGGTGCTCTTCCTGACATCCCTTTCTAATATCATGTTTCTTGATGCTCAGGAATTTGTCAAGCTCATATCAAATCAACTGTACAAAATGCCTTCATTTCCTTTGCATTTTCTTAATTTTTTTTTTTTGTTGTTATTATCAAAAAGATGTATACATGCCAGCGCAGAAAATTCTACTGTTTTGATAAGGTTGTATAGAAGGAGTTAAGAACATTAAAACACTCTGTCCAGTGCATTTTTTCCCATTTGTTTCAAATGGACCATCAGCGAGTATTTTAATTAAATCAGTATTATTCATAATTAGCAGTTGGAAGCTGTAGCTAATGAAAATTTTAGTACATTTCCTTATCTCCAGAAGCCTGAATCTAGTTTGCTACTGAAATTTTTATAAAGCCTGTAAACAAGTATAAATTGCTACACTTGTTTGTAATTCACCATTTTCTATGCACCAAAGGTTTGTGGAATCACAAAAAGATGCAACTTTGAAAGAAAATTCAGGAAAATCAGCCCCAGAAACTGCATGAGAAATTAATTTGAAAAAAATGGTCTCTACAAGTGACAAGATAAATCAGACTGTCACTGTCTCCAGAGCAGCCTAAGTTAATAGCTGAACAAAACCTTTTTCCTAGGCTAAATTCTAACATTGCCTTGTAATTACGTGGGGAAGATGGGAAAAGGAGCAGGGGCAGGGGAACACAACAGCTCCTCTACCAAAGCACAGCACCCAACATTAGAAACAACAGTTTGCTTTGTTGTTGTTGTTTTTCCCCACCTCTTTCCCTGTCTCTATTTGTAAGAGGTTTTAACACGCTTAGGAGGAACTAGAATCAAATCTTGAGGGTTATATCTGAACTTCCATGGGGAACCCAAGCACGTTTCCTGGTCTCATTGCTTCTTGTCTGTCTTTAACTCCACCATCTTTTTTCTTTTTTTTTTTTTTAAATATTAATGCAAGATTGCAAATCTGTGTCCAAGCCTCACCTCGCTCCTATTCAGATCTCAGCAGTTCTTCATGGTTTGGACAACAGCAGTATCAGTTTGATGATAAAGGGAAAAACTAGAAGGTGCAAGAGTACCCAGAGACATTCTGGGAGATGAGTAAGTAGGAACTGTATGACAAAAAGAATCTTTTCTAAAATAGTTATTTTGTTTTTTGATATAATCATCACCCATGTCTCAAATGTGGTCCCAGCACAGTGAACAGAAGTCCTCTCTTTTTCTGTAATCTACTGGTAACTGGGACTATCTGAGTAAAGTCAAATTAAGAGGTGAGGATAAATACAGCACATTTTCACCTAAGACTACGAAATGTTACATTTCTAATTAGAACCAACAGCATCTGAACAAGCACAATTCTGTGTGTGTCCTCCCATGGACTTAAAATAGAGACTGTAATTATTACTTAAGACAGACATGAGTGGTTATCTTATGTACTTCTGTCAATCAAAATATCCAAACGCCTAATTACAGAATTATCACCATCATTTGTTTAAAATTCTCCCTGAGCAACATTTGATTAAGTTTTACCTATCTGTATTCCAGTTTCAGTAAGGTCCTCTGTCGAAACAGGAAACAAATTCTAGACATTACCACCAACAGCCCCGCTCTTTAGGGGTCTGGAAGTTCATTTCACACTCTTTGCAGTCAATGACCAGGCTTGCATTCAGCAGCCAATAAACAGACATTTCAGGGCACAAAAACTGAAGATGCTAACTGCAAGCCAACTATGGGGGAAAAAAATATCTGCTGTAAACACTAAATCTTGCATTTCTCTTTAAAGATGCTGCTACTGTAGAAATGTTTCATAAATAAACAGATCCTCTTAGATTCTGTACTTCGTCCACTCCCTGCATTTAAACAAAGAATCTCTCAAATACTTTACTTCTTTTTTTCCCCTCCGAAGGCTTCTTAGTCATTCCAGACTTCAAATGCTCTCATACGCTACTCAAAAGATATCACTTACTTGAAAATTTTGCCTAGAAAACAGTGTTATTTTTGCTTGAAAAACAGTGTAATTTTTTTGCATGCTAGCAAAGAATAAACTGGGCATTTCAGAAGTTTTTTGTATGTTTATAAAAATCCTTTTTCTTTCATTAAAAAATAAAAAAGGAAAATAAAAAACCTTTGTGGATCATATAGCCTAATTCTGATCTCTCCTCAACTTATTCAGCATGAATTGAGAAACATAAAGCTTAAAACATTTTTAGACAATTACTGTAATACAAGTAATACCAGATACTAGCTGTAAAAGAATTAAAATAGTTTTTCCACATTTTAATGTTGTGTTTGTAAGAAGAAAAAGGAGAAAAATACAATCACTATGTCATGAACATTTTCCCAAGCTGATCATTAACTAAGCAAATTATTATTTTTTTTTAGTTTAAACAGGAGTTTGTCTTTCAGCCCTTTCAAAAAGCATCACTAACGTCTTCAATACTACCCATACAATATACAGGCATAAACAATTATCATATACTTTCCAGCACAGACTGAAGTTTACTTGAATTGAAAAAACACACCAGTATTATTGATCTTATTTTTTTCTATCATTTCTAGGAAACACTACTATAATGAAGATTTGTTTTGAGCCAAGAACATACATTGAGTCAAAGAAAAAAAAAAAAGCAATCTGTAATGCCTAAAAGTGACCTTTTAGGTCCTCAGCACTACAGCTTTTCGGTATTAACCCAGCTCACCATTCTGGTTTTTCAGATGGCATTAGCTGCATGATAACACTTTTTCCCTCCTCTCCAACGAATAGCCATGGTATTTCTACTACACAAAAATCCACCTTCCCTTCCCCTGCCCCCTCAGAAAAGCTTACCTAAGGAATGAGCAGCTGTGGTTTTGGAACTGAAAAATCGTCCAAGTCCAAGGTCTCCAAGCTTTACTACCCCTGTAGCTGTGATGAACACATTAGCTGGCTTTATATCTGAAAATAAACAACAGAATTTAAAAACTCAGTATGAGGTTGCGAGAAGAGCTATTTTAGGTATGGATAATACTAACAAAATTTGGCAGAGCCTTCTAGAAAGACAGAATCCGTTATTCAGAATTTTAAATTAACTATTTTAATAGACCTAACATCACTCAAACAAAAAATCAAAGAGCTGTGAAAAATATTAAAAACAAACAAACAAACAAAAATAAATACCACATTATCCACCCCATAATCATAGAAACACATACAGCAAAGTTCGTTACTTCTTTATGTAAACTATCTATAAGGACTACCATTAGAACTAGAAAATTTCTTATAATGCTATAAATAACAGATCAAAACATGTTTTCATGAACTGTAAATCACATTTTTCATCACTTTTCCTGATCAGATTACCCGCAAAGGCAAGATGTTATTTATTTGAAAGAGGTAAGTGATTCTCTTTAATAGAAGGCATTAAAACAAAAGAAAAGTTTTACTCAGGAGAATGGTTATTTGAACTTGTCAATGGAATTGGGCTAATGAAGTAGAAACAAAGAAAAATAACAATGTATACCCCAGACAGTTATTTTTCACAAGTAATATTCAGTTTAAGTTTTAATCCAATCCTTCAGGGACTACAGCAAAGATTTTTATGGTATGATTTTTTAACAAGGTACCTAACTGTTAGTCTTCTTAGTAAACTGACCTGCTGTTTGTTGGCAAATGTCCCCAGCTCTTACTGAGCTTAAGAGCCACACACTGGAGCTCAAAACTTAGACAAAAACACTTAAGTGTGAAAAGAGAAGAGTCTACCTTAACCGTACCCTCATCTTCTTACAGAATGGTTAATTCAGTGTATAACCATAGATTTTCCAGAAACTCTGAAGGCAGTATTTCAGCCAAAATAAACTGAAATAAACTAATTTCATCACAAAGCATTCTGGTGAGATAGCTGTATCTTACAGAAAGGATTTGTAATTTTACATCCCTCTCTTTGCATAATTTGCACGTGCAGATGTTTGTACAAATGAGTAGAGAAGAAAAGGAGAATCAACAGGGAAAGCCATTTGCAGGGGCGCATCCAAGTTGATCTTGCTCAAGGGTGCAGCATCTCTGGCTGCAAATGACACAGTTCATCAGAGATTGAGAAACTTTGCTTTTAGGCAGCTATTTGCATCCCAGGAGGAGGAAGCCAATAACCTAAGACATCTAATTTCACCTGAACTCAGAGAGACAACCCATATATAGCTTGCATCTCATAGCTAGAGGGATTTCCAAGGCAAAAAAAAAAAAAAAAAAAAAAAAGTACATCTGAGAAGCAACTATACTACGATCTGTTTCCTCTGACTCCGAGTTATAAGGCAAAATGAAGACAACATACGGAGGAGACAGCAGCACAAAGGTTTACAATGGGTCGAAGAGATTTAGTACCCGACAGGGATGGCTGTCAGCTACAAGGGCTGCTGGGACACAGTACTTGACACACAGACTGGAAAGAGCAGAGAGGAGCAGAGAAGGGGAGAAAATGCTCACGGCCAGCAGGTAAGGGAGAAAGGCCAATACATCACTGCAAGGATGCATGGCAGGAGGTAAATACTTCTGTAAAAAAAAAAAATACTAGGGAAAAATGGATAAACATAGAAAAACATGACAGAAAGTAAGAGCCAGGAAATCAAACTGAGCAAGTGAAGGAGAAGCAGCAGCAGGATTTCCATTACTTGCATAACTGTCCCTTACTTTGAAAACTAAGTCTCACAAGCCACTGCTGCAAACAAATGCTTACCACAGCCAAGGAAACACAAAGCACCAACTTCTGCCACACTTGGCTGTTACTAACAAACATTACAGAAACATACATTGTGTCAGCTGTTGAAACTGATTCCATTATGATTATTTGGTGTTTGGTGTAACTTCCATTGAATGAGCTTCATTTTCACATAGTGAAAGTTTTACTAAAGAAAAAACTTTGATCTTCTATTACCTCTGTGCATAACACGACGAGAATGCATATGTTCCAACGCACTGCAAAGCTGAACAAAGTACTTCCAAACTGTTCTCTCAGGAATCAATCTCTTCTGTTTCTTAAAATGCTTAAAGAAAGAAAAGAAAAAAATATATATAGCCAATACATATCACAATTTAGAACTTGCATAAAGTGGCTGAAGAAATAAAAATAGAAAATCCTTTAGTTAAACATCAATACACGAGGCTCACAATCTAATTAGAAAGGTTTACTAAAAGCTTCTTGACACAGAAAGCTTTTTCCTTAAGTATTAAAACATATTTCATCAATATACATGTTTAAAATCAATTAACATATTAGCCACAATTGAGGTTAGTGAAATAAAACTGCTCTTTCCCCAGGCTCAGCACCAGCACCACCGTCCCCAAAAAAGAAGGATTTACATGGCATGCGACAATTCTCAGGGCAGGATTAATGTGGTCAGAACAGCCTAGCGCAGAGTCAGTGACCACAGAACAAATGACCATCTGATATAGAGGTATGTGTGCAGAACTTCCTGAATGAAACACTTCCTTCCACCAACTTGAATTTCCATGCCTTCATCTTCCAAACAGAGGAGAAATAGCAGTGGCACAAAGTCACCAAGAAAGATCACGTAAGACTAGATCAGATTAATGCACGGCTGAAGTTTCTGAGATTGAAGGAAGGAGTACTGCCTATCTCTGAAAATTTCACAGTGATCAAACTCTTGTTCAAATATTCTTCATCATGTATAAAGAACCATTCCCAATCACTGGTAGTGGTTCTATAGCCTGTTAAAACTTACATAAAACATAATTATGCTCTGTTAAACACATCACCTTCAAATATAATAATTCAGGGACTGCAATATAGTCCTCCTAAAATACATACTGAAAACCTGGAATTCAGCCAATGTCAAAACGTGCAAGTTTGATCATTATGAATTTTGCAGCTAAAGGTGAGAAGACTGAAAAACTGTTGCTCGTTTTGTCTCTTTTTAAAGAATCCTTATTTTGACAGATTTAAACTGACGAAGGAAATACATGAACAGCATTAATTAATTGAGATAGAAAGAAAAATACTTAGATGTATTTTAATAGTGTGTGTACACACACGTACGCACTTCACAATCATACACACCCTAAGTTCATACAACAAGCTTTTATTACCCTGGAAAAATAAAAATATTTTCATATGCTACGTTGAAATGTGCCACTGAGAAGTTGACAGCTGCATCTACACATTACAGAGACATGCAGGAGTACAAGAAAAATGGTTTTAAAATAGCTATTGTAAAATGCATCAGTCATACAAAGGCTCATAACATTTCACCAAAGTGTTTTTAGTTATAGGGACTATTTCAAAAATGCATTTTCATTTAAATGAGGCAAAGAATATAAATTACTTGTTTAAATATAATTTTCTCAGTCTTGGACTGAATCCAAACAAGCCCTGTGTATCTGTTCTCCCCATAGCTGGATTTGCATATCAGAGGATTGTTTGATGTCAACAGGAAGATGGAGACCAGGTTTCTTTTCATTTAAAAACAAACACACAATACATGTAAGTATGTGCACATGAAAGCGTAGTTCCTTGATTTAAAATGCATCCTGAAATTATCATAATTATAACTAGGTATTTTATTTAAACATTCTGATTTTATTTATTTATTTTAACTGAAATCTAAGTACAAGCAGTGATGAAACACCATTCACAAAATGTCTGAAATACAAATACCTTCCATTATGGATTTCCATTCCTATGTACTTTAAAAATACACTGATGGCTTTCACTAGAAAATCTACTTCAGTTCTTGCAGTGCAAGCACGCAATGTAACAACAATTTAAGACGTAGTCTCATTGTACTGAAAGCATTTACAATTTTTCATGACACTAGGAACTTCTCTTGCTGAAAACATCAATTATTTGCCCAGTGGATTTTGAATGTTTATCCACCTAGAGAGGATGTCAAAGGGAGCTGTTAAGTTTGCTAACAATATGTAAACTGAACAAAGCCATGGGATTGTTTCTAAATTTATACAAGTGACAACGCCTATGTATTTAAGATAAATTCACTGAACATTATTTTGTGTAGTAATTAGTTACACTCTGTTCATCAAAATGTGTATTCTCAATGGTTTCTTGAGCTACTGTCCACCAGCAAGCAAGACGATGACGAAAAGTCTCCACCACTAGGAAGGATTGATTTTGCAAAACTAGCTGCTGAAACCAATTGTATGTTTCTAGGAAACAGTCCAGTATGCAGTGTTCTTGGAAAAGTCAATGAAGAAATGGAATCCCGTTCTTGTTTGGACCCTTACCTTCTAACAAGAAATGTAAGCTGATAGGAAACAGTCAAATTTACACCTATTTTATGCCAAACAGCATAATTAAATCCATATAGCATGTGTTAACTGCACTCAAAGCAGGATGCTTTTCTCTCTCTCCCTTATTTTAAAATAGTCTCCAGTGAAAAACGCAGTTCTAATGGATGCAGGTTTTGCCATTTCCTCCGGAGAAGCCAAAAGGCAAAAGACCCAACAGCAAAAGAATAACATCCTTTATTGTAGCAAAGCACAGCAGCACCACGAGCACTTCAGTGTTAGCTCTCTGCCTAGTGCTGTAGTGTCTTAAGCAGCCTAAGGTCCATGCAATCAGAAGTTACCCTTCATAGCACGCGTTACCACCACCTGTTCAAATTTGACCTCAAAGGAGTACGCCCTGACATAAAGCTTTCTGAAGTAATCTCATCTTCAGCGTTTTCCTATTCTCCTGCTTCTTCCGCATATCTCACAGGGCAGTCCTGATGTCCCTCGAATCCTTGACCTTCTAGGGTGTGACATTTTAAAAAAACATAAATCCTGTTTGAGGTGAAAGATCAGCCTCAACATCGTTGAAACTGGGCAAAAAATAAATCGCTAGTGTATGTGCATTAAAAACCTGGGCTCTGTTGCAAGCTAGTGTTTTACCAGGTAAAGAGAGAACGCCGGGCACGCTCATGCAGCAGACTGTCTCCTAGCAAGAATTAGCCATTTCTAAAGCCGTATCCCATGAAACTTCCATCTACATCGCTGAGAATGGAATCACAAAAAGCTGCTTAGAAGAGTTTTCACAACGTCAGTACAGATAAAACTGCAATTCAGTCATTTAATATAACTGGATTTTTTCTCTGCATGTAGACTTGCTACTCAAATGCCTTAAAGAGCTTTAAGGTAGGCAAGTTATATCACCAGTTTGTCTTTCTGTCCCTTTTTTTACAGTCTTACTGAGCAGTTTCACTATGGGAAAATAGAACTCTCCAGGTTTTCCCTAATGAATTGTTAGAAGAAAAATGAAATATTCTCCAAATGTTTCCATCCTAGTGAAGTTAAATATAGCTGCCTTGCACATAAACAGCGTATGCCATTCAATTTCTTGGAGACAGGGAAAAAAAGTGAAAGATAGATGGGGAAAAAGTTTGAAGTCCATATGAAAGCATGAAATTATACTGAGTTTCTAAAAATGATGCCTTAAAGGTCAAATTCCAAAAGCAAAAATGACAGCAATTAGCAAATGGTCTTATCTAGGCTTAAAAAGGGCAGTTCGGAGAGTAAATCTGAAGGAAGTAGGCAGGGCTACCGCGTCTGGCTCTTGTAAGAAACCTAAGGATTTCCTGCAGATGAACAAAGAACAGAAGATTTCAATGAAAGTGCAGATTTCAGGTATCACTGCCTATTCCTCAGGAGCCATGCTTAAAAAAAATAGTATTCAGTTCTGATGGTAGCATCTCACAGAATTTAAGGTATGATTTAGGCTGCTTTAGACCTCAGTAAACATGAGGGGAAAAAGGAATTTAAAAATGTGGGTTTAAGAAGCAAGCTAGGCTGTAGAAATGAAGAGGTTTGTGAATATCACTTGCAGAAAGATGATAAACTGATTATTTGAACAGTTTTTGCAGTCAGTGTAAAAAAAAATTCTGCTCCTAAATTAGTGTCAAAGTAGCCCACAAGAACATTCACCTGAGCCTTGCTGCTGTGCATGCTCTAGGCTAGAGCTGCCTTCTAAAAGAGAGAATCTAGGGAAAAAATGAAAAGGGAGTGATCGTTCCCTTGCTTTACAGACATTTCCTTTCCCTTCTTTCACATTTTTAAGGCAACTGTGTCTGTTCTCACGACTTCACTGGTGGCTTGCACAATCATGAAGTTATTTTTTGCTATTTGGTTACCTAGACTCACCAGAACACGGTGAATCAACAACAAAATACTTATGGGAAGGTATCTGAACTTCATCAAGAGGAAAAGGATGCAGGAAGGAATTGCCAACCAGCACATAATGATATTCTTAGAAACTTCTGTCTGTGTTTCTTCGGGATTCTTTTCAATGTGGGATCACAGAGTCATTCATCTAGGTTGGAAAAGACCTTCAAGATCACCAAGTCCGACCATCAACCTGACCTATCGAGTCCCACCACTAAACCATGCCCTCTAGCACCACATCTACACATCTCTGCAATACCTCTAGGGATGGGACTCACCACTGTCCGTGAAGAAATTCTTCCTAGCATCTGATCTAAACCTGCCCTGTTGCAGCTTAAGACTGTTTCCTTACATCCTGACACTTGTCACCTGAGAAAAGGGCCTGACACCCTCCTCTCTGAAACCTCCTTTCCAGTAGTTAGAGAGAGATGGGGTCTCTTGTCAGCCTCCTTTCCTCCAAATTAAATAGTCCCACTCTCCACAGCTGTTCCTGATGTGTCTTGCTTTCTAGTCCCTTTACCAGCTTAGTTGCACTTCTCTGCATGTGCTCGAGCAACTCAATACCCTGCCTGTACTGCGGGACTCGAAACTCAACGCAGTATTTGAGGTGTCACCAGTGGACAATCACTTTGCTGGTCCTGCTGGCCCTGCTATTTGTGATGAAAGCCAGGATGCTGTCGGCCTTCTTGGCCACCTGGGCACACTGCTGGCTCGGAGAGAACCGAGAGAGGGCAGAGGAGGCTGCGCAGTTGTAGAGGGAAACTACGGAAGTGGCGGCAGGAGTGTCGCCTTGTCAGCGCGACAGGAACAAACCTGAACTGGCATGGGCTTGCTGGATCAAAAAAGACTGGTAAAGATGGAGAGCAACACCTACCTGGTTCTGAGACTCGTATCTAGAAATGGAGTTTCTATACAAATTATTTTCTATTTAAAAGGTTCTGTAGTTCTAGCAGACAAGCAGCGTCCCAGGAGCTTTGTCTGGCTCTGTTCAGCAGAAAATGAAAGCGTGCCCCCCCCAGGGAGAAACAAACCAACAACAAATAAAAAAAACTGAGACAAACTTCTCAAACATGTTCTCCTTTCACACAAAATAAAGAAACCTACTTAACAGAAATAGAAATATTGCAAGAAAAATACAAGCCAAAATCTTGTTATTTCCATTTTTAGTATATATTTTTATGCTAATCATCTATTAATTAGACTGCTAATAACATTCTTGATTGAACCGTGATCCCTTACAAAGCTCTGACCAAGATCACTTGAACATACATGTATCTCCATCCCATTACCTTTTCAAGGATTCATTTCACTTTACCTGTCCTATGGTCACTCTGTTCCACCCCATGGTTTTCCTCATGAAAAAAGGAACACACAGCGTTCGGAGATCAAGACCACCTAACGAAACCAGATCTGCTTGCAGAGCCACTAAAATAACATTGCCCACACTGCATCATTTTCACTGTCCCTGCAGTTACCGCTGAGCAGGGCTTCTTAAAACACAGCCACATGTTTAAATTCAACAGTATTTGTTTACACGCATCTCTCTCCAATATAACCCCTTGGGAAAACTGGTACAGCACGAAGATGTGAAATTGGTGTTTGAATCATTAACTCTACCTCCTAATAAAAAGCAATGGCATGACACAGTAAATACAGAGGTTACCATTTTAAGGTTTTCGTTGCGTGGTTTTTTTTCATTTTACTACAAATAAGGCAGACAAATTTGAAATCTTCTCTCCATTCTCAGCAAGTTACTCACACAGCACGAACACTGACATGGGAAATTTTACAAAAACTGGGTGAAAACCTAAAAATGATCCTCCAGTATTGTTTGCAGGACAAGAAAGAGAAGAAAGGCACTAAGAACCGTTGGTTAAGAACACCTTGCCATTTCCCCTTCCCTCGGAAGAGTCAGGGAGGCAGACAATTCTTGCACCAGTGGGCGAAGGCGGAGATGAAACAGCCCAAGCTCTTCTGCTCCAGCTAGATCTATCCGAACAGAGCCGTGAAGTTTAACATCGAGTTAACTATATGTGGATGACTGACACCATCACACTCCTTGAGAGGAACACCAGCCAGCTTACACAATAGCTTCAGGCACGGTGTCTATGTGACGGGGACCGTCCACCTGACAAAACAGCGCTGATGAACTAGTTGAGCAGGAGATCTGCCCAGTTACTCTCATTGTTCCAGTGGCAGAGGCAGACACCAGCGCTCCTTCCCCTGGCACACACAGGTGCCTTACCTGCACGTGGGAAACCTTTTTTCAATTCTACAAAAAAAAAAACAGTTGAAGAAAAAGGGTTTTAGTAGCTTTAAAAAAGGTTAGTGGCAAAAATTAGCCTGACTGGTTCAAAGCCCCAAGTTTAGCATTTAAGAAAAGGCATTAAAAAATAATCATTTAGTTTTGATCTTTTGATCTGTACGTAACACATAGCGGGTTAGAGCATCCCCAGTATCACATGCTTCTTCAAGTGACGCTGTCTTTTCAAAATATTTTCCAAAATGCCTACACAAGAAAAACAACCTAAGAGTAAATTTCCTTAAATTCCCTGCCTTGGAAACTACAGCTCCAGCAAAGGCGGCAGCACAGCCACAACAAATGACAGCGTGTACTGCACAAGCATAATTCCCACCCAGAGCAGCTGCATCCTTAACACGGAGCAGAACAGCGGTTTGTCGAGGAAGAACGAAACCTGTAATTAGCTGGAGTGTAAGATACTCAGTTGTATAATTCGCTAGGTTTGAATGCCTGCTTTTGCAGAGTCGGTGTTGCTTCCTTAGGTTATATGCAATTCCCTCGATTTAAAAAAAGCGTAACAATAACAACAGAGACACAGGCTCTCCATCATATGGCTACGTGCGGCTTACCAGAGTTGGCACTTTTACAGCCGCAGCTAGTGCTGGAGCTGACCAAGCAACATGCACAACAGAGCATCATCCTTCAGTAGGTGCCAGATGGGTACGCCAGTGGACTTCGTGCACGTCTGCTGACAGCAGCAGAACAGCAGCGCTCCTGAACCATGAGTCCCACTCCTCTCTTAGTGGGGCAGTACCCCCTGCCGGACAGGCTCTTCTCTGTGCTCCCCTTACCTCTGGGGGATCTGTAACTCCTGCGCAGCCTGCCTCTTCCCTAACCCCTTCCCAGAGCTTCCTCCTCCCCATTCCCGTCTCTTCAACCCATTTTCTCTGCTTATGCAATCACTGCCTGTCCCCAGCCAGTCCAAATCACCCCAGCCAGGCTATTCACCTATTGACAGTCCATTTGTCTGCCCAAGGTCCCTGCACAGGCTGTCCTACCTTCTGGCAACACAGTCAGTCCTTCACTCAGCTCGCTGTGTTCATCTTCAGCGCTGGGGCTCCCATTTCTCTCAGTGCATTACTCCGGTACTCATCGTCCTATACTCATCAGCCTCTAACGCCTTGTGTGGTCACTTCCCAGTCCAGCTTGTCTCACAAACTGCTCACCAGCTAGTCCCAGTTCACTTGCCTTCCCCAGTCCCAGTCAGATCCTCTCCCCGCTCCAGGAGCGCTGGCTGCTTGTCCCCATCTACTCTTTCGTCCACGTTCTGCTCAGACTGCTCCCGTCTCTCTGTTGTTAGAAAGAATAAATACCCTTCAAGGGACAGGAAAGTTTAAGTCATCCAAAGCATCTGGAAAAAAGCTATTTCTGGCAAAACAATTTCATTTCAGTCACCTGTACTAGAGATGGAAGCGTTCATAGTCGCTCAGGTGGTACACAACACTGCCAGCACTAGGAGATGCACGAGGTTCGTGCAGCTCACGACTTTGGCTGCTGTGCTCCAGCAATTCCGGTTAGGCAATATAAACTTCTCAAAGAATTTCAGTTTGGGTGAACTTTCCGAGTTTCATGTCTGCTTTACTACATAAGGGCTACAGTTTTTTGAGAAGAAATGCTTACTAGATCTTAAAACAAACGAGTAAATAAAAACCACACTTTGGCAGAACAATGCACTTTTCCTTAGCCTTCTACTAAATCCAACAACATTTTCTGGAAACATGCTCTGAAGAGGTCAGCTAGCATAGAGCTTTTTTAGTACGAAGTTGTTCTATTTTGACAACTCGACCACACATTCCCACACAGCTGAATCTTTGGCAGCCCCAGCAGAAGCGGAGCTCCTGTCCTGCTGCAGCCGGGCTGCGCACACAGCGGAACGCAGCATCTGCAACACGGCCAACCAAACTGCATTGCAAACACCACTTCTGTCCTGCCAGCCTGCCAAACACAAAGGCCCACGATCTCATACAACTGTTAAAATCATAAATTAGTACTAACGATACAGCCAGTTTCACTGAGCCAGCTGAGGGTTTCCCTCCCCACGCACTGGGCGATGCCCCAGGAGAGGCAAACTCCTGACCTGCTGCATTCGGACACCGCGCCTCCTCCCCACACTAGCGGTGCCCTAACCTCTCTCTCCCCCACATCCTCCCAGTGCCACGACAAAGAGAAACATCGCTCTTCCAATTAAACAAAGTCAACTTAGAGCCAACGTGTGCTCTGAAATGTACCAAAAAGCCTGCGGCACACCTGCAGCACTGCAAAGGAGTTCCAAAAAAGCCCAAAAGCTAAAACCTTTTGGCAACGGAAGAGGAAGGAGGGTTTGCATCCCAAGCCACATCGACAAGAGCCTGACGCTATTTCACACAGGGAAGCCCAAAATATCCATCAGAGGTGAAGCATCAGAATGATAATCAATGAGACTTAAAACCTGCCTAAGCAGAGGCCCAGCTACTGCAACGCCACAACTAGGGGTTTAGATACGCAGACGTTGCTTGCAAGGAAATAACTATCACTGCTTAAATTGTCCAATTAAAATATATAAATATACAAACATCCAAATATATAAACTTACCCCACACGCACAACTATATAGGTAGGGAGGTAAGGACAAAGAACACACTGTTCCCAACTACAAAAAAAATGAGACATCGGTATGAAGTTCATACCGTTCACAAATTTTTCATGTTTTAAAATATTTGCCTGTTTAACTTAGATAATTGTGTTTTATTTTTCAACTTAGCCCTGAAAAAATAGACGTTAAAGCATTCTCTGCATAGTGTGTAAAGTGCCTACGTGACGTTTTGTGGAATTGGATTTTTTTCGCCCATTTCTCGAGAAAGCTGCTAGCTAACAGATTTTCAGCTTTTTAGATGAAAGCTTTCAAGCTCACTCCCAAAACATGATTTAGTTCCTTAAGATCTGGATGACATATTCAGTTTAAAGTTTGCATTTTTTTTGGTGTAGTAAGATTATTTGCCAGAAAAACTAAAAATATCTATATAAAGGACCTAGAAGCTTTTTGCTGATCACATTTAAAACAAGTGTCTTCAAAACATCCCTTCTTACACCTAGTAACTTTTATTTTAAACGAAGCATCCTAATTATTCTGCAAGACTTGAAATTATATTATTTCAGCACCTTTAGCACAAGCTTTTTTTTTTTTTTACTGAATCATTCTAATGTGTTTTCTTGGCTAATGCAATTAGCAGATTCTTATTTGTTTATGGCATTTTCTTTATCCAATATATATCAATTGTTGCTTAAAAATAAAAAAAAAAAAAATCCTGCCCAAGTCAGCAGTTTTGTGCCCACAGAACACTGCTCAACCTGTCCCTGTGGTGGAAGAGAACCGTGATTAATAGGAAAGCAGATCAAGCCCCAGCCCTGCTTTCCAACACATTTCTGCATTGCAAGGAGGTGGCGTGACAAGGTAACCCGAGGGCTCCATCACTACCTGTGGCCTCGGGAGCTGGATTACCCTAAGACCACCACACTCCACAGTGGAGACCACAGACACTGACAACCATAAGCAACGGGAGACAGGTACAAGGGTTATTTATTTGTCATCTCTTCATTGCAGTACTATCCAGCAATCTAAGTTACAGATACATAAAAATTTAGACTTTCCTTCTTTCCCCATCTCCACACAGCGCTTACACAGTACCCAGCTCTATGTTCCAGTGCCAAACCAAGTTTATGACCAAATGAGTACCTCCCAGACACTAGTGATTTTCTTCTTCTGTGTTACTAACGTGCCATGTTCAAGAATTTGGCCGTTAAAAACAAAGGCTGTACAGAAACATATTTCTGTGAGAGACGAAACATCCGGGGGGGCAGGGATAAAGTGAGATTCAATCACCGGATTAAATTGGGGCAGGGGGGCACAGGGAGAGAAGAGAGAGCACGCATGAGATGCTTCTGATTTCATTATGAGATTCGTAAATGCCAATGCACAACATTTTACTTTTTTTTTTTTCCTCCATACAGCAAATTCTATGAATTCTATTAGAATCCATTATTGGTCCTCAGTATGAATACATCAAGCGATTTTCCTCAGTTGTCTACTCAGTGGGGACAAAGAGAGCATTATTCACAGGTAACAAGAGGGACAGTATAAAAGCTGGACAGCGACGACGTGGTTCATTAAGGGAAGAACTAAAGAATTCATTAAGGTGCACTGTGAGGCACAGCAGCTTTGCAAGCATTCTCCGTTGTGCCAATAATGTCATAATAAATACCCAAGTAAACCAGTTAAGCAGTTTTCCTTGACATTCAC
Source organism: Nettapus auritus (assembly GCA_011076525.1). Classification (NCBI taxonomy): domain Eukaryota; kingdom Metazoa; phylum Chordata; class Aves; order Anseriformes; family Anatidae; genus Nettapus; species Nettapus auritus. The sequence goes on from CM021772.1 coordinate 6,662,452, forward strand.
GGTGGTTTCGCTGTCATTCAAACTGTGGTCGTTTACAATTTCAGAAACATGCTCCAACCTTGTTTCTACAAATCACACAGCAGCCAGATACCCAACTTCTGGGGGTGCCACTACATCCTCCAACAAACTTAAAGCAGCCGAGTAGCAAGAATACTGGAAACCAAAGCATGGCTTGATTTTTTATTTTTTTTTTACTAACACAACACAGTTGCTGACCTTTGTAATGTGACAGGCAGATATTTTGCTAGGAAGTTTCCACCCCATTACATATTATTTATATTTCAGGCAATTTTTAAACTATTTTGTTCAAAAGACACTGTAACCGATGCATCCACACTTACGCTGATATCACCCAAAGAGTCTACCAAATCATTTCCTCCACAAGCAGCGTGAAGACTGAGTGCATTGTGACACCTCATCCATATTTAATAATAGCCTGATAGGCTGTCATTAACATCAAACAGCAATCTAAGTTTGCTACATTAAACATGATCCCTGTGTTAAGAGGAGAATCACAAACTGCCTCCAAGATCGAGCCTGAAAGAAATACCCACCGACTTGGACAAGGTGTAATGAGGCCAACTGCACTGAAGGAGCCATTATTCACACATTGGATTAAAAAAAAAAAAAAAAAGAGGGGGGGAGAAGGAGGGCAGAAAAAGCTTCAATGGGTCATAAGACCAGACATGCCATAAGGCAATCTGTCACAGAGTACTCATATTAATAACTGTTGTGTCAAAACTGAACATTCCAAAGAAAAGACAAACCTTCCTTTATGTTTTATGAAATGTAAGCCCACTGAATTAATAATTCATGAGATGAAGAACAATATCAGATTTGGCTATAAATATTAACGGAACCCTGTCAACCGGTTTAGAACCCAATTTGGACTGTCCTACCTTACAATTATCAATCTAGAAGGGAACATTCTGCAAAAAGCTCAAAGAAAAAAACCAACAACAACAACAAAAACATATAACTATGAAAGTCATTAATGAAGAAATTAACATTCTCTATTCGTGTAGGTCCTAAACAAAACAGCAGAACTCTGTTGTGTGCCTGGCAGTTGCTGATAGAATGCTAATCGACTGGTGGTATTTGTTCCCTGAGTTACACTGTGTTGACAACAATAAAGTTGGTGCACACACAAGAAGGGACTCCAAAGGGACATAATAAAAGCAAGACCCAGTGGAAAAAAGGGTAGGGAAACCGCAGAGGTGGTTGTCAGATGACAAACAAAGATTTTTAAAAAGCTGGTTAAAAGTTAATGCAAGTTTCAACATATGAAGTTCATACAACAGCTCATAGATAATTTTTTTCTGATGAGCTGAAGAACTGGCATTTAAGAAGTACAAAAAAATCACTTAACCTACAGCACAACCACTTATCAACAAGTTCACTGTACATGATTTTAACCAAATTACAAAATACATTTTCAAAATACGCTAGTCTCAAGCTAACATATTTAACTAGGCCTACAAAACCACGCAGTTGTTTCCATTTTAATCATTATTTTGTTTGCTAAAGCGATTAGCAGTTAGAGCTCAAGATACAGAGAAAATCACTTCTGCCTTGTGACACCAGCCCCCTCTGCTTTCAAGACTATCACAAAGCATAGAATGTTCTAGCACAAAACACAGTTGTGCCAAAATCAGGAGGGCCATCAAAAAGCCCTGTTCTAAATAGTGATGACAGTGCTTTTCATTAGCTTTTTTTCTCCCCACAGAAAATAATATAATTAAGTCTAGTTATGTCCTCACCTGCGCTTATGTTGTAGATAACAGTGTAAAAAAATACTTCTGTTAAGCATCAACATTGGGCATACATAAAAAAGTCCGTACAAATACTCAATTTTTCTCCAGTTTTTGCCATTTTAGCTGCATTCAACTCAGTGGTGAGCAAGCAGAATGGAAAGTCAAAGAAGTTTAATACTGAAACCTTTTAGCAATAATAATTTTTAAAAGTTAATTCCTACCTTTATCATTCTAGAAAGATCGCCAGCATCAGCTAATTCCAAGACTATGTTCAGTTCATTGTCCTCAATGAATGATGCATAGTATTTAATTACATTTGGATGATTCAGTTGCTAAGAAAAGATTTACAATGCATGTTTTAGTGCAGTGTCTTATATTTTATGAATGAAACATTTTTATTTAGGCAAACAACACACCCAAAATATAGTGTGACACAAACAGTACATGCTTTTATGAAAAGCATTTACAGATTAACATTTTGCAATAACACGCAAGCCTGCAAGAACATGGATGAGTTTTAGGATCAAGACGATGATTCATGTCAGGACTTTAAAGGATCTTTTCTTTCAGTGCATCTGTGCAATAGTATGATAAAACCTGATGAAACAGCTGGGCCAATTTTTAAAATCAGTATTTTATTGCACACAAGACACTTAACTACGCTATCGTATTTTTAGTAGAAACTTCTACTTTAAAAGTTATGCATTTTTCGATAGGATTTAGTTCTCTATTTTAACTTTAAAAGCGATTCTAGATTATAGATTCCTTAAGTGAGGCTCATAAAAGCTCTACACAGCTACCGCTGGACACTTCAGGTATATCTATGAAAAAATAACGTACTTTGATAATGGCTGCATTTTTAATCTTCAAGATAAATATTTTTACCTTTAGAAGATCTATTTCTTTGATGCAGTCAGCACGGGCTTTGGCATCCATTAAATCAAATATCTACACACAAGAGAGAAGACAATTAAGTGATTAAAACAAACAAATTGAGTCATCGTTATTATCACATAGCATCCATAGAGCAGTTCAAGATTCACATGAGCAAAATATAATACAGTATGTCCTGGACACAGTAATACGAAATACTCCTAATGCTCTTAGTGCAACTGTAAACATCGCAACCCCACATACTGACTTTGGTGCTGTATCAGTACTTTTAGTCCTTTCATAAGAAACAACTACATTGGAAGCACAGGTTCTCCATGAACTCGGCCGCCACTTCTGCAGATCTATTCAAACACATGGCGATAATTCAGCACTTCTCCTTCAAGATGGTTCTAGTCCAAGTGTCAGCTATTTCTCCCACACCTACCACACCATTAGGACTGAGCATGCCTGCCTTTCTTAATCTCGTTACAGCCCTCCTTTTGTTTTAAACAACACATGCACTTTTACTCCCTCAGGATTAAAACTTCACTGTCACCTCTGATTCTTTCTCTCCCATTTCCTTCCCTTCAGCAAGGGAAGAAGCGATTTGGGTTCTGTAATTTGTTTACTAGAGCACTTTTTTCATCTGTCACCTTGACTTTTATAGCTTTTTACAGTTAGGCACCTTTGCTCATCATTTTTTTTCCACCTCCCATCTGCTCCAAATTATTCTGCAATGTATCTCATCTTTGCCTCTTCCACAGTTAACCACGCTACCCTCCACTAATTTCTGTTCGCAGCAATTTTTTCCTGTCATGAAGAGTCCTTATCCTCATTCTACCCACATTTATATTTGACCTAAATTCTTTCCATTTTCACTGCTTTTACCACCTTGGATTCCTTTTGCACTTCACTTTCTCAGATTTGCAGTTCTCCATATACTGCCACCAAGTGATTAATCCCCCTTAGAACTGACCAAATTGTTGCTTTTCCAGTGAATCCTTCCTCTCTCATTCCACATTACTTTCTGAATCCAAGGGAGTGGATTCGGAGAGGCCTGCCTACCAGATGTGGGGCTACACGGAAGAATAACAGAGACGCACCGTGAGTTTCTATAATGTTATGAGGTAACTTTCTCCCGTCACATCTTTTCAATGCACGCCTTTTCTTTCTAGGTAGTCTCCAGGAAGAGCTGTCACATGCTGTTAAGATCACTGTTACCTGGTTGCAACAGCTAAACAAAAACCTCAAACATCTGAAAACTTACATACCCTATCACGCCACCAAGCCCAGGTACAAAAATAAGCAGCTACAGTACTCTGAGTACCAAAGGCCTGCACAGAGGTGCCCTCTTAAACTGGCTGCATAACCACCCACCTGAATCACACCTTTCCCCCCTCCCCAAAATAGTTCAGACCAAGACAGGATCTGCCACACCTCACCCCCACGTGCTGCAGCACTGTCCACACAGGCGGTGGTGGCTCCACGCCGACGGGCAGCCAAACCCCACCACAGCACTCTCGGCTAACGTGGGGCAGCTTCTGGGCTCTTCGCACAGAGGCCTGCGGCTTCCCTGTTACCGAAACCTTGCCACATAAACCCAATACCCAAGTACATCATTCTGAAAGACCAAGTCTAGGGATTTCCGTAGCAGATCGCAGCCCTCTGAGAGCACGTACGCTCTTGTCTAGCCGCTGCTCCCCCTCAGAAAGCCCATCTCCTGCCTGCAGAGCTGACATAGGAAAACCAGACTGCAGCGGATGCAAGATTCACTTTCTCAAAAAGACAGCTAAGTCAGGAACTGAAATGCCAAGCCTGGAGATGGGGAAAAAGAAGAAACAGGAGAGAAGTAATGAAAGAAGAAAACAAAACTACTCTACCAAGAAAGGGAATAAAACATCTCACAACTACTTGTATATTCATGCCAGGATGATGGGAAATAAACAGACTGAGCTACAAGTAATTATTCAAGGAGGAGACTGAGGGGGATATAACAGAAACACAGCAGGGTAAGTAACAAGAAAGGAATGCTAACACTAAGAAATAAAGCAATTTCAGATGTAAGAGAAGAAAAGCGTTAGTACTATATATGAAATTATAGGTACAAGTATTAGATGGCAAATAGCATTGATGGAAAAGACAGAAGAGTTTATTTATTAAGGTTGGGAAAACACATTTAGCGAAGGAGATGAAACAGCCTGCATCTGCTATAGATCTCAAATCTGAATGAAAAAGCATTGCTCTTTAATCGTCTTGACAATAGACTAAAACTCCTACTACCTGCTACTGTCATGAAGGGCTGAAATATTTTTTTGTAGGAAATACTTAGGAAACTTCAGAATATTAGAGGTAGCACATTAACAGCGAAAGTACTTGGAAGGCATGAGATCATAAACGTCTTCGCCAGTAACCTACGAGACCAGCAAAAGGAAAACTTTGCACCTCCGCTCCCAAAAATGATCAATGAATGTGTGCACTGAGTAGCAGGGGGATAAAGTACGAGTGTATGGCAAAGTTGTACATGTCTGCTAAGCCCCCTAGATAATGAGTTAAGAACGTTTCTTGTCCATGATACAGAGATCCAGGAGCAGATATGGAGAACTCCCAACATACTGGGGAACCTAATCAAAGCTGCAAACAGAATTTTAAACTGAAAACCGTACACAAATCATCTGGTCTTACCATGTAGAGAAATTCTTCAAAACACAGTTTCAAGATTTAAAAACAAAATACCTTCACTGTGGCAGGAGAAAAAGAGAGGAGTTTGGACCTGCTAATGACTGTTTCAGTTTCAATTCCTCACTCAATCCCTTATCTGGTATTTCCGTCGGTTTTACCATGGGCAAGTTGCATAAACTCTTCCCAGGTCATTGTAGATTACCTCTAAGTGACCAAGTACTCTAATTCTCTACTGAGTTTACACTGGAAACACACATTTTGATTCTTTGTTCTTGAGCACAGAATACTTTGACCTAAGCCAAACCCTTGCAGGCGGTTAACCAACGTTACATATATAAAAACTTCAGCAGAGGCTGCCAGAGGATGTGGCACATGAGGACTGCTTCCAAGTTCTGGACCTTCCTCAAATGTGAAGAGGTGGAAATTAAATGTTATTATCCGGCACTTAGAATAATTCTCATTTCTCTGTCATAAGAGATGGATATTTGTAAAGGAACAGAACAACACAGGCAGACAACAGACTGCCCATGTAGCGTATCAATCACCACCTATACCAAAATACAAGACACCTGCTTACTAACAGACTTATTAACTTACCTATACCAGCAGTATTTCCAAACACACCTAAGAAAGCAAACATTCTGAGCATTCTTCTTTTTTTTTTAAAAAAAAAAAAGTAGTAAGGATGTAAATCATGACCCCTCACAGAGGTGTAACAGAACAAAGAAAAGCCCTATACACAGGACTGTGAAACATCTGGGATCAAAGGATAGGGAAGAAGAAGACAAAATTCTGTCCAGGTATTCTGGCTGGCATTCCCAGTATTTCTAATTTGTTATTAAGCCATCACAGAGCATAGACTCAGCCATGCAGCAGATCTCAGGAAAGGTCAGACTTAAGTTTTATTAACAGGACTCCCCTGCAGTTTTGCTACACTTCATACAGCCGAGCGGCAAGTTTGTCTCAGCTTCAGCTAAACTTAGTATTTCAAACGTGAACAAAATAACACAGTTCAAATAAAATTGAGTCTTAGGAGATCTGCACAAACACAAAGACAGACAATCGGAACATTTACAATTCTGGCCCAGACCTAACCTCAACAGACTGTGAAGGCCTTTTCCTAGAAATCCGGAATTCCATTTTCTCAGACATTAACCTCCTCCAACAACAAAATTGAAAAAAACACATCACCCAGTCCATGGCATCTGAGGAATCTCTGCCCTATCGTATCAAACAGCTGGCAGTGACTCTCCTTCCGATCGGATTATCCTTCCAGTCTGCCAAACTGCTCCACTTGGATCCCATGCACAAAGCCATGTCAGCTCCCGGGGAGACCGGTGTGAACAGAACCCAAACCCTCTGCACTTCAACACCAGAAGATGATTCAGCTCTGAAGAATGACATGCACCAACAAACGGAAGCCACAGTGAAAGAGTTTAAAAGCTTAACAACATCCTTTCAAGTGCATGTCAAAACGAACACACGGCAGCTGGTAGCGGAGGAGGAAGGAGCTGCCACCCCCAGCATCCTCCTCCCGGCGCTGGGGACACCCCGGAGCAGCCAGGAGGGCGAGCCTGAACGGGGTCATGGGGAGGGAGAGCTTTGTGCACAGCAACTGCTGGGAACTAGCAGTAATTAGACTGCAAGTATCAGCATCTCTGTAATCGGCTAATAATGGAAAGCACTGCATTTTGGTTAGCCTGTTTGGACATCAGTTGTACTAATGATAAATTCTAACTCTTGACTCCACTTACAAGATCACGGGGTAATCCAGGTTGTAGCTGGGTTTTTCTAGTCCATACAAATTGCATGGAGTATAATGCATTCTTATTTAAAATTTTAATTACTCTTCCCTAGTTTCTGCTTTCAAGGACTCTGGTAAGATTAACATTTCTACAAAGTAATTATGTTTGCTGTGAAAAAATTATTAATATGCAAAAACTATACTTAATATTTTTATGATGCATCCATTTTCACAAAGTGTAATCAAAAACCTCATTTTGAGAAGTGCCATGCCCTATTTAGCAATTAATTCCTGAAAACAATTAGGCAAAAACAGCCGAAGACATGTAAGAGGACCTTTTAAAGCTCTTACCGAAACTGTATTCTTTTGGCATTCTAGAAATACCAGTTTTAAGTACTGTCAGGAGATAGCAGTACTTTTAGAACTATTTCTAAGCTATTTTAAGATACAGAACACAAACTGTTCCCTACACAGATGTGTAAACTAAACAAAAAGGTTGCAACACATGAAATCAAATTCCTGAGCAAACTTCTTACATAGATGCTCACACACTACCACTGCTCCTTGAGAGCTCTGCGCAGAGCGAGAAGGTTGAAAAACATTTAACCACCAGATGGAAAACATCAAGCCTCAGCTCCTAAGTGCAGACGGTATTTGCGCAATTACCAACGACTGATTTAACTTAGCTTCTGAAGTAAAATGAATGTGTCGGTGTTCCTTCGCATGGTACCGCTTTCACAACATGCCAAGGTGGGAGCCTACTTCATTCCTCTTGCTCTAAAGAGGAACGCTTACTCCTCCAGCACTTCTCCAAGACTTCAGTAGTAAGAATAGAAGTCTTTTAACCTTATTTAAATGTCAATTTGATCTAGTTCTGCTCAAAAAAGCTGTATGAAAGAAAGATACCTTAACAAAAGTATTTCTAAAGCAAAGCACAAACATGCCTGCCGCAACATAAGTCTACAGACAAATAGCAAAATAAAGACTTGAATGCACACAAATATTGAGATACTGAACAGCAACAATGAGCGTTTTGCCACCACGGCACTGCTGTGCTAAGACAATAGTGCTCCATAAAGTGTAAAATTACAAGTGCTTCCCTAAGATTAATTATCTCTAATTCAAGCCTGAAGTAGCAATCCACTGACAATGCACGATGAATAATTAATGTAAGTGCAAGATCAAAGGATTAATTTTTGAATCGCAAACATAGGGGTCTCCGACATTGGAGTGAAAGGGAAGGAAAGGTGGAGCAATGCGAAGCAGAAACGTTCAACACAATCTGCAGTTGTATTGAAATGTGCAGCTTCACATAATAATAGTTTGAGTAGCCAAGGTTTATTTTAAAAATACCATATCAAACAAACAATATCCAGTCAGTGACAGTAAGACTATATTTACAAGTCTTGTGTTACATTCTTGAAATACAGCTTTTTAAGCCCCTCACAGCTAAGTTCATATCAGTTCCACAGCTCACATCTCCACCTAACACAAAACCAACCGTCAGCTCACAGACTTCCCTGCAGTGTAAGGTGTTGGCTGATGATCAAATGAAGGACAGAGACTTGGTGCAACAGGGGGGACTCACAAAGCTTTTCACTCCTTCCTTTAGGGCTGAAATAGAGGGAGCATCTTGCCAAGCCTAATATCATTGAGAGGTGTTGTTCAAGAAGCTGGTCCAATCTAAGAACTTTGGGAAAAAAAAAGGTGATCTGTACCTGTGGATGTTAAAAACAGTCCAACAATGGGGAGAATGGCAGTAGAAGTGGTAAATGTTTTACAAATATAACTGATCAAGAAAGACAAGTAGGTTGCCTTTCTGTGGAACAAAGACTGGTCAGAGAGTCAGGAGTTTGTTACACGCCATAAAATGCATCTCCTCTCTGATGCCCCTGTTTTCGCTAGCCTGTAGCGTTCTGAAATTTAATTCTCAGTCTTGGTTCTGGAAGTATCTTCGAGACTTCTGGAAAGAATAAGGACAAAGAGATCGGCAGTAAAGCAATTGTAACCATTTACAAAAGATGTTCAGTGGTTTTGTCTTTTGAGAACAGTTTGTGAGGATTTCTTCCCCTTTCCAAGCTACCACTAGAGTGCTTATTGCCCAGAATGGCACGTAGTAGTACCTAAGGGTATTGACGGTTCTCTTGCAAGGATTATTTACAGTGGTAGAGACGCACTGCTTCTTCCTCAGGCTATTCCATGCATTTTGGACTTGACACTTGTTAAGAAACTTATCTAGAAGCTCTTCAAATTTAGGCTACTACATTAGGAGCTTATATGTGTTTGATCTTTCCCAATGTTTCTTTGGCCCAAAGTGTCACTCAGACGTTAGTGAAAGTGAAGAATAAAGATTTGTTTTATAATTCTGGTTTTATTTATGCAATATTATGACAGCGTCTCAAAAACATGGTTCCATGAAAAAAGAGAGAACCTAATTATTCTAACTACCACTTCCCCAACTCCAAGAAGGCTAACCATATGCGGGAAGATGAAACGTAAAGGGTAGAACTAGAAGAAAACACCCAACAATTAATTTGATGTATTCTGGTTAAATTGCTAGAAAGAAATTAAAAAATTAAGTAGTTTTCACCCTGCTACATATCCAACTGCAAACCAAATCAAGAATTCTACTTCTTCGTGTCATCTGGACTCAGCAACAACTACAGATTCAGAAAGAGCGGTTTCTGTCACCATCTGCTTGTCCTTCCTCCCACAGCATCTTACTGCCACTTGCTTCTGCTCACGTTGAGTTCCACAAACATACATTTTGTACACATTAATATAACATTTATCAATATTGTACATATTTCAGCCAAGTAAGATTTTAATAGCAGAAAATAAACATTCTTGTCAGAAAGCTTCATTAAAAATAAAAAAATAAAAATCAAAGCTGGCAATCCTTTTGGAACAAATAAAGGCCTGAGATCCAGTAACACTAGGGGAGGATAACTGAACAATAATAGTCACATCAGACCTTGAGGGCAAAGACAAGCAGAGGGAACCACTGGTCAAATAGACAGGAGGGGATCAGCTACAGACTCAACCCAGCCAAGAAAAATAAGCTTTTTTAAGGGGGGGGGGGAGGAAGAGGGAAATAAGACTCACAGAATCAGAAAGGAAGACATGTAGTAGTAGTTAAGATGCGAGATGAAAAAGGGAAGATAATGGGAAAAATAGAAAGAAGTCCAGATCTCAGTGTGTTTGTTTTCTTTTTCCCCTCTCGCTTTTTGGTGGTGGTGTTTGTTTTTTGTTTTTGTTTTTTTAAACACGAGGTATGGGATTTGGAGACACTATCTCAACAGAGAAATGTGCAAAGTAAGCCAATGCAGGCAGTACTTCATGATACAGTTAGGAAGTATCTTTTTTTTCCCCCCCCCATAGGTTACCCAGATGTTACTTTCTGTTCAAATAGTATTCTACGTAGACCCAGCCTTCATATGGAAAGCTATTTTACAGATCACAGAACACCCTCCCTCCCCATGTGCCCTAGTCAGTAACATTCGCAGGGAAAAACAGCAGCATATGTTGGCTACTTGAAGGCCATCAGAACACTACCAGGACAAAGCCATTTGGAAGAGACGTAAATCTTTACCCTTATTTCCCACTAAACACCAAATATATCCCTAAATATTACATGGTTGAACTAGCTTTCCTGCTACAGA